>JARQOC010000001.1:194324187-194924187 GCA_033576535.1 Allobates femoralis
TTAATAAGTGCCAATGAGATCCACTTACCCTATGAAACCTAGTTCTTTCGAAGATGTACAAGTGGCTGCCCATAACTGATAAGCTGTCAACTGCCACTGACAAGCTACCACACAAAATAACATGTGAAACCAGAAGCAGCCTTCTCCTTTCTATTAGATGTAATAAAATAAGCACCTGTATGGTTTGGCTCAAAATTATCTCTCTCATCCCTATATTTAGAGTTTTAAACTGTAATAAAGAGCCTTTAAAGTAATATAAAGACTTCCACTCCTTCCTGGAAGCGCTCATGGTCACAACCGGATGTTTTTTTCCTTGCACAGCCCCATTCTTGGGATCAGTGGGGTTCCCAGCAATCAGACCACTTTAAAGGTACTGTCACATGTGGCAATATTGCTAGGCAATTTCACTGGCAAATTGCTGTTTGCAGTGAAATCATGGACACATTGTTCTATTTTGTAGCTGTGTACAAATGGAACAATGTGTCAATGATTTCACTGCAACCAGCAAATTGCCAGTGAAATTGCCTAGCAATATTGCCGCTTGTGATGGTAACTTTAGAGCTTTGAATTGCATGACATTTATTCTTTGGATTGATTGGACTCTTAAAGGGAACCTGTCACCTGGATCTAAGCCCCTACACTATCACTACCTATCCCTACACCTTCCTAGCTGCTCCCTATCTATCCCTCTCTGAGCTAAATCCGCCCTATAAAGCTGCAGAAAAATAAGTTATGACTGGGCGGCGTTATTCTTTCTTCCAAGCCGCCTCTTTAATTTGTAATCTCCCGCCCCCTGTAGTACTATCAAGCACCGGCCGCTACGTCACTTGCGGCGCGGTGCATTATGGGCTACTCACGTGACCTCCCCCAGTGCATTATGGGCCGATCACGTGATCGCCCCCAGTTAATTATGGGCCTGATCACGTGATCGACCCGGCTCGGCACATGCACAATGCGCTTATTGAAGCCGGGCCGATCACGTGATCAGGCCCATAATGCACTGGGGGAGATCACGTGAGCGGCCCATAATGCACCGCGCCACAAGTGACGTAGCGGCCGGTGCTTGATAGTACTACAGAGGGCGGGAGATTACAAATTAAAGAGGCGGCTTGGAAGAAAGAATAACGCGCTGCACCATCGAGGAGGGCACAATGGAACCTGGGGCTGCCTTTCCAGTCCCCAAGCCTCAGGGACTCCTGTAAATTATAACTTATTTTTCTGCAGCTTTATAGGGCGGATTTAGCTCAGAGTGGGATAGATAGGGAGCAGCTAGGAAGGTGTAGGGACAGGTAGTGATAGTGTAGGGCAGGAGTTCCCAATTCCAGGCCTCAAGGGCCGCCAACAGTTCAGGTTTTCAGAATTTTCTTAGTATTGCACAGGTGGTAATGTGATCACCTGCACTGGTCATGATTCCTACCCCAGTGCAATACTAAGGAAATCCTGAAAACCTGCACTGTTGGCGGCCCTTGAGGCCTGGAATTGGGGACCCTGGTGTAGGGACTTAGATCCAGGTGACAGGTTCCCTTTAATGATCAGAATACTCACACTGAGACTAATTATTGCGAACACTCTTTTAAAGCAATATATAGTATTTAATAAGCACAATTAGTCAAAATAATGTAAAAGCATTCCACACAGAAGGTCTTAATGTGATCTGAAAAAATCAAGTCAAAACAAAATCACGAAATCCAACTGGATTTTACAAATATTTGTGTGACTGAATAATATCCATGTCAATTGTTATCATGAGCTATCATATCACTGATGGTACCTTTACACGCCGCGACGGCAGGCTGGATACATCCCGCTACTTCACGTGCATGAGCACGCTCAAACGGCTACAAACGGTCAACGCACCCTCTTTACACGCCGCCATAAGGTGCGCTACGCCACGCTACATCTGTAGCTAGCTACATCGCCGGGTGTGTCAAGTAGCCAGCTGTAGCTTAGCGTACCACGTTTACACAGCGCTACAATAAGCTAATATGGGCGGACCTGGTGCAGCAGGGACAGCACATAGGCGTGCCACAATCGTGGATTACGAGCCGTCCGTATGATGATAGGACAGCGCAATATCATCATGATTGGCCAGGCATCGCAGGAGGCTGAGAAATACAGCACGCTCGAGCGATTGTGTAGTGTGACTGGTCAGCTCCTTAAATATGCCGCCCTAGGCAGCGACTACCAATCGTCATGCAGGAGCTTCCTCCAATGATCGCTGAAGGGGGGCGGTATCCCAGAGCCTGGGTCACGCCTTAGCTACATTGCAGCTACAGCCCCGGGTGTCCAGAGTTCCCTTCCGTTGCCTCTTTACACGCCCATACAGCTCGCTACAATCGGCGATGTAGCCATCAGTTTTCGAGCAGAGCCCATAAACAGATGTATCTGTCGCCGGCTGTAGCGTCGCGTCTTCAGACGCCGCTACGACGGGCTACATTGACGCTACAAGCTACATTTGTAGCCTGTAGCGCGATGTATCCAGCCTGCCGTCGCGGCGTGTAAAGGTACCATAAGGGTCCTTTCACATCAACGTTTTTTGCTCAATGAGGCAGATTCGGCAGATTAACCGCATCTGCTGGATCTGCTGCCTAATGGCCAACTTGCAGTACACCTGCGGCAAGCCCTCATTCATTCTCTATGGGACTTGTGGCAGGTGTGGCAAGTGCAGTTTTGCTGCGATACAGCACTTGCGGCCACCCAAAAAAAGCAGCTAAGGCCGCTTTCACATCAGCAGTAATCGCAGATCGTGGCAGTTGCGGTGAAAAAAACGCAACTGCTGCGATTACCGCATAACGGCCGCACTTGCGGTTTACTTGCGGCAAGCCCCATACAATGTCTATGGGGCGTGCAGCAAGTGCGGTTTCGGCACTTGCCGAAAGTGCGGCCGCGAAAAAAACGCTGTCGCAGCTGCCGCAAGCCCCATAGACATTGTATAGGGCTTGCCGCAAGTGAACCGCAAATGCGGCCATTATGCGGTAATTGCAACAGTTGCGTTTTTTTCACTGCAACTGCTGCGATCAGCGAAAAACGCTGATGTGAAAGCAGCCTAACCGCGTTTTTTTGCCTGGCCGCAACTGCCGGGTTTGCTGGATTGCAGCAAGACCGCACTTGCCACAAGCCTCATAGAGAATGTGGTGCATCTGCCGGATCTGCGGCATTCAGTGAAAAACACTGATGTGAAAGGACACTGATTTGAGCATATCAAATTATTTCCCAAAAAGAAAATTTTTGCATTGATGTGGTCAGTATGCAGTAATTTGTTCATGCCATCAAACACTGTACAAAGACTGGATCTATTAGAAACTCATGGCTAAAATCAAATTTACCATTAATTTAGTACAAATTATGAAGACACATTGGACATACATTTTTTTTGTTTTGCATCATGGCATATTAAATCTTATTTTATTAAATGTGGTTCCGGAGTAATATATTAAAGTTCAAGGGGTGAACACATTTAATGAGCCCTGTACTGTAGCTTTCAGAATGGTCATATCAGTGCTAGGTGTCTCTGAATCCAATAATGATATCTGAAAGAGTATGAGTAGACATATTAAAAAGGATATTACAGGATATATAAACATGGATAGGCTCAGTTATTTTTTTCTTGGTTTTTATTCAGTCTTAAATTTACAATTCATTTTCCATTTGTCAAGTAATAAAAGTACTTGTACATAAAGGATTCTACAGGTCAGTTATGAAATACAGTACATAGAATATGTCTGTTAATGTATTGAGATACATTATAACCACCAGGTTTATGTTGGATGCTCTCAGAAAAGCTATAAAGCACTTTTTTTTTAACCCCTTCATGGCCCATGACGTTGAACACCGTCATGGGCCGGTTACCGGGGTTTGATGTGAGCTCTGACACAGAGCTCACATCAAACGCCGGACATCTCAGCTGATCTCATCCGTGATCCGATCTGTGCTGTTAACCCTTTGGATCCCGCTGTTAATCACTGACAGCGGAATCCAAAGGTACCATGGCAGGGAAAGCGCTGTTCCCCGCCTGCACCACAGATCCCGCGATAAGATCACGGGATCTCCGGCGCTCATGTGACAGCCCGGGTTCCTGGCTTGACACGGAACACTTTCAGTGAGTGGTTGGCAAGTGTTGCCAACTACTCACCGTTCGCAATTCTGACAGATACCTATGTGCTGCAGCTCATCGGTATCTGTCAGAAGCGATCGGATGATGCAGCAGGGTGCCTCTCTATGGGGTTGTGGTGTAAAAATAACAATTAAAAAATAAAGTTTCTATAAACATGTAACAAAAACAACAGTTCAAATATTCCCCCTTCTCCCCCATTCACAATAAAAGTATTAAAATTTTTAAAAAAATACAAGTTTAGTATCGCCGCGTTCAGAAACGCACGATCTATTAATATATAAAATCAATGAGAGCCGTAAACTGGGTAATGGAAAAAAGGTCCAAAGTCTAAAATTAATTTTTTTGGTTGCCGCAACATTGCTATAAAATGTAATAACGGGCGATCAAAACAGCACATCCACCCAAAAATGGTATCATTAGAAACATCAGCTCAAGCGCAAAAAGTGTTATTTTTTTTACATTTCTCAAACTTCTCAGGCATCACACCGTCAAGTTGGTTTTACCATATAGTTAGCATAGCGACTAAAAACGCAAAAAACAAACGTGTAATTGCACTTTTTTGCAATTTCACTGCATTTGGAATTTTGTTTGCAATTTCCTGTACACTATATGGTAAAATAAATTATTGCATCTGAAAGTACAACTCATCCCGCAAAAAACAAGCCGTCATATGTCCATATTGACGGAGAAATAAAAAAGTTATGGCTCTTGGAAGCAGGGGAGGAAAAACCGAACATGAAAAATTCCAGGCTCATGAAAGGGTTAATGACCCAAGTATTCGAAAACAATTTTTGGCAATACGAGAATTGCTAATCATTAATACTTCCCACATTGTCAGCAAAAAGATAATAATGAAAGCTGTATTCATTTTATACTGTATGTATCTGTCGCCTTTTAGTATATTTTAACACATCTCAATACAATACTCTTATTTCATTTATATTAGAACATGAAGTGCTGCTCTAAGTGAACACTAATGAATGAAATCATTCTTGGGTAACAAAATCATAACACTACTGACCATCAAAAAAAGTATCTATATCCTTTTGTGTTAAAATCAATTTCTTTTACAATCTTTAACATGTAATCAGCTTTTTTTGTTCATTCCCAAATAAAATTAAAAGCATTCATTAATCACAAATGTGCTCATCAATAACAAAGAACCTGATCAGCTGGCCATATACATGAAATATTGTAAAGTGCTGCGCAATAAGTTGGCACTATATCAATAAAAAATATTATTATTAAAAAAATATGAAATATTTATCTGCAGATCCAGTTTATTTTACCACCATCTCTTGATACTCCTTTGAGTGTGTGACCTCCACAGAAATCAGATTCTCAGCAGATATCACCAGATTTAGGTGATTCTGTCAATGATTAACAGATATTTCATATGCCCCCCTGGACCAGTTTTACCATTTTTGTGCAATTATATGTATACTTATGAGTTAAACCACTTCAATAAGGATTTTACAAAAATGCACAGGCACATACACATGACCAATAACACAATGTAACACCATTTTTGTTCCTGGCTTCCAAGTGTAATATTTCAACTGCTTATGTGTAAAGACTATGGAAAAACGACTACATTCAGCACAAACTTTGATTTTATGACCACAGCAGTGAAAAATTTCATATTTATTGTGTCAAAAAAGGAAATTACACTATGTAACAAATTTTATTTATTTTTTGCTCCTGGGTATAAAGTGTGTTTTCCTAACCCGTTATGCCTAAAACAAATAGACAATAGTTGATGTTCCATAAAAACTTTACTTCTGTGATCAGGACAATGAAATTTTGAAATTTGGCTGTTTTCGGGAAAATTCTCAATTCGTATTCAATGCTGAGACAATGTCATTGTCCTGATCACAGAAGCAAAGTTTTTGTGGAACAACAACTATTTTCTATTTGTTTTAGGCATAATGGGTTAGGAAAACACATTTTGTACCCAGGAACAAAAAATGAATAAAAGTTTGTTACATAGTGTAATTAGACAAAAAGTTTGTAAAAAACAAAACATATATACACATATATATAACCAAACAGCTAAATGAGTTCAGCAAGGATGACAGGTATGTCAGAAATGAAGCAGTTGGCACTCACCGTGATATGTGTGGATCACAATGGTAGGGCAAAGTTGTACAGGGCAAGGGTTCAAAATTCATTTTCTTCAGCTTCTTTTGATATAAAAAGAAAAATAAATATCTAGTAGAGATGTACATGTAGATATAAAGTATGGACACCTTAACGATAGTGACAACTGGAAGAAGTGATAAAAAGTTTTTGACATGTGTCAATAGGCGGGACTCTTACTAGATGAGCCAATGAAATCTAGCAAGTGACAGAGGCATGATGTGGTCTAACTGGACACCTTCACTTAGTCTTGGCATGCTTGATAGGTTTTATGCTGAGGAGTTTGTTGCATTGTATGTGAACTTAGTTGATCTGCATTTGGCACCTTGTAGCTATTATAGAAGTTTAATTTCACATTTTCTTTTTTAGTTATTGTCATTGATCCGTTTGCATTATATAAGAAGATCCCTTGTCATTGTGGGCTTATTGGGGTTCACCTAATTCGGAAGCCCAAACTGTATCACCAAATCTACAGGGGATTTTTGTATGTCCTTAATACACACCAACGGTCTTGTGGTGAGGTTCTCAATGCTGGGAAATTCCTATACATCATATACTGACTACTTGTACTCCCAAGATCATTTTTACATTGCATGGGTTGTGGTGATGTATGCTTGTGCTGCAGTCAGAATTATTTTCTTCAATGCTGAATCTGTGATTTAAAAAATTAAATACAATAATGAACAATGGCATAAAACATCAACATATACAATTTTACTGGAATTAAAAAAAAAAAAATAGCACTCACTGATGGCTGCATTATCTTGCATGTTCTACGTTTCTGTATACAGGATTATCTAACAGAAGCAGAGAGCTTCAGTAACCTTGTGTGCTGCTGCTTACTTGCTTCCTACACAGACTCCCACCCAAACATTGTACTGTTAGCTGATATGGGTTTTGTGGTTTTGGAGACTGAAGGAAATATGAATCGAGTTCTAATTTAAACTTAATTCCAAGTAGGAAAATTAGCATTTGGG
The DNA here is from genome assembly GCA_033576535.1 of Allobates femoralis. Taxonomy (NCBI): domain Eukaryota; kingdom Metazoa; phylum Chordata; class Amphibia; order Anura; family Aromobatidae; genus Allobates; species Allobates femoralis. The sequence continues at coordinate 194,331,418 of JARQOC010000001.1, forward strand.
TATCTATGCTACTACTAGAGTGTTGTATGTCAAAGGAAAAGACATAACCCAGTGTCGAATACCTACAGTGTACCTTTTTATAATGGAAACATCAGCATAAATACCAAGCTTATGAGACGCACTCGGTTACTGTGTAACATTTATGTCTTGTAGAAAGTACCATGTGGAAATTCTTCAGCTCCACTGCCAGAGTGGTCAGAATGCTATTTAAAACTTGACATTCTCCACCCACAGACGGCTTGATAGCCCTGAACATCTGTGAATTGTGAATCCTTGTAAACTTAAAGTCTTGAATGTCCGCCAACCTAAATAATTTGGATGTCAGCATGGATAAATTGCAAGACAATAGGGAGTACAGAAAAGAGATCAGGTTCAACATTAATTATACAGTTGTGACCAAAAGTATTGACACCCCTGCAATTCTGTCAGATAATGCTCAGTTTCTTCCTGAAAATGATTGCAATCACAAATTCTTTGGTATTATTATCTTCATTTAATTTGTCTTCAATGAAAAAACACAAAAAGAATTGTCCTAAAGCCAAATTGGATATAATTCCACACCAAACATAAAAAGGGAGTGGACAAAAGTATTGGCACTGTTAGAAAAATCATGTGATGCTTCTCTAATTTGTGTAATTAACAGCACCTGTAACTTATCTGTGGCACCTAACAAGTGTTGGCAATAACTAAAGCACACTTGCAGCCAGTTGACATGGATTGAAGTTGACTCAACCTCTGTCCTGGGTCCACATTGAGCATGGAGAAAAGAAAGAAGACCAAAGAACTCTCTAAAGACTTGAGAAAACAAATTGTGAGGAAAAAAAATTGACGAGAGAAACGCAAGATTGTGCAGATGGTGGATAAAGAACCTCGACTAACATCCAAACAAGTTCAAGCTGCCCTGCAGTCCGAGGGTACAACAGTGTCAACCCGTACTATCGGTCGGCGTCTGAATGAAAAGGGACTGTATGGTAGGATACCCAGGAAGACCCCACTTCTTTCCCCGAGACATAAAAAAGCCAGGCTGGAGTTTGCCAAAACTTACCTGAGAAAGTCTAAAACATTTTGGAAGAATGTTCTCTCTTTTTGAGCAAAGGCATCAACATAAAGTTTACAGGAGAAAAAAAAAGGCATTCAAAGAAAAGAACACGGTCCCTACAGTTAAACATGGCGGAGGTTCCCTGATGTTTTGGGGTTGCTTTGCTGCCTCTGTCACTGGACTGCTTGACCGTGTGCATGGCATTATGAAGTCTGAAGACTACTAACAAATTTTGCAGCATAATGTAGGGCCCAGTGTGAGAAAGCTGGGTCTCCCTCAGAGGTCATGGGTCTTCCAGCAGTGCAATGACCCAAAACACACTTCAAAAAACACTAAAAAATGGTTTGAGAGAAAGCACTGGAGACTTCTAAGGTGGCCAGCAATGAGTCCAGACCTGAGTCCCATAGAACATCTGTGGAGAGATCTAAAAATGGCAGTTTGGAGAAGGCGCCCTTCAAATATCAGGGACCTGGAGCAGTTTGCCAAAGAAGAATGGTCTAAAATTCCAGCAGAGCATTGTAAGAAACTCATTGATGGATACCGGAAGTGGTTGATCGCAGTTATTTTGGCTAAAGTTTTGTGCAACCAAGTATTAGGCTGAGGGTGCCAATACTTTTGTCTTGCCCATTTTTGGAGTTTTGTGTGAAATGATCAATGTTTTGCTTCATTCTCTTGTGTGTTTTTTCATTGAAGACAAATTAAATGAAGATAATAATATCAAAGAATTTGTGATTGCAATCATTTTCAGGAAGAAACTGAGTATTATCTGACAGAATTGCAGGGGTGTCAATACTTTTGGCCACAACTGTAGGTCCATTAATTGATTTGGCATCAGCTGTTCATAAGAGATTTTCCCTACTTCCCTATTTATTAAGAAGTGAATTGCAAAAGAAAACTATATACAGTGCCTTGGGAAAGTATCATACCATGTGAACTTTTCCACCTTTTTCATGTTATACTCACAAATTTAAATTTGTTATTAGAATTTTATGTAATATACCAACACCAACCAGCAAGTATTTGTGAAGTCAAGGACGAACATATCGTTGGTGCAGCATGTGAAGCCCCACAAGTGCCCAAGTGATAAGGGGGCCCACATCCACCTTCAAAGCAGCAAGGAGCTTCTTTTATAGCAGAAATGTTGGACTCTTAAGGGGGAGTCACACGCGTCAATGTCGTCAGTGAGATGATTGCTGACGACATTGACGGCTGATTGCTGGTGAGCTGTCACACAGGCAGATTCACCAGCGATCAATTGACCAGAGACATCATGGAAACGATTTAAATATCGTTTCCATGATGTCTTGCTCCCGCTGCCAGCCTGCTGGAAGCGGGAGCAGGCTGGTCTCCAAGGTAAACTGCGGGTATACCTTAGTTACCAGCCTCCTCCGCTCACCGGCTGGTATCTAAGGTACACAGCGGGTAACTAGGGACCCTAGTTACCCGCTGTGTACCTTAGATACCAGCTGGTGAGCGGAGGAGGCTGGTAACTAAGGTGCACGTCGGGTATCTAGGCAGCGCGCGCTGCCTAGATACCCGCAGTTTACCTTGGATACCAGCTCCCAGCGCTTGTGAGAGGCGCTGGGAGCTGGAATATCGCTACTCCCGGTGTCAAACGCAGCGATGCTGCGTGTCCACCGGGCGACAATCGCCAGGTTTTAGAGCAGGTTCTAAAACCTGGCGATCATCAACCAGCGATTTATCGCTGGTTGATTCAGTATGTCACACGCGTCAATATCGCTGCAACGTCACGTGCAGCCGAGATCGTGCAGGCGATATTGACGCGTGTGACTCCCCCTTACAGGGACCATATACTGTTCTTGCACATGGGACCTTATCTGTTTGTTGCTGCCACTGTGTGAAATGTAAAACAAATAATATAGGGTTCTGTATTTGGCCTCCCTCAATACTGTATAGGACCACCTTTTACTGTAATTACTGCTGCAAGTCTTTTGTGGTATGTCTCTTATCAGCTTTTCACATCTAGAGGCTGAATTTTTGGTCAATTCTTCTATGCAAAAAATCTCTTGTGTGAGTGACATTGGACAGAAAACATTTGTGAACAGCAATTTTCAAGTATTCCCACAGATTCTCAATTGGATGTATGTCTGTACATTGACTGAAAATATCTAGAGATGCAAGAGACAAAAGGTGCATAGGGTCTTATCTCTATTAAAAGGGGACATAAAATGATTGTAGCTACTCACCAGGGCTGGTTGTGAAACTCACAACTAGTGTATGCGATTGTACAGCTGCCGCTGGATCCACACTTCCACATGCAACTTGGTGTATTAACAAAACCAATGGATGGTGCTCCAATGATCCGCGCTGCTGTAGAGAAACCAGGACCCAAAAGGTCTGATGCAATGATGTTTTAATTCTGATGTGTTTCAGAGCACACTTTGCTCCTTCTTCAGGGACACAATCAACAAGAACAAATCATAGTGTCGGCACTATATACCTTCATAGACACCATTAAACACATCATCATGACGTCAGAAACAGTGGGAGGACACAATGACGCGTGGTGATATCCGATCTCGGTACGTATACAAATCCCAAGACAATATTATTTCATTGACAAAGGTAATGGTATCTGTATATGAAGAGAAATATTCACATAATAATAATAATGATGAAAAAAAAAATATAAAATTAATGAAAATCTGCAAAACCCAAAAGTGCATATGAAGGATCCCAACTCTCCAATCCAAAAAGGTGAATGATTAATCACTAAGCATAGCTGAAATCATGATTACTTTATTGAGCTATGAGGGAATCGAGTGAATCCAGATTCTGAACCGCATTGACATAATAGAAACAATATTAAATCAAAGAAAAACAAACTGATAAAAAGGAGGAAAGGAAAGCGGAATAGAGAAAAGAGTGAAGAATAAGAAGGCTAGAATAACCTCTAGGTAGAAAATGTATAAAATTGCAGTGTTTTTAGTGCTGTATTAATGAGAGATAGTGAAGGAGTGAACTCATAGTGAGATCAGAGAAGCGCAAACAATGACCTGACACAAGTGTTATGTGCTATCCATGAAGAGCAATTGTTCTATGACAAAAGTGAGGAATAAGTGTAAAGGCCCAGTCTCGCATAACGACGCATCAGCGATCCCAATAACTATGTACAGAGATCGCTGGTGCGTCGTTTACACATCGCTGGCAAGATGGCAAACAGGCATCTCACCAGCGATGTGAAAAACGACGCTCCAGAGTTATACTGAGGTCATTGTGAATTTTCTCTTCATAGCATAGCATTGAGATCGTTGCTCATTATCTTTGTCAAACACAACGATGTAGCGTTCCCAGCGGGAGCACAACAACGCAGGAATGACCCAGAGCAGTGTGTAACGATCAACGATCTCACAGCAGAGGCCAGATCGTTGGTGCGTGTCACACAGAACGACATCGCTGTCGCGTCACGAATTTCGTGACGCAACAGCAATCCCAATAGCGATCTCGTTAGCGATCTTTGTGTGACGGGTCCTTAACATGTAGGAAACAATGTGTGGAAACCTGTGGGGAAGATATGTATGAGCTGATATGTTTAGGGTGAACGTGAATGGTATAAGGAACGAGGTATTATTATCTGTGGACCAAAAATAGAGGAAATTAAATTAGAAATCTCCATCTGAGATAGTTTAGATACGGACTAATAATCTGCGTTATTGGGACAATAATTGAGTGCACAATCCAAGCATTGCATTTAAGACTTAATAAGCACTGCTCAAATATAAAGAAGAGTTGCATTCAACATGGTGTATCCAACCATTTTGATAAGGTGCACAATAGAAATCCTAATCTTCTAATAATAACACCTATTGATCATGTCAATAAGAACACAACAAACAGAATAGAAGCACTGAATAGGAAAGAAAACTAATGGATCTGTAAATTAGATACTTTGAAACCAAAAGGTTTGAACCTAGTGACTGAGATTATTTAATTATTTCTTGCTACAATCTTCTAATCATCCTGTCCTAGTTGTACTACTATCATTCATCACCTTTGTTATGGTTTCTTCCTTTTATAAATAAAATTCTGTTAGCAGTATACATTTTTAGAGATTTTCTGCACTCTATTAAGCCAACTAAGAAAACATTGGTGGTAGGCAATCTCACCTACATACAGCAGAAGTTTCCCCCTTTATTTTTTCCCTGATAGTCTTCAGTTTCCCGACAATATAACGCTTTAGCACCTTTTCTGTATGTTGTGAATCATTTTGTAGTTCCAAATCTCACAAAAGACATACTCCTCTCACTAGGACCTTCAGGACAATCACCTATATGCAGTAGATCCATCTATCCCAATCTTTCTCATGTTCGGTCCTGCCTTCCGACAATTCAGTGATTCCTCCTTTTAGGTAAAGCTTCTGTTTATAGTGAAACCTTTACAGTACTTACACATCCCACTATAGAAATTAAGGCTATCAAAGATAAGTTACCCGTTACATAAGTAAGGTCCTTCCTTCCATTCCTCTCTTGATCGGTCCTGCATTGTCAGTGAATCTAGACAGTATGAGTCAACCACCTATCGATCTTATAGACTTCTAGTTATGGTGTATAAGTAGTGTATAGATGACAATTATTGATGTTCTTACCGATTTTCTGGGGATCCATTTTTTCCCTCTCTTTTTATAAATTTTATAATATATTTTTTTATGCCAAATAAAATTAATTTGTTTGAAATTTTGTAAGATTTTAAATACACACATCAATCATATACCTTCAGTCCCTTTTTTAACTATACTGTTCAAAGTTTTGTTGATTTTTATTATCAAGTCTATGAACTCAGCTTTTTTGGACAGTTTTATTTACATTTATCTTGATTATATCCAAGAAATTAGTTAATTTCTTGTCACCAATTATATCAAAAAATGTTTTATTTTTACATTAATAAATTGAATACATTAGCAATGATAAATCTTCCACGTAATTCTGTTTCCATTATATCATATAATGTATCATACGTTATATGATATAACAATCATCTCAGTTATCAATGGTCGGCACCCAATCATAATTCTTCCTTTTCTCATGAAAGACTCTTTGATCTACAGGACGAAATGGGAATAACAGAATAAAATTAAAATAATCATTTTTAGTTTATAGTAAGAATTTGGTTTTATTTTATTTTTTTTAGATACACTCAGATACGTTTTTTATACAAATAAGTAATAATGCAGATCTCACTATTTTTATACTCCATTATCTTACACTTCATGTAATCAGGGCCGGCTCCAGGTTTTTGTGGGCCCCGAGCGAAACAGTCAGTGGGCCCCTTTAACACATACCATGATTCATGAATACAATATAGAAGCTGTGAGCTGTATATATATAATATACAGGCACCTGGGTGGGCTGTTTATAAAATAAAGAGGCTGTGCAGGGCTGTAGATAGAATATGGAGACTGCCAGGCTGTATATATAATATAGAGGTTGTGGGCTTTGTATGTATAATATAGAGGCTGTGGGCTGTATATATTACTTGGAGGCTTTGCTGGGCTGTATATATTATTTGGAGGATGTGGCAGCCCAGCAGCAGCCCCCAAATATTATATATACTCCGGCACGGTGTCCATTGTATGTATGCATGTATGTATGTGTGTGTATGTGTGTATATATATATATATATATATATAAAGTGTAGTCAAGCACAGTCTCCAAATAATATATGTGAACTAGCACAGCCTCCATATATACCCCAGCAGCAGCCTCTATATACACCCCAGCAGCAGTGTCCATATACACCTCAGCTGCAGCCTCCACATATACCCCAGAAGCAGCCTCCACGTACACCCCAGCAGCAGCCTCTACGTACACCCCAGCAGCAGCCTCCATGTACACCCCAGCAGCAGCCTCCACGTATACCCCAGCAGCAGCCTCCATGTATATTCCAGCAGCAGCCTCCACGTACACCCCAGCAGCAGCCTCTATATACACCCTAGCAGCCTCTATACACACCCCAGCAGCCTCTATATACACCCCAGAAGCCTCTATATATACCCCAGCAGCCTCTATATACACCCCACTGGGGTGGCAGCACAATACTGCACTCTCAGCAAAACAAGTAAACAAGCATAACTAGGGGGTGAGGTGAAGACAGTCTGGGGGCAGGGTGGGAGAGAGTATCTCTGACTTCTGACTTTAATCATTATGAATTCATTACCCACCAGCAACCGTCCCAGACTGTGTGTTGCCTCCTGCTGCCTTTATACAGAGCTCACTCTGCTCCTCCAGCTCACTCTGCTATGACTGCCTGGCCCTGGCTGGCTGCAGCCTGCACTGCCTCCTTACACTAACTTCTGAGGCGGTGCTGGGCCCCGGCGTATGCGGTGGGTGATGACTAGTCTCTGTGCGTTCCACACTGTGGACCGCAGGAAGAGGAAGTGAGTGGGCAGAGCAAGGACCCTCTTCTATACGTTCCACAGTGTGGAACGCACACAGGCACAGCCCAGAAGCGAGGGCTGGCGGCCGCTGGCCGGCATCCGACATTAATTGAGTTTAAGCACCTTACCACTGCATCGGTAAGAGATAATAATAATACTGGCACGGGGCAGGGGGGCTGCGGTGGGCCCCTTAGTCACGCCTGGGCCATGGCATTTGCCCGGGTATGCCAGGTGCTGATGCCGACCCTGCATGTACTAATCTTCTTTTCTATCACAATATTATACCAGTATCACACCATTGGACGCACTCTTATGAAACCAATGAGTGTTCAACTGATATCATATAACATGAATTTATGTTCATTCTTGTCCCGATAATGTAGAATATTAGTCCGTATCCAAACTATCCCAGATAGAGGAAATGAAATACAAAATCTATTTTTGGTCCACAGATAATACCTCGCTCCTTATACCATTCACGTACACCCTAAACATATCAGCTCATACATATCTACACCACAGGTTTCCACACATTTTTTCCTACGTGTTACACTTGAGCCTTCTTATTCCTCACTTTTGTCACAGAACAATTGCTCTTCACGGATAGCACATAACACTTGTGTCAGGTCATTGTTTGCGCTTCTCTGATCTCACTATGAGTTCACTCTTTCACTATCTTTCATTAATACAGCACTAAATACACTGCAATTTTATAAATTTTCTACCTAGAGGTTATTCTAGCCTTCTTATTCTCCACTCTTTCTCTATTCCTCTTTCCTTTCTACCTTTTTAGCAGTTTGTTTTTCTTTGATTTAATATTGTTTCTATTACGTCAATGCGGTTCAGAATCTGCATTCACTGGATTCCCTCATAGCTCAACAGAGTAATCATGATTTCAGCTATGCTTAGTGCTTAATCATTCACCTTTTTGGATTGGAGAGTTGAGATCCTTCATATGCACTTTTGGGTTTTGTAGCATTTTCATTAATTTTATATTGTTTTTTTAAATTATTTTGTTATTATGTTATTATGTGAATATTTCTTTTCATATACTGATACCATTACCTTTGTCAATTAAATAATATTGTTTTGAGATTTGTATATGTACCGGGATCGGATTTCACCACTCGTCATTGTGTCCTCCCACTGTTTCTGACGTCATGATGATGTGTTTAATTGTTTGGCGGCTATGAAGGTATATAGTGCCAACACTATGATTTGTTCTTGGTGATTGAAGGTGAACCTATGCGCCAGCTGCTAACAGGTTTTTCTCCAGAATTGCCCTGTATTTAACTCCATCCATCTTCCCATCAGCTCTGACCAACTTCCTTGTCCCTGCTGAAAAATGCCTCCTCACAGCATGAGGCTGCCACCACCATGTTTGACCATGGGGATGGTATTTTCAAGGTGATGTGTACTTCATCCAAAATGTTCTACTTTGGTTTCATCTCATTAGGGTACCTGGTAGCTGTGTACCCTGCATGGCTTGTTTAAAATTGCAATTGGGACCTCTTATTTATATATATTTTATATCTTAATTTATATCTTAATTTCTAAATTGCATTCTATTTGATACTCCATAAATGCCAAACTTGGGGAGTATACAACTAATAGTTTCCATGTAGACAGATTCTCTCACTTGAGCTATGGATCTTTGCAGCCACTTTGTCCCCTTGGCTGCTTCTCTAATTAGGTTCACATCTCTTGGGATCTTAGCTTAGGTGAATGGCCATGTCTTGGTATGTTTGGACTTGTCAAACTACTTCCATTTTTGGATGAAGGATTGCACAGTGCACCATGAGATGTTCATAGCTTGGACAATTTTTTTCATACCTAATCCTGCTTTCCTCTTCTCCACAACTTTATCCCTGACCCGTGTTCCTTGTTTTTCATAATTCTGTTTGATCTCTGATGTTCTCAAAGAAACCTTTGAGGCCTTTACAGAAGAACTGTAGTTGTACTGAGAATAAATTACACACAGGCGGACTCAATTTACCAATTAGTTGACTTCTAGTGGCAATTGGTCAATCAGGATTTTGTTTTAGCAGTATAACACTAAAGAAGGGCTGAACACAAATACTCATCCCAATTTTCAGATTTCTATTTTTAAAATATTTAGAAACCCATGTATTATTTCTTTACACTTCACAAATACTTGTTACTTTGTGTTGGTTTATCATATAAAGTAAAATACATTTAAGTTTGTAGGTGTAGCATGGATATAGTATTGATATGAATATTCTTTTTAAGGCAGTATATGCTCTTGGAAAGGATAGAAAAAATAGATGCAATATGTGAAACTAAATAGAATCAGCATTAAAACATCCTTAAAGAGATTTTGCCACGAGGTCAAAAGTGACCAATTTTTTGTCTTACCGTATATACTCGAGTATAAGCCGACTTTTTCAGCCCTTCTTCTGGGCTGAAAAAGTTCCCCTCGGCTTATACTCGAGTCAATCTGCAGCCTGTCAGTGTGCGTGCTCGCCCCTCAGCCTCCCCCTTTCCCCTCCCCCGGCCGCTTCCTTCTGTCCTCCAGTTTTTTAACACCAGCGTTTGCTCCCAGTTCACCCCCCCGCCGGTTTCCTCCTGCCACCCGCTCATTAATATGCGCTCGGATCCTGCCAGTTACCTCCGTCTTCCTTGTGCCTGGCTCCCCGCGCCTGGCTCCCTGTGCCTGGCTCCCCGTGCCTGGCTCCCCGTGCCTGGCTCCCCGTGCCTGGATCCCCGCGCCTGATACCTCCGTCCTCCCGCCACTCATTCAAAATCTTGCATCCTGGATCCCTCCGCTGCATCTCTCCGTCCTCCTGTAGCTCTGTCGGCCCGGATCCCTCCGCTGTATCACTCCATGCACACTGTGCCCTGACCCCTCCGCCGCAGAGTTCCTGCCCACAGTAAAAAAAAATCCCCTGCAGCCAGATTCTGACTTAATGCTCAGTGTGGCCACAGGGGATCTTAATTACAGTCTCAGGAGGTGAGGTGCCATTATAAGTATCATATGCCATAACAGAGCAGGGGAAAGATAGATGAATAGTGAGGGAAAGGAAAAGAAAAGCAGGTTAGAGAGTTAGATGGATGTTTAGGGAAAGATGAATAGAGCAAGGGAAAGATGAATCTGAGGGAAAGTAATATTAGAGCAGGGGATAGGGTTACAGTTATTGGATGGTGAGGGAAATATGAATAGTGAGGTACTGTAAATTTAAGCTGCTTTCACATCAGCATTTTCTGCCATTTTACGGCAGATCCGGCAGCTTTGCCGCATCTGCTGCATAATGGGTTATTTTCGGCAAGACTGCAGCAAGCCCCAATCATTCCCTATATGGCTTGCGGTCTGGTGTGGCAAGTGCTGTCTAGCAGATCTGGCACTTGCAACACCTGACCGCAAGTCCCATAGGGAATGATTGAGGCTTGCTGCAGTCTTGCCGCAAGTGAGCCATTACACTGCAGATGCGGCAAAGCTGCCGGATCTGCCGCAAACAGGTAGAAACACTGATGTGCTTTAAGATCAGCATTTTCTGCCGTTTCGGGGAAGATCCAGCAGCTTTACCGCATCTGCTGGGTAATGGCTCATTTGCGGCAAGACTGCAGCAAGCCCCAATTATTTCCTATGGACTTGCGGACATGTGCGGCACTTGCGGCGAGTAAAAAAAACGCTACCTATTTTTATTTTTGAAAATTGTCAGTAGCTGCTGAATTTCCCCCCCTCCCCCATGGCTTATACTCGAGTCAATAAGTTTTGCCAGTTTTTAGGGGCAAAATTAGGGGCCTCGGCTTATACTCGGGTCGGCTTATACTCGAGTATATACGGTATTTTACTCTGCTATCTTGAGTTTTTGTTTATTTGTTTTTTTATTGGCCTTATTATTTAGTACTAATTTTTATGATCGTACCCTGTGAGCAACACTCCCTTGGTAGAGAGTGTGTTTTTTTGCTGAGTTTTACTAAAGCAATAACTCCAAAAAACCTGAGAAGTTTAAAAGCTATGGACCCAATTCATCAAAGCTTTCATGCCAGAATTCTGGTGAGAAAGTTTTTAAAAAGTTGCAAAATTTAGGTGCAACTCGGAGATGCAACGTTTGGCGATTTAATGCCAGTCTCTCCAAGCTCCAACAAAATGTGCAGAGCTGGGACAGAACAAGGGCATGGTGGGGGCAGGATGTCATGTCTTGCCTACTTCATGAGGTGCTGAGGCATTCTGTATGCCAGAGATCTCAATCCAGTACCAGACTAGAGTGAGCTTTTTGGCGTATTGCACAGAGTCACACACCACCCGTCAGATGCTAATGCTCCAGATTCAAGAAATTGCATGCACCTCCTCATGAATCAGGAGCATTTGACTCTAGCATGTCCCCCTCACTAGGATCTGCAAGAACAATGCTGGTCTTGATGAATCAGGAGATGAATACACCCTAGAGATACCGTCACATGCTACGATGTAGTGAACGATATCGTTAACGATGTCACGTGACCGCTGTCGTTTCGACATCGTTAGTGCGTTGTCACACTCATGGATATTGTTAACGATGTTAAATTTGGCAACGTGCCAGCTACTTTGCAAACAACTTAGTGAATGATTTTACAAAGCAGCAGGAATAGGAAAATTTTGAACAACACCGTTCAAAAAGGTGTCACACTGAATGATGTTGCTTGTTCGCAGAATGTTAATTGGACGATGAACGATAGATTTGAGGTCAGGATCTCAAATTTTTGATGAACGATCCAACGATTTCTCGTTTCAAGATCTTATGTTTACACACAACGAACAACATCGTTCGAACGATCAAAAAAGCGTGACATTTCAACGATATCGTATCGTGTGAAGTAGCCTTTGTAATGCAGTGCAGAGACCCCTATGAGTCATGCTTTCCCCCCACCCCATTTGTTAAATAATAAAAAAGTGTTTTTGTTCATACATTTTAAAACTCCAAAAAGTGAGCTTGACAATAATCGTACTTCTTTTACCTAAATATACTGCTTTTGAACGTTTTTACAAATGTGCAGCCACCAACTGGGCATCAGAAGGGACAAAAGTTTCTGTTTATATTGCAATACAGTATATTGCCATATATAGAACAAGAAAACAAGTTGTTGAAGTTAAATTTCTGTATGGAGGCTAAAAAAGAGAGTAAAAAGTAAAAACCTGAGAAAAAAAAAAGAGATTTGAAAACAAAATCCTAAAAATTTGCATTCCCTAGTTAAAAGTAAATGTAAAATAAACATTACCATGGATGTTGTTTTGTCTGTAAAAGTCTGATCTATCAAAGTATAACATTATTTAACCTAATACACAAAAGTTATCATATTTTTCGGACTATAAGACATACTTTTTCCCCAAATAAATTTGGGAGAAAAGTGTGTGGGGGGTGTTTTATATTATAGTCTGTACTGTGAGGTGATCACATGTGCCCGCTGAGCACTGAAGCTGGCACTGAGAGCTGAGCACATCATGGGCATGGGGAGCCGTGAATATTTATTTTGTATTAACAGGAGGCAGAAGCTGGATGCCGGTGGTGGCAGGTCTATCAGCTGTGCAGTCTTGCTTGCCTCTTAACAACTTCTCTAAGTACATTTCTGTGCGCTCGCTTGATTTCTGCCTGGTCCAGGTTTTATCACTGCAGTCGCGCTAAATAGGAGGAAGTGGGAGGTCTCCCGTGCAGATCATGAGTGGCAGTAACATAATAAAGAGGCAGGGCCAGAAGAGCACAGCATGCTGTCCCCATGACCGTGCCTCTTCATTACATCACTGCAGATCATGATCCACTCCCTCCTGTCTGGCGTCGCTGCAGTGATTAAAGCAGGGTCAGTCATTCCAAGCCACACTGAAGGCCAGTCACTACATTTTTGCTTCAAATTTTTCTTTCTATTTTCAACCTATAGAACCCAGATGCGTTTTATCTGGTGCAAATTTTTTCTTCCCAACTCTTCCAAAATTGCCTTAAAAAAATATTCAGGGAAACATCAATTTGATATGCAAATGTACAGAAAAGTAAGTTAAGGAACACAAATAATGACTGCGGAAACCACTTTTTTTTCTCGAATAATTTTCTAAATTGTTTTTCACTACTTAAATAAAAAATGTGTGTTTGCTATCACTGTAATAGTAGAGACCCGGAGATTCATTAAAAATACAACGTTTTTGTGATGCTAGTATCTACCCATGGACTAGCCATGAGGTGGGATGGTCCAAAGATCCAGGGTCAAATGTCAGGAAGGCCACCAATAAACAGAGGGGTGAGACAAAGATATAGTCAGATCATGGTCCACGATCAAAATTCTAGGAAGGGGCAGATAAATACTAAGAGGCTAGGCAAATGGATTGTCAAAAGCGAGATCCAAGTTCGGGTAAACAATACATCAGACCAAGCACAGAAACAACAGGCATGCAGATACCACCAAACTAAATTTACAACTGGCAAGTAAATGAAGGCAGAGAGGCAAATTGCAAGGTATTCACTCCAAATAAGAGACACATAGGAAACCTCGCATGCTTTAGCTTTGGATGACTGAACTATGTATAACCATACTGACAGCTCCACATGCCCCTGCCACCAATTGGATGGTTGAACTATCCATAACTAGAGATGAGCAAACTTTTCCAATCAATATTTGACAATTTTAAATCCATTTCAAATAGTGCATTTGTACCTTATGATGGTATATGATAGCAGTTGGGATGTGTTTGATGAGGGGAGGGGGTGAGGAGAGGTCTCAGGTCAGAGGAGTGTTGGGCAGCATTTTCATTTTTTCCTGGCACTTACTGTGTGGATGTTTTGGGCAACAGCTAATCAGGGTGCATAAATCATCCCCAACCTGCAGACACAAGGGCTTGTGTCATTTGGAATGTATGTAGAATCTAAGCCCGCAAGGGCAGGGTCCTCTCTCTGTACCAGTCTGTCACTGTTAGTTTGTTTATTGTATTTTTAACTTGATTTGAATGTAACCCTTTCTCATGTACAGCACCGTGGAATCAATGGTGCTCTATAAATAAATAATCATAATAATTGGTTGCCTATGTCCCTTGGCATAAAAGAACTAGCCATTTTCCATTGTCACCATTTTGAGAGTGTTACCGCTCGCGGATGGAGCTGGCACTGCTGCTGTGTGACAAATAGACACATAGCTATTGACTTATTTTATTTTTAGATAGATAGCAGGGTTAGAGGGTCCATCCCGAAATAGGCCTTTTTTTTTCTCTAGAACCAGTGATTTCCAAATCTCTGTTCCATCCCATATAGGGCTTTTTTTTTTTTTGCATAGAACCAATGGTTGTCAAATATCTGTTGCATTCACACAAAAGCCTTTTCCGAACAAGGTTCACCTTTTTCAAATTCAGCACAAACAGTGAAGATTCTATTTGTGATGGGAAACCTGAACACTTTGCTAAAAGGTCGGCGAACTCAACTATGTTTGGTAACTGTTTGAAAAAATGCATTAGTTTGATTTAGGGGAAGAATCACTAAAACCAGTGATTACCAATAGTGATGAGCGAGTAGCAAAATATTCATAATCGCTATACTCGTAACAAGTACTTTGTAATACTTGCTTACTCGTCTGAATAGCAAGTCCAGTGTTAGTCAATTAGTAATTGGCTCTGCCCACACATCCAGCCATAAAACAAGCATTTCCTAGACAGGGTGTAAAGGTGGACTTTTTTGAATTTTAACTGCATAAAACACCCTGCTGTGACCCCCTTCCCCCAGGGAGAGCCTACCATTCAATAAGCTCTTACTGAGGTGGCGACTGCCTTTGTGAACTGAAGGGAGCTGGCAATTTGTGTCAAATTATTCACTATCGACATACTCATACATAGTAACATAGTAACATAGTTTTTAAGGTTGAAGGAAGACTTTAAGTCCATCTAGTTCAACCCATAGCCTAACATGTTGATCCAGAGGAAGGCAAAAAAAACCCATGTGGCAACACTAAGCTCCACATTGGGGGAAAAAATTCCTTCCTGACTCCAGATACGGAAATCAGACTAATTCCCTGGATCAATGCCCTATCAAAGAATCTAGTATGTATAACTGATAATATTATAGTTTTCAAGAAAGGCATCCAGGCCCTTCTTAAATGTTAGTAGTGACTCACTCATTACAACATCATGTGGCAGAGAGTTCCATAGTCTCACTGCTCTTACAGTAAAGAATCCGCGTCTGTGATTATGATTAAACCTTCTTTCCTCCAGACGTAGAGGATGCCCCCTTGTCCCAGTCTCAGGCCTAAGAGTAAAGAGATCATTAGAAAGGTCTCTATACTGTCCCCTCATATATTTATACATTATTATAAGATCCCCCCTAAGCCTTCATTTTTCCAAGCTAAATAATCCCAAGTTTAATAACCTGTCTTGGTATTGCAGACCCCTTAGTCCTCTAATGACTTTTGTCGCTCTTCTCTGGACCCGCTCTAGTTCAGCTATGTCTTTCTTATACACCGGAGACCAGAATTGTACACAGTATTCTAAGTGTGGTCGCACTAGTGACTTGTATAGAGGTAAAATTATGTTCTCCTCATGAGCATCTATGCCTCTTTTAATGCATCCCATTATTTTATTTGCCTTTGCAGCAGCTGCCTGACACTGGCCACTAAATGTGAGTTTGTCATCTACCCATACACCCAGGTCTTTTTCAGTGACAGTTTTGCCCAGTGTTTTACAATTAAGCACATAATTATAACCTTTTGTTTCCTCTGCCCAAGTGCATAACTTTACATTTATCCCCATTAAAGCGCATTTGCCATTTAGCAGCCTGACTGTACAGTCAGTGTGAGAATACTGTATACTGAACAGTCCGTATCAGAATACTGTACTACCCGTGTGATTAGTGAATAGTAACGATTACACTTGTTTATCACTAGCTGCCAAATATAGGTGCATTCACATAAAGGTCTTTTTTTTTTGCAGTGAATGCCAAATATTGGTGCATTCACATAGTCTTTTTTTGTATAGAACCAGTGGTTACCAAATCTCAATGCATTCACTTATAGCCCTTTTTTCATACAACTGAGTTTCAAATCTGTATGCATCAAACATGATTGGGAAATACAGAGATCGTGCTGGAAAGGGGTATAGGAGTGTTGGAAAGGTGAAAAGGCTTGGTGTACGTGTGGTGGGTGCTAAAGTTAGTGAAAGCTCTAAACACCGACTTGTCCAATCCAAAGAAAACCGGCAACTTTTGTTAGTACATGGATTACTCTAGTCCCTTTTATAGGCAGCAGCACATTGATTAGACTTGAGGTCCAGAAAGAGCAGATGTCCCTAAGGAAGGCGCCGGGTGTGGCGCTGAAACGCGTAGGAGAGAGGAGGAATAAAGGATGAAAATACATTTGGCTCTTTGGTGAGTTTATCCATACCACAGCAGCACGGACCGTGACACACCAGTACTCCCATCATTTCTTGAATTCAAACCACTATCCAGTGGTCGGTGGAGGTCCTGCAGCAGCTGGAACATAGATTCCAAAAACGCCTTCAAACCAGTTGTGGGGATCACAACTGGACCAGGTGAGCAGCTTCACAGCACCACCATCACACATAAGTGTCACTAGTGATAGGGCACTATTGCGCCTCTTGTCCCCCTCCATATTTTCTTTTTACAGATGCTACAGTGGCTCTCAAGGGCTGCGTCAAGTGGCCTTTCCTCTTCCACCTCAACATCACACATAGTCCAGTCTTTAGAGGTGGCCCTCCATTTACCCTTTTTTTCCCCTGTGTCACAACTCTCCAACAGCGAAACTGACTGGGACACCACAGATGGGCGAGTCTGCCGAGCTGTTCACACATTCTATTTCATGGGCATTAGAGATCTACTCCAAATATCACAGACTCAAGAGGAGGAAATCATCTATACTGATGCCAAAATATTTTTTGAATTGGATTCAAGACCGGGCGGAGAAAGGTCCGAACACAATCCAGACGCTCGTCACCAGATGTTAGCCCTAGGGGGTGGAGGTGATGATAATGAAACCTGAGGCACACCCACACTATACTGTGCTGTCAGGGCAGTAGGAAAAGGAGGACTCTCGGGGTGAGGAATGTGACAACATAGATGATGACGATGAGATTGGATATCCCACTTTGTGTCAACCCAGATGAATGCTGCTGATTAGCTCAGCGAAGGAGGTGGGGGAGGAGGAAGAGGAGGTTTCTGTTGCGGCTTCCCGCACAGACAGGGAATGCTGCAACCATGACAAGCAATGCACATTTAGTGACAACTCTGGCTGTGGCCAGCAGCGGTTGCGGGAGTACAGTTCACGTGGTTGGCAAGTTTTACAGTAGGCATTTCACTGCGCTAGAGCGCAGCCTCACTAAACACTGTCCGCCCCAATAACCATATCTTTGGCCTCCTCATACTCTGTCACCATGGTGTTCTCACACAGGTCTCCAGCTGCAGAGTCTTCACTTCTTTACCTGCTACAGACGTGGTCAGTGAGAGCTCATTAGCTGTTATAGAAGTGGACCCGCCTGTTGTTTTTGACTGATCTTAGTCACCAAACACAACACATCGTTGTCAATCCACCAGAACATTCCTACATCTACCTCCCTCACAGTCCAGCAGTTTGTCGTGTACACCCTACTTCACCCTCTCTCAGCACAGCAGCCAGTCCTCCGACGCACAGTTGTTACGTAAAAAATAATTTCCTCCTACACATCCCAAAGCTAAGAAATTGAACTTCACCATATCCAATCTGTTGGCCATGGAAATGTTGTCTTTCCGCCTGGTGGATAAAGAAAGTTTTTTAAAGTTGATGGCCATCACAATCCCCCAGTACGAGTTGCCCAGTCGCTATTCTGTAAGAAAGCTGTGCCTGTACTACAGCAGCATATTACTGACAACTTCACCCATTCCTTGAGAAACTTTGTATGTGACTTTACAGCTCAGTGACTAGGCACTGGGTGACTCTGATGACTGTGGAGGCAGGCAGGGAAAGGAACTGCTCCACAAGTCTTGAAATCCCTAAGGCTTGCAGTTAAATTCTTTGAAAAGCAAAAAAGAGAAGGCGGCACTCACCGGAATACACAGGATAGTCCTTTATTCCAAGAACTCGTGGAAAAACAGGGTGCAGGGAGGGGGCACGAAGGGCCAACGGACTATGACGCCGTTTCGCGACGCGTGTCGCTTCTACGGGTCCGAGTATACCGTGCACCGCCGGTTGGGAACATGCCATAACTGGAGGATTATCCGGACCTGACAGAGGTAACGCTTAGTGCCACATTCATCTCACTTTTCATTTAGTTAAATTCTTTGTATCTACCACTTCCAGCACTGCTTTTGCCTCCTCCACCTCCTCTAGGGCCTCCACCTGCGCCCTCAACCTCTCTCTTAATATTCCATCAGTGCAGAGAAAATTACTCTTCCCCCCACATCCGTACTGCGCTGCCAGGGCTCACCGACATTAGGCAGTTTTGAAATTAAAATACTTTGGAGATCTCTGTCACACAGCTGAAGAGTTGTGGAGAGCTATGCAGGCCAAGTTTGAGCAATGGCTGTCTCTGCTGAACCTGGAGCCAGGGAAGGCTGTGTGCAATAAAGGTGCGAACTTGGTGGCGGCCCTACGCCAGGGCAACCTCACACGTGTCTTGTATGGCTCACATCCTGAATTTGGTTGTATAGCAATTTGCACGCCACTATTTCAGCCTGGATGCACTGCTGTAGAAGGCATGGGTGCGGAGTGCTCACTTCCAATGTTCGCACCCTCGTGGCTCATCATTCCTTGCTACAGAGATTTTGAACCTACTGGTTAACCGGTTTATATTCAGTGTGCCGACTCATTGGAATTCAACTCTGTACGTGTTGCAGCAACTGTAGCAGCATCGACTAGCTGTGGTGCAGTATGTCCTACTGCATCACAAACGTGATGGTGGTGAAATTAACGAATGGGCACAGATCAAGGACCCCTGCATTCTTCTGCACAGTTTTGAAATGGCGAATATGGTTAGGGCTGACGATGATCTCATCAGCATCACTATTCCGGTCATTACATGCTGGCGCACGCGTTGAGTAATCTGCGGGAGGAGGTGCTGGTCCCAGATGAAGAAGCAGAGGAGGAGGATGCAGAAGGGATACCACCATCTCTTAGGTCTGCACTATCATCGTCACATAGGCAGGTGGCATGGGAGAGTGGAGTAGAGCTACAGACGGGCTCATGGATCCAGACAAATTTAGTCAAGATGTAGGAGTGGAGGAACAAACAAATGGAGAAAGATGAGGATGAACAGGTAATGGACACAGAACAGTCAGGAGATGAAGAAGAAATTGATCCTCTTTCTGTTGTTCCAAGTTGTTGGGAGAGGACAGAGGAAGCAAGCTCAATTGTTAGCCTCGTCAACAACATAACAAGGACTTGTGCCTTAAAGACACGTCAGACACATGAGCTCCTTCTTGCTCCACTATCTGCAACATGATGCCATTATTGTTAGGATTAGAAATAGTGCTGACTACTGGGTTGCCACACTTTTAGAATCATGGTACAAGAGTAAATTTAGTCAGATGCTTTCCATCCTGGAAATGGAAACGCGTATGCTAGAGTATCAAAAAACGCTTTCGCCAAGACATTAGTGAGGAGCACAATACACATAGCAGATCTACACTTCCAACCTGGGGAATATCAAGTTAACAGTGTAAAAATTTCTGGGAGTCTTATGACCAATTGTTTACACCATCCCATCCAACAGCAGAATTGGGTATAAGTCTGACACATAGTGAATGACTGGAGATGATAGTACAAGAGTATCTATAGCTCAATATCCATGTCATGAGGGGGGATTTCGAACCTTTTGCAATTTGGGCTTCAAAAATGGAAGAGTGGTCCACAGTCACACCTTGACGGTTTTGTCATGCCCGGCAGCCAGCTTTCACTAAGAACGTGTCTTTAGTGATGCTGTAGGTGTCCTGATGAATAAGCGTATCCGGCTGTGCCCTAAAAGTATAGACCGCCTAACTTTCATTAAGGTAAACAAGTCATGGATCTCCAAGGACTTTTGCTCTCCAGTTGCAGACTGGGTAGACTATGGAAAGGTGTACTTTTTAGTGTGCTATATTGATCTACCCAATATACTATTTCTACTCTGGGGCAATTGATGCTACTTTAGGTGGTGTCTGGCCCTAATTTATTGAAAAGTGTAGACTCTTCTTGGGGTATTTTTGTTGTGTGTTGCATGAATTTAGCAGGGCTGTCTGAGCACCATACCTAAACCTGTCACTCATCCCCTTGTTACTAATCAATGTTTAACCTCCCAATGGTGGGCCAGGCCCTGTTCCAGGCCCTTTGTCATGCATCCAGACTTTCCAATTATACAATTACTATTCTGGCTCAATTGATGCCACATTTGTGGCATCTGGACCTAATTTTATGAATTGTGGAGGCTCTCATTAGGGTTTTCTTCTTGTATGTTTCCTGAATTTATCAGGGCTCTCTGAGCACCATGCCTACACATGTCACTTATCTCCCTGTTCCTGCTTAATGTTGAAGCTTGAAATGTTTGGCCAGGCCTTTTCACAGGCATCTATAGTGCGCTATTAGAAAAATTTGAACTCTGGTGAATAGATGCCATTATTCCTTGTGTCCTAATTTGAGCTGCTTTGGCATCTTTTGGCTCCCCTAAAGGTGTTTTCTATGCCTTTTATTTAGCCTCTTATTGAATTCGGTGGGATTCAGGACGTTTGGTGCACTGAACCAAACTATGAAAGGTTCGTTAATCTCGCTGAGCTGACTCACCACACTGCACACAGCAGGAGGCCACACATAGCCCTATGCACAAAACAGATGGCTACACAGGGATCCCAGCACACAACAGGTGGCTGCACATTGACCCCAGTAAACAGCTTGTACCCCATATAGCCCTCTGCATACAGCCAGTGGTCCACATAGCCCCCTGGATAGAGTCTGTGCCGCACATAGCCCCCACTGGATACAGCCTGTGCCCCACATATTCCACAATGGATACAGCCTGTGCCCCACATAGCCCCCCCCCTCCCTGGATACAGTCTGTGCCCCACATAGCCCCCCCCCCCCCCCGGATACAGTCTGTGCCCCACTTAGCCCCCAGGATAGAGCATGTGCCCCACATGTATTACAGCAGGGGCACACATATGTAAGAAAAATAAAACCACATGCTCAGCTCGTTCCTGTTCTAGCATCGCTCAGCTCCTCACTCTTAGACTTACACCAGAGGAAAGGGAGGGAGGTGAGTATATGTTGCTACACAAAACATAATGATGGCAATCTAGCCATAGGCCTCACTGGAGCTTCAACTCCATATGGTAGCTCAGATAGTCAGAGGTGAACTATAATGAAAGCTATCACTCACTGCATCCAGACACACCGGTAGCCAGAATCTTGACAGTTATGGCTCCAGAAGATGGGGATAAAAAATTAAAACAAAAGTGAATAAATTAAAAAATTTAAAGTGTCTTTCTTTGGGTTTACATGTACTTATATTTTCAGACCCTAGAATGGCTTGAAGATTTTATTATTCGCAGTTTTCACTTCTGCATTCTCTATATTTGTCAGTTTTCCAGTAGGTGTGGAGTTTGTTATAATGTTTCATACACTGATATAAGAGGTGATCCTGCTCCCCTATCTCGATGTATTACATCCTCAGAAGTGGCAGCAATATGGAGGTCAGTAGAAAGCAGTACTGAGCTTTGAGCTATGAATTGTACACTCGGGAAATCTACAATTTATTGTGGATGTGTTTGTGTATTGCTTTGTCATTCTGTAGCTGGTTCTCCCTCCTACCCCCTCACATAGATGTCTATGGGCAGCAGATGTAACCTGATTACATCGTGCTACATGGGTACGCTCAGGACTCAGCGGAGTATCCTCAGTGGTCAGATGTGCCATTCATGAACGATCTGACAAAAAGAGCCCTTTGAATGATGCGTGACGGGAGCTGGTGTGGCGCCCCTTTGGGCAGGCGTCACACCAGGGTATTACACCCATAAAAGCAGTGTAATTTTCCCCAACTGTAAGTGGATGCAGGGTTGGTAGGAGGGACCCAATTCCAGCACTCCCACACTCAATCCGGGGATGGGCTCCCCCAGGGGGAGGGTTAGGACAGTCAGAACAGGTGAGTTGCAGACTAGACCTGAGGGAAGATGAAAGGAGGTCCTGAGGGGACCTTGAGAGAGGGTGCCTGATGCGTGAGTCTGGGCCCGAGAGATAAAGGGGGAACCCCAGTGTGGAGCGACTATACTCCGGGGAGCTTCCCCAGTCCACCACAGAAAGCCAGATCTGAGGAAACAGCTGGAGTCCACCTCCGTAGCCGTCAACTGGTTGCTGTGGCCTGTTTATCAGCCCCAACACCCTGCCACTCACGGAGCGGTCCACCTGGTTCCACAAGAGATTGGGGTCCAAGCAGCAGAGAGAGGGAGAGGAACTCCATTACTACCTCAGCGGGACTGGGAAGAGACTTACTTAGCCAGGGCTAAAAGAACACGGGTTTGTTAACTAAGGCATACCACGGGTACCTCCGAACCGCCTTGCATCCATTTACAGCCACCCGAAAGGTTACCTGTGAATAACATCATTGCTGAACTGTGGACTATATATTCGTTGGATGCTTGTTTCCAGTAAAGTTCCCGGAGAGAGTGAAACTGCCTTCGTGTCTTTGTATTGCCATCATTGAACTTTAATTTCAGTTAACGCTGCCCCGGAGGCCCAGCTTCACCTGTAGGAAGCTATACCACACTTGCCGCAATTCCATCGCCCTCCGGAGGACTGTGGCGGTGCTGGTGATCCCTCACCCGGTACTACAGGTGGCGTCACGAATTATCCTAATAATGTATTTTTAAGAAGTCACCGACCCCAAGGAATGGACTCGTGCGCAGCCACCCGTGATAGCGTCCCCCTTGATACCGTGCCCGAGCTCTGAGAAACCCGGCCTGGGCGGGTCACCAGCACCCAAAGAGAGCTGCTTGCAGTCTCTGGCTGTCACTGGAGGTAAACACATGTCCAGATGCTGTGTGTAAACAAAAAAAGCCCACCCTCCCTCTGTTTTTGGTAGGCTGGCTGTGGGCCGAGAGCCGGACTGCGCATCACAAATTTATTTCTAGTATACTCATTACATGCGTCAACTCCGTATGAGCG
Organism: Allobates femoralis; assembly: GCA_033576535.1. Classification (NCBI taxonomy): domain Eukaryota; kingdom Metazoa; phylum Chordata; class Amphibia; order Anura; family Aromobatidae; genus Allobates; species Allobates femoralis. The sequence goes on from JARQOC010000001.1 coordinate 194,354,931, forward strand.
TCTAATTTGCTTGATTCGAGTAACAAGTGGTGCACCTCCAGGCTATGGGGTACTCGGGAGCCGGGCCGGTGCGGTCTCTCGGGAATACCACAGTAGTCGTGACCCGGTTCCGTGGCCTGGGATCAGTCCAAAAGGGGATATTTACAAGGGATGATTTGTCATGACGCCACCCGGGGTATGTGTTTAATAGAACCACCGCTGCCGTTTTCCTACTGGGGACAGTGACTTGGGGCAGCCCTCTTCAAGTAGGGCTGAGGGTCTCCAGGGCAGGAGTAGTGGTTGTGGATGCATTATTGGATGGGGCTTTGTGAGGGATCATGCTGGGTACAAGTCACTTACTTCCAAGCTGGAGCTTCTCCAGCCAGTATGCAGGGACGAACATCTGTGGCTCCTCAGGTGGCATTCAATTGCAACATTTGCTGCTGCAGCTCTCCACAGTGTTGGGTGTCTTAGTGCTGGACATGGTGCTGGGAAGAAAGCAGTCTCAAGCAGGGATGCAAATAATCTAATCCACACACAGATAAGCTCGCAGGGTACTTTACTCAGTCTTTAGGAGTAGGTAAAACGTGTCACCGTTCTTTCAGTACAGTTTACAATCTTTTATACTGCTCCGGCAACTCAACTGTGCAGCTCAGGTAGCTTTTCTGTGTTGCTCCCTCAAAGTCGTTTCAGGCCCTTCTCTCAGTGTTACGTAGTACCTAACCCACAGGTTCGGTCTGGTCGTCGCTGACTCCCGGGTAAATATATTTCCCTTGCAGTCAGGGTTACCAGTCCTAGTATGACGGCTGGGTTCATAGTCCGTGGTGGAAAGTTAGGCTGCAGCACATAAAGTCTCTGCCCCACACCGGTGTGTCTTGTGATTAGGGTATAGAATCCCCGATCACCTCTTCAGAGCCGGTTCTCTGGTGTCGGCCTAGCCCTCCAGTGTCCCAGTTTCAGATATTTGGGCACACCAGGCTCCTTCTGTCTGTCACTGTGCTAAGGGTTCCTACGCGCAGCACGGGTCTATCAGGCTGCCAGGCCCTTGTCCTCCCACCTTCCTCAGCTGTGGGGTCTCTTTCAGTCTTTCCCCTTCCCTTGGCTTCCAGGCTGTGAAGTAGGCTTTCTCTCCAGGGGTCTGTGCCTCACAGGATTCTGCATCTCCAGGGAGCCCGAAACTGTCTGGCAAGACTCTCTCTGTTCTGTTCTTCTGCTACTCTCCTCCTGCTTCTGCTCACTACCCCTGTGTGTTCCTGGATTTTGTTTAGGTCTCTCCACCCACTTTGTCAGTGTCCTCCTACTTTCCACCCACTGTGCTACACCCGCTACCCCTTGCCCAGCCTAGAGTCCTAGACGTAGGGTCGGTGTTTGTGCGGTGTGGGTGTGTTTTGCAACCTTGCTGACCTGGCTGCACTTCCCTCTTGTGGCCACTTGGTCGTAGGGGCGCCACACAAGCACCACCGATCTATTGATAGGTTGATAACTCATGACTGATTTTTTCCAGTGAATTGATAATGAATGATACATTATAAAGGGGGAAAGAAAGAAAGTGGCTCTTAAGCAGTGGCGTAACTAGAGTCTGGTGGGTCCCGGTGCGAAATTCAGACCTGTGCCTTCCCCACCCACCCGAGCACATGTTGGTCGGATGTATAGGCCCTGTGTAAAGTTCTATAAAGACTCACAAATTGACCCCTCTTTCCCATTCATTATGTATTAATGTCTCTCATCCTGCTATATATGTTCATCCTACTGGAATATGGAGCTTATCCTTTTAAATATGTCTCCCATCCTGCTATATATGGTCCTCCCCCTGGAATATGGCCCTTATCGTGGTATATATGGTCTTCCTCCTCCCACCTCGGTAGTCCTCCAATTATTTTAATGCATCCCCATATTCCTCCATATATTACAATATACCCCCATAGTCCTCCATGTATTATAATGCATCCTATAGTTCTCCATTCATAAGGTAGCCCCAATAGTCATCCAATTATTATAATGCACCCCCATTATCCTACATATAGTAGCCTCATAGTCCTCCATATAGTATAACACAGCCTCACAGCCCTCCATATAGTATAACACAGCTTCATAGCCCCTCCATATAGTATAATGCAGCCTCATAGCCCTCCATATAGTATAATGCAGGCTCAGTTCTCTATGTAGTATGTAGTGCAGCCTCTATAGTACAGCCTTATATATGCAGCCTCATAGCTCTCCTTATAGTACAGCCTCATATAGTGCAGCCTTATATCTCTCTATATAGTGCGGCCTTGTATATGCAGCCTCATAGCTTTCCATGTAGTGCAGCCTTATATCTCTCTGTAGAATGTGTTATATATGCAGCCTTATATATACAGCCCTACCGGGATCTGAAAAATAGGATTAGTGACAACTGCCCAAAACGGTAGACTCACTCCAAAACCCAGTGTCACCCCCCCATATTAGCCTATCCCAGTAGTGGTGTCTTCTGCTCTCCTCCTGTGTCCCCCGCTCTACTTGCCTGTGCCCCGCTCTCCACCTCTTCCTGTGTCCTGTCCTCCGCTCTCCTCCTCTGTCCCCCATTCTCCTGTGTCCCCCGCTCTCCTCCTCCTCTGTCCCTGTTCTCCTATGTCCCCAGCTCTCCTCCTATGTCCCCTGTTCTGTGTTCCCCGCTCTCCTCTTTTTTCCATTCTCCTGTGTCCACACCTCTCCTCCTCCTCTGTCCCCTGTTCTCCTGTGTCCCCTGCTCTCCTCCTCTGTACCTTGTTCTCCTGTGTCCCCAGCTCTCCTCCTTCTCTGTTCCCCATTCTCTTGTGTCCCCCCTCTCCTCCTCCTTTGTCCACCGTTCTGTGTCCCCAGCTCTCCTCCTCCTCTGTCCTCCGTTCTACTGTGTCCCCAGCTCTTCTCCTCCTCTGTCCCTCGTTCTCCTGTGTCCCCCGCTCTCCTCCTCCTCCTCTGTCCTCTGCTCTCCTCCTCTTCCTCTGTCCCCTGCTTTCCTCCTCTCACCTGTGTCTTGTCCTCTGAGGATCACGCCCTCACTTCCTAGATAATGAGCGGCCAGGACACACGGCCACCGGGACACTGGGCTAGGGACTACGGAGGGGGCGGAGCCACCGCTGATATCCCTGGTCACCTGACCGGCCGGCAGCCACCTGACCTACAGGGAAGAGGACGTGGCTGGAGAAATGACTGATAGCTTTCCAGAGGGCAAAGTAGCGCTGTCCTGACTCTGCGGCGGAGTATACTTTGCTGGGATCGCAGGGCACTAGGGTCGGTGGACGCAGGGGGCGGCTGGCGACGCAGGCCCCCTATAGGTCTGGGCCCCGTCGCAGCCGCGACCCCTGCGACCGTGATCGGTACGCCACTGCTCTTAAGTGTAGTAAATAATTTTATCCTAATATGATATATTACCCAAATTAGTTTGCTAGCACTATTGTTAATTTTGTCGAAGCCACCGTAAGTTTTGCAAAGGGGAAGCAAATACTGGGTAACAAACAATATAGTTATATTAATTATGTGGGATACTAAACAGTGATATATTATTGTGTGTGTGTATGTATATATATATATATATATATATATATATATATATATATATATATATATATATATAAAAACAGACAGCCCTTCCTTTAAAGCAAACCTGTCACCCCCCCTGGACATCAAAAGCTATAATAGCCACCTTCTGCAGCACTTAATAGTATAAAGGGCATCAAAAGCTTATAGCCACCTTCCCTGAATGCAGCCTTAGTGCTGCAGAAGGTGGCTATTATAGCTTTTGATGTCCAGGGGGGGTGACAGGTTCGCTTTAAGCTTTTCAGCCCAGGTGCAAATCTATATGGCTGGCTCTGCTGCTGGACTTGCCCTCCTGCCTCCCTACCACTGGGTGCTACTGAAGAGGTATGTTTCCTACTACTGCCCACTGAAACAGAGACCCCTAGGGTACGAGAGAGGCTTTTAGTGTAGATAGGGACCCTTCAGAATTATGGTCACCGAGACGTGGTTGAAGGGCTGGCATCCATTGGCCAATGCATGCGCAAAGAACCATAAAAAACTGAAAAAAACGGAAAAAAAATTTACATCTGAGTTTTTTTGAAAAAACTTTTTAGCTTTTATTTTTCTCAAAAATAACACCAATATAACACTTATAAACATCAGTGTTAGCATGCATTGACTTAACCAGTGTGCTGCTATTATTTTTGATTATTTATATATATATATATATATATATATATATATATATATATAATATATATAAAAAATAATAATCCGGTCAACAGTGTAGGGGGTGCTTGGATACCGGGACAGGGGGTTACTTTGGTGGGGGATCACGGCTGGTCGGTTCCCGGTTCCGTGCTTTGGACCCTCAGTGGCAAGAATGGGGGTGATGATGATGGGGAATGATAACGTGACGCCTCTTGTGTTACCTGGTAATAGGCTTACCAGCGCTGCGGCCAGCCGCTGAGGTGATGGAATTCCAGCTTTGGTAGTACAGCTCCCCACAGGTGGAGCTTTACCTCAGGGCAGCGGGGTGGATGAAGGGAGTAGTAGTAGCGGTTCTGCTGTGAACGCTGCAGGCGGCGGTGAAGCAGGGACACACACACAATAGTCTCTGTTTTGGTACCTTTTTTACTGATGTGCAGTGACAGGCACGGTCCAGGAGGGTAACCAGGTTTCGGTTCTCAAAGAGGTGTATAATATAAAGTACGGTATTAAATTAGAGGTTGCTACAAGAGTAATACCAATCTTAAGCAATTTGTACAATAAAGTTTGTTTTTTATTCAAAAACTATATCCAAGATTGGTATTGCTCTTGTAGTAACTAGGTTTCGGTGCAGTTTGGGACGTTCACCTTGGAGAGTTGTGAGGCCTCCTCTATTAGTGTGTGCAGTGTTTGGGGTAAGCTCTACCTGTAACTGAACCTGACGCTCTTTCTGCCTCTCAGGGTGCTCTTCCACAACCGACAATGAGGACCATTGTGTGGGATTCCTATTCTCTGCCTAGGTCCTTGGTCCTATGCTTCATCATGTTTGGAATCTTCTGTTCTTTACTTCAGGGGGAATAGATCCTCCTGGTCTGTCTGAGCTTTCGCTGCCACACTGTAGATGAATAGCAGCTTCGGACTCCAGTGTCCGGGTGGCTAAAGGGGTTCTCAGATCTGTTTCCTTCTTCCTTCTTCCTAATTCTCACTTCTCCCACTGGCCTCCGTCCCTCTCCCTAGAGCTCAGCACAGCTGGTTTAGGTTTCCTGGTTCTGGGCTGGCTTGGTCCCAGCAACCAGCTCCTTCACTAACTGCTCTGTCCTCTGTAGTCTGACTGGAACTAACTGCTCTCTTCACTGCCGAGTGCAGACTGACTGACTCCACACCTCAGGCCTGGATCTTTATAGGGGATCTGGCTTAAGTACAGCCAGTGGTGCTCCCCCTCCAGGTCTGGGGTGGAGGTTGTTGTATGCTGTGTGTGCCAAGGTGTACATCCCTCCTTGCACCGGTGGGTCCTGTGGCAATCCCTCACAGGGGTGCCACACATATATATACACACTGCAAGTTAAATAAGTATTAAACAAGTCTCTAATTTTATAAGTAAATGTATTTCTAAAAGTGCTCTTGACATGAAATTCTCACCAGATGTTGGTAACAACCCGGCTAATCAACACAGACATGTTTAATAAACCATAGATAACTTAATTTATGGCTATGTTTAATAATGAGAAATGACTTGGGGGTATGGGGAATTATTAAACACAAGCAGAAGGGGAGGTGAAAAAAAGCTGTGAAAGTCATGACAAGCTACTGGGGACTCTCAGTTTCTATTGATACAGACCACCTCCTAACTTACTTAACCAAAATAACCATGCAATACCTGTGACTTGGGTACAATGGTCACAGCCTTTATTAATAAAATATACATATATGACCCAGAGGCTGTACAATGCCTCCCCTCCATAACCTAACATAACATATGTATGTATATCCCCTTATGACCTCTGATAGGTCTGTCCCAGAAGCAACTCTACCATTTTTCTACATCCCCCTGGCCGCATTACAACCAGCCCGGGGTTCCACCCTGGCTGCAAAAACAGCCATCCCAGGGGGGGTGTTAACCTCTTATCGTTAACACCCCCCAACTTGCAGGACTATGCCCACAAGTCCCCCTTGACATGTACCATAAGTCACTACACCCCAATAGTGACATCTTACCACCAGCCAACACCTCTGATACCATCCTCTAGAACGGACCTATCCCCTGCCATAAACTGGAACTGTGACACCTTACATGGCCCAGGCCTGCCACACATTCAACGCTTGCTCGATTCCTTCCCTCAAGCCCAGCATCCACATGTCAGTACCAATTGAATTAACGTGCACACCATTTCCCCTCATGTACTGGCTGTCCAATGCCTCCAACTCTCGATGCCTCACCACTATTCCTCGCTATGAATCTGCCCACTACTTTTTTTTTAGTTTTATCCTCGCTTTGTTAAGTCGTTCCACGGATCTAGGGAATCTTCAGCTCAACCTCCCTGCTATATCCGACCATACAATTATTTTCCCCGAATGAGCAAACCACAGTCTCAGGAGGTCGAACTTGATATCCCTGATCAGGTTTTGGGACGTGCAAAACCAAAAGTCATTTTCTCCCGTGTGTAGCAAGAGCACCTTGGATGCCTGATCCACCCTTTGGTAATATGCTATTTCGAGAAGTAATCTCCCCCATGTCAGCCCTAGAATCCCAGTCCATTTTATAATGGTCTCTGATCTAGCCTAACTGAGCTGCTGACTGTCGGGATGCACATCTGCTCGCAAATCTCCCCAGTACATGTACGAATGACCGATAATGCAGATTAAACATGCACCTAAAAAAATTAGACAATTAGTGGCAACAATTAAAGCCAGCACGTTCCCCAACCGCCATTCCAACTGCGAATTTTGCACATATATACTTAGGTCAATTAACACCAGCAAATAAAACTATACATTCCATCATCACCCATAACTGCTATCCTTTGCCACTCTTACGGTCCCCCCTTCGACCCACCACCACTTTAGGATGCCACCAGGTGACGATGCACATAGGACCAAAAGCAGGACGATTCCCACCTACCTATTTTCCGAACTATGTCATCCTTCAAGCTGCATCTGGAGGCTTCCGTCACTGCCCCAATCCTAAAGGAATGAGACCCGTATTCCTTAGGTGATTCCCCTGCGTTTGCTAGACAAGCCTTGAACACCGCCACAAAGTGAAACTTAGTAAGTGATGACCCATCCGCGTGACTCAACAATGGACCTGGGTGCCCCCCCCCACCTTTTTAAGAAACTCAGTACCGCACCCATGGGGCAAAGCCTATGACCTGGGGTTTCGTACATCACCACCAACCTACCCTGACCCATTAGATATGGCAATCCAAAACGTAATAGTCATTCAACCTTATAATTGGCCACACCCACATCACCCAGTAATAGACCACCCACTGTCCCCTTCGTCGGGCTTACCAATTAACCGATTCTAAATGCGCCAAAGAAAGCCAAAATAAATGCCGTGGAAAACAATTTAACTTCGTACGCCAAGAAACATACCGCCTTTTAGGTGACCTACTAGACGCTACAACAATTCAAATGAAATAGGCTTCCTTCTGTCACTGCTAATTGCTCCTTGGCTGAAGCCTTTTTTAATGACTGTCTCACTAAGAAATCTTTCATAGTGTCCCGCAACCCCTGCATCTTAAACAAGAATGCTAGAGCCGCTATTCGCTGGTTCACTGAAGACACCGAACGCTCTGTTGCAAATTCCTGTCCCACAAAATACAAAACCCTATCTTTGTAATTGGGACCAACACCGGTGCTGTGCACAAAATTCCCCCACTCCTCCCAAACCTTTTGATAATGGCACCAAGTGGCCTCGGTCACCGATCTCCTAATCAGGTCCAATAATATGTCATGGAAAGATCCCATAGCCATCAGGGACTTTCTGCCCCTACCTCATCCTCCTCTGGCACCAAGCTTTGGAACCTGTAAAACTGAAATCGAAACAACGCATCAGCCACCTCATTTTCTACCTCCGGCACATGTTTAGCCACCACACAGATATTCCATTCCAGACAGCACAACACTTAGTGCCTTAGATACAAGAGGGGATTTTACTGAAAGTGTGTAATCGACTGTACCACCACCAGATTATCGCAGTAGAAACACACCTTTTTATCTGCAAATTCTGGCCCCCAAAGCTCCACTGCAACCAGTATCGGGAAGATCTCAAACAACGCTAAGTTCTTAACTAAGCCCAAGACTAAGCGGATGTGGACAGAACCACCAGTTGTTTTGCTTCTGGGGACCAGTACACCTTGCAGGCTTCCACAGCCTTCTTAAAGTCATCATGCACCGATTCTCTGGCACACTCTTCTCGAGTCTTCTGGTACCTCCAAGAGGCACTGGTAGAGAGACGTTTCTGTCTTACTGCTGGTCACCCGGCTCAGATCTTGGGGCCAACTGACTTTCCACTACTTCAGCGTGTTTGCCCGGGAGAGGCACTGGTCACTCTACCTTCTTGAAGACGGCCTCGTTCCTCGATTGGCACATTGCCAGGTGACCTTTGAGCTCAGAGACTTCTTCCTCTAGCTCAGCTACTCGCCTCTCAGCAGTTCGTCTCCACAGCCCTTCTTGCTTCAACTGCTCCCTTTCTAGCAGCATTCTCGGAGACATCTCCGTCTCCAAAACACCTATTCGAATCTCGAGAGATTGTCTCCACAGCTTCTCATGTTTCAAGTGTGCTTAGAGCATTTTTGTGAGGTCCCTTATCTTGGCTCCCACATCCACCGGACCAGGCGAGCTCGCAACACCCGAGGAGATATTCACTTCACCTCTCCCTTTCCCAGTGGCTTCTTCTACTTCTGCAGTTACCTCACCCTCTTGGGGTCCATCAGCACCCCTGGCAACCTTGGCCAGATCACCTTGTGCCTGTCCAGGGGTCTCCAGTTCTGCATTCACCACCTCCTCTTGGGGTCCGGCAGCACCCCTGGCAACCTCGGTCACATCTCCTTGTGCTTGTCCAGAGGTCTCCAGTTCTTTACCTGTGACCTCTGCCACGTCACGCAACTCTTAAGCATCAGCAGCCCCATCTGTCGCCCTCACCAGGGTCTCAACGGTATCAGCTTCATCCTTCTCATGGGTCTCGGCAGCGATATCTTCGGCCCTCTCCTGGGTCTCTGCAGTGTCACCTTCAGAGGTTTTCTCACCCTCCATCTCTTCAATCTTCTCCAAAACTCCACCCATCTCTACCGTGGTGCTGTTTTCACTTCCAGCCAGCCCAGAGGTAGGTCTATTATTGGTCTGCCCTCCATGATCATCATGGACTCTTGCTCCAGTAGCTCTCCCCAGGATTTCTTCTCTTACAGCGCCGCAAACTGACCAACCATCAGCTACTTGTTCCAACTGACCAACCATCAGCAACTTGATCCAACAGACCAACCATCAGCTACTTGTTCAGGCAATCGAGCGGACACCCATACCATCTTCCTGGGTGGCTCTTTCTCTTTGTCTTTCACTTGAAGGGTAGTGTCACAGATTTGCCACAGTCTGGTGAACCCCCAAGGCACTCTCTAACTTGGTGTCAGCTCCATTCTTTTTAGCTACCACATCACTAACAGTCTTCCTGTGGTACACTTCAGGGGATGTCAGGTCACTAAGTTGGGCAGACGTATGACTTTCAATGGTCACCCCTTTTTCAGAACCGTCAATTTTGGGAGGAGTTACTTCCTTATCGGACACAACCCCATCATCAGAGAGCCCTTCATCCTCTTGCTGTAGAGGAGCTCCATTCTCCCACAAGTCTGAAAACAGCCTAGAGTCCCGGCCTATAATCACCGGACAGATTAAGGTCGGGACTACAGCGACATCATGTTTTGCAATGTCCCTGGCCATCTCGAGGACCACCCTGGACACCGGATAGTCTTTAGTGACCCCCATGATTGCAGGTGACTTCAATCTTCCTTCTTGGGATCAGGTAGACATCAGGCACAGCCCTCACTAGGGTTGCAAGGCTCCCAGAGTCTAGACATGGATTCCCCATTGACATCCATGGAACAAGCACATGGAATATCGCCAGATGGGTAGTCCATATTGCAGACCGGACACACACAGTACAAACAAAATTGACCTCGGCTACAGTCCATCTGCGCCTCCGCTTTGGATTCGGGATGCTCTGCCCCTTTTGGGCAACTACCACTTTTCAGGACTCTGCCCCCTTTTGGGCATTTATCCCCTTTACGGACACCTCCCCCTTTTGGGATTCCACCCCCTTTTATGCGACTATGCTCTTTGGGGACACCACCCCCTTTTGGGACACCCAGTCTATAGGGAATTTTTTTCGGGGACACCCCACAACATGTTGGTGCTGCTGCTGGCTCTGCAGCAGGTGTTTTGGGAACTCCAACATGCTGCCAGGCTTCTCTAGCTGCAACGGGACAAAAACAGTAGGGGCGCTACTAATACCCGGTGTTCCAGGGGAAAGGGGGGTAGATTAGCACTAACCTTTCCTGGTTTTTCCGCCCATACAACCAGGATCTCCAGCCTGTGGTGTATTACTGCTCACCAAGTGGAGCCCACGTCTCACAGCCAGTCACTTGATTCCTCTCACAATCACCTGGGTCGAGAGCGGTGACAAACTTTGTGACCCCGATGAGCAAAAACCGGACTTGAGTGCGACAGCCTGGAGTCTTCGTGGCCCTGCCGAGCCTCCAGCCAGATGCTTGTATTCTTGCTCGTCATGTGGTTGCCCATAGCAACCAAGTCATGCACATGCACTTCCAGCGCTACCATCAGCAAACATGCTCTGATGCCCCATCGAGCCCCATCACTCAGCAGGTTCGGGTACACTCACTTGACAGCGTAATTCAAGCAGACAGCAATGGCTCCTACTTATCTCAAGTCCAGTTGTTTTATTTAGTCACATAAACCACTTGATATAAGTATTCTACACAGTCCATCACTTCACACATGGGGTTCATCTGCACAGTTCACTCAATGACCTCTGTCAGTACACAACCCCCTTCTAATAAGGTTACCTTGTCCAGCAATCATAGCAGGCTTCTTTCTTACTGTCCCCTGACAGTTCATTGCTCCAGGAGCTGCTCCAAGCTCCATATCTGGGCCTTCCCACGTGCTACCCAAACAGGAGTTTTTAGCTTCCAGGACCTGAGCTGACATCACATCCTGTGACCAGTCAAAAGTCACATGATGTCAGCTATGACCATACCCCTAGCGGAGGTGTGTTAAATCATACACACATTATCAGTCAATTGACTAGTTATTTTAGGAGGTACCAATTATTGTATTTATCAAACTAGGAAATACCAACTTATTAATATTAAAAATATCTCTTTATTTGTATCAAAGATTAAAACGTGATAAACAAACCAGAAGGAATTAGACAAACATTTACACATTTATATACATTCCTGGGGTTCAGCATATATAATTTCTCAAGCCATAACATAGAAGGTCATAAACCTTTTACCCAACAGGATTACACTTAAGTCGTCCTTAGGGTGTACCTTTATATATATAGATGTTTATACTCTAGTGTCTCGTGCCCAAAGCAGGAGAGAGACAACTTAATGAGAGGGAAAAACAAATAAATTCCAAACCCCTATATGGATTTCAAGCAGGGTTCTGAAACATCAATTACTAATGACCTTCCATTAGGTTACTGAGCTCCCAGTATAGATATAGATTAAACCTCCAACGCTTGACGCGTTTCGCCTTCTCAGATGTCAGAAGGCTCATCAGAAGACTTTGGGGTTAGGCATTCAGAGACACAGGATGACTACATAGTGGTTTATCTATGCCCTAGTATGTCCCTTTCTTTGGATGCCTTATCTATGACCATACAACAGATACCTTGGAAAAATTACGGGGTCATTCTATCTATTGCTTATTGACCTTTTTGGGTATTCTTGCCCATTGAAGAACTTGTTTATTTGGCATGTATGGTTATAAGACGGAACATTAATTCTGTAACCCCAAAGTCTTCTGATGAGCCTTCTGACATCTGAGAAGGCGAAACGCGTCAAGCGTTGGAGGTTTAATCTATATCTATACTGGGAGCTTAGTAACCTAATGGAAGGTCATTAGTAATTGATGTTTCAGAACCCTGCTTGAAATCCATATAGGGGTTTGGAATTTATTTGTTTTTCCCTCTCATTAAGTTGTCTCTCTCCTGCTTTGGGCACGAGACACTAGAGTATAAACATCTATATATATAAAGGTACACCCTAAGGACGACTTAAGTGTAATCCTGTTGGGTAAAAGGTTTATGACCTTCTATGTTATGGCTTGAGAAATTATATATGCTGAACCCCAGGAATGTATATAAATGTGTAAATGTTTGTCTAATTCCTTCTGGTTTGTTTATCACGTTTTAATCTTTGATACAAATAAAGAGATATTTTTAATATTAATAAGTTGGTATTTCCTAGTTTGATAAATCATACACACACATACTTGCATTAACTCTTTCTACTGCTGCAAGACACAGTAAAACATTCACATTACATCAGACCTCTGCCTGTGCAATGTACACCAGCCAGTCAGAGCTGCCATATCACACTATTTAAATATGGGAGCATCGTCGTGACCCTCACTGATGTCTTCCCTTTTCCAGCTCCCTCTCCTGTCCTACAGTCCCTGTCAAAAGTTATGTCGCTTATCCATGTTATGTAAACAAAAGCTTATAACCTGACGTTACATTCATCCATTGGTTTTATAAATTACTCTTTTAAAAGCTGAAACTCTCCCAAATGTGGTTTAGGTTAAAAAAATAAATTGGTATCAATGCTGAAATATTGATCATTTTAATGAACACAGAATGCTCAGATTTTGGCAAGACAAAAGTTTTGTCGCCCACATAAAGTAATTTGATATTCAAACAATTAACTTAAAATACAAATATATGTTGCATGACATTGGTGAATGAAGTTGTGGTGCTATTAGTCATATGTAATGTTTTGTGTGACTTCCATGAGCTTGAAGGACTGCATCCATGCGGTTCAACAATGATTCATACAATTTATTAATGAAGTCATCATGAATAGCAAAGAATGCAGTCTTACATGCCTCCCAGAGTTCATCTAGATTCTTTGGTTTTGTCTTCCAAGCTTTCTCTTTCATCCTACCCCAAATATGCTCAATGATGTTCATGTGCTGGCCAGTCCTTGAGCACCTTGATCTTTTTTGCCTGTAGACTCGATATACTCAAACAACGTGCAGCAATGCGCTGGCTAATTCTCTGCTACCACACTAGCTAATATATAGAATGCCTGCTGCCAATTACTGAAGGTTGTAGGAATCAGTGTCTACCTGTGTTTCTCCTACTCGTCCTTATCTCTATTACTATCGCCAGGCTTCACTCTATTTAAACCAAATTTGTCCGATGGGAGAAGTGCAAGTATTTTCACGTACTTGCCTCTCCATATGCTTTCCTTTACCTCCTTTAAATGCACCCCTAACAGGACATCGAAACACACATACATCTCGCTCCTCCCCCGTCATCCAGCTGCACTGACTCATCCTCCTTCTCCTTTCCTTTCTTTTCTTTTACTTGTTATAGTATCTATCCCCCCATCTCCACTACTGCTGGTTGTGCTACCAGTGCCGTGTCTGTGACTCTGCTACCACCGACCCTGCACCCGGTGGCCCTGCCCAAGCCCCCACTGGTGACCCTGTTACCCATGCTACTGAACGTTCAGCTGCTTATCCTTTTAAAACACCTAGCAACTGCCCCCAAATATTCACCCCCCCATGGTCTGTGCCCTACTAGCCACTATTGTATCACTACCAGATCCCAAAACATTACTGTGCCCGCTAACTCCAGACACATTATTAAGTGCAATTGATGATCTCTCACCTGGCTGCCTTGGAGCTGGTCTTGGAACCTCCATGACTGAATTCTCCTCATCATCTGTGAGCTAATCTTCCTCGGGGCTGCTGAAGTTGACAGGGGGGACCCCCTGGGGTTCCAACAGCACTTGCTGGCTATCAACCCCCTCAGCCACCCCACCTTGGACAGCTGTTGCCTTTCTCTGTCTTCGTGACCATACCCGCCTCCTGGTGGACCTGCATGGTGCCTCACCATCACAGTTTCTGGCCCGGTCTGTAATTGCATGGGGATCCATATTCCCTGGTCGTCTCTTCATGCTCAGCCCCTCCTGCTGACTGCAGAAAGGCTGCACCGCATGGGCATCGCACTGCGTCCCACCCACAGCCGAATCCCTGTCAGGCGGAACTACGGACGGTGTTCTTTGTGCTACCAGCCACCTGTTGGTACCCCTGCTGTCCTCTTCATCCTCACGGCACGCATGTGCAGCATCTTCTCTCCCAGCCTGCAGCTGACACTGCAGCCAGCTTCTCCTGTGATTCATGCAGGTAGGCTCCACATCCTCACATGAAGGCTGGACGTGTCCCCGGGTCGGCACCTTGCCGGGAACCTCCGCAAATCTAGTCCAGGGCCTTGCAGGCCGCAAACCAGAAGTGGGTCCCAAGGAGGTCATGGCCACTTCCTGTCTGTGGCGAGGATTCCTCCCTGAGGGGTACGTCACACACAGCGATATCGTTAGCGACCTTGCCAGTGACCTCGCCAGCGATATCGCTGTGTGTGAAAAGCAGCAGTGATTAGGCCCCTGCTGTGAGGTTGCTGATTGCTGCACATCCTTCAGGACCATTTTTTGGTCCTTGGTCTCCCACTGGTCAGCACGCTTCGCTGCGAGAGACCAGCGATCAGCGACCTCACAGGCTGGTAACCATGATAAACACCGGGTAACTAAGCAGCGCTCGCTGCCCAGATACCCGGTGTTTATCATGGTTACCAGCGATGTGAAGGGGGCTCCCTGGTCGCTGAGGAGATCTGCCTGTTTGACAGCTCCCAACGACCACACAGCGATGTTCCAGCAATCCTGGTCGTTGTGGGGATCGCTGGAACATCGCTGTGTGTAACGGCACCTTGAGGCTGGGGAGAGCTACACAGGGGGCATAGGGGGCCCCCCGGCCATGGAGGGTCCACTCTGGGGCAACTAGATCTGACCTCTTTCCTTTGAACTACCTCAGGGTAGTATCACACCGACAGATGGGACCGCCAAGCACGTGCTAGAGGGCTGCAATCATCATCAGTTCTACCCTGGAGGGGAGCAGCGGCTGCCAGCAGATGGTTCTGCATGTCCTGGAGGCCATGCACCTCTATTGCTCTCTGGAGCATTTCAGTCAGGGCTGTGAGGTCTGTCATTGTCCTGGGCTGTGATGTGGAGGTCTGTTCTGCTGCTGGCAGAAGGATCCGGACATCCAAAGAGAAAGTTTCTCTCCCCTCTCACCTCTTTTAACCCCTTCCGACTACCCATCCCACTCGTTATACCTACCAATCCTTAGCCCCCCCCCGGCTCCCCCTTGAAAAGCGATCCCTCAGCCCCTAGCCCACCTCAGTCCATAAGACTCCTTATCCTGCAAATTGTCATGAGCTTACTTGCCCTTATAGTGTTCTCTGGCCCCCCACGACACAATGTGAAATCTATCAGTAATCCTACAGCAGTCCTGCAATTTATTTATTATATTGATGGCTGGACCATATATAATGGCACTTTTTACCATTTACATTTTGTGCCCTATTTCCCCATAGACTGTAAGCTTGTGATCAGGGCCCTCACTCCTCATGGTATCTGAATTTTTTTTTGTATTATCTCATATTGTCTGTATTGTATTGTATTGTACTGTATTATATTATTGTATAGTTTTATATTGTTATATAGTATTGTATTGTATCCCCTCTGAACTATAAAGTGCTGTGGAATATGTTGGCGCTATATACATAAAATGATATTAAATTATTATTAAACATTATATAAGTTGGTTCAAGTGATGTCTTACAAAAGGTGTCTCATTACTAAGGTGCCACACAAGAAACCTCTCATGAAGGTTAAAATTAGTGACTGCCTCAAGATCTTTGCAACCATATTTGTTGCAGAACATACTGATTGCATTGGTTGAAGAAGAATTTCTAAATGTCCAGTGAGCAGTTGTGGCACCCCAGGGGTTATTGTGCCACAGTAACAACAGCAAGGGTTAGCTCCTCACACAACCCACAACGCGACACTAGCGTCTCTAGGCCAGAAGGAGGAGCTAAAGCAGCTCCCCTATATATTCTGGTGTAGAGAGGAAGTGAGTAGTTCAGTTCCTGGGAGAACTGAGGAGAAGGACTGTGGTGTAAAGGAGCTGTCTTGGGCTTCTCCACGGTCCGCTACTCAATTCCAGGCCTAGCCAGGGTCGGAGGGAAGGAGTCAATAGGAACAGAGGAACACGTCTGGGAGACTGAGTTACCCCATAACTCATTGCGGAGAAGCGCTAAGGACGAATACCGGATCCAAAACTGTGACTGACACAAGCAGCACAGTAAACACCGGACTAGTGGAGGTTATAGATCTGCACTGTACCACAGCGAAGCAGCACGGCGGGGTCAGAAGCACACGGTAAAGACTCAAGTTGCCTAGCAAGGGGTTACCTGTCAGGAGAACCAGGGCCAGTAGCCTAGCTAAAGCGGCAGCAGGGCCATACACACAGCGCAGGAGAGGGAAGCCAAGGACCCGGTCAGGGTGGGAGCATCCTGGCCCCGATACAGACTCCTTGGACAGTACTTGCTGAACAACAACTACAGTAAAGACGTGGAAAACTACAAAACCATGAGTCTGTGTGATCCTTGCCCTCAAGCTCTACATTCCCTCACAAGCAGTTATCATTTCCACCACTAACCCCACTCTGCATCATCCATAAACTATTACCATCACTACCCCAGGGAACCAGGCTCTGCCCGCAGAGAGCCGTTACATCACCGGCTACCCAAACATCATCCCCAGAGGTTCTGCAGCAGCGGTGGTCACCCTGACCACAACCCGTGGGTGGCGTCACGACAAACTTCCCTGTAAACACCCCCCATTACTTGTGGGCTTGGGACACGGTTCGGACCAAGGACTGCCGTGATCTCCCCCGTGATACCCCACTCCGGTAATGAGTACCCCTTCCCAGTGGGCTCCACACAGTGTTGGGGCCATAATCCACAAGTGGAAAGAATTTAATTTCCTCATGAACCAGGTGCTTTCTGCAAGATTTCAAACCGGAGTGAAAAGAATTCTCAGAAGAGTTGACCAAGTGCCAAGAACCACCTGTGGCACTCCATTGCTGAACAAAAAGAATATTCTAGCGTGTTTAACATTTGCTCAACATCATTTATACAAGCCTGTGAAATACTGTGAGAATATATTCAGATCAGAGGAGACCAAAATTGAACTCTTTGGCTGCCATAATACCCACCATGTGTGAAGGCCTTTAAGACCATACAAAGGTAACATTTAGAGGTGGAACATCATGGTGCAAAACTGTTTTTCAGGATACAGCATACTGCACTGATAAATTTCATATCATTGAAGGAAGGGTTACTGGACATACCGTATGTACTTGATAAAAAATCTTCCATCTACCATGATGATGACGATAAAATGAGGGAGGACATTTCAGCAAAAAAATTATCCCAAACACTCAGCAGAAGTAAATTCTCATCTCAATTGGTTACAGAAAAGGAAAATATGGCTGCTAGAGTGGCCGAGCTACACATTATTTAAATTTCAATAAGCTTGTTTAATACCCTGTGCCCTTTCTCATTATGACTTATTAGTTAAAGAGGACCGGTCACCCCCCTGGCGCTTTCCAAACTAAAAGCACCATTGAATGCAGCGTGTCTGCTGCATCCAGGGAAGGGGTCTCCCATGTTTCTACCCCCCCCCCCTAACCTGTAAAAAACACTTTAGGAAGTGTAGAGATAAGAACTCCTGAGCGACTTACTGATTATGCAGTCCTCGCTGTTCATGGGGTCCTCCCTGCCCCCTGCCTCTCTGTGTTGCCTGTGTGGTTGTCTTCCCTCCTCGCCTGCACCTCATCGTCTCAGCTCACGCAGGCGAAGAGCGAGGAATTGTTAAGAGCGGTTTGCCAGCTGCTGAAACGCCTCCTGTCCGTGACATTAGCGCTGGAGCCCACCCTGATACAGATTATGCTGTATTGTGGCACTGGGGATGAAGGCTCTCTCCCTCCTGTGCTGTCTGTTCCCCTGTGCTTTCTCTTTTAAGCTGTCTCCCCCCTGTGCACTCTCTTCCCCTCGTGGTCTCTCCACCCTTGTTCTGTCTTCTCCTCTTGTGTGCTGTCTCTTTTGAGTTGTCATCCCCTGTGTGCTGTCTCTCTCCCTCCCCCTGTATACTGTCTTCGCCCCTTCGCCTGTGGTAAAAGTAAAATTAAAAAGTATGTAAAAGGTAACATTACACTGCTGGGGTGGAGGCACATAGGCTGGAGTGGGGGCACAGGCTGCTGGGGGGCACATAGGCTGGTGTGTGGGCACAGGCTGCTGTGGGGCATAGATACTGGGTGGGGGGATACAGGTTTCTAGGGGGCACATAGGCTGGGGGGGGTGCAGGTTGCAGGGGGGCACACAGGTTGCTGTGGGGCGCATAGGCTGCTGAGGTGGGGGCACAGGCTGATGGGAGGCATGTAGGCTGCTGGGGTGGGGGAACACGCTACTAGGGGGCACATAGGCTGCTGGGGTGGGGGCACAGACTGCTTGGGGCACATAGGCTGGGGTGGGGGCATATAGGCTGTGTGCAAAGGCTGCTGGGGAGCACATTGGCTGGAGTGTGGGGGGGAATGGCTGCAAGGGCCCGGGGTACTTGGTAGCCAGGTCGGCGATCTTTTGGGGAGGTCACGGTGGCTGTGGCCCAGCTCCATGGCCCTGGAATGTGATGGGGGTTATTTACAGGGGATTTTGAGTCTTTTTGCGACGGTCGACATGTCCTCTGACCCTAGGTCTAGCCACCATCCCGAGGATTGTCCACGGTAGTTGACCTCTACACATAAAGCCCAGTGGCCGCCGATATCCTGGTTCAACCTTACAGTGTTGTTGCCAGATTGGAACCGGTCCCCTCTTGCAACCAGTTCTCCTAGCAACGACCCCAAAGGCAATTGTAGGTTATGGGGCACCTATGGCTGGGGGTTTCCTCAGCCAACCTACTCACTGGTTCCGTTAAGCCCCAGCACTAGCCTCCCCTAGAACTTCATCTCTCTAGGTGGTCCTCTTCTCTCTTCTCCGTTCTCTCTGACTAACTTCTGACTGAATTACTCCTCCTCTTCCTGCTCTGTTTTTCTACTCTAACTCTCTGTTCCCACCCCCTCTGCCTATTCCCTGCTCCTGCAAGCAGATGGGGCTCCCCGTATGGGGGTCACTTCCACCCCCTCTATCTCCTGGCCTGAAGTTAGGATGGGTGTTGGGTGCAGGTGTGTGTCTTGGTGTTGTGTCCCCATCTTACCTGGGAGTGGGATACCACACCTATGAATTAGATGCAGTACCTTTGTGGTGAACAGAATGCAGGAGCGCCACATCATCCCCCCCCATTAAACACAGCATGTCCGCGGGCTAAAAAGACAGTACAACACGTGTTAAGCAAATGGTAAGAACATGCAATATTTTTCTTTGCTATAGCAATATAACAAAAACATCTTCACTTCAAGGGAGGCACCTTTTACTTGAACGATACAACAATTATCAAAAGTAGAAAAAAACAAAAATTCAAAAACAACAAATTTAATCACTTTCTGCAGCGACACCAGTTCTGTGTGTCACACTACGGGGTTTTCAAGCGCAACTTGACCCGCCCCAACCCACTCTAAACTTCGTCACTGGGCATGGCTACAGGGCTCAAAGACCATGTCCTGACCTGGTTCTTTGGCCACGCCGACAGTTATTTTATGGTCAAGTTTAGTACAACATTTTGTAAAGTGCAATGGCTCCAGTGCTGCACTCTAACATGCTGGTCCGTTAACCAACAAAGAGCACGTCAAGAAGTGCAGCTTATTTACAAATTGTCCTGATAGTCCAATGACCCAAAGTGTCCGCTATTATTCATCCTGCTATCTACAAATCCTAGCTAGGTTACTTACTTTCTAAGACATTAGACATAATAGCTATATACATTTAACACTGATCTAACATATTATTAATACCTTATCCAGGTAATGTCTTTGAAAAATAAAATAATTAACTATATACAAGTGCAACATACAACCACTATTTCTTCTGCTTCCAAGGCTGGATATTTGCGAGCTGGCAACCTCCTCTGCCTAGGAGGACTTGTAAGTCTCCTCCGGGCCCGCTGTGTATTCCTCGTCCACAACCTCGCCAATGAGGGGATCACATCTCTACTCCCCAACTTGACAGTGTGTCTCTGACTGACTTTCTGGTTCTTTTCATATTCCAAGTCTTCCTCAGACTGGTTAGAGGCAGGTGCAGTGGGTCGGATGGATTTAGCCGCAAGGGGTGGTGTTACTGGGGTTGGCACCACAGCCAGAGCTTAAGATGGTGACGGCGCCTCAGGTTCAGGCTGTAGGTTTTGGGGCCTGAACCTCATCTTCCGAACATTGAGAGCATACCACCCGCGATGGCCCACATGTCATGTATACTCTACCCACTCTCCAAGGTATAGGTCTTGGCCAGGGGACCCTCTGGGCAAGTGAGACTCTGCATCCCAACTATTAATGAAAATCTCGATCGTGTGGGGTTCATTAATAAAACCTCACCCTTTGTGGAAGTTAAAATTTAATACTTGGCCTCTTCTCCTTTCAGGCTGGTCGCTGGCCTGGGCCTTGCGAGTATTACTTTTGGCCTTCAGGTTTGTATCCTCTAGGGCCCGTCGCCTAGCCTGGCTCTCCCGCTCTTTGGCCTCCTCTGTCGCCTGTTGCTGCCGACAGTATTCCTCCTCCGAGATGACCTCCAGCACATCCCCAATACTCGCCAACCCAGCCTGGGCCTCCCTGGGGAAACCCATCAAGGCGTCTCCTTGGCGTACCCAGTGGAAGTGGAAAGTCTCAGACTGACCCCCTTGATGTCAGTTATGCCCTATTATGTTGCCTTTGACTACTAAGGCGACAGTGGTACCTGTTTGTGTTGTCACTGCTCCAGTGCCAGTCTCCTCTGGAGCCTGAGGTACTGGGTGCTGCACAGCCAATGGCCGGGCCCTCTTCCACTTGCTGAATTCAGTTGCCTGCACTTTGAAGAGCTGCCAACTCAGCTCCTCAACCTTTCAGGAACTCTGGGTCCATTGGCAGCAATGGATCCAGGGACATCCATAGGCCACCGTGGGAATCAGTCTCCTTGACCACAGGTGCTGAAGTCTGTCTCTGTTTGCCATGGTACACGTGTGGTTGCACACTGCTCCTGCTGCAGCATCTTCTCCCTCACACGTGCAGCTCTCCTTCCTGCTTGCACTCCACGCTGAATACATTCTCTCCACCGTTCCATGGGCAGTCCTCACTTTTTGCTCTGTCGTGTGCATCAGATGGCTGAGCAGTTTGGCTGACGAGCATTCCATTGTGAGTTACAGTCAGTGCTGAGAGTGGTGCCACTGGCCAGTCCGGCCCACGATGGGAGGGTTGGACACTCCTCTTGGCCAGCACATGGCGTTAGACTATGGTGGCCGCCATTACTCAAGTCCATCAAACACAGTCTATGGCAAACAGGACCCCGTAACACCGGGGTCCCGATATCCTGTTTGTGATGCTAGATGCAACGGCTGCAAAGGCCCAGGGTACTCGGTACCGGGCTGGCAATCTTTCAGGGAGGTCACGGTGGCTGTGGCCCTGGCCGTGCAGTGATGGGAGTTACTGTATTTACAGGGAATTATGAGTCTTTTTGTGACGCCCCCCGTGGAACCTGGTCATGGGTTACCAGCACTGCTGTTTTAGACCCCTGGGGAAGATGGTGCGGCAGCCAGGATGGTAACGCTCCCCACATGTGGAGCAAGAGGAGTGATGGTTAGTGTGCAGGAGGCGGCAAGGAGGGAAATAACAGGAGGACACGGAGAGTGCAGTTCTTTCACCTTTACTCTCAGTTCTTAGCAGTTACATCCCACCCGGAGCACCATGTCCTTCGGGTCAGCAATGCGATCAACTCCCAGGCAGTCCAGGTCCACTCCACCAAGACACCCTTTTAAATGCCTTTCCAGGTTGCCTTTCTCTGTGCTGGTTTACTCATTACTCTAGCTCTTTGGCTTCATGTTACAGTGTCCCAGGCTGAAGGCTGCGGGCCCTGTCTAGCGACGTCCTCTGACCCTAGGTCTAGCCAGTGTCCTGCGCATTTTCCACGGTAATTGTCCGCTGCACATAAAGCCCAGTGGTTGCCAGTTTCCTGGTTTAACCTTAGTGTTGTTGCCAGATTGAGGCCGGTCCCCTATTGCAACCAGTTCTCCTAGCAACGACCTTAAAGGTAGTTGTAGGTTCGTGTTCCCTCTGGCTCGGGGATTCCTTGGCTGACCTACCCACTGGTCCCGTTAGGCCCCAGCAGTAGCCTCCCCTAGAACTCCATCTCTCTAGGTGGTCCTCTTCTGTCTTCTCCGTTCTCTCTCAGACTAACTTCTGACTGACTTCTCTTACTGCTCTGTTTTTCTACTCTAACTTTCTGTTCCCACCCCCTCTGCCTTTTCCCTCCTCCTGCAAGAAGATGGGGCTCCCTGTGTAGCACCCCAGGGTCCCGATGGTATGCCTGGAAGCAAAAGAGGGGTTCCCTATTCAGGTGGCACAGCATCCAACACTTTCCTGCCTCCAGACCAGAAGGGGGAGCTCTAGAACCCGGCTTGAGGGGAGCTTCCCTGTATAAAAGTTCTGGCCGGCAGGGGAGTGAGAGCAGAACAGACATGGAGTGAGTCTGAGGAGGAAGGAGAGGGATGCCTGAGGGAGACGAGGAGCGTCGTGCTCGCCTCTGAGGAAAGCGCAGAGAACGGACACCGGGTCTGAGACTGTGCTGGGTTATACATCCTGGCAGTCAATACCGGAAGGTGGAGAATTCCAGATTTCCCAGCCACACAGTGTCAGGAGGCAAAGCAGCGCATAGAGTTCAGCAACACTGACGCCCGGGAACAGGGTAGAGAAAGTGAAGGACTTGGGCTGACTGTCATACGGCACATGCAGGAGAGAGAGGGCAAGCAGCTTAGCTTCAAGCAGCCGCAGGAGCCACAAAGTACAAGCGCAGAAGGGAGGCCTCCAACCCACCCGGCTAGGTGGATTCCCCGATTGCTTCCAGGCCACCTGGGTCCCCAGTAACATGTAAAAGGTGCTCCGGACTGTACCCATAACAACAGACCAGTAAAGGTAAAGGAAACGTTTACTGCTGTGAACTCCAGTTATTTCTGCGCCTGTTGCCCTGCAGCCTGTACGTAGACATTCCACATGGCCCCGGATTGGCTATATCAGTGGAGAGCCGTACATCATCTCTGGAGGTTGTGCAACAGCGGTGGTTCCCACTGACCAAATCCCACGGGTGGTGTTACGACAAATTCCCTGTAAATACCCCCCTTTTTCAACTGAGCCCAGGCCACGGAACGGGTCACGACCACCGTGATCCCCAAGAGACAGCACCGGCCCGGTTCCGAAGTACCCCACGTCCTGGGGGCCCATCACTCATATGGGGATCACTTCCGCCCCCTCTATCACCAGGCCTGGAGTTAGGATGGATGTTGGGTGCAGGTGTGTATGTGTCTCGGTATTGTGTCCCCATCTTACCTGGAAGTGGGATACCACACCTATGGATTAGGTGCAGTACCTCTGTTATGATTAGACCGCAGGGGCACATGCTACAGGGGGCACATAGGCTGGGTGGGGGAGCACCTAGGTTGCTGGGGTGGGGGGCACATAGTCTGTGGTGGGGCCCAGGCTGCTGGGGGGAACATAGACTGCTAGAGTGGGAGCACAGGCTGCTGGGAGGCACATAGGCTGGGGTGGGGGCACAGGCTGCTGAGGGGCACATAGGCTGGGGAGGGGACATATAAGCTGGGGAGGGGGCACATAAGCTGCTAGGCTGGGGAAGGGAGAACATAGGCTGCTGGGGGACACAGGCTGGGATAGAGGCACATAGGCTGGGGTGAGGGGCATATAGATTGGGATGAGAGCACAGGCTGCTGGAGGGCACATAGGCTGGGGTTGGGGCACAGGCTTCTGAGGTAACATAGGCTGCGGGGGGCAGATAAGCTGGTGGGGTGAGGGCATATAGGCTGGAATAGGGGTAAATAGGCTGTAGTGTGGGCACAGGATCCTGGGGGCACGTAGGCTGTGTGGGGTTACAGGCTGCTGGGTGATACATAGGCTGCTGGGGGGCACATAGGCTCCTGGGGGTCACAGGCTGCTGAGGGCACATGGGCTGGGGTGAGGGCATATAGGCTTCTTAGGGGCAAATAGGCTACTGGGGGGAACATAGGCTGGGGTGGGGGCTCAGGTTACTGGGGGGGTACATAGGCTGGGGTGGGGGCACAGGTTGCTGGGGGGCACATAGACTGCTGGGGTGGTGGCATTTACTTTGAGGGGAGACCAGGGGAGCTAAAAGACCTGTAGTGATATCACGGTCATGTGATCAGTAACATGAACGTTGCTCTGCCCATGACTGTGACATCATCACAGGTCCTGTAGGATCTAAATCTGTGGTATGTGCAATGGGCAGGTTGCGGTGGCTGGTTCGGTGGGGGTGTTTGCGGGTCACGTCGCTGTCATCGGTACTGCTGGCGGTCCCCATATTTGGACAACATCACTCGGGTGACCAAATATGGCGACCAGAACTTGTTCTGTCCTCTGACCAATCAGAGGACAGGTGGACATCCTGACGACGAAAGTTGATGATGAACAGGACAGGGTAAGTATATAATAGATGACCTGATTTGTCCAACATCAATGTATGAATTTTCCCACACTATTTTTTGTTATTCCAGTTTGATGTTGCTTTTTGAATTCTTACTCTGAAGTAGTCATTCATACTTGCATCACTATTTGTTATATCCACTGCACTACCACCATTTTAGCACATAACATAGTTCAAGGAACTGCCTAAGGCTTTATGTTGTGGTAGGATGGGAATAATAGACTGTGCTGCTGGTGTTAAATTCAAGAAATCCAGAGGACTTTATACAGAATAGGACCATGTAGTTTATTCTCAATTCATTCTGATGTTTAAAGGGAACCTGTCACCTTGATCTACCTCCCTAAGGGTATGTGCACATCTGACGTTTGTGCATCTCTGCAGAACGTCCAAAAACCGGTGTAGATTAGCCGAAACTGAGTTTTCTGTGCTCAGTTTTGTTCCTCGTTTTTCAAGCATTTTTTCCACGTTTTCCGCCCGGTTTTACAGCGTTTTTCTCGGCGGTTTTCTTGCCGTTTTTTCAGACTGGTCTCTGGTGCACTTATTATGCTGGAACCGCTGGAAAAACGACCAAAAGAAGTCACTTGCTCTATTTTTGAAAACCGGTGGAAAACCGGTGGAAAAACTGAAAACGACCAGAAGAAAACCGTTCTAATGAAGTCAGCGTTTTCTAAACTCCATTGAGTATCATGTTAATCCAGCCGGTGGCTAGGATTAACATAAATTAACATAAAACTGAGCGGAAAACGCCGACGGAAACCGGTAAAAAGGAGCCCACAAAACGACTGATGTGCACATACCCTAAGGGTACCTTTACACGCCGCTACTGGCGGGTGGATACAACCAGCTACTTCACGTGCACGAGCACGCACAAACGGTTACAAACGGTAAACGCACCATCTTTACACGCCGCCACAAGGTGCGCTACGCTACATGACATCTATCTCTGGATGCACCGCCGGGTGTCTCAAGTCACCTTCTGTAGCTCATCTTACCTCATTTACACACCGCTACAACCAGCTAATATGGGCGGACCTGGTGCAGCAGGGACAGCACATAGGCGTGCCACAATTGTGGATTACGAGACGTCCGTACGCTGATAGGACAAAGCAAGAAACCCATGATTGGCCCGGCATCGCAGGAGGCTGTTTAATACATGACGCTCGAGCAATTGTGTAGTGTGACTGGTCAGCTCCTTAAATATGCCGCCCTATGCAGCGACTACCAATCGTAACGCAGGAGCTTCCACCAATGATCGCTGAAGGGGGGCGGTATCCCGGAGCCTGTGTCACGCCCCAGCTACATACCAGGTACATTGCCTGGTGTCGACACATCCCTTCTGTTGCTTCTTTACACGCCGATACAGCTCGCTACAATCGCCTGTGTAGCCACCTGTTTCAGGGCAGTGCTCGGAAACAGATGCATCTGTTGCCGGGTGCCTCCTACCGTCTTTACACGCCGCTACTACGGGGTATTTTGCCGCTACAAGCTACATTTGTAGCCTGTAACTGGTTGTATCCACCCGCCAGTAGCGGCGTGTAAAGGTATCCTAACTGATCACTATCTGTCCCTGCACCTTCCTAGCTGATCCCTAACCATCCCTGTCTCACCTAAAAGGGCTCTATAAAGATTAAGAAAAAGTGTTACATACTTACATGTAGTCTGGGTCCATAGTCTGTGATGGGCAGGCTCCGGTGCTCCATTACTCCTCCTTGCTTGCTTGCAGCACACCCTGCTGGGTGTCATTGATCCATCACTTGATCTCCTCTTCATTTGAAAATTCCCACCCCTTCTGATGTACTATATGCACTGGCCGGAACGTCATATCCAGCCCATTGCATTGTGTAGGCTGATCATGTGGTACGCCTCGGCTTCAATATGCATATGCGCCGGAGCCAGGCTGTACCACGTGATCAGCCTCCACAGTGCTCCGGGCCAGATATGACGTTCCGGCCGGTGCAAATACATCTGAAGATGCGACTCTAAGCATTTGGAATATGAACCAGCATCATGGCTATGAAACAGGGCTATATACAGCTAAGATAATGCATATGTGAAAGAGAAACACATCAAATACTGCTCTGGACTACAGAAAAAATAGAGAGACTTAGCTTCAACAATGGCCACTGCGGAAGAGCCCAATAACCGCTACAAGGTGCTCTCAACTTACTGGTCCTAACGCTATGTCACTACATGCGGTATGCAATTGCTAATATGGGTTTTTTATGCCGGTGAGCTGCAATTAAAACCTGCTGGTTTGGTATGTCTCTGGACCCAGGCTACAGCAAGATGGAGGAACAGGTGAGGCTACAGGGCTGGGGGAGGGAGCTCGGTCAAAAAATAGTTATATAGTATCACAGCAAATATCCTTTCAGTGTGTGTATTTTTTGCTTGCACCTTTACATGAAGGTGATGCCGGTCTTTATTTAATACATAGTATACATCAGAAGAAACGGGAATTTTCAAATGAGGAGATCAAGGGATGGATCGATGTCACCCAGCACAGCGTGCTGCAATCAAGCGAGGAGGAGGAATGCAGCCCCGGAGCCTGCGCACCACAGACTATGGACCCAGACTACATGTAAGTACATAACTCTTTTTCTTAATCTTTATAGGGCCCTTTTAGGTGAGACAGGGATGGTTAGGGATCAGCTAGGAATGTGCAGGGACAGATAGTGATAGGTTTAGGGGGCAGATCAAGGTGACAGGTTCCCTTTAAACTTCTTCATCAGGAAAACCACAATATTGAATATTGTGTTTCTCTTGACAAAGAAGTTTGAACTATAAAACACTTTGAGGATAAACCGCATGATGCTTTCTTGTAGCAAATTTTCCTGATTTCTTGAATCTAACACCATCAGAGCACACTATTACTCTTCTCATCCACTTTTTCTACACGCCAGGATTTCCCTGAGGGTATTGTAGCAGCTGTTAAACAACCCCAATAGGTAAGCAACTCCTGTACCCCTCTCCTAGACTAATTTTTCTGCCAGGTAAGACTCTATTGCATTTGGTGTCCCCTTCTCTTTTTATTTGCCGTCTTTATGTTATTTCATGTCTGTGTAATCCATTAATAATAGTAGAAAAATAGAAATATTTAAGTTTAACAAAAAAATTGAAAAAACTGAAACAATATGGCCATATTGATAAACCACCCAGTCGCCATGTTGAGGCGTGTCTGCTTGACCGGATCCCTAACCTGCATTTTCAGCCTCTATAATAATATAATATTTATTCATTTATATAACGCTATTAATTCCATAGCACTTTACATACATGAGTAATGCTGTCTCTCTTGGAGCTCACAATCTAAACATTCTATCAGTGTGTCTTTACAATGTTGGAGGAACCGGAGTGCCCGGAGGAAACAAACACAAACACGGGGAGAACATACAAACTCCTTGCAGATGTGGGAAATGAACCCAGGACCTCAAGACCCCAGTGCTGCAAAGGCTGCAGTGATAACCACTTGAGCCACTGTGCTGTATCTGGGTTACCTCTTTTATAGGCAAATAGGAAAAAAGGAATTCTAATTGTCATAGCAGAGTGCTGCTTTTTCTACTATTGTAAGTATTGTGTTTAGCGTCGCACATGTGTAAACCACTAGGCTACCCATGACTACATAGATACAGAACTGTGTGGAAGAATTGCAATAAAAGCTATCATTGCACGCTTATTGTGTACTCCAATCTATCTCATCGTGTGAGCAGGATCCAGGAAGCACAGTCCGGCTCTTTTGTTTTGTCTACATAGTTACAGAGACATGGGTAATTCATTAAAGGCACTCTGTCAGGTCATTTTTTAGTATGATACTATTAGTACCCTTGAATAGTGCCTGGACAAACCTTTCAGAATATGTAAAAATCATTACTGAACTCTATGTAGTTCGCTTGCTATTAGCACCTTCACACCCAGCAGGTAGATGGCTGCACTAGTCTAGTCCATTACTTTCACTCCCAGGGAGACCGCAGTATGTAAATGTTATTTAAATAAACACACTTATCCAAGCTGTTATTCTGACCCTCCCCTCTGTGCTGAAGCTACACTTAAAATCTCTGTGCAGGCTGCTTTGGCGGTGGAGGAGGAGTAGGAAGGGGGAGGGGGGAGAGGAAAGGTGTACAACTCTGATAGGACTACAGTGTTTGCTGTCTGTGGGCTGTCTACTTTAATTTTCTGAGATAATGGCCTTTGGGTTTTCATTGGCTGTAAGTAACAATCATCAACATTTACAGAAATAAACACTTGAAATAGATCACTCTGTTTGTAATGACTCTATATAATATATAAAATACACTTTTTGTATTGAATTACTAAAAAAAATTACTTTTTGATAATATTCTAATTCATTAAGATGCATCTGTAACTAGGGTAAAATATGTTTGTACCATGTTAGCCAGTAGCAAGATGTTTTATATTTTTCTAAAGATTTAACTATAAGCATCAATCCAAAACCTAAAAGTCTGCCTTCATCTTAGCACTTTTAATGCAAGTGACTTCTTATATAGAGCAGTGCCCTGTCTTAGTTTTTTTCTTTTGGCCCAAAATATGCTGAGATGTGGGATTCTAGAGGAACAAAGATGAAGAACATTATTTCATTATACTCTGCCACAAGGTGTTTATGTTACATATGTGTTCACCTAGTGGTTGCCAAAGGTGCTGCGGCATGTCAAGTATTTCGCCAGCATCTTGCAATAATTAACTTAAATTGTTGCATGTGAAATTAGAGATGTTAAGAAAATTTGGGCAAAGCTTAGAGTAGACACATCATATGTGGCAATGAAATCATTTCACATCAATGAAAATGTATATGCTGATTTACTACTGAGTAATTCTAACAGTTATGTTACAGAACCTGAATAAGGGCCCTTTCACATCAGCGGTTTACGCTGATGTGCGGCAGATCCGGCAGGTGGCGCCGCATCTGCCGGATCTGCCCCCTAACGGCCAACTTGTAGCCCAGATCCGGCAAGCCCCATGTATTGTCTATGGGGCTTGCGGTCCAGTGCGTCAAGTGCCCTTCTGCCGGATGCGGCAGATCCAGCACTTGCGGGCGCAAAAAAAACCGCTGCTTGCAGTGTTTTTTTTTTTTTCGCGCCCGCAAGTGCCGGATCTGCTGCATCTCTCAGACCTGCACTTACCGCACTGGACCGCAAGCCCCATAGACAATACATGGGGCTTGCCGGATCCAGGCCGATAGGCAGCGGATCCGGCAGATGTGGCACCACCTGCTGGATCTGCCACACATCAGCATAAACCGCTGATGTGAAAGGAGCCATAGACTCTGTTCACATTTTCAATATTGCTTCTGTTTTTAACTGGGGTGATAAAACTTTGCTAGATTCATTGCATCAGATCTAGATAGTGACTGATGGATCCCATTTATCACAGGGTTCCCTTGAGGCTCCTGTCATTTTGACTTGAATAGTGTTACGTATTACACTTTTCTTGACTTGAAAAGTGACAAAAAACACACAATTCACTAATGCGAATGTGCACATGACCTAATGCACACAGTCATATTCCATTACAGTGATTAATAACCACGATTATATCACAGTACACAGCAGATGACAAGTACGATGATGTCATGGTACAGATATAATTACGGTACAGAGATCATAAATACTGTGATGTCATGGTACAGATATAATTACAGCACAGTGATGGCTTTGCACAGGGACATTAAATGTAATGTCACAGCATAGGAATAATGATTAAAGTAAAGGGAAAGCAGAATAAGTTACAATAATGTTCCAATGGAAGGATGATGCATATAGTATTCACAATCTCAAGGTTTTACTAAAAGTATAATGCACAAAACATTAATAAATATAATAATGTCACAATACATGTGGTGGGTACAAAGCAGTGTGAGATAATAGAATATAGTGTTATGGACATAATGCAGTGATGACACAGAACAGATACAATCTCAGTTATGTCACAGCACAGATAAGAAGCATATGCGTGTAGTAATGGGGTATGAATATTAGAGTACAGATTATGCACTGATTTTCCATATTATTGTTTAACTACTTGACCTTCAACATCAATGAATATTCGTTTATTGAAATAATTATGTCTCTTTGTTCCCTGATTGCTATTCTATCCTCATTTTCTCACCTCATTTGCCAATTATTACTCTCCCTTTTTTTTTTGCACTGCCTCCTACTAAACTTCCACTAAGGGGCGCCTATTTTAATGCCACTGGGGACTGAACAACCTGGGAGATTCCCACCCGCTATCCATGACTGACAGGTATCTTCCATACATGCAATAGATACAAAACAATCACACTTCACAGTATATTTGAATGCAGAAAAGTCTCAACTTATTGAGTGCAAATAATATAAAGGCATGAAGACATACATATGTGACATGACATTTCGACCTGTCCCAGGTCATACTCTTATGTACACCACATCCTTTTTGAGCAGGGTGTGCTAGTCGATGATATGCACTCTCTCTATACATGCACAGTGTGAGAGACTTGTAACTCCAGAACAGTGGGCAGGAAGAAGCCACCTTGGACCTATTTGTCTCACTAGTCTTTGTGACACTTGGTTCCTGAGAGCTTTTAAAGGATGTATTTCTCTGAAATGCCACAGCATCAGAGTCAAACATATCTGGCTGAAATCATACAGCCAGTGCCAGATTGGGTGGCATGTATCAGGTTGCCTTTAAAATTATTGAGCGCTGCCATAATTGAAGTGATGCTTATTGATTTACTTGATCAGTCCGATATTTAATTAATCAGATCCATGTACTATTTGGTGCTGTCACTTCACAAGTAAAGTTTTTTCAACATACCGTAAATACTTTAAAAAAAGAAATTGCAATGACAATTAACTGTTTTTCAATCTGTCACATTTTGGCATTTTGACATTGGTTTGTGCACCACTGAAATGACCTGGTGTGTGAACACTACCCAATACTGAACCATGGCTGCTTTCACAATTCCTCAGGTTTCAGTGCTTAAAGCCCCTGTCACACATAACGAGATCACTGTTGCGTCACAGGTTTTGTGACGCAACAGCGACCTCGCCAGTGATCTCTATGTTTGACAGGTAAAGTGACCGGGCCCCCGCTGTGACATCGATGATTGTGTCGGAATGGCCTGGACCATTTTTTGATTGTTGGGCTCCCACTGGGCAGCATGCATCGGGGTGTTTGACGCCTTAACAAGACCTCGTTGGCGACTCAGAGCTCGTAGGTCTGAGTCGTCAGACTAGCTGCTGTGTGACAGGGTCCCAACGACCGCCGAAGTCGTTATACGGGTTGCCGTATCGTTGCTGCGTCATTGAGTAGATCTGACTGTTTGACATCTCACCAGTGACCACGTAGCGACGTTCCAGCGATCCTTACCAAGTCGTATCGTTGTCGGGATCGCTGGAACTTCGCCAAGTGTGATGGGACCCTAAGACTAAAAAATTAATGTGTTAATCATTTAACAAATAGGTAAGGTTTTTTTTTATCTATGTAATCTAATGTATTTACAGAATTAGACACTGTTCACATTACCATTTAGAGAAGTAATTAAATTTTTTGATGCCCCAAATTATCTGGTCATAAACGTGAATTTTTCTTGTCATAAAGGACTGGACATAGTGGGGAAGCTGAGATGAGTAACTATAAGTATGGGTGATGTGGCCATCCCTATCACTGAAGCCGCCAAATAAAAGCAGACTTGTTTCCTGACCTCCATGTGGCATTCTAGAAGAGTAGATGGGTTGTCCATGCATGTGTTTGGCCATCTTCATTTTAATTTTATGGAACCAGTGAAATACTCCTCTGTTTTAAAAACTCATAAGAAAAGACAATGAAGAATGCAATATGCACAATATCTTCTCTTCTCAAGTGTCTATGAGGGAGGAGTGGGAGACCTGGAAATGCAAGAGACACATAAGCAGGTTTCTGGCATATAATTTCAAAATGCCACAAATGTCTCATATGTTGTATGGCTTTAGGTTTTATTACGTTCCTTGCGATTGGTTCCATCTGATAATGAACCCTCAGACTCAAAAAGGTTGGGCCCCCCTGATTCAGGGGTCCTATTGTGCTTCATTTTCAGAAGTAAGAACTGCTCGACCTACAGCAAGTCTACCAATGACCTCTGCTTTTTATGTTTACTTTCTCCTATCTTTATTACAATTCAGTCTAATGGCAGGGGGCTGCAAGAGTTCTAATGAAATCTATCTCTAAATCCATTGTATCCACAACTTGTAGTAATTTCACATCGATCTATTATTCTTTTCTTTTTTATTCTTTCAGTTAAACAACAGTTTTTTTGGTATTTTTGTATGTTCTGGGGAAACCGGAGGAAATTCCCACTAGCCACCTGTTTTATGTAGCAAAGGGGAAGTCCTAAGTATTAGTGCACACAAGTGGAAGGGATCTTTTCTGTTATACAAAAACACTGCATTGTAATATTCTGCTTTTACTCATTTATGTACATGTAAGAGATGCCAAACTCTGATGAGGTGCTACTGCATGTGCTACACTGGGCAGTGAATGGAATATGAAGAAGTGATTGATGTATGAATAAGACTAAAGTGTTAACGTGACAAGTATTTTATATTTGTGGGCCCACTGTTTTCCCAAGATGAGTAGTATCCACATCACTAAATTTTGTGTGCTGCAAATACACATATTTATTTCTTAATATAGCATCTTCTTATGTTTCATCTGTCCCCAGAATATCCTTCATTAGCAGCTTTATTTTATAAAGTACTGATATCTAGCTTTGCCAAACTGCTAAGAGGCACAACATTTTTGTTATGTAATGTTACGTCCACATTCACATGGTACTTCACATACTTGTTTGGATGTAGAGGAAGCAAAGGTTAACTTGACACATAAAGCAGAGGGCCCCTGTGCAAGAGTAGAATAATGGCCTTTTATAGTCTAATAAAGCTCATCATTATACAGAATTTCACCTACATTGAAGCTAGAAGTGGGCCCCTATGTTGCTGCACAGGTTGCCCCAGTAGAATGTATACCTGTAAGCCCCTGAACTTTGCTCATGATGAGTTTTCACAGAAGGTTATCTTACCTAAGATGATTAGGTTAACTTGACATCGAACAACAGCTGTTTTTTCACTGACCTTTTAATTGTTCTTGTAGTATAAGCCAATTTTTATCAAGAGAATTTGGTACATTATTTGGCTGTCCATGTGCCACAACTGCAAATCTTGCTATAATCATAAGTGGATTTCTGATATAATTAAGCCACTTTCTGATATAAATTACAATGAATCTAATGGCTAGCAGTGGCCACATCCCCACCCTACTGTACAAGTATGCTATACATGCATGAAAAGCACAACCCTTTATAATTCAATTTTATTTCACATTGCATTGCATGGTGATTCTATCCAGACCTATACAAGTGGAAAAAAAAAAGTAAATTAACTTTTACAGGAGCATTTTGAAAAATGTTCTCACATGAGCAATGCTGGCCAATCTGACAGCAATGGGAGAGTATCAGACCAGGTTATAGCTTGAACTCAATGAACTTACTTTCAACCTTAAAGGGGCTGTCCACTACTAGGACAACACCTTCCGATGTCACATGTCTCCCCCAGGTAAAATTAAAGAGCCTCTACTCACCTGTGCTGGTGTCATTGCAGTGGTGTCAGTAATCGCGATTCCGGGGATCACGGGACCTCACATGAGTCCCACTTCCAATCATTGCTGGCTTCAGACCAAATGAGCAATCAACAGGAAGGGGGCGGCATAGCTTCACTTCCTGTCGATTAACTCATTTGGTCCTAAGGCGGGATGACATATGCTGGTGGTGATTGGATGCGGGGCTCATAAGCCCCAGAACCATGATTACCGACACTGCTGGAATGGTGCCAGCATGAGAAATGAGTACAGGCTGTTTTATTTTACCTGGGGAAGACATGTGGAATCAGAAGGGGATGTTTTAATAGTGGACAACCCCTATAAAACTATGAAATACTACTATGATTGGCTGCAGCCCTTCATATGGCATTGATTATTGGAATTGTTTATGTCACGTGACTCCACCACCACTGGGGACATTGCAGGAAGATCAGAAGAATGAAACTAGTCTAGGAAGAGAGTATACATTGTTCTTTTGCCACTGCAGAGGGAAGCTATGAAAGAGAACCAGTCAATAGATTCATGCTGCCCAAACAATGGTTGGCATGAATTTTAACCTGGGTGCAAAAGAAACAACCCAAAGAAAGCCAGCTGGGGACTATGAACAGGAGCCACAACAGTCCCTATCCAGCACTCTGGCATTTCAGAAACAAACCTACCTGGCTAAAATTGTGCAGCCAGGCTGATTCATATTACCTGTGAATCGGGCAGCATTAATCCAATCACAGGTTCCCTTTAATAAGGGTTGTTTAGTAGACGACATTAAAAGTAAACCATAATCTTTTCACAATCAGTGTACGTTATGTATCAGCTACAGTATGTACCTGGGAAACGTCAAGGTGTTGCAGTTGGTATGATATATGGATTTTGGAATCCATTTTTTACTCTTATAACTAATAGTTCCTGTTGTTTTAGGACTTGTTAATATACAGTATGTTCTTAAAACTTGTTTCTGGGACATAGCAGGCATTACATTACTTATTCTTTTTCAGTTCAATAAAAATCATGGCAGAGCACACTTCAATGGAAGGAAAGGTGTTATTATACAGGATGGTTTTATTTCCTACACTGCCACACCCTGGTACATCCCTGGCCTCTCCCTATACAGGTATTCTTTGTGATCATTGAATCTCTACAAATTGCATCAAGCTTTAAAGTGTTACCATGGACACCCACATACAAACGATGGAATTGTTCTCTTTTAACGCAAAGTAGCACTCACATGTTTATTTTTTTTTTTTTAAATCAACCTCCGTAGTTTTAAGTTTTTAAGGCTAAGGGAATAAATACCGTACATATATATGTATTTAAATACATATATATCACTGTCTTATTCCATTGCCTTTAATTTTCTAATCTTCTGCAACATGTGTTCAGAGTTCTGACTAGCTGACTCACAAATCTTCTTCTGCGTTAAACAAAATTCCTTTTCTCAATGCATATAGAGACTCCAATCAAGGCTGTCAAAGAAATACACTGAGAAATCAACTTACAGTCCATACAGAAGACACGGTGTGAGCCGGATACTGAGAACTACGATCACCACGTTACGGTCTTTCTCATTATATCGGGTCCTAGCTGTGTGCCTCTCTTGTGGTGTAGTGCTGTTTGTGTGGGTTTGCATGCCTCTATATACAATTAAAACCAGCTGTGAGTGGGTTTTCCTGGACATGACTACAACAAAATGGATACCAAACATGGCTACCGGGCGGGGAAAGGGAGTCCATTCAAAAATCAGTTTGTTTTTTTCTTGCTTGCACCTAGACATAAGGTGATGCCAGTCCTTTACTATGTATTTGTATTACTGATTTTTGACTGAGCTCCCTTCCCCCGCCCGGTAGCCATGTTTGGTATCCATTTTGTTGTAGTCATGTCCAGGATAACCCCCTCACATACAGCATTTTACCACAACAGAGGCACATGGCTAGGACCCGATATAATGAGAAAGACCGTGACGTGGTTATTGGGCTCTTAACGCAGTGGACACTGCTTAAGCTAAGATTTCTCCATTTTCTTTAGATTCACAAGCAGTTTCTGCCATGTCTTTTTTCCCTGTCTTTTTTAGCTGTGCAGACAGCCCTGCTATTCACACTCAGCCATTATGCTATTCCCTATACATATACTGTCTAATGTTGCAGCAGATTTTCACTTTAAACCTTCAGTGGTGTGTCCGGAGCACACAACCACGCATGCTCGAGGAGTGGCCGCCATATTGCTTAGGGAAACTTGCCCATACACCGACCATAATGCGGGAGCAGTACTAACAATAATATTGGCATTTACAAGTCAGGATGACGTTCACCCTGTGTGAGCCCTAAATGATGGGTAATTCATCACACATTGGAAGAGACATAATCCTCAGAATGCATACAAGATGTATATGATTATAAGTAAGATACTGAGAGACCCAGGAAAATACACTGGAATCTCAGAACATGCATAAATATTTTGCAGCTAATCATATAAAATAAGATTATAGGATGATATGAAATCCAGAAAGATATAAGAAAATACAGGAATCACACCATGTACTACAAATTTTCAATTAGTCATATGGGGATCACTAGTGGAAGAAAATAGAAAAAAATTGTATATTCTGTAAGTCATACCAAACAAAGATCACTCCTAGACATCAGTCAAAAAAATTGTGCATAGATATCACAAATAGACCATATAACAAACTGCATGGATTCTTGGATCAAATGGGCTCACTACTAAAGAGCAAATACACCCTTGGTGATGCACTCCATGTATCCTGATTTTTGCCCATCCATATTGCATTCATGAAGAAAAGGACACGCTCTACGTCACATGAGAGGTTATTACAAATGGTTTAAAACTAGATCAGTGAAAAAAAATATAAAGAGAACAGCAATAGTTAAAACCAAGATCAAAGTAGAAAAACGAAGCCCACCAACGGGCTCCATATAGCAAGCAAAACATTACATTAAGTCAGACCATCAAAGCATACAAATTCCTTGCAGATGTTGTCCTTGGTGGGAATTGAACCCAGGTCCTCAGCGCTACAAGTCTGCAGTGCTAACCACTGAGCCATCATGCCGCCTATCCCCTTGGCCTTTTGAATCCACCGCCCAGTTCATGGAGACTGGTCTCGACCCCTGTGGCTCACAGCATCCATTGATTATCAGAATATATTCTTAATAAAATAATCAGAAAGGTAGTTTTCCCTACTTATACAAGAATGGGAAATTAACTATGTCCACATATGCCTTATAAAAAAGGAGCAAAACTGAGTTTTTCATTAAGTCTGTCCGGGGAAGGTTCCCAGTCGGACAATCCATTGGCATTCTTTTTTCGCCAATGCTTTTTTATAGTCCCCACCTCTTGAACCCAGATGCACCACGTCGATAGCCTTGAACATCAGGTTTTTGGAGTCGCAGTTATGTTGGCATTTAAAATGCAGTGGTAGTGTTTTATGGTTGGGGTCATCTTCCTCCATCTCCGGCGCCGCCACTATGTCTCTGACGTGTTTATGGACCAGTATTTTAAATTCTCTGGTCGTAAGCCCGATATAAATTAAACCGCAAGGGCACGTGGCGTGTTCTACAACATTTTTGGTGTTGCATGCGATGTATTGTCGTATTGTGTATATCTTTGCACAGTTTGCAGCCTCAAAGGTCTGTGTTCACTGCATATTATGACATGCAGCACATGCACCACAAGGTATGAAACCCCACCAGGGTTTACCCCCATTGGCAATTGGTGTTACTTTAGCTACATAGTGACTATGTACTAAGCTGTCTCACATACTGCTCCCCCTCCTGGCCGTCATTAGTGGTTTGTCAGGGATCGATTGTTTGAGTGTGGGTTCTAGTTGGAGGACCCACCAGTGTTTCTTAGTATCCCACTGATTCTATTCCACTTGTTATATGTTAACATCTGTTCAGATGACCGATTCCTAATATCATCCGTTTTTTTCTTTGTATTTCAACAGTACACTATGTTTGGTTTCACAGGATCTACGATATCCTTGTTTTACACTCCGCCCACTATACCCCCTCGAAAGAAATCTTTCCCTTAGATCTCAGGCCTGCTCCTCAAAGTATAACCCCGAGGAGCAGACCCTTTTGGCTCTCAGGTATTGTCAAATTGGAATAGCTGATATTGTTGTGGGGGTATGAGCGGAGGTAGCGTGCAACAGTGTGTTCACCGAGGTCTCCTTCCTAAACATATCCTTTTTGGATGGAGCCGTCGGGATGTACAAGTGACTTTATATCTAGAAAGTCTATAGACGACGTGTGATATTTGTGAGTCAACTTGATGTTATAGATGTTAGAATTGAGAGCATCAATAAATTCTTTGAATTGAGCAGGAGTCCCCCACTACAACATCAACACATCATCTATGTAACGTAGCCTACAGTTCAGTACAGTCAATGGCACACAGTACCCATTGATACCGGGCACGAAATCCTGTTTGTGACGCGAGCAGATCCTGTCGTGACCCAGGGCTGTGGAATACTCGTAACTGTGCTTTAGCCGCTTCCGGGGGAGTCACAGGGGCACAGACCCGGCTTCCGTGACCCTCAGATCAGATCAGAAGTTCAAGGGGATAGGATTTAGGGAAGGTTGTTGTGACGCCACCCGTGGTATTCGGCTATTGAGGGCCGATGCTGCAGTGCGGAACCTCCGGGGATGATGGGAGTACAGCAAAGGTGATATCGCTCCCCATGGGTAGAGCAGTTCCCCGGGGCAACTAGTAGAGTCTATGGCGGTGGTAGGCCGTTGGGGTGCAGGACTGAGGGTGCAGAATAACCAACAGACACGCAGGTGTAGTTTCTTTTACCTTTACTGTAGCAGTAGGTAGAATCCAGGGTACAATCCACGGGTGATGTCGTGAATCCTGGTGGCCTGGAAGCAGGGTAGGGATCTCCTCACCCGGTGAATTCTGAGGCCTCTCTGCTGCGCTCCTCTTTCTGGTCCTGGCTGCCTGTAGCTAAGCTGCGACCCTTTACTCCTACTGGAAAGTCTATCACCAGTATGGCAGTCAGCTTGAGCGCTTTCTGGGCTCCACTTCTCTGGCCACTGTTCCTGAGCTCTCCAATGCTGCTCTGCCTCCGGGTGCCTTGGTGTGGCCGGGAGACGTGGATTCTCCTGTCCTCCGGTTTTTGCTGCTTGCAACCTAGGACTCCGGTGTCCATTTCTGGCACTCTGCTCTGGGGTGAACCGGGTAACTGGCTCCATTCCCAAGGCCTACTCCTTTCCTTCCTCAGACCCTCTCCTATGGGTCCCTCACATTGGCTGGTGGTTATCCTCGGATGAGCCTGACACCGCTCCAGTCCACAGGATGTCTTCACAGTCCTCCTAGAAACTGAACTAACTAACCGCACCCCCAGACCAGAATTTATAGGGGAGCTCCCCTGAACCTAGGTTAGAGCTCCTCCTTCTGGTCTGATCTGGAGTCAGGAAAGGTGTTGTGTGCTGTGGGCTTCCCTGGTGTGGATACCTTATCTTGCTTCCAAGCATGACATCACCCCCCAAGCTAGGCAATGTCATCATGGCAACCAAACTCTGGGGTGCCACAAATGCGATATGAATGGACAAACATCAGGATACATGAAGTGCAGCACCAAGGATGTATTCGCTCTTTAGTGGCGAGCCCATTTGATCCAAGAATCCATGTATTTTGTTATATTGTCTACTCTTTATATCTATGTATCATTTTTTGACTGATGTCTAGGAGTGATCTTTGTTTAATTTGACTTACAGAATATACTATCTTTTTCTATTGTCTTCCACTAGCGATCCCCATATGACTAATTGAAACTTAATAGTACATGCTGGTGTGATTCCTTTATTTTCTCATCTTTCTGGGCTTATCATCCTACAGTCTTATTTTATATGATTAGCTGCAAAATATATATGCATGCTATTGAGATTCTTGTGTCATTTTCCTGGGTCTCTCAGTATCCTACTTTTATTCATATACATCTTGTATGCATTTTG
The DNA here is from genome assembly GCA_033576535.1 of Allobates femoralis. Classification (NCBI taxonomy): domain Eukaryota; kingdom Metazoa; phylum Chordata; class Amphibia; order Anura; family Aromobatidae; genus Allobates; species Allobates femoralis. The sequence goes on from JARQOC010000001.1 coordinate 194,395,227, forward strand.
AGGATTATATCTCTCCCAAAGTGTGATGAATTACCCATCATTTAGGGCTCACACAGGGTGAACATCATCCTCACTTGTAAATGCCAATATTATTGTTAGTACTGCTCCCGCATTATACTCGGTGTATGGGCAAGTTTGCCTTAACTAAGATGGCAGCCGTTACTCGAGCATAGGCTGGTTGCGCGCTCCGGCCGCGTCACTGAAGATTTCCTATAACCATGGAAGCCGTGTTAAATGACGCACTTCCGGTCGGGAATACCAGAAGTAGACGTGGCGGAGCTGTGCGGCCGTGGATGTGCAGCATACGGGTGGCCCAAATTGCAAACATCTGCAAAGGGGCTATTTAGGGGTTGAACATGGACAGACCAAGAAAGCAGGACTTGCAAAGATATCTGTACATGCTAGGTATCTATAGTGGGATGAGATCTGAGTGACCTGGTGGATTGAGGTCTGGGTGACTAGCAAAACTAGCGACCCCTCAGCATAATTGTATGGACACTAACTACCAGGCCCCCTTTCCCTCTCCTCCCCTTCTCCCCTCTTTCACATTTGACAGGTGTGATGCATGTAATTGTGATTCCTGTGTACCACTCTTGGAAGTAACAGTTGTACTATCACTGTGAAGTAGGGAAACAACCTCTTGTGAACTCCTTCACCGATTCATGTTTCTATCAGTCTTTTATATCTCTGTAAAATTTGGATGCCATGTAATATAGTGTGTTTTTTATTCAAATATCAATGCTTGCACTGCATTTGGCATTGTTCTTTACAATTTAAACTACATAGGTTTGAACTCTCTTTCCCCCATTTTACGTAGACGTCACTTCTAGCATAATAAAACACAGGGACAGATAAACAGACAAGGTACATAATAAGAATACACCAAACTTGGTATCTGCAGCCAGTCTCCACAGACAGCAGATATAACAGCACAAGGACAGCAGGTCTCCAGATTCACCAGTACCAGAGGAGACCTCCATATGTGGGGCCCACTGGGACAGGGTACTTGGTACCAGACCGGGGTATCACGGTGGTTATCATGGCGGTCTTGGTCCGGACCGTATCCCGAGCCCACAAGTAAAGGTTGGGGGTTAATTACAGTATATAGAGTCATGACGCCACCCGTGGTGTGTGGTCAGGGCGACCACCGCTGCTGTAGAACCTTCGGGGATGATGGATGGCAGCCTGTGATGTGACGGCTCCCTACGGACAGAGCCTGGCCCCCGGGGCAGTAGTGATGAAAACAGTTTGTGAGGGAGAGCGGGGCTCGAGAGCAAGAATTACTCACGGTTTTGTAGTTTTCCAGGTCCTTTACTGTAGATGGTAATTCAGCTGAGTACTGTCCACGGAGTCTGTACAGGGGCTGGGTTGCTCCCACCCTGGCTGAGTCTTCAGCTCCCTATTCTTGCGCTACATGTGTGGCCCTGCTGCCACTTTAGCTAAGCTGCCGGCCCTGTCTTCCCTCACGGGTACCAACTTGCCAGGCAACTTGAGTCTTGTCCTGTATTCCTGACCCCCACCGTGTTGCTTCGCTGTGGTACAGTGAATATGTGGGACCTTCACTAATCCGGTGTTCACTGTGCTGTATGTTTCATGCACAGTCCCGGATCCGGTATCCGTTCTGTGCGCTCCTCTGGGGTGAGTTTCAGGGTAACTCAATCTCCCAGGTGTGTTCCTCTCTATTCCTGTCTCCTTTCCTCAGACCCTGGTTTGGCCTGGAACTGGACAGTGGACCGTGGGTTGAGCCTAACACTTCTCTTTTACACCCAGGTCCTTCTTCCTCAGTGCTGCTCCGCACTGAACTGCCCACTTCCTCTCCACTCCAGAATATATAGGGAAGCAGCTTTAGCTCCCCCTTCTGGCCTAGAGGCGCTAGTGTAGTGTTGTGAGAATCTTACCCTTTGTGGTGTTACTGTGGCACATGAGCCCTGGGGTGCCACACATACACCATGTTGGTCAGCATAGAAATGGAACTCTATAACTGGCAAAAGCTATTGGACCATGTGACTACCTAAAGGGAAGTGGGTGTGGTCACAAACTGCTGCAACTGAGATTAAAATGGCCTAGAGCTACAAAGAAGGAAAGCGGACAATAACCCTTGCTGGTACAACATTAATTAAGTTTGTAAATATGTTTAGTGAGTCTAGGACTGAGGTGGGGAACCTTTTTTCTGCTGGGGGCTTTTTAAAAAATGAATACCATAATTTGGGGACTTCACAAAGTTATCAACTAGAAAACTACCTTGCTATGTTTGGTTAAATACAGTTGTGCTCAACAGTTTACATACCCCAGCAGATTTTTTGCTTTCTTGACCGTTTTTCAGAGAATATGAATGATAACACAAACATTTTTTTTCCACTCATGGTTGAGTGAAGCCATTTATTGTCAAACTACTGTGTTTTCACTAATGGCTGAGGACACTCCACCAGGAATAGAGGGCACATCTGTACTTTTTCCCTCACCCACATCACCCGCCTCCATCAATTCCAGGGAGCTACCTACATCTCATACCTTACAGGATGTGAGAGCTCAGACCTCGGATCTACAGGAAATCTATGCACGCTTACAATCAATCCCTACAAAAGCAGATATGGAGGGATATATCCTACGGCTGGAGAATTCCTGTAAGGCAGAGATCAAATCCCTTGCAGATGATACTACCACACTTAAGAGCTCAGTCCAAATGATAGAAAACGATATCTCTAATATCTCCTCCCAATTGCAGGAACATCAGCAATTATTGAACCAACACTCTAATACTTTTCAACTTATTTTTGACATGATGGAGGACTCTGAAAATCGTCACAGACGGAATAACATTAGGATACGAGGTCTTCCAGAGTCAGTAGCCCCTCGAGACCTAGCACCGGCTCTCCAACGTATTTTCAACTCATTGTTGGATAAGCCCTTAGACGACTATATTGAAATGGACAGAGCCCACAGATCTCTCGGTCCTAAAAATCCTGATCCATCCCGTCCCAGAGACGTAATATGCCGTATACATTTCTTCCAATTAAAAGAAGAAATCATGCATAGGGCTAGAGAGTCAGAGTCCATCGACTTCAATGGGACAAATATACAGCTCCTCGCGGACTTATCACGACTTACCCTAGCAAAAAGAAGGGCTTTAAGACCCCTATTAGAGATCTTACGTGACAAGAACATCACTTATTCCTGGGGATACCCATTCCAGTTACAAGTCAGAGGTGAAAGGGGAATGACTATCTTAAGGACACCTGCTGACATACCAGAGTTCTGCAAGGAGTTGAATATCCCGACGGTGGAGATTCTAGATTGGCCGCAATTACCTGCCTTCTTCTACAGGGGACCCAGAGGATACTGGCGTCCTCGCCCCGAGGGAGAAAAGAAAAGGAGACGCGGTTCGGGGCGCCGGAACACAACCTCTGAGGATCATACCTGAGACTGGTTCTTCGCTTTTGTTTGAGTTCCCAGAGATTCATAGCTACGCCTGATTGGTCATGAAGTGACCTATTTTGGGCTAAAGGGTTACCTTGAAAAGCACTATTTTTTGTCTTGGTATTTTAATGTGGTGACTTTGGAAAAGTCTTCTGACTCCATCTGAGCGTGTTGCTGTAGTCACCGAACTGTTATAATGTTTAAGATATATAAGGCTGTTAACTATGGGTGGAGCGCTTATGGCAACGGTGGCCTGTACCAGTCAGTCCCCTCAATAGGGAGTGTCTTTGACACCATACTCAGAAATTTTTTCTGATTCAGATCTTTTCTTTGACACTCGGGCTTAGAGACCCCGAGGTCTATTGGATAATTTCCAATACTACTTTTCTTATTCTTTTTTCCTTTCTCTATTTTCTCTCAACTAATCTTCTTACGCTCCTAATTTGCCCTACCAAAATCCCCCCCTCTATCCCATCCCTTGCTACCCCTCTCCTGTACCCAGTACTCTACTATCCTTAGCATTGTTGCATTAATCAGGTAGTCCTGATGGCGTCATTAAAAATATATTCCTTGAACGTCAGAGGCTTTAATAGTCCAGAAAAACGATCACAGGTATTATACCACATGCACAAGAGGCGTGCGCACATCTTGCTCTTACAAGAGACACACTTTCGAGCGGACCACGTTCCCGCTTTTAAAAACAGATTCTACACCCGCTGGTACCATAGTGCCAACCCAGATTCAAAATCCAAAGGAGTAAGCATAGCCCTCCATAAGTCCTTAGGAGCTGAGATCTTAGATCACACAATAGACCCGCATGGCAGATATTTGTTTATAAAATTACGTATCGCAAATGAGATTTTCACCATTGCCAATGTTTATCTCCCTAATCAGGATCAAGCACGGGCTTGCAGGACCTACCTTCGCCTACTTTCTACATTTGCAGAGGGCTCAACAGTGCTCGGAGGCGACTTTAACCTTGTCCTTGATCATAGTGTGGACTCCTCATCAGGTAAGACCTCTGTACCGGCTTCCCACCTGGAGGGCCTGAGAGCAAAACTAGTAGAATCTAGATTAGTGGATGTCTGGCGGCTGTCCCACCCAAGAGATCGGGACTATACCTATTATTCCCATGTTCACAACACACACAGCAGAATTGACTTTTTCCTAATTAGCCATAATTTATTGTCAGCGGACCCGGAGTCCTGGATAGACCCCATGATATGGTCAGACCATTCCCCTATAGGCTTGTCTTTGCATCTCCCAGGTTTATCTCCTACTGAATGGTCTTGGTCCCTTAATCCAGAACTTCTCCGGAGACAAGATTGTCGGACGGCGATCAATACAGCAATCTCCGACTTCTTAAAAATACATGAACACGACCCCACTGCATTACCGTTCCAATGGGAAGCTCTTAAGGGAGTGGTTAGAGGAGTAATGATTCAGATGGGCTCCAGATTGAGAAGGGAGCGGACGACGGAGATCTCGAATTTAATGAATACCCTACAAAATCTAGAAGATCACCATAAGAGATCCAGAGACCATAAAACACTGGCCGATATTCTGAAAACCAGAATGACTTTGGGATCCCTTATTGATTCAGCATCGGCTAGACAGAGAGACCGAATGCGTAAATGTATGTATGAATTTGCAGATAAACCAGGCAAAGCTTTGGCCAGATTTCTACATCCTCGCACCCCAATCACGTATATCCCTTCTATTCAGTCAAAATCTGGTAGTTTAATACATGAACCCAAAGGAATAGTGGATACTTTTAAAAATTACTACGATTCTCTTTATAACCTGAGGGGTCCACTGGCTGACATGTCGGAACCAGAATTTCAGAAACGAGTAGATAAATATATATCTGATACTCCGCTCCCACCTATCCCTGCTGAAGAGGCCTCTGCTCTGGAATCTCCTTTCACTACCCAAGAAATTATTGACACCATCAAGTCTCTCGCCAACGGAAAGAGCCCAGGTCCTGATGGACTCCCAGCAAATTTTTACAAAACGTTCGCTCCAACTTTAGCCCCATTCTTAACCTCTTTATTTAACATTATCTCGGATGACTGCCCATTGACCCCTCAGACACTGACCGCTACAATTACGGTCATCCCCAAGCCTGGCAAGGACCCTTTGTTGTGTTCCAACTACCGCCCTATCTCACTAATTAATGTAGATGTGAAAATCCTAGCGAAAATGTTGGCCAACAGATTAGGACCACAATTGCTGAGTTCCATCCATGGCGACCAAACAGGCTTTATACAAAGAAGGGAGACTAGAGACAACACTATCAAAACCTTGCTATTAACCTCTTTTATACGTAAGCAAAAGATCCCAGCATGTCTCCTATCCATTGATGCGGAGAAAGCATTTGATCGCCTTGGATGGACATTTTTATTTACATCACTAAAACAGTTAGGCTTAGGAGCGAACGTTTTGGGAAAAATAGCTGCACTATACAAAGGGCCCACGGCACGTCTGAGGGTCAATGGCACCCTTTCCTCGCCCTTCAAGATATCTAATGGAACGCGACAGGGATGTCCCTTATCGCCTTTGCTATATGTGATAGCCATGGAACATTTGGCAAATGCACTGAGGAAATCTAATGACATCAAAGGGATACAAATTGACGATCAACACTATAAACTCTCCCTATATGCAGACGACTTACTATTATATATCTCTAATCCCACAATAGCTTTCCCGGTACTAATACAGGAGTTCCAGAAATTTGCAGAGGTCTCTAATTTTAAGGTGAACTACACCAAAACAGAGGCTCTTAATATAACTCTCCCTGATGAAACGGTACACAGACTTCGATCATCTTTTAATTTCAGATGGGAAGAAAAAGCTTTGAAGTATCTCGGTACGAATATCTCTCGTGAATTTGATGATCTGTTTTCCCTAAACTATATCCCACTACTAAACAGGACACTAAAGGACTTAAAAAACTATAATAGAGCGCAACTATCATGGTTCGGTCGCATTAACGCGATTAAAATGGATGTACTTCCACGTTTTCTATATTTATTCCAGACCATCCCTATTTACGTCCCGGATTATTTTTTCAAACGACTACACTCAGCCATACGTAGATTTGTATGGGGCACGAGAAAACCTCGCTTGAGATTCTCTGTCCTCACGAGCCCGAAGTCTAAGGGGGGGTCGGGCTTACCAGATTTGCATCGATATTACCGCTCGGTCCTTTTGTCTAGAATGGTGGACTGGAAATACAACCGAATTCATAAACAATGGGTATCAATAGAGGATCTCCTGTCGCCCCTTCCTCTTTATGTACTACCCTGGTGCGCTCCCTCTCATAGACCCTTATTATCAGAATTCTCGCCTCTCACACAATCCTTTCTTAGGTTCTGGGACTCACGTGGAGGTAGGTTGAAACTAATTAATCATCCTAGCAGTTTACGCCCTCTCTTTAACAATGCTGATTTTCCACCGGCAATAGGCAGACACAGTTTTCTTTGTTGGAAGGAGTCAGATAGACCAACCATGGGACAGGTTATGACTTTGCTCTCGGGCTTTTCCACGGTGGAGGCTTTGCGGAGGGGTTTGGAGGGAGACTCTATGTCTTGGTTGGAGTTTTCCCAACTTAAATCTTACCTTGCGTCCTTGAAGTCGGAACCTCCTACTGCTCTAGAGCTTACTCTGAGTTCTGCTGAGGGTCCCCTCCACTCAGTGTCTTTAATGTACAACATACTGACTGAGTTGACCACAGTAGACCCACCTCCGTATATAGAGACCTGGCAGAGAGATTTACAGACCACCTTCTCCGCTACAGATCTCCAAAAGATTTTCACCCTGACTCATAGGCTATCTGTGTCCTGTGCGTCACAGGGGAAAAAATTACAAGATTTTAACCAGGTGGTACAGGTGTCCAGATTTCCTTCATAAGGTATACCCTGATGTATCAGAACTATGTTGGAGATGTGGGAGAGAGGTGGGAACGCCATTACATATCTGGTGGTCCTGCGAGCCTTTGCAACAATTTTGGCAAAAGGTCTTTGCAATATTCAGCTCTGTCACGGGAGTGTCTCGAGATCCATCACCTCAGGTGGCGCTCCTGTCTCTGATTCCGGGCCCTCTGGCAGCGACTAAAAATGGCCTATTTAGATTCTGTCTAATAGCAGCCAGAATCATAATCCCTAGACATTGGAAAACTGCGGAGACCCCGACAGTCGGAGAGTGGATAAGAGAAATGAACAGACTTGAGCGCATGGAATCCCTCATTGCTCAAGACTCCGATAAATGGGATAAACACCAGGGAACGTGGTGCGCTTGGCACCTCTTTATAGAAGGTCCAGATGTTTCCTCCTGGTTGGGAGATGCTTGAATAGATTTATGGTACAAAGACGTTTCTTGAGAGACCGAGAGTTACTGTACCGCACGCCTCACCTCCTATCCATTAGACTATTAACCACCAACTACGTAGCAGATTATTCCCTCACCCTTCCCCCTCCCACACCCTTTCCCATGCCTTTCCGTCCTCTCTCCCCCCCCCTCTATACTCTCTATCTCTTCTCTCATCTCACCTTTCCGTTCTCTCTTTATTCTTTCATATTGTTTTTATGTAATGGTTTGACATAGAAATACTCCATACTATAATGCGTATATTTTTCTCGAATACCTTAATAATCTCGATAGGAAGATTTATGTTCATATGTGTTGGCAATATGAGACTTACTTATTTTCTGTATATGAGCAAAATGTTACTCTTTATAATTGTTCATGTTTTTCCTTCCTTAATAAATATATTTTGGAAAAAAAAAAAAAAAAACTACTGTGTTTTCTCTTTTTAAATCATAATGACAACCAAAAACATCCAAATCACCCTGATCAAAAGTTCACATACTTCGGTGATTTTGACCTGATAGCAAGCACAGAACTTGACGCAAATGAGTTTGAATGGCTAATAAAGGTAACATCCTCACCTGTGACCTGTTTGCATTTAATCAGTGTGTGTGCATAAAAGCTGAGTGAGTTTCTGGGATCCAGACTCTTGCATCTTTCATCACAGGAGGGGCTGGGACATATATGTCGCAGGAGGGGCTGAGGCATGTACATCACAGCAGGGGCTGGGTCATATACCTCATATAGAAGACACTTGGGCATATACATCACAGGAGATGCTGGGACTACTGTATATACATCCCAAGAGGGGCTGGGGAATATACATCACAGGAGACGCTGGGGGCATGTATTTCACAGGAAGGGCTGGGGCATATACATAACAAGAGGGGCTGAGGCATATACATCACAGCAGGGGCAGGGGCATATACATCACAGGAAAGGTTAAGCGATATATATATCACAGGAGGGATTGGGAGCATATACATCACAGGAGTGGCTGGGACTGCTGTACATATGTCACAGGAAATGCTGAGGGCATATATATCACAGGAGATGCTGAGGGCATATATATCACAGGAGGGGCTGCAGGCATATAGATCACAGGAAGGGGTGGGGACATATATATCACAGGAGAGGCTGAGGCTTATACATCACAAGAAGTATTACTGAGGGACATAGACAATAGGCCTGCCTGTCTGCTGCTCCCTTGTAGTTATGCATGCCCCTCTCAGCTTGATGCCTTGGTAAGAGCCTGGTCGCGTCATGAAAGGAGCGGGGCTAAAATCGCGCCGTACCAGAGCCCCGCCCCCTTTCATGACGCCGCCAGGCTCTTAGCAAGCAGAGAGGGGCGTGCATAATTACAAGGGAGCAGCAGACAGGCGGGCCTATTGCGGCTTCCTCAGAAACAGAGAACTCACACAGGACGAGGTAAATATAAACTTTTCTCTACTTTACAAAATCGATTTTTTTCTGCAAAAGGGATGGCTAGAAATGATAAGAGAGGGTGCAGGGGCAGGTCTAAAGATGTGGGGGGGAGGCAGTTTGTGGGTTCAGGATCACTTTAATTTATTAATTTCCTATCTTACAATGCTGATTATTCTGAAAATCACTATGTGGGATGGCAAAAACAGAAATGGTACCTTTACACGCCGCGACGGCAGGCTGGATACATCCCGCTACAGGCTACAAATGTAGCTTGTAGCGCCAATGTAGCCCGTCGTAGCGGCGTCTGAAGACGTGACGCTACAGCCGGCAACAGATACATCTGTTTCCTAGCTCTGCTCGAAAACTGATGGCTACAACGCCGATGGTAGCGAGCTGTATCGGCGTGTAAAGAGGCAACGGAAGGGAACTCGGGACAGCCTGCGATGTAGCTGCAATGTAGCTAAGGCGTGACCCTGGCTCCGTGTTACCGCGCCCCATGTGCGATCATTGGTGGAAGCTGCTGCATGACGATTGGTAGTCGCTGCATAGGGAGGCATATTTAAAGGAGCTGACGAGTCACACTACACAATTGCTCGAGCGTGCTGTATTACTCAGCCTCCTGCGTTGCCTGCCCAATCAGGATGTTATTGCTTCGTCCTATCAGCGTACGGACGGCTCGTAAACCACAATTGTAGCACGCCTATGTGCTGGCCCTGCTGCACCAGGTACGCCCATAGTAGCTGGTTATAGCGGTGTGTAAATGAGCTACAGCTGGCTACTTGAGACACCCGGCGATGTAGCTAGCTATAGATGTAGCGTGGCGTAGCGCATCTTGTGGCGGCGTGTAAAGGTGATGCGTTGACCGTTTGTAACCGTTTGAGCGTGCTCGTGCACGTGAAGTAGCGGGATGTATCCAGCCTGCCGTCGCGGCGTGTAAAGGTCCCTAAAGTCAAGCCATGTGCTTATTTCAGTTTGGAACAAGAAGTTCTAGTGTTACCACTACCTCAGCACCTCACATCATTACACTCAATAAAGTCATATACTGTACATTATCATACTGTGTCAACACTAAGAAATGTATTCTGCTTAATGTATATGATGTTGTATTCTAAAAGCCTGACCAACATGCAAATGATTAACTATAACTCTGCATCATATCTTATACATATACAGTACAGTGAAAAATGATGGGCCCTTAGCCGTGAGGTACTCGGGAACCGGGCCGGTGCAGTCTCTCGGGATCACGGTTTTCATGGCCTGGGCTCAGTTGAAAAAGGGGGGTATTTACAGGGAATTTCACCCATGGAAAGTGGTCAGTGGGGACCACCGCTGCTGGAGAACCTCCAGGGATGATGGATGGCAGCTGGAGATGGAACGGCTCTCCACGGGTAAAGCCAATCCCCGGGGCAGTGTGCAATGTCTATGTACAGGGTGCAGGGCAACGGGCATAAGTAACAGGTAGACTCATGGTTTTGTAGTTTACTCAGTCCTTTACTGGAGCAGATGGTAAAAGCTGTCCACGCAGTCTTGAGAGCAACTTGGGGTTATTCTCACCTGGCCGGGTCTTTGGCTCCCTTACTGCGCTTGTACTTTGGCTTCTGCAGTTGCTTAAGCTAGGCTGCTGGCCCTGTCTCTTCCTGCGGGGTACCAGTATAACCGGCAACACGAGTCCTTCACTTTCTCTACCCTGCTCCTGGGTGTCAGTGTTACTGGAGTCTATGTGTTGCTGTGTCTCTGGTACAGTGTAGCTGGAGAATTTGGAATGCCCACTTTCCAGTGTTGACTGCCGGAATGTGTCACCCTGCACAGTCTCGCACTCTGGTGTCTGTTCTATGCGCTTTTCCTATGGGGAGAGCACGGAGCTGCTCAGCCTCCCAGATGTGTTCCTTCCTCTCCTTTCCTCAGACCCTAGCCTTAGGCCTGGAACTCATCAGTGGGCGCTGAGATGAGCTTAGCACTGCTCTTTTACACTCAGGTTCTCTTCACAGTCCTCCTAGGAACTGGACTCTTCTTAACCCTTTCTGGAACTGCACTAACTTGCTTCTCTCCAGACCAGAATATATAGTGGAGCTCACCCTGAACCCGGACTTGGTCTCCCCCTTCTGGCTTCGAGGTGTTGGTGTTGTGTGTGTGTGTTGCATGGTGAGAATACCCTTTGTTGCTCTCTGTTGACACCACTACCCAGGAGCAGTGATGACACTGTGGCAAATTGACCCAGGGGTGCCACATTCCCCTTTAGTGAAAGACAGTACTCCAGGACTGTGACAACTTTTCAACAAGGTAAACACATTAAATTGTTCAGAGTCTCAAAAGTAAAAAGTACAAAAAACAATAAACTATAAAAAATAGTCCAAAAGAGTACAAAAAGCAGTCTCTCCGGTGATGAGTCCTTTTTCCACCGGGGCTGGTAAATATTATGTACAAGGAGTCTCTACCACAACCAGTGCAATTGGTTGAACTCACCGGGACATGATTATACAAGTCTACCAAGTCTGGTAACTTCTCTGACCATTGGTTCCTTTCTGATGCTGGAGAGGTCTTCAAGAGGTGAATCACGATGTGGTTCATCTTCTCACGTAAGCCATTTGTTTGAGGTTGATAAGGCGTTGTCCGAATTTTCTTACATCCATACATATTACAGAATTCTTTAAACACCTCTGCTTCAAAGGTTGGACCTTGATCTGCTAAGACCTGTTCAGGGTAACCATGTGGTCTACAAAAGTATGTCTGGAATGCTTTTCTTCTATTCTTGCTGTGAGATCCTTCACTGGCACTACCACTAGAAAATGGGAATAGCGGCCCACGATGGTCAATGCATACACATAGCCGGATCTGCTTTCTGTTAATTTGACGTGGTCTAAGGCTACTAATTCCATGGGTTGCTTGGTAACTATGGGCTGGAGTGGAGCTCTCTGGCATTCTTGATCCTTCCTTCTTAGGTTGCACAGATCACATTTTCTGCACCAATCTTCAATTCTCATGCCAACCCAGTAGAATCTTTCTCTTAAGAGCACTTCCAACTTTTTTACATCCAAAATACCCTGCGCCTTCATGATAGCTGCCAAGATCATTTTGACATCTCTCTTGGGTACAATGATTTGCCAGGCCAACTCATGAGTCTTGGGGTTGGTATATCTTCTGCACAACCTACTTTGATACAGGAACAGTTTATTTCTTTCTTTCCACAACTGAGCTTCAACTTGAGCATTCTGACCAGGGTATGCACCCTCCTGCATCAGTAATTCCTTGACTAGCTTCACAGCCGGGTCACTCTCCTGTGTGTCAGCCCATTCGTGATGTGGTAATGGCTTGAGCGTTGCCTTCTGATGCTTCTGGTATACACCTGTTCTGTACTAGGACGCTCTAGGGCGGTGAGAGGTCGGTAGCTCTATTTCTTCCAGCTCCTCCGGTTCCTCTTCCACGTCTTTTAGGTGCGGCATCCAGGATAAGGCATCTGCATTTCCATTCTTATGGCCTGCTCTGTATTTGATGATGAAATTGTAATTAGACAGCCGGGCTATCCATTGCTGTTCCAATGCACCTAACTTTGCTGTATCCAGGTGGGTAAGCGGGTTGGTATCAGCATAGACAGTGAATTTTGCAGCGGCCAGATAATGTTTCAAGCTCTCTGGCTTGGAAGTCGTCAGTGGACTCTGAGATGAGCTTAGCACTGCTCTTTTACACTCAGGGCCACTTCACAGTTCTCCTAGGAACTGAACTCTTCACTGCCTTCTCTGGAACTGCACTAACTTGCTTCTCTCCAGACCAGAATATATAGGGGAGCTCACCCTGAATCCGGGCTTGGTCTCCCCCTTCTGGCTTGGAGGTGTTGGTGTTGTGTGTGTGTGTGGCGCCCCTGCAACCAGGTTGGCCACAGGTAGGAACTGCTGCCAGGGAGGTGAAGACAGTTTGCACAAACACCTTCACAAACACACCCACAGACGCAAGACCCAACCCAGATACCGGGACTCTAGGCAGGCAAAGGGTGGTAGGGCCAGTCACAGTGGGTGGGATGTAGGCAAGGTGACGGACCGGGTACGTAAGGGGAAAACCAGGAAGTAGCAGTAGTAGGCCAGAGGGTGCCGAGCAGTAAAGAGAGAGAACAGAGTGAGCAGGAACCGACTTCCCTGAAGGTTCGGGCTCCCTGGAGGTGCAGAATCCGGTGAGGCCTAAGCCCCTGGAGAGAATGCCCGCTCCACAGCCCATAAGCAAAGGGAAGGAGAAAGACCGGACCAGTGCAACTGGGTCCGAGGAAATCGTCAGCCATAGTCACACGGGTAGGAACGAGCCTGGTGCTCCCCTGCAACATAGGGACACTGGATGGCTAGGCTGGGACCAGAGAGTCGGCTCTGAGGTGACCGTAGCTACATGCCGGATCACAGACACACCGACGGGGAGCTCAGATTCCAAGTCTGACCTCCTAACACATGTGCAGGAGGTACAGTGACATATAGGACCCAGGCTTGCTACCCACACATAGGGAGAAGCCAATCAAGGATCCGAGTCGCCTACCACACAGCACACCGGGAGAAAGGAAGTGTAGAGAAGCCTGAATGGCATCAGAAAGAGAAGGGTCTAATGCAGGAACCTGGCTGCAGTAGGGCTGTCTGAAAGTTAGAGTTAACCTTGTGAATGAACTGTACTGTGAACTGTACTGAAGGAAACTGCAAGTAAAACCCGGTGAACCCTGCCAGAGTCTCCTGTGTATGATTCCCTGCATGTTGAACTGTTATATATATATTACACCCTGTCAGGAGCAGCCCGACCCACGGCGGGCTCATCCATCCGGCTGCAGCACCATCCATCCTCCTGGCAGAAGCAAGCAGCAACGGTGGTCCCCCATTGACCACAACCTGTGGGTGGCGTCACAACAATCCCTGTAAATATCTCCCTTTACTTGTGGGCTTGGGACACGGTCCGGACCAAGGACCGCCGTGATAACCCCCGAGATACCCCGGTCCGGTACCGAGTACCCCGTCCCAGTGGGCTCCACAACTTGGCGTCACAAACAGGATGGACCCGGTCCAACAGAACCGGACTCCGTGTGCCTAAAACTCGAGATTTGGACTTTTTTACTAAATCTGTGCATAATGGTGGCCATAGGAGCCTGAGGCCATATGCAGAGGAGGTGTGCCAAGATCCCCCATCATGGGCTGACCCGGTCCAGAGCGGGAAAAGAAATGCCCGCCCTGGCTCCCTTTAACTCCTGGGGAGCCAGCCATCAATCCAAAGGAAGAACCTCCGCCCCAAACTGTGGCAACCAATGAGAATATGGCGGGAGTTGAGGAGGATGCCCAAAGAAGGCGGGGCCAGCAACAGAATGGAGTGCGGCAGCGATTGCTAGACATCCGGACGGAAGAGCAGGACGCCAGGCTGAGTGGTGATATCGGAAGAACTGCGTTGATCCTGACCGGCCCACAGAAGTTGGAAGTTGAGGAACCCAGAGAGGGAGAGATACCCTGTGATCGAGAAGCCATGGCAGAAGGCGGCAGAAAGATCCCAGAGGTCCGAGACACCCGGCGGGGTGTACTGAGGTTGCTACCCCTGCAGCCAACATGGGTTCACGCTGAATTAAGAACCCGGATCCAGATAGAATGTGACTAGTTTCAGCAGTCTCAGACTGTGCAGCCCGGCTGAGCTCATGTTTCTGATGATACCCGGAGCAGGGAGAATCGAGCGCTGGAAGAGTCAGTGGATGTGTCCATACCCGAGGCTGAGCCCCTGGGGACTATCAATGTGTCCGACCCTCTCGGAGCCCTGGAGAAGGGATGTTTGGCATTACCGGAGCCACTGATCCCGGCCCCTGCATCCATGGAGGCGAGGGGAGAGCAGCTCCGTTGCTGGTGGGAGCGGGGTGAAAAGGAGGAAGATATGATGGGCTTCCCTGGGGACCCTGATGCTGTAATTGGCCCTGTAGAGGTAGTGACCAGGGATGAATACTTGCAGAGATGCGCCCGGCAGTGGGAGCGGGAGAACGCAGCAAAGCAGGCCCAAAAAGGAGAATTGGTGGCCCGTACCCTCAGTGCTAAGGCAGCTTCCCGGCGGGATATAGGTGTTAACAAATCCCCGTGTCACGAAGGCAAGATCATGAAAATTAAGCATAAAGAGGGATATGCTTTCGCTAGAGAACCCGGAGCGAAAAGAGACATTTCATAAATAGGAGAGACGTGGAGGAATATCTCCCTTCAGATCACCCGGACAGGGAAGTTGTAGTGGGAGAGTGGGTATCGTATATAGTCGTGCCTGGAGAGAGAGGCCCGTACGGCATCCGAGTACAGAAATTATCTCTAAGGGTACCTTTACACATGGCTACATTTGTAGCTTGTCACCAGGTAACTTACTGGTTGCAGTGAAATCATGGATACATGGTTCTATCTTGTTGCTGTGTACAAATGGAATCATGTATCCATGATTTCACTGCAACCAGTAAGTTACCTGGTGACAAGCTACAAATGTAGCCGTGTGTAAAGGTACCCTAAGAGCAAAGACGGATACGGAGTTCTCTGAAACAGTTAACCCAGATTCGACTGAAGACCCGGATTCAACCAGTGACCCTGAAGTCAGCACAGATTTGCAACCAGCAAAGGAAACCCCGGAGGCGATTGTAGTGAATGACCGGGTAAAGACTCTGACGACTACGGGAACACAAACCGCATACAGTCATCTTGTGACATGTTCCTTGGAGCCATTGGAGCTGTTCCCAAAAAGGAAACCAGAGGTGTTGCCGTGGAAGGAGTGAGGAACCCGGACTTCTTCAATCAAGCGTAAGTGAAAATGTGATGCCATCCCAATCCTGAATGAATAGCTTTTTCCCCTGTTTGTCTTTTGTGTTGATTAATGAACAATCAATGCCATGAACAATGAGTGGTATGAACTTTTGATGTAAATAGTTGAGCACCTTGTGTGCTCCCCATTGGTTTTATAACCAGACAGAACTGTGAGACTGTTGCACCTTTGAGAAAGGAACTTGAACTGAGACTGCAAAGTGGTGTTGAAAGTTTTTGAAACACTCGTACCTGTTTTTTGAAGTTTTATACTTTTTAAGAAAGTAATGTGCCTTATATGTGAACGTTTTAAAGTTTTTGTACTTTAGAGGTGTGCATAGAGAGCCGGTATAGTTATGCCACAGGACTCTGGAGACTGAACTGTAAAATAGTGTAACCCATGTCCTGGAAAGGGTTAAAGGAAAGTGTGGTATAAGATGCCGGTACGGAGAGCAACACCTTGGCCACAAGTTGGTGACCCGAGGGCCTGGAGGCCTTAGCATTTGTAGCCCGTGGAAAAGCGAAACCCTGTTTTTAGAATGTACATAGTTAATTTGAGTAACATTTAAGTATTGTGCCTCCTTAACCGGAAGAAAAGTATTGCTTGATTGTTTAATAAAAAGAAAATGTTTTCAGGGGGGAACCATGCCGTTCGGCGTGGGGACATGCCAGTTTAACTCCAGGGGAATGTGGCGCCCTTGCGACCAGGGTGGCCACAGGTAGAAACTGCAGCCAGGGAGGTGGAGACAGTTTGCACAAACACCTTCACAAACACACCCACAGATGCAAGACCCAACCCGGAGCTCGGGACTCTAGGTGGGCAAGGAGTGGTAGGGCCAGTCACAGTGGGTGGGACTTGGCAAGGTGACGGACCAGGTACATAAGGGGAAAACCAGGAAGTAGCATTAGTAGGCCAGAGGGTGCCGAGCAGTAAAGAGAGAGAACAGTAGAGTGAGCAAGAACCGACTTCCCTGAAGGTTCGGGCTCCCTGGAGGCGCAGAATCCTGCGAGGCCTAAACTCCTGGAGAGAAAGCCCGCTACACAGCCCGTAAGCAAAGGGAAGGGGAAAGACCAGACCAGTGCAGCTGGGTCTGAGGAATATGGCAGCGGTACCAGAGGATGAGTGACAGGAGGGATCTCCTGATGTACTACGTAGTCACACGGGTAGGAAAGAGCCTGGTGCTCCCCTGCAACATAGGGACACTGGATGGCTAGGCTGGGACCAGAGAGTCGGCTCTGAGGTGACCGTAGCTACATGCCGGATCCCAGACACACAGACGGGGAGCTCAGATTCCAAGTCTGACCTCCTAACACACGTGCAGGAGGTACAGTGACATAAAGGACCCAGGCTTGCCACCCACACATAGGGAGAAGCCAAACAAGTATCTGAGTCGCCCACCACACAGCACACCGGGAGAAGAGAAGTGTAGAGAAGCCTGAATGGTATCAGAAAGAGAAGGGTCTAAGGCAGGAACCTGGCTGCCGTAGGGCTGTCTGAAAGCACAGAGTTAACCTTGTGAATGAACTGTACTGTGAACTGTACTGAAGGAAACTGCAAGTAAAACCCAGTGAACCCTGCCAGAGTCTCCCGTGTGTGATTCCCTGCATGTTGAACTGTTATATATATTACACCCTGTCAGGAGCAGTCCGACCCACGGCGTGCTCATCCATCCGGCTGCAGCACCATACATCCTCCTGGCAGAAGCAAGCAGCAGCGGTGGTCCCCCATTGACCACAACCCGTGGGTGGCGTCACGACAATCCCTGTAAATATCCCCCTTTACTTGTGGGCTCGGGACACGGCCCAGACCAAGGACCGCCATGATAACCCCCGTGATGCCCCTGTCCGGTACAGAGTACCCCGTCCCAGTGGGCTCCACATGTGTGTTGCCTGATGAGAATACCCTTTGTTGCTCTCTGGTGACACCACTACCCAGGGGCAGTGATGACACTGTGGCACACTGACCCGGGAGTGCCACATAAACATTTCTGGCAGGTGTTCAAAACATACTGCAACATAAGAATGCTTTAAAAATAGGAGTATTAATTTCGTTTTATTAATTAAAAAATTGCAAAGTTAATGAACAAATGAGAAATCTAAATGAAATTAATTTTGGTGTGACTTTTGCTTTCACTTCTACTAGGTACACTTGCACTTAGCTTTTGGAGGAACTCCGTGAGGAGGTTGCTCCATCCTGGAGAACTAACCACAGATCGTCTGCAGATATGACCGCGATCACAAGGGTCCCCAACCGGGCCCAAGGTTACAGAGAGCAGGCAGACTCCAGTGCCAGCATTAGCTGAGTGAGCATGCAGGGATGTGTATCTGATCCACCCTCATGGCCGTGGGGTACTTGGAATCGGGCTTTGATGCTTCCGGGGAGTCACAGGTGTCAAGACCTGGCTCCATGACTCTGGGTATCAATTTATAAGTTCAAGAATGGTGGATGTGACGCCACCCGTGGTGTTCAGCTATTGGGGCCAACGCTGCGGTGTGGGACCTCTGGGTTTAATGGGCTTGTGATGCACCCCAGGGCTGTGGGGTACTTGGAGCCAGGCTATTTTGTCTCTGGGGGGTCACAGGGGCTGAGACCCAGCTTCCGTGACCCTGGGTTCAGTTGAAAAGGGGATATTTCTGCCTTGGTAGGGGAAAGAGGATCATGAAACGGAATTTATTCGTGACGCCAACCGTGGTATGTGAATGCAGATGGCCACCGCTGCTGCAGAACCTCCAAGGTGATGGACGGGCAGCTGAGATGTAGCGGCTCCCAAGGGCGGAGTGGATCCCTGGGACAGCAGATGTAGTAACGGGTTGGGGTTCAGGACGACAGGCATAAGCAACAGGCAGACTCACTGTTTTGTAGTTACTCAGTCTTTTACTGGAGCATCTGCATTCCGGGCAGTTGTCAGCGGAGTCCTTGCTTGAGAGCAACTCAGGGATCTCCTATGGTTGACCTCCTTATTGCGCTCTGTGATTGGGCTCCTGCTGCTGCATGATCTAAGCTGCCGCCCTGTCTCTCCTGCAAAGTGCCAGTATGACAGGCATCTCGAGTCCTTTCTTAACCCTCATCTGGGGTAACAGTTCCTGAACTCTCTGTGTTGCTTTGCCTCCGGGTACTGCGTGTCTGGGGAACCTGGAATTCCCCACCTTCCGGTATTGACTGCGGGGACGTTAGGCCCTGCACAGTCTTGGACCCCGTTGTCCATTCTCTGCGCGGTTCCTCTGGGGTGTGCATGGTGCCACTCAGCTCCCCAGGTGTTCCTTCAACTCTCCTCAGTCTCTAGCCTTAGGGCTATAACTGAGTCAGCGTTCCTGGAACGAGTTCAAGCAACCTCCAGTCCACCAGGATGTCTTCCTCAGTCCTCCTAGGAACTAAACTAACTAGTTCCGCCCCAGACCAGAATTTATAGGGGAGCTCACCCTGAACCTGGGTTTGGTCTCCCTCTTCTGGCCTGGAGGCAGAAGGTGTTGTGTGCGGGTTACCTGCCCGATGAGAAGAACCTTCTATTGCTCTCTAGTGTGACACCACCACCCGGAGGCAGTGATGACACTGTGACAATAGGACCCTGGGTTGCCACACTTGCAGCTAGGATGTATCACTCCCCACAGGTGGAGCGGTTCCCCAGTGCAAGCAGTAAAGTCTATAGCGATGGTAGGGCGTTGGGGTGCAGGACTGAGAGCGCAGAATAATGGGCAGACACATGGTTGTAGTCTCCTTTACCTTTACTGATGGTAGCAGGTCCAGACCAGGGTACTGTCCACAGGAGGTGTTAGGAATCTGGGTGCCTGGTAGCAAGTTGGGGATCTCTTCAACCAGTGAGTTCTGAGGCTTCCCAGCTGTGCATCTTTGTGCTGGTCTGAGCTGCCTGTAGCTAAGCTGCGACCCTATCTCTTTCTGCTGTTAAGTCTTTGACCTGTATGACAGGCAGCTTGAGCTCTTCCTGGGCTCCACTTCTCTGTCACTGGCCCTGAACTCTCTGATGCTGTGTCTCCAGGTGTTGCGGCAAGGAGACTTGGAATCTCCTGTCCTCCTGAATTGGCTGCTGGGCTTGGAATCCCTCACAATCTCAGACTCCGGTGTCCACTTCTGATGCTCTGCACTGGGGTGAGCTGGCTCCACTCCCCAGGCCTGCTTTTCTCCTTCCTCAGACTCTCTCCTATGTGTTCCTCATGCTCGCTAGTCTCTGTCCTGGGGCGACCCTTACAACACTGCTCTAGTACACAGGACGTGTTCACAGCCCTCCTAGGAGTTGAACTGACTAACCCCGCCTCTGGGCCAGAATTTATAGGGAAGCTCCCCTGAACCCAGGGTAGCACTCCTCCTTCTGGTCTGGAGCCAGGAAAGCTGTTACATGCGGTGGGCTTACCTGGTGTATACCCCTTCTTGCTTCCAGGCATGACATCCCCACGAGGGAGGCAATGCCATCATGGCAACCGGACTCTGTGGTGCCACACATCCATCTGAAATGCATCTCAGCGCAGAGACCGTTGGGTCCCTGCACTGTGATCTATGCCACTGGCCAAACAGTAGTGGCAGCTGAAGTGTGTGGTACAGTGCATGAAAGTGATGTCATCCGCCTTGATACACACTCTGATATCAGCTGCCATCACTGTGCACTGGAAACAGAGGACACCAGGCAACATGGGAGAGGAGGAAAGTTGAGTTGAATGTTTTTTGTTTTTAATTATTTGTTAGGGACAGAATGGGGACATATATACAAGGATGGGAACCATGTAAACCAGGATGGGAATCATATATCCAAGGATGGGGCCATGTAAACCAGGATGGGGTTCATATGTACAAGCATGTGGCCATGTAAACTTGGATGGGAACCATATATACCAGGATTGGGGCCATACATACAAGGATGGGGACATATGTAGCAGGATAGGGACCATATAAATGAGCATGGGTACAATTTATAGGAGGATGGGCTCATATATAGCAGGATGAGGACATAAATAGCAGGATGGAGACCATATATACCAGGATGGACCCATATAGACCATATATACTAGGATGGGGAATCTATATACCAGGCTGGAGGACATATATAGCAGGATAATTGACATTAATACAATGTGTGCGGAGAGGGTGCAAGTTGTAAGTCTGACCAACTTGTGCGGGAGGGGAAAGAGAAGGACGTTTTGTGCACATGTTGCTTTTTTCAATTGCAGATTTGCTGCAGAAATAAATCTAGACATTATCATTTATTGCAGCATTTTTCCACCCAAATACATGAAAAATGCAGGCAAAAAACAAAAAAAAAAAACATGTCAAAAACACATCACATTTTTGGTCCATTTTTCTGCCAGGAAATTTGGTGCAGGAATTTTACAACGAAATGCTCAACTTGCGCACATACCCTAACTCGATTTGCCCAAATGTAGTCCAAATTTGCAAGGAACCTCCACTCT
The DNA here is from genome assembly GCA_033576535.1 of Allobates femoralis. Taxonomy (NCBI): domain Eukaryota; kingdom Metazoa; phylum Chordata; class Amphibia; order Anura; family Aromobatidae; genus Allobates; species Allobates femoralis. Next base: position 194,416,622 of record JARQOC010000001.1, read on the forward strand.
GCTAAACAGTTCCCTACAGACATCCATTATTGTACTTCTCTTCAGCCCTACTTACCTCTAAATGTTCCAATTTTAGACTCCTCGGAATCAAAAGCATCCGCTGCCACTTTTCTGCCTTCCAGTTCCTATGTTTTTGTGCATAGTTGAGTTACTTAGCCTTTGTTTCCTTATCAAAGGTATGTTTTTTTGGCTTTAATTTTTCCATAGAGACCATTAATGGCCAGAGTTCCTGTGTACATGCATTGCTGGGTACCACTGCTTGGTGCCAGTTTTGAGCAACTGGCGCTGCAAGATATCTTCTGATATTGGAAAGAGGGAATCAATATGTGCCTTTTATGTGGTGCATAGTTTCTTTGGCTGACCACTGTGTGTACAGTACACAATGTTGACCATTTCTTGGTGCTTCTTCAAAAGACCTTGAACAGCACTATTAAAACCCTAGTCTGCTTTAATATCTTTATCTAGTATAGAGCTTTCTAATGCAGCATAATTGTCTTGTGTCTTGTTTCTGTACTCAGTCTTGACTTGGTGTTTGACTTGTGACATAAAACTTTTTTTACAACCTCACCCCTGGAACACAATGTAGATGTATCTCTTCCAGGTTTAACCTTTCTACACAGCTCTTCGTTTCAGTTAATGAATTTATTTTAATCTACTTATGAAAATGATGATCATCATCACCTGTTTTATATAAGTCTTTATTGATATACCTGACTACAAAATCACTCACTTTGTAAATAACCCGCCCCAGGGCCATGGGGTACTCAGTTCCGGGCATTGGTTCATGGGGAAATGTCACTGGGGCCTGTTGCCCAGTCTCGTAGCCCTGGGGTCGCTTAAAAAGGGGAAACCAGTCAATTAAAATAAAATAAAAGTGTTTCGTGACACCACCTACGGTTCCGGTAATGTTACCGGTGCTGCGTTAAAGTCCTCCGCGGTAATGGTGGAGCAGAAAAATGGTTACGATCCCCGTAGGTGGAGCAGGATTCCCGGGGAGTTGTAAGAGTTTATGTACAGTCTTTACACAGGGAGGCAGCTTACCACACAACACAGTCACTTGTCCTTTTCACTGCAGCAAGTGTGTGGCTCATCAGGCACAGGCAAATAAAGTACGTGACACAGTCTTTAATTCTGAACTGGTTTACTGGCAGTACTTCCGGCAGGTTACAGATGGTACAGTCTTTCGGGTCTTTCTGGCCTGGGTAGTCACCAGGGAACCAGGATGACTCACTTAGGACCCTCTGTGGTGTGCCTGCCGTTCCTTTCCAGTCCATCACTGCGCTTTCTCCTGTCTCCCTTGAAGCACTCCCGCGTGCAGAGCTTCGAGCAAGCTCCCACGGATCCTCTGTGGAGGACTCCTCTCCAGATCCCCCAGACCCTATTGGGTGCATTTTTAAGGATGCCCCGGGTGTTCGGCCGTGACTTCCACTAGAAGCTCAGGCCTCCGGTTCGATGGCTCAGGGATAGACTCCCGCACCGTGGTCAGAGCTAGTCCTCTGTTCCGGGACAGATCCCTCCAGTCGGTAGACGTACCGAGTCCAGATTCAGGCGCACCGCACTACCTGGTGCCCCTAGGATCTCCATCTTTCCAAATGGCTTCTCCGCCATCCAGCACTACTCACTCTCCACTGACTCTCGCTGACGAACTGAACTCACTCTCCTCCCACCCACACACTTTTCTACACTCCTAAGCTCCTCCCATGACACTGGGTCCTCCCTGCAGCGGGTCCACCCACAGTCCCATACTCTAGGGTGTATGTGAATGAGTGTTGTGAGGGTCCCTTATGCGACATCCCAATTCCCTAGTCACAGGGATACTACACACTCTTATATAGGTGCAGTACACCTACGTGGCATCCTGACCAGTGGGGCGCCACATAAAGGTGTACCTAAAAAAAATTGTAGGCAAAAGTTGATCAGATCAAATATTATTTTGATTTCATTTTTTTCTTTTGTTCATATACTTTGCATTTGGTTTATTGCTAAAAAAAATAACTATTATCACTTCTATTTTTGAAAGCAGTATTATTTTGCAGTATTTTTTACACACCTGCCTAAAACTTTTGCACAGTAAAGTATACATTCATTTATATATTTTGAAGAAATTAGTTAAAATTGCAGAATATGGCACACTATTTCTTTCTGCAGGCAGGGAACAGTTTGATTTCTTGCTTGTAAAAGAGAACACATTTGTTGGCTGGAGTATCTATGAAAAGCTCGGTGTAAGTAAAATATCTTTCTAATGTGATCAGGAGGCTCTTAAATAAAGCAATGAGGTAAACACACAGATTGAAATGCAGTTACTAGGAAAGTGTTGACTTGGAAGTAGAGATCGCTGTCTGATTTGTCACATTGGAGAGCTCTCTTAGCAAATCACATCTCTTATAGTAATGAAAGCTGTTGAGGTACTGTATTAAAAATCTGGTGTCCATGACCTGCTTTTTTTTTTTAGAACCCTTGAAAGTGTATGCTGTAAATTATGTCACCAGATAGCAGACACATTTATCCTGCAATTTGTGAACATGAGAAATGTTAAGCGATGCTGACATTGCACTTTGAAAATGCTACTGCATAATAAAAGTAGCTGTTTGAGCTGTATCCATAGGCGTTGATAAACTGAAAACACCCGGGGTGTATTGAGAATGGTCAATCAGGAATGTAGAGGGTGCTTATGCTCTACTGTTAATGTAAGGGATACTCAGTTATCAAGGTTAAAGATTAAACCCATCATATGTACATATGGTGTAATTCTAAATAATAATTATACTGCTACAACATGAGCAAATAATATAACTTGTTATGAGCTAGTGTAATTGTTACTATTCGCTACTTGCACGGATAGTACGGTATTCGGGCTACTCGTTGCATTGCAAGTATTTTTTTAGTACTCATCTTGCGATGTCCCGTTGAGCAGTTTTGGCACCTGATTTGCAGCCACTAAACATGCTGGGCTTTTTAACCAATCACAGTAATGCCGCAGCCATCTTGGTTTTGGCATTACTGTGATTGGCTGCTCGCGCAGCATCATAGGGTCTATAAAAGCCCTGCCGCCGCCATTTTACATACATTGCATCCAGAACAGGCATTGGAGAAGCATAGGGAGAGATTGCTCAGCTGCTAGGGAGAGTGATTAGGTGTCTTTATAACACAAAAGCACTTTTCAGGGCTACCTACAGTGTATACTAGGTCAGTGTAGAGTGCTGCCTCTTCTTTAAAAGCACTGGTCTTTTTTTCCTCTCTATTTTTGAGGTCACAGCTTGGCTTGTGCTGTCTACATCAGCCACATTAATATGGTGCTAGTGCACCTGTCAAATGCCAAGCAATACTAGCATTTTGTGCTGCCTAGTACAATAAACACACTGGTTCTTTTGCTCCAATATTTTTGGGGTCACAGCTTGGGTTGTGCCGTCCACATCAGCCACATTAATATGATGCTGGTGCGCTTGCCAAATCCAAAGCAGCACTAATAGCGTTTTGTGCTGCTACCTGGTAAAAAGTATGCACTCGTCCTTTTTCCCCAATATTTTTGGGGTCACAGATTGGTTTGTGCCATCAACATAAGCCACACCAAAACGGTGCTAGTGTGCTTTCCAAATCCATAGCAGTATTAATAGCATTTTGTGCTGCTGCCTGGTACAAAAAAAAAATACACATTGGTCCTTTTTCCACAATATTTTTGTAGTCACAGCTTGGCTTCTGCCATCAGCATCTGCAAATTTGTCACCAAAATAAGGGACGTGGATGGGGGCGTGGTGGTGTTAATGGTGCGTGACAAGGTACTGAGTCTGTGACAGGTCAGAAGCTTGATGCATACACTATGTTCATCGCACATTTTCCAGTCTGGAATGTCAACGTGCGTGGAAGCCTTAAGAGTGAGAGCAGATTCTGTCTTGGATAACAGACCAGGCCCCCAAATCTTCCACAACCATACAATCTACTCTCGATACACAGAAGACTGGCCCATATCCAATCCTTAACTTGTTACTCCTTCTTCCCCCCATCATCATTCACAGGAGACATATGATCTCAAGCTTGGCCACTCTGAGGAGATTTGGAGATGGAGGTCTAGGTGGGGGTTTTCTAACACAGCGTGCAGTCACCACTGGTATGCTATATGCCTATGTGCAGCAACATTAGCCATGAGCACTGCTCCTTGAGCATCTGATGTGGGGCTGATTGGGCCTTATTATGTTAACTCTGTATATACCATGTCTTGGGAATAAGTGCAATATGTTATCGTGGCAATGTGCAATCATGCTTAGTGCAATACCTGAGTTGTAAACTGTATCACCATGTTGTGTAAACCTCACTGCTTGTATCTACAGCCAAACTTGCATTTTAAAAAAATGAGTGCATTTTTGTAAATAAACTGTCAATCACTTTGTTGAGCATAGTAAAGACTCTGGTTCTGTTTGTTTAAAAAGTTTTATTGAGTCTGCCATAGGGGTGTATAGAAGGGTTGCATTGTCACCCTGAGCCCCTTACTGTAAAATGTGTATTTATCAATGTGAACTATTGTGTATTCACTCTGAGGATCTGTTTTGTACGTATCCTTTGGTTGACTCTGGTCTCTCACCATGCAACATTGAAGAGGGATCTGAAGTGGTGGCATGCATTGATGGTCAAGTATTTGAGGACATATGCCCAGAAGAAAACCAGTTTGAGGAACATGATTTACTGTCTCCAGAGGTGGAGGCTAATGATGATGAGACAGTGTTGCTATCAGGTCAGCCTACAATTTCAACTTGGAAGGAGGATGAGATGGAAGCTGAGGTGGTTGATGATGAATCAACTGATCTAACCTGAACCATTGACATACATAGCCATGACAGCAACACAGAGGAATATGGATATGTAGCACCAACACAGGCACCTAGGGGTAGTGGTTTGCACAGAGTGAAAACTGTGTCAACTGTTCTCAAGAGCACCCCCATTATGCCCCAAGTCAGGACAAGGGGTCGTTCAGCCCCTGTGTGGAAGATTTTTTCTGAAAGTCCTTCAGAGAAAAACATTGTAATCTGTACAATCTGCCATACCAAGTTGAGCAGAGGCCAGGGCAAAGACAGCCTGAGCACCATGAGTATGCGGAACTACATGGCAGCCAATTACCCCAGTAGGTGGGCGGAACATCAGAGTAACAAATCTGTGTCTATTGATCAAACCACTACCATGCTGCCTGTGCTACATCATTTACAATTTGCTGTCTAGGAAGGCAGTGCTCATGCCTCCTGCCCACAAGTTGTGGTTGCACACACACAGCAAACATCAACCACATCCATTTCCTTATCCCAGCGAAGCGTCCCGTTGTCCATGCCTGAGAGCTTGTAAAGGAAGCATAAATACCCATGGACCCACAGGCACAAATACTAAACTCTTACATTGCCAAATTGCTAGCCATGGAGATGTTGCTGTCTAGGATTGTGGGAACACAATGTTTCCGTGATCTCTTTGCTATGGCTGCTCCACAATACTCTGTTCCAAGCCGCCATGATTTTGCCTGGTGTGCCAGCCCTGCGTTACACAAGCACGTGTTAAACAATCTCAACCGTGCTCTCACCAACGCCATAACCGGGAAGGTCCACTTAACTACAGACGACCTAACCTGGAGAAGTTGTTGACAGGAATCATACATTTCTGTCACGACATACTGGGTGAACCTGGTGGAGGGTGGGATAAAGTCGCAAACGTTGCAACGTTTTCTGTTCGCTCAGCTAAAGCGCAGTTCACGCAGCTTTGTGTGTGGCTGGTAACTACGGTACACATTGGGTAACTGAAGCCAGCGTTCTCCCGAAGCACATAGTGTTACTGCTATGTGCGTCTGGGATAACTTCAAAGTTTTAAACAGATTGTTGTAGAATAGGGTAAAAACGTCAGTGTGGCCCTAGCCTTAGGCTATATAGCGCAAATGTGTGGGATCGTGTAACCTGTCCTGCTAATGTGACTCCAACTTGTTGCATTGATACTTTTTAAATGGTTTGAATAAACAAGACATTTTACTTTCCCTCCTGTTCTCCATAATCGCTGGAATTTCTTCCTTACTGCATGATTTCTATGTACTGCCCTGGTTGAGATCTGGTTGAGAATATAGGTATTTAATAAATAGAAAGATGACAGAATGATAAGGAATGTGATGTAGACTACTTCATAATGAAATTTGCATCAATCTAGTGCAGTTTTCAGAGAATAGTATGGTTTTGCAATGGAATGGTAACTTTATTCTGATTCTTTGTATACTATGTAACTAACCCATATTACCAGCACCAAACTATAATGTATTTCTCTATGGGGGTAGTTTTTTTTGTAAAAATGTATTATTTTCCCTAAATAAATATTACATAAAGTCCAACATTATGCAAATCTTTTAAAATGACTGAAAACAGAGTAGATCATATGGTGTAATATTTCATCCATGGTAAAACACCTGTGCGTTAGATACAGGTTGTGTTTTTCGAGAATAGTAAAAAAGAAAGATTAATCTGTAATTCCTAACAAACCTTAGCTTCCTTTGTGCTGTGGTATTCTTTGACAACTGAACCATGAGAGTGTCCACTTCTAATAGTCCTTGACGAGAACTTAAACACTGTATGATAGCTATCTCACAACATTATAAAACAAACAGGGGTTCCTGTTTCAGCAGACATCAGAAAGGAGGCATCACAAATAGGATATTTGTTGAGTGATTGGATGCATATTCAGTGGTGATAAGCATTTCAAGGTTTTAAGTATCACTGGAGGTGTACACATCAGGATCCTAAATAAAATAATAACTATCTCACCCTCAGTGGTGAATTAAGAGTAGCCAGGGCCCCAGGCTGATTAGAATGTGAGGGCCACCCAACCCGAAGTATTATGTAACATGTCTACAGCAAAAGGCCATACACAACCCCAGTATACAGAAGGACGCCGCACACAGTCCCCAGTATTACAGCAGGAAGCTGCACACAGCTCCCAGTATACAGCAGGAGGCCACACACAGCACCCAGTATACAGTATTAGACCATACACAGCCCCCACCATTACAGGCATAGCACCCTGTATTACAACAGAAGGCCAACCATAGCCTCTGTATTACACAAGGAAATCACACATAGCCTCCTGTATTAGAGCAGGATCACACACATAGCCCCCTGTATTAGAGCAGGATCACACACACAGCCTCTGTATTACACCAGAAGCTCACACATAGCTCCCTGAATTACAATCTGTACCCCACATAGCACCTGTATTACAAGGGCCCAAATATAGTCCCCTGCATACGAATTCTGCAGGAAGCAGCACACAGCCCCAGTATACAGCAGGAGGCCACATACAACCAATGTATAGAGCAGGAGGCCATGTATAGCCCCCTGTATTACAGCAGTAGGCCACCAAAAGCCCCAGAATTACAGTGGGAGGCCACACATAGCCCCCCTTATTACACCAGGAACCCACACATAGCCTTTGTATAACAGCTGGAACACACAAATATCCCTTTGTATTACACCAGTGGCCCACATATAGCCCTCTGCATTACAGCAGAAGCCCACACATAGCCCCCTGTATTACACAAGGAGCTTACACATAGCCCCCTTTATTACACCAAGAGCCCACATAAAGCCCAAGTATGCAGCAGGAGGCCACACATAGCCCCCAGTACACAGCAGGAGGCCACACACAGCCCCTTGTATTACAGCAGGGCCCACACATAGCTCCCTGAATCCCACACATAGCCCCCTGTATTACAGAAGTCCACCCACACACAGCCCCCTGTAATACAGCAGTCCGCTCTCAAATAGCCCCTGTACTCACATATCCTTCTCACCGCCAAGATCCTTATCGCATCTAGATGGAATAAAAAAGACCTCCCACTATAACACATCTGATTGATCACATATCTCATCATAGTGTGTATGAACATAACTTTGCCATCAGAAACAATAACTTTTCCAAATATCTGGAACGTTGGGATACTTGGATTATTGCTTATTCACCAGCTTTACTGAACAAGGTCAATTGACGAATTTTAGCATTCACCTCTTCTTTTTATTAACCGAGTTTTGTTTTTCTTTATGCTTGTTTAATTATTACTAAGCTATTGCACTCAGATTATTTTCTTGATCATTTCGATTTTATGTCTTTCCAATGTTATGGACACCAGTGTATGACTTTCATTGTAATTTTGTCCCTTAAATGTTTGTATTGTGGATTTGATCCTTCCCTTCTCCCCCCTTCCCCCTTCCCTTCGTTCTTAAAAAATCCTAATAAATATATTTGGAAACAAATAGCCCCTGTATTACAACTGTCGCCCATACATAACCCTTTGTATTACAGCAGTTCATTCACACATAGCTTCCTGTATTACAGCAGGAGGACACGCACAGTCCACTCTATTACAGAAGAAGCCCATACATAGCCCCTGTATTACAGCAGGTGCCCACACATAGCCCCTGTATTATAGTAGGAGCCCACATGTAGCCCTGTATTACACCAGGAGCTCACACATAGCCCCTGTATTACACTTGCAGCATGTACCTAACATAGCCCCTATATTACAGCCTGTCTTTCACGTGGCCTCTGTATTACACCAGAAGCCCACACATAGCCACTGTATTAGAGCCTGTGTCCCATATAGCCCCTGTATTACAGCCTGTACCAACACATAGCCCCTGTATTAGACCAGGAGCTCACAGATAACCCCTGTATTATGATTGTAGCCTGTGTCTCTCATAACCTCTACATTAAAGACTGTGCCCCACGTAGCCTCTGTATTATAGCAGGAGCCCACACGTAGCCACTGTATTACACTTGCAGCTTGTACCCTACATAGCCCTTGTATTGGAGCCTGTGCCCCACATAGCCCCTGTATACACCATGAGCATACACATTTAAGAAAAATAAAAACATATCCTAGTCCTATTCTCCCATCTCTCTACTCCGATCCGCCTGTCTCCACATCCTCTTGTTGGCGGCATGTACATGCTGGCATTGGCTGATTATGTCATCGCACAGGAGACAGGAACTCCCCTGAGTTGCTACTGATCTGAGTTGCTGGCAGTGTAGTTCTAGGAAAGTTTCCTGCTGGGAAATTTGCATGAGGGGAACGGGACCGAGGTGAGTATGTGTTGCTACACTCAATATTATAATAAGGCCAATCTGGCCATATGTCACCTGGAATACCTGGCCCTGGGAGGTAGCCCAGATTGTCCTTATTATAATCCATCCCTGCTCACCCTTCGTCACTATGAGATGAAAGAAAAATTTGTTACATCCAGTAACTTGAAAATAAGTTTCAGAGCGTCGAAATTTACACTGTTGTGTTTCTATATGTTGGTATACAGTCATGATTTGTGTTTAATACTTGCAATGACTTAAAAAACAAACATTTCCAAAACAAGAGGATTCCTAAAATAGAAAATGGGAATGGGAAGGGGTACAGCTCACCGTCAGTAAGGATCAGCTTCCACTGGTTCCAGGCCTGCAAGGACAACGCCCTGGTTGTGGGCTGGAGCAATTAGAAGAAGAAATTCTAGCAGGAGAGTTCCAGTATTTTTCTTCTTTTATTAAATAATAAATAACATCCATATAATAGGCAGTACAAGTGAACAAACAGGCCAACGCGTTTCGACGCACTCAGATCTTAATCATGGCTATGATTAAAACCTGAGTGCGTCGAAACGCGTTGGCCTGTTTGTACACTTGTACTGCCTATTATATGGATGTTATTTATTATTTAATAAAAGAAGAAAAATACTGGAACCGTCCTGCTGGAATTTCTTCTTCTGATTCCTAAAATACTGCCAATTTTCACTAAAGAAATAGAAATCAAGTTTTAATAACACCTTAAAAGCTACACAAATAAGTACCATAATATACAATGCTCTGCAAAAGTTTCACCCTCCATGGCTTTTTATCTATTTTGTTACATTACAAGTACTGATAGGTGAACTCGCCGATGTTTGAGTTTGGCGGACTCATCCAGACTTTTTTAAAGTCCGAGTTCGGGGCCGAATGTGACTCAAACTTGAGTCTGAACCCCAAACTTGGACTTTAAAGTTATGGGATGGGTGATGGGGGTTTCTAAAAAGAAGGAAAATAGTTATTAAACATCATCATCATACTAGCCGGTGTCCCGCCATTGTACGTCCAAGCCGCTCATTGACTTTCTGAATATTCACTGCAGAGGGGCCTAACACCCAATCACAAATGCAGTCACAGAGAATGGGCATCTGTGATTGGCTGTTGGAGTAATCTGCAAACTGCCCATACATTCTAGATGCTAGAATGCATGGGCTGGTTTCAGGTTGCTCCAGCAGCCAATCGCAGATGCCCATTCTTTGTGACAATGTCTGCGATTGGTTGTTGGACCCCTCACCCATTGACTGACATCATAGTACTGTAAAAATAAATAATTAAAAATATTTTGATTAGCGCTTCACTTTATTTTTTGATTTTCAGCGAAGATAAAGGGGACAGCTACAGGCTGCCACCCCCAGCTACCTGGTTTCACCTTGACTGGCAATTAAAAATAGTGCAAACACCACACATTTTAAAATTTTTTAATTATTTAAATAATTTAACAAAAAAATAATGGGCTCCCCTGTATTTTTGATTGCCAGCCAAGGTAAAGCCAGACAGCTGGGGGTGGCAGCCTGTACCTGTACATTTTATCTGCACTGAGAATCAAAAAAACGGAAAAGCCCTATGTAATTTGTTTTCAATTATTTATTTATTTTTACACCCTATGATGGCAGGTTTGTTGCCAATGGCAACCAGTCATAGACACCGGTACAATGGGTGGGGGCGCAACAGCCAACCACAGAGGCTTTTACAGAGAGTGGGCATCTGTGATTGGCTGTTGGAGGCAGAGTGCAGTAACTAATTAGGAAGTTAATGAGCAGCCTGGAAGTAGTGCGTCTTCAGCCACTGGAGACTAGTTAAGTATGATGCTGCTATTTTTTAAATCAGATAGTTTTTATTCAGTTTTAAACATATATAACTTTTTAAACATATATAAAACACATACTTAGACATTACAACAGTAATGTATAAAATCCCTCAACCCCATCCCACCCCTCTCCCAACCTACCCCCTCCCCTTTCCCGGTCCATTGACATACTCCTTTCAAGCAGAGAAAAATGGCATAAACGTAACAGTGAATACACATTACCCAGCAATCAATATAGCAACCACAGAGCCCCAGTACCACAGATTAGATTCCGGAGTGGTTAGCCATCTGCTGACAGTGCCTGAAAGCCTATCCATCCTGCCCATATTTTATCAAACACATTTGGTCTTTCCCGTTTAGTGTAGATCAGTTTTTCCCTATGAACAATTAAGTTTAGTTTTCGTATATATTCTCTACGTGTGGGAGCCACATCCGAGGTCCAATGTAGTGCTATCAATTTCCTAGCTCTATAGAGCATTCTAGCAACCGCAAGTCGTATATACTCTTCACCTCCAACCTCCTGCACATAGCCCAGCACACAAACGGTCGGATCCCTGGGGACATCCTGCTCCGTAGCCATATGTATTAGATTAAGAACCACAATCCAGAACACCTGAAGGCGAGGACACGTCCAGAACATGTGGAGTATGTCAGCACCCTCCAGTGTGCACCTGGGGCAACATGAAGTTTGTCTCAAGCCTTTGTCAAATAACCACTTAGGCGTCCTGTATACCCTATAGAGGATATACAGCTGAGACAGACGGCCCGGCTCACTCAGTGATAGTCGAGGAGTCATGTTCAGTATAGATTCCCAATGATCCGCCGTTATACCATCTATTTGTTGTTCCCACTTCTCCAATGCCCGTATTGGGTGTCCCGACAAACTAGTTGACAGGAGCCCCCCATACACAAAGGAGATGATTCCTTTAGTAGAGGTCTGGATACCCATCATGGTAACAATAGCATCCTGATGTATAGCAATATTGCATATGTGAGTCTGTGCGGTATATGCATGTCTGACCTGTAGGTACTGGTAGAACGAGGAGTGTGGGAGCGAAAATTCACCTCTTAATGCTTCGAATGTTTTAAAGACTCCTCCCTCCAACAGCTGTGAAAGCCACCAGATGCCCACACGACGCCAGTGTGCGAACCCCTTCAAGGCCTGCAGTTGTGGTAAATGTGGGTTATCCCAAATAGGAGCATAACGTGTAAAAGCTACAATTCCTCTCAGACTCTTCATCTTATCCCACACTTTAACCATGAGCCTCACCGTGGGAACCTTAGACATCCACTTTCTCAAACCATCAGACTCCAGTTTAGACAGCAGAGGTCCCCTACCCACCAAAAATTGGAGAATATCTCGACCTCCCCCCTGTCTCTCAGCCGTGCTCTCCGCACCCCCCGCCATATGTTGACACTGTGAAGATATAAAGTAGAGCCACGGGTTGGGCAACGCCAGACCTCCCTCCTCCTTACTCCTTTGCAAATGTTCCAGCTTTATCCTAGCGCACTTCTTCCCCCAGATAAGTTCCCTAAATAATGCATTAATTTTGAAAAATCTGTTATGCGGAAGCCATATTGGGGAATTATGCAGGACGTACAGAAGCTGAGGCATGACCACCATCTTCAACAAGTTCACCCCCCCCACCACCGACAGGTGCAATTTGGCCCAGGCTTTGATCTTCTGTTTAATCTTATCCATCAGTGGCACGAGATTCAAACGCTTATAATCAGTGATGGTGCTAGATACAGTGATTCCCAAATATTTGAAGTCTACAACCGGCACATGAGGTATGTCAATCACAGTTGGGTCCAGAGGCAGAATAGCAGATTTTTCCCAGTTTATAGTCAGGCCCGAAATAGCCCCAAATTGGGTAAGCAGCGTCATGGCACTACGCAAAGATTCATCTGGGTCAGCCAGAAACAGAAGAAGATCGTCCGCATAGAGGGCTACCTTCTCCTCCATTTGTCCATACCTGAACCCCACTATGTCCGCATGGCGCTGTATTCTCGAAGCCAAGGGCTCTATCGCTAAGGCAAAGAGCAGTGGGGATAGCGGGCAACCCTGCCTCGTTCCCCTGTGAAGGGGAAAGCACCCAGACAGTGACCCATTTGCTCGAATTTTTGCCGTCGGCTGCGAGTACAGAAGCCTAATCCAGCCAAGGAAGCTGGGGCCGAACCCCATGCCCTCCAGCGCGGCAAAACGATAAGACCACTCTACACTGTCAAATGCCTTGGCGGCATCCAGAGACAGCACTACCCGCCTCCCCACATTGTCCGCCCTCACCTGCATATTTAAATATAGGCGTCGGATATTAAGAGCCGTTGACTTGCGAGGCATAAACCCAGTCTGGTCCGGGTGCACCAATGACTCTACTACCTTTGAGAGGCGAATAGCTAACACCTTCGCTAACAGTTTAACATCAGCCGTCAGGAGTGAGATTGGCCTGTAGGACGCCGGGGACTTAGGGTCCTTGTCCTTTTTTGGCAGAACCGTGATTATGGCCTCCCGCATAGATGGCGGAAGGGTCCCCTGCCGGAGACTGTCATTAAGTGTGTCCAGAAGCACAGGGAGCAGTACCGCCCCATACCTCTTATAGACCTCCACAGGCAGACCATCCATCCCCGGCGCCCTACCATTATTCATAGTGCCCAAGGCTACCTCCAATTCATCCAGGCTCAAAGGTTCGTCCAGTAAGGCCCTGTCTGCATCCGTAAGTCGCGGAAGCCCAGCCGCCCCCAGGAAATTCGCGATGTCAACCTCAGTCCCCTTAGAGTGTGAAGTATACAGGTCAGTATAGAATGCCTCCAAAGTCCCAAGTACTCCCGTTGTGTCTGTAACCAGTGTGCCATCCCTGCGTCGAAGCCCCGCTATAAAGTGTGATCCCCTCTGTGCCGATGTTATTATCAAGAGCAAATGTCCCACACTTTCCGCGCTTTCAAAATATTGGGTCGATTGAAACATACGTTTCTGTGCCGCTGCATCCAAAGTCATTTTGTGCACTTGCGACTGAGCTTCCTTAAGCCTCGCCTGAGCAGTGGGGGTAAACTGTGTCGAGAGATCCCGTTCCGCTGCCTCCAAGTCCCGTAATAGGAGCTCCGAGTCAGCTCTAGAATTGGATCTGACTTTAGAGATTTCCCTTATATACATGCCACGTAAGTACGCCTTCAAAGATTCCCAGACCACCAAACTCGAAGCCGAATTCACATTTATAGCGAGGAATTCCTGCAGTTCAGATGTGAACGTCTCACCTTTATCAACCAACTGCAGCCAGAATGGATTTAGGCGCCGCAGTGGCCGGACCCCCATAGCGTCTGCGTCCCCCTGATCGTAATGAGCAGTGGTGAATGGTCCGATACCGTTCTCTGTAAATACACGACAGATGGAGCCTTTCTCAGCATAAGACCATCCCCAAAAGCTAAGTCTATGCGAGACAGGGAGGAATACGTAGAGGAGACGCACGAGTACTGATATACTCCGGGGTTATGACATCTCCACAAGTCGGCCAGTGCCACCTCCTGCAAGAGAGTTCCAAAGGGTGTGCAATTACCATCAGGCCTCCTAGGTGCATGATTCCCTCTGTCCCAGTGAGTATCTAGAATATTATTAAAATCTCCCACCCATAGACACGGGATCCCAGGGAAGCTTCCCAGAATGGTCAGAATGTGATGTATGGGTTTACTACTATATGGTGGGGGAATATAGAGAGCCACCAAGACCAACGAGACAGTAAATAGTGTGCAGTGTAGAATCACAAATCTTCCCTCCTCATCCTCCATCACCCGTTTACATTCAAATTGGGCACCTTGTCTTATCAGGATACTGACACCCCTGGAATATTGCGAGTAAGTAGAATGGTAACCCGCCTGAATCCACCGTTTCCTGCAGGCAGACCACTGTTGGCTTATGATCTGCAATGAAGGAAAACACCGCTTGCCTTTTGACTGGAGATTTCAGCCCTCTCACGTTCCAGCTAATTACCCTGATATCCGCCATGTTAGGTACTCAAAAGGATCAGCAACCACAATTTCACCATTTCCATCTCTAACCATTTTGTCAGGTAAATGTGCATCAATGGACCGAACGCCCCAACCCTTCCCTCCTCCCCCCTTAACAAAAACCTCCAACATCTTATTCTAAAGTGTCAAATCGCCCCGAAAGAGACAGTTACCGAGCCCCAAAGCCGAGGCAAGTTAGACACCGGGCGCCTTACTCTCCATCCCGCTGCCCCCATGTATCAGGATACCACCCCACAGCACAGTATAATTAACTATGCATCCAAAAACAATTCTATAACTATAGGCCCACGGTGTTCAGCCACAGTTCTCCCCCTCCCCCCGCAGGCGGTGCTCGTTGATGTCCAGCCATTCAGCCGCTTCCGCAGCCTCCAGGAAGAAGTGAGCTTTATTCCCCGCCTCCACCCTCAGTTTGGCGGGAAAAATCATGGAGTACTTCACACCGATCGTTCTCAATCGTCTTTTAACATCCAGAAATTTAGCTCTCATTCTCTGCACTTTTGGAGAGTAGTCCGGGTAGAAGGATACCCTAGATCCCTCAATGGTGAGATCGGGATGATCCCTGGAGAAATTGATGATATTGTCTCTGTCCCTATAGTGAAGTATTTTCGCCAGGATAGGTCGTGGTAGAGTGCCTGGGGGAGGAGGACGGGTCGGGACCCTATGGGCACGCTCCACCGCATATAGATGGGTTAAGTTGACCGCCCCAACAGCACCTTTAATCCAGTCCTCAATAAAGGCAGTGGGGTTTTTACCCTCGCACCTCTCGGGTACTCCTACAATACGCACATTGTTGCGTCTTGACCTGTTCTCTAGGTCATCGGTTTTGTCCCATATTGCAGTAGTCTCTTTCTTGGTGTCTGTATGGTGCTGCATAGATTTAGTGACTTTATCCTCCAGGGTGTCCACTCTCCTCTCCAGCTGCCTGGTCTTATCTTTAACTGTGTGCAGGTCGTGCTTAACTGTTTGCATGGATTCCTGCAGAGATCCCAGCTGTGTGAGCACATTGGTAATAGCAGAGCCACACTGCATCACAGCCATCAGTACATCCTTTATAGTGGGGTCAGCAGAAGCTTGTAATTGCAGTGCTGTTAGCTGCTTTCTATTTTGTTCCACCATAGCACCCCAGCTAAGTGAGGCCTCCTGTGTCTCTGCTCCTCCAGCACTGTCCATATCCTCCTCCCCCTCCTCACAGACATCCAGCTCTGTACCTTCTGTGTCTGGGTGATCGTCCTGCTCCTGCTGTAATCCTCTCTCGATCTCCTCCACTCTGGCAAAGCTCCGCAGCCGGGAATCCTTATCTCTGTTTCTGGCCACGCTGTCTGATGCCTCCTCCTAAAGCATCCCCACTGAAGTTGCGGCGCCATATTGGGAGCCCAGGGCCACCTCCCCTGCTGTCTTCTTAGTGCCTTTCTTAGGCATCCTGCCGGGTAAGAGCTCCAACACCGACTCCTATGTGTGCCTGCAGGGCTCAGGCAGCTATTCCAGTATAACACCGGCCGTGCTGTGGGGAATTGCGGTGGTAATTAGCCCGGGATAGTGGGAGCTCCTCACATGTGCGTCCTCACTGCATGCCTCTTGGCCACGCCCCCATGATGCTGCTATTTTAATCACCATTTTGCTTATATTTACAGTCACCAACTGAAAACAAACAGTAACACAGTTTGTGTTTAGGGACCTTGTCTGAACACTAGGTATTTGGTACAGACGCTGAACTTCACAATTCGGGATCGCCCATCACTAGTAGAGTCTTGTCACTGTCCCATTACAAAGTTTAGGGCACTGAATTGACTAGACACATCTGGCCACACAGTTACACCACCACCAAGGGGTGTGGTCTGTTGCTGATGTGAGTGGACATGTGGCCAAGATCCTCCGCCGCTGCAATGTTGGTTTTACCTTTTGTATCTCAATGCAACCTGCACTGCATTGTGTACTTTGTTTCTCCCTATGCAATGTTGGTTTTGCCTTTTGTATCTCGATGCAACCTGTACTCTGTGTCATGCACTTCAGTATGTACAGTGGGTGCTCTTGCGTTGTATTATGCATTCATTAATGTTTTGCCTTTTAGTATCCGTGACTGACTCCGTGCAAAGTCACACAATCTCTCCACTATGAGACTGTCAATTGTCATTCTTTGGGAAACAAGATGAGGTGTTGGTGATCCGCGCTGCTGAAATGATGTACCAGGACCCAAGAAGTCTGGTGCAATGGTATTCTTTATTCCGACGCGTTTCGGAGCAGCCTCTGCTCCTTCCTCAGGGATTACCAAAATGTGTTGGAATAAAGAATACCATTGCACCAGACTTCTTGGGTCCTGATATATCATGGTACAGCAGCACGGATCACCCACACCTCGTCCTGTTTCCCAGTCTGCTTGCCACATTGCATGTGAAAGTGTGGATCCAGCGTAGTTGTACGAGCGGTCAGACCGGTTGTAGGTTTACACAACCTGACCAGGTGAGCACATTTCATCGGGCATTCACCCCTCTCTGCCACGAGATAAGACCCTATACGCTTTTTTGTCTCTCTTAATTCTAATTTGTCATTCTTTGTCGCTGTGTCTCATGTTTGTATTTTTATTCATGTAGACTGTTTTTAGCATGCTCCTCCCTGGTCCTGCTGCTCCCTGGTCCTTCTTCTGCCGGTCTCTGGTCCTTCTGCCGGTCTCTGGTCCTGCTGGTGTCCAGTGCTTCAGACCCTTTCAGCTGCAACTAATTGTAAGTATGAGTGATATGCTTTACACACTGTCTATGTTGATTTCTCATTGACACTCTGCCCAGTCTGACACTGTTACACTGGACTGCCCAGTCTGACTCTAGACTTTCTGCTGGTCTCCAGTCCTTCTGCTGGGCTCTGGTCCTTGTGCTGGGCTCTGGTCCTTCTGCTGGGCTCTGGTCCTTCTGCCGGGCTCTGGTCCTTCTGCTGGCCTCTGGTCCTTCTGCCGGGCTCTGGTCCTTCTGCTGGCCTCTGGTCCTTCTGCTGGCCTCTGGTCCCTCTGCTGGCCTCTGGTCCCTCTGCTGGTCTCTGATCCTTCTGCTGGTCTCTGATCCTTCTGCTGGTCTCTGGTCCTTCTGCTGGTCTCCGGTACTGCTGGTGTCCAGTGTTTCAGGCCCTTTCAGCTGCACTAATTGTAAGTATGAGTGATGTGCTTTACACACTGTCTAGGTTGGTGTCTCATTGGCAGTCCAGTCCCACTGCTCTACATTCCCACTGCTGTAAGGTCCCAGTGCTGTATGGTCTCACTGCTGGACGGTCCCATTGCTGTATTGTCCACCACTGCTGTATGGTCCACCACTGCCTCATGGTCCTGCTGCTCGATGGTCACACTACTGTGCTCCTCTTGGGTGCTGTGCTCATTAGATTCTCACTTGATACTTAATGTAAGTACAATTGACTTAGTACTTTTCAATCAATATGTTGATCTGTGATTGATTCTCTGCCCATTCTGACACTCTGCCCAGTCTGATAGTTTATTCTGTTTGTATTTCAGTTCCTTGTAGACTGTTAGCTAATCTCCCGCTGGTGTGCTCCTTCCCCGTGCTGTGCTGCTGGCCTGGTTCAATGCTTCCTGACTGCTCAACTTTTGGACTGTTGCCTGTAATGTAAGAATTTTTTTTTATGTTTCTTTTATTGTTATTTTTACACAGTTTATTATACTATTGTTAACATGCTTTATTTTTTTACAATAGTCTTCCACTTAACTGCTCCCTGCTATTCAAACATGTCATCCTCAAGTGAAGAGCTGCCCCCTTACCAGAGTGTACATGACTCTGAACAAGTAAGCTAAGTTGCTCAAATTTCTAGTGCTATATATTGACTTTAAAAAATACACCAGTTCTAATGATTAATTATATTTGCAGGACAGTTCCAGTGTTGGAGAGCTGGAGCACTTGAGTGGAAATTAATCTTCCCAGTGTCGTCGTGCTCAAGTTCATGAGGAGGAAAGTCGGAGTGTAAGTATTTAATTTGCACAGTTTTAATTCATTACCGTTGGCTTTACCATGTTCCAAAGTCAGTGTTAACAATTGAAATGTTTGCTAATTATTTTTGTGTTTCTTCCATTTTTAGGTTCCACAACGTGAAGAAGGAGGCAAACCCTTCATAGACAACGATCTACTCATTCCTCTGATTGAAGATCGAGTTGTGTTGTGGGACCCCTATGATCGTCATCATTCCAACTCAGGATTAACTCGACGGCTCTGGGAAGAAGTGGCCAAATCGCTGTTGACTGATTGGGACCGTGCCACCCCACAAGACAGAAGAGATTTTTGTAAGTATTGCAATGTATTGTGACGCAGCAGTGAACCAATCAAAGTTGATCCATTCTTTGATTCTAATCTTTTTATTTTTTTCCCATTAACACTGAAGTTTGTTGGCATTCAATTAAAGGGAACCAACCACCTAAAAATCCCTATGTAACCTATAAATATCTGTCCCTGGAGCCTAGAATTACTATTCCAACCATCCCTGACTGACTAAATCTACCTATTTCACGTGCTGCAGGCCCCGCGTCACTTCCGCCCGCCGCGTCGCTAAGTCTATGACGCGCTCAGGCCGGCTTCAGCATGCCATCTGCGCATGCTCTGAAGCCGGCCTGGGTGTACCAGTGACGCGGCGGGCGGAAGTGACGCGGGGCCTGCAACATGTGACCCGCTCATTGCGAGGACGCGATGGGCGGGTAATTTGAATCCTAGAAAGAAGATGGACAGCAGCGAGGTGGGTGTGAGCGCAGTGAGGAGACCCGCCTATCTGACAAAGACACTGGAGGAACCCCCATCAGTCAAGGATTTGGTAAGTATAAAAAGTGATTTATTGTGCATCTAGTTAGGTAGATTTAGTCAGTCAGGGATGGTTAGAATAGTAATTTTAGGCTCCAGGGACAGATATTTATAGGTTAGATAGGGATTTTTAGGTGGTTGGTTCCCTTTAAGGATCGCTACAATATGGATATGAGTGAGGATATGTGCGTTCGGAGTGGTGCTGCTCAACAATTGACTTAATACAGATACCTGCTTGCTTTCCTGAGGCCTGCGATTGGTCATCGAGTGTCAGTATCTTTACTGTATACTGTATGCATGTCCGTATTTCAAGTCTTTTATTCCAGCAGGTGACAAATACATTTTTAAAAAACTTTGACAATTGAAGACAAATTTAAAAAAAAAAACACCACTGTTCTTGACCAGCATACATATAATTTTAAGGTGCAACCTTATTATTTTTGTACTAATTCTTTTTTCTTATTTTTTTCCCATTACAATATATTTTTTAATCTTTTTAAAGGTAATATGTTGGTTTGTATGAAATAACTTGTAACTTTTAATTTTTGCGAATCAGATGATGTTCTTTTTTTTTTTTCAAAGGGAACCTGTCAGGTGGTTTATGCCCCACCAGGTATCACTATCTGTACCTGTAGCTTTATAATACTATTCTCAGGGGCGGACTGGCCCAGGTGGCAGGAGGGCAAGTGCCCCCTGGGCTGGTGGTATAGCCCACACCTAGGGCAGCCCCCCCTCAGAAATGGGCCGGCCGCCGGCGCTTTGCAGCCGAAGCGGCGATGCTGCAGCAGGCGGCGGTGGGGAGATGGTAATGAGCTCCGGCACGGAAATCCTGACAGCACCCCCACCCCACCCCCCCCAGTCATCAAAAATTTCTGCTAGCACCCCCAAGGCCAGCACGACCCCCCCCCCCTTCCTGGTAATCATAAAATTCTGTTAGCACCCCCCTCTCCCAGTCATCAAAAATTTCTGCTAGCAACGTTCCCCCCCCCGTTCCTCAGATCCGGGGCCAAACTGCCACCCGGGGCCAGTGGCGCCAGCCAGCCCTGGCTATTCTAATCATCCCTGTCTGAGCTCATAGTGTAATGTAAAAGGTGAAAAAAAAACATCTATACACTTACATTTCAGTCTACACCTTGTAGGAGGGAGACTATCTGGCAGGATAATAGTTACCTCACTATTAACTTGCATGGCTAAAGGTCCTGTGTGATGTAACGATCATGTGACCATAGGGGGCGGGGCTAAGCAATATACTTATGTCTTATTGGGACTTAGCTCCGCCTGTTGTAGTCACATGGTTATGACATCACATCAGGTCTCCCAACATGTTCTAACAGAAGGCTGAAATGTTAACTATTAACCTGCCAAACAGCCTCCATCCTCCATCCTCCAAGCTGGAGACTGGCTGCTTCATTACATAAGGAAATATAAGTGTGTAAATGCTTTATTTTCACCTTTCACATTACACTATGAGCTCAGACAGGGATGAGGCACTATGAAGCTGCAGATGCAGACAGTGATAGCTGGGGGGGCATAAACTAGCTGACAGGTTCCCTTTAAATCTGCATTTCCACACAGAACTTGCAGCAGCACCGCCGAACCAGCATCACCCTTATTTGGAGCGGCCCCTCATCGAGCAGCTAACGAAGGCATGTCCCAATCAACCTCCAGTGAAGGAGCCACCTGCCAGGCATCGCAGACTGGGGATCAGGTAGTCAGCACTTCAAGTTATCTCCTATCCCAGCCCCCTGCCACTGGTTTTTTTGGCATTTCTCGCCAGCAACAGAGGGCCTGGGAGAGGTCAGTCATGCCCAAGTTTATTCACTTAAGCTCGAACTTCCAAGAAGGGATGAGGGCGCTTGTTGAACCAGTTGATCATGGGTTCGCTAATGTGAACACACTTTTCGGCTAAGTCAACAGACGCCTTGACGCCTGGAAGCCGATCTTGAGAGACTGGCACAACATTTTTTTCATCAAGAGCTTGGTGTGACAGATAAACTTATGCCTGAACTCCAGCAGCATGTGATGAATGCCTGTCAGGCTGCTTACAGGCACTGAACAATCTCATGGGAATAATTGAACATTTTGCTGCCTTGTCCGGCCTACAGATTAATTGGCATAAGACATGTATTATAGCTGTGGACAAAGGATTGAGGAATGAGGATTTAGCTGAGAAAGGCAGACTACTTGATATTGAGCAGAAATTTAAATATTTGGAGATATGGATCTCCCTCCCTATCTCACGATTTGTTGATCTAGATTTAGTTCCGTTATTGGAGGAATTCCAAAGCAAGGCTGGGGCGTGGTGTAAATTGCCATTATTATTGGTGGGCCGTATTACTTTAATTAAGATGCTACTAATGCCACAGCTGATGTACTTATTGCATAATGCCGCGGTCTGGCTCCCGAGGAAGCGTTTTCATAAAATTAATACTATTTTTAGGGAAAATTAGTTTGGGGAGAAAAGAAAGCAAAAATTAAAATGGAAATTCTGCAGAGGGGCAATGAAGAAAGGGGTTTGGCACTACCGAACCTGTGGGTGTATTACAAAGCAGTGCAGGGTGCAGCACTTTAGAGGTTGGAGAGAAGAGGAGTGTGTGGGGTCAATGCATAGGATTCTGTGCCATTTGATGGGGAGGAATCTGCTAGTTCAGAGGTTGGAGGATGGGAAATTTAGGTGACTAGGTGTGGAGCTCTCTTTGAGTGAACCAGGTAGAAAATCTCAATTGTGTGTTATTCACAGGACATAGAAAACACCAGATTTTATGTTTAAGGTAGGTTTAAGAGACAAGTCATGTTGCCCTAGATGTCGGGCAGATAATGCAGATATGATTCATATGCTATGGTCATGTCCTAGGCTTTCAGCGTATTGGATTACGGTGCTTACCAAAATTGAAGGGGTGTGTGGATGTGTGATGGAGAGGAATCCAATGATTTGTGTGCTTGGATATGTAAAAGAAATTAACACCACTACTACATATAAAGAAGCAATTGCTAGGATAATGTATGTGGCACGTAAGCTGATTGCGTAGAGGTGGATTGATGCAGAACCTCCGCCCAGAGGGGAATTTATTAAAAGGGTACAGACTGTTCTACGTTTGGAGGAGAGGATATATAAGAAGAGACACCGAGAAAAGCAGTTCGATAATATGTGGTCTCCTTGGTTGGCTATGGGTTAAATTGCATTGTGTAATGTGAAGACGGACAGATACGGGGGTAGGTGAAGGGGTGGGAGGGGTCGGGATGGTTGGGTAGATGTGTTCTTTTGTTATAATGTTTAAAATGTCTGAAATGCACTTTATACTGTGAATTTGTATACCAATTTCCTTTAATAAAAAATATCTGATAAAAAAAACACCACCAACAAAGGCTCATCTGATGACATCAGTGGCCATTGCTTAGCGCTATCTTTATATATAATATCTTTGATGCCTCCAACATCATTGGCGCCCATTGTGAATCGACAGTCATCAGTGAACAGCACTGAGGTCCACTAATCTCATGTCCAGCAAGATGACGCCTGTGCCTTGTGTTGTGGTCAAGCAGACCACAATGTAAATGGTTTTGAATGGTCTGACATGACACTTGGATGCCTCTCCACTCCCTTAAATGTGCCTGGAGTAGTGTGGAATTCATTATCCAGTTCCAAAGGGCATTGCTCACAATGGGGCCGTCATCAGTGTGGGATGTGGGCAAAGGATGTCCACTTCTATGCTTTTCTGTGATGCTTCTCTATTTCTGTTGCAACCTGCTGATGACACTCTGTGACAATCTAAGCTCGGGTGTTATTTTCATCTGAGAACATCCTGTTTCATCCTCAAATTTCACCTGAAAGCCAAATATCCCTAACTTTTTGTGAGTATTGTATTATGTAGCAGCCAAACTTAGCATAGGTTAACGTGACAAGAATCTGCATAACTGATCATATGCTCAATAGTTGAAAGTCAAATTTATGTATTAGCCAAGATAAGGGTCTATAAAATTAAGTTAGTCTAACATTCAAAGATGTAATGGATGGTAAGCTATAAAGCCTGAAATTTAAAAGCTCAAAATATTGTTACCCTTTTGCTTATACCAGGATGGGGCCAGAATAGAGAACATATATACCTGAATGAGGAACATATATAACCATGATGGGGGCATATATGCCAGGATGGGGAACAGATATACCAGAATGGGGACATATATATCAGGATGAGCCCAAGATGGGGACATAGATACCAGGATGGTGATATATACAAAGTTGGGGCCCAAGATGAGGACATATATACCAGAAGGGGCACAGGATAGAGGACATAAATACCAGGATAAGGAACATATATATCATTAGGGGGGCATATTTACCAGGATAGGAGCATATATGACTCACCGTTGCCAGATGCTCTCGTCTCAGGCGATGCAGCACTTGGCACTTTCCGCGCCTGAGACTGTGGGGCCCGGTGGTCAGATCAAAGGGAATGAGAGGATGGGGATGATTTTTGTCTGTCGTGACGCCACCTGTGGGATTCCGGTGATTGCATCGGCGCTGCTTGGGCCTCCGGGGGATGTGCGGCAGCTTGATGGGATGCTCCCCACAGGATGAGCAGGAGTCCCCAGGGCCAGGAGCTGCGCTAGCTGGAATACGGCAGCTCAGTAGTTGATGTGCAAGGTTAATAACAGTTCTAAAGTAAAGCACGGACACCAGATTCCTCTGCAACGGGTCTTTACTGTAACGGTTAGTGTGGTACAGGGTGTACAGTAATAGGTAACGGACCGGGTGGTCCCAGCGATGACTGGTCTTAGTCTAGAGCTCCACGGTGTTCCTCCTTTTATACCTGTCCTTTCTAGTTGCCTTTGCTGCCTTAGCGTACCAGTTCAGGATATTAGGGAGACTTCTAGTGGATTCCTTAGCCGGAATTATGAACGGCTGTGAAGGTCCTGTGTCCCAGTGGTGGGTACCCGGCTGGCAAGACGCTGAATAAGGGCTGTAGTGAGGCGCTCCTAAGAAGCTGTTCCTTCACTCCGGTTTGCAGGGCAGCGGTGGACGTCTGGTCGCCTCGGAACCGGTGATCCGGTGGTTTGGGGCACGGGTACGCCTGGACCCACTCTGTAGCCGCCTGTGTTTCGGTCTAGGTCACCGCTTAGTGGTGGCCAGCCTGTAAGTTTAGTTTCAGGGCTGCACGGCACTGTGCAAGTCCCTGCTCCTTCTTCTCCTATGTTACTCCAACTCCTTACTCTCCTCTTAACTTCCCCCACACTACACCTTTCACTCCTCCCACCAGGACCTGATTGGCCCTCTACCTCTAGTGTGTTGTGTGTTGTATGGAGCTCTGGGTTTAAACATGTCAGCACTAAGACGGAAGATATTACATCTTCTGTCAGGGATGCAATACCTTCCTGTGACGCACTCGTTGCGGGGCGCCACATATATATCAGGATTGGGAACATAAATACCAGGATAAGGGATATATATACCAGAAGGGGGGACATATTTACAAGTATGGGCCCTAAAATGGGAGAAAAACATTGCTGCTCACTATTATTGGCACCCCTTCATTTTTCAATATCTTCAGAAATAAATGAAAATATATCAAAGTTATATCCTCAGGATTTGTTAATTGGTGGTCCAAAGTAATACAACAATAAAATATTGTCTGTCAGCTTACATGTTGCAATTTCAAAGAAAAAGCAGAATAAATGGCATGTGCATCAATAAAGACACCCCTAATTAATAATTGGTTGCACAGTCTTTGGCATTGATAACAACCTCCAAACATTTCTTGTAGCCATCTTTAAGACTCTTGCACTTCTCAGCTGGTATTTTCTCCAACTCTTTCTTTGCTGTTTGTTCAAGCTCTTGAATGTTTGCAGGGTTCTTTTTCCCATGGCAGATTTCAGCTCACCCCAAATATTTTCAATGGGCTTGAGGTCAGGACTCATTGCTGGCCATTTTAAAAGAGTCAATTATTTCTTTTTCAACCATTCCTGTGTACTTTTGGATTTGTGCTTTGGGTCATTGGCTGGAGGACCCATGATCTTCCGCTCAAACCAAGTTTTTTTACACTGGCTAGGACATTTTGCTCTAAAATTTCTTGATAATTCTCTGATTTCATAATTCCTGTAACACAGTCAAGGCCTCCGGTACAGTCCAGACACAGCAAAGCAACCCCACAGCATTATGGATCCTCTGCCAAACTTAACTGTTAGTAGGGTATTCTTTTCCTTATAAGCTTTATGTTGCTGTTTGTAAACAAACGTTTGCTTTCCTTTGCTAAAAAGGTCTATTTTAGTTTCATCTATTCGCAGAACATTTTCCTAGAAGGATTGTGGTTTATCAAGGTACTCTTTGGGAAAGATCAGTCGTTCCTTTTTATGTCTTTATGTCTGTTCTTCAGCAATAGTTTATTCCTTAGCCTTTAACCATAAATCTCTACTTAGTTTAGTGTGCAGTGTATTGTAATTGTTGAAATCAAAATGCCAGACTGTTCCAGGTTGGCCTTCATATCTTCGAATGTTTGATGTGTTGTTTTTTTCACCATTTGCACCAACCTTCAAAGACATCTCTTGTCAGTTTTCCTCTTTCCCCCACATTCAGGGAAGTTTTTGATGGTTCCATGCTTGACAAACATCTTAATAACATTGCGCATTGTTGAAACTGGGATCCCAAGGTCTTTGGAAATGGCCTTATACCCTGTAATATCTTGTACGATTATTCAGGCATCTATTAGCAATGGGACCACAGACAGCACACTGGAACCAAAGTTAGAAGGTGAACGAGTCTATATTGATAACAAGTGGCAGGTATAATGTGGTGTGCAGCAAATGCGAAAGTTCATCAAACAGGTAATACAGAAAGTCTCTGGAAATAGTTATAGCAAGATAGCATAACATGAAAGTCTCTGGGACAAACTGATGGAGAAAAACAAGTCCAATACTTATTGGTGCAGTACAGCTTTTAACCCCTTAATAATGCATAAAAATGGCAGCATTTGAAGCTATATCTTCCTTTCTGACGTTTAAATACAGCAGCAAGGAAAATCCTGTGGTACCACAGGTAGCTGAGACCCTGCAGATTAGGAATCGGGACAGTTTTTAAAGGTACCAGACAAGTGATCGCTGTTATAACCCGTTTACTGGAGTGTAACTGAGATCACATGAAAATATAGTGAATCACTGGTAACAAAAATGATTTTACTGTCACAGTGCCCGGGAGCAGCACACAGCCCCCACCCACTCTCCGCCCCCTAAACTGGTGCTGGAGCACGCCAGAAGCTGCACCTGCAGCCACCTCCTATGGGTTTCTCTCCAATGTGACATGATCACACATGTCACATCGTAGAGAAATAGCGCCTTGTCTTCCCTCATCCCCTTGGTTCCCCAATGAGGACCAGTACTCTTCGCATGCGTCCCCACCATCACTGATGGGAGGGAAATATCCTGTTCTGTCCTGCAACCCGGCCTGGTCGTCCCCCAGTTTTTCAATCTCCTACCTCATCCCCTGTGGCCCTTTGATGCTCCCGGCTCCTCGAGCTCCTGCTCCTCTTGCTTCGGGTTGGTGGGTACATGTGCTGACAGAGAAGCAATTACTTTGTCTTTTCACAGAATGAAAGCTCATGATCTTAGTAGGAGTATAGCGTGTCACGATCCTTGGTTCACATAGGGGTCAATTATGATCTCATTATGAGATCACAATTAACCTCTGTGTGAACCGAGGATCGTGACCTGCCATGACTTTGCTGAGATCATGAGCTGTCATTTTCCTGGCAGGGTGCCTATTTTTATAGCATATGGGGGATTCCCTGATATGCTTAAAAGACTGTGAATCATCGACGGTCCTCCCACTTGTCTACGTCGGACCTCCCACTGGACTATGTTGGATTTTTTTTCCAATAAATTGGAGAAAGAGGGTTGTTGGGGAGTTTTTTTTAAATAAATATTTTTTCTGTGTTTATATGAGTCATTACTGATTTGCTTAGTAATGTTGGGTATCTTATTGACGCCTTGACATTACTAACCTCTGGGCCTATTGCCAGCTGGCAATATTCAGCTGCATTAACTCCTTTATTACCAAGTCTGCCACCGCTACACAGCAGCTGGAAGAGTCCGATACAGCGCGAGACAAGGGCAGGTCTATGAATGTGCCATATTCTGGTTTGGCTGCGGGCTGCCATTCACAGGAGGGGTGGGGGCCCAGAAAGCTTGGGCCTCCCTACGCTGAGGATTCCAGCGACCTACTTATACCTGCCTGGACCAAAAATACAGCAGAGCTGTACATCATTTTTTCAAATTATTTCATGAAAAGATTAAAAAAAAGGGCTTCCCTAGATTTTTGTTTTCCAGCCAGGTAAAATCAGGCAGCAAATATGGGGAATCTCCATGTCGATTGTTTTAAAAATTTTATAAAGAAATAATAAAAAAAAGTGAAGCTCTTATTCATGAAATAATTAAAAAAATATCTTCCCTTTAATTTTTTTTTTTTTTTTTTTTTATAATTCTTTATTTATTTAGAAGATCTAAAAAACAGGAACAAATCTGAAAGGACAACGGTTCAAAAAGATAACAGTCAGCTATTCCAATATTACATAGGATATCGGCAGAGTGCAGGATACAAAACTGTTAACAGACATGTTCAGTTTCACCATATTCAGAAGACCGTTGATACAGCCATTTATAATATTGAAAATCTGAAGAGCCAACGGCTCCACTAAAAAATCCTTTTAAAGATATGGTCTAATATTGTGAAGTCCCACTCTTTGAGACATAGGACAGAAAAGAGGAGGAGAGAGAGAAATGACAGAGGAGAAAGATAAAGAGCACGAGGAGACTAGTATGGAGGGGGAAAACAAAGGGTGGAGAGGGCGAGAGAAAAGAAAAAAAAAAATCTTCCCTTTATTTTTGATTAGCAGCCAGGTAAAACTAGGCAGGTGGGGTGGGTGGCAGCCCGTACTTTGCTGGTGACCAAAAATACAGCAGAGCCCCATGTCATATTATGCCATCTTTTTTTCCCAGTCTAACTAGCTTTATTCACAGTCACAACAGTGAACAATTGCTAAAAACTCAGAAAAATCTGCAGGAAACTAATGTGGCAAAAATGCACAATTAGCACAGCCATTTCTCTGTTGCACTTTTTTCTGCAGGTGCAGATTCTACAAGCTTACAATCTGCTCCACTGTTTTCTTGCTGGCACATAGCCTAAGGGTATGTTCACACAATCAGCAATTGCAGCAGTTTGGACGCAGCATGTTACCACTACATCTAAACCCCTGCGTTGTATAGTACAAGCACAGTGGATGGGATTTACAGAAATACTGTGCCCACTGTGCTTGTTTTCTCTGCAGCATTAACTGAATCGTGGGGCAGCTTTCTGTGCCACCGATTAACCGCAGCATGTCAATTTAGCGCTGTGGAGTTGGAAGCGATCTCAGTGAGTGAATGCAGGAAAAAGTCACCCTGGCTCGAACGCTGACTGTGGGCATGGGTGGTTGCATTCATCCGCGGAGATCGCCAGCATCCCTGCAGGAGAAGAGACACTGCATCCACAATGCAGTGTCTCCGGATTGTGTGCACATACGCTGATAGTGAAAAATTTAGTGTAAAAAAAGAAAATGTTCAATATGATGACCTATTGTTATCAAATTCTGTGAAGTACCTGCAGGCCTAAATGCTAACTATACCCTTGAATAAAATTCTTGAGGGGTCTAGTTTCCAAAATGGGGTCATCTGTGTGGGTTTCTGCAGTTTAGGCATCCTAGCGGCCCTGCAAATGTGACATGGTGCCTACAACATATTTCAGCTTTTCCAAAATTCAAATATTGCTCTTTCCCTTAAGAGCATCCCATTTGTCTGAACAGAACTTTTTGACAACCTACGGGGTATAGTTGCACTCATAAGAAAGTGGATAACAAACTGTGGGGTCCACTTTTTGGCGTTACCTCTTGTAAAAGTTAAAGATTTGGTGCTATAGCAACACTTTTGTGAAAAAAAAGAAAATTTTCAATATGACGACCTATTATAAAATTCTGTGAAGTACCTGTGGGTTCAAAATGCTAACGATACCCCTAGAGGGGTATAGTTTCCACAATGGGATCACTTGTGGGGGGTTACTGCTGTTTAAGTACCTTAGAGGTGCGGCATATGCAAGATGGGGCCTGTTATCTATTTTAGCAAATTTGCTTTCCAAAATTCAAATATTGCTCTGTCCGTTCTGAGTCCTGCCATTAGTCCAAACAGAACTTTATGACTACATGCGGGGTATCGCTGCGTTCATAAAAACGTGGATAAAAATTTGGTTCCACATTTTGGCGTTACCTCTTGTTAAAGTGAAAAATATGGTGTTAGAACAACACTTTAGTGAAAAAAATATTCAGTATAATATGTAATATATAATCTTTAAGGAGTCTACTTTTAAAAATGGGGTAATTTGTTGTGGGGTTTATCTGTTTATGTACCTTAGGAGTTCAAGATATGCAAGATGATGCCTTTCATCTATTTCAGCGCTTCTGAGCCCTCCCGTTTGTTCAAACAGAGGTTTCTGACCACATATGGGGTATTAGCGCGTTCAGAAGATAAAGTAACATATTTTGGCATCCAATTTGTCATGCTATCACTTGTAAAAGTGAATAAATTGAGGCTAAAGCAACATTTTTAAGTAAAATATAAATGTAATTATTTTTTCATCCTTTTTGTATTCATTCCTATGAAGCAGCTGAGGGGTTAGTAATCGTGAATGTGGTTTTGAGTAGTTCGCGCAGTGCAGTTTTTGGAATGGTGTTACTTTTGGGTATTTTGTGTCATATCGGCCCCTCAAATTGACTTCAAATATGATGTGGTCCCTAAAAAAATGGTTTGATAATTTTGATGTGAAAATTAGAAATTGATAAACTTTGGAGCCTTCTACCTTCCTAACAAAAAAAAAATGTTTCCAAAATTGTGCTGATGTAAAGTAGACATGTGGAAAATGTCATTTATTTACTATTTCATTAAACATAACATTCTGATTTAACGGAATAAGAATACAAAAGTTGAAACTTGCTAAATTTTCAGAATTTTCACTAAAATCCTGTTTTGTTTTTTTTCACAAATACACTCAAAAAAATATTGTTCTAAATATACCACTAACATGAAGTCCAATATGTCTTGAAAAACAGTCTTGGAATCACTGGGATCTGTTGAAGCATTCCAGAACTATAAATTCATAAAGTGACACTGGTCAGAATTGCAAAAAATGGTGTGGTCATGAAAGTGGAAATTGGAACTAAGGGATTTAAGAGTCCCGATGTCCATAGATCTGTAACTGTACTATAAGCAAGAGTTCATTTAGTGGTAGCACACAAGGCTTATGTGACAAAGGGCTTCTGAAGCTGGAGCAAATTGATGAGACTAAACACAAACAGTTGGAAGCAGGGGAGTAGCTGACACAGGTGAGATTGCTGGAGACCAAGGCAGTTTCTGGAAAAGCCGGAGCGGATCAGCAGAAGGTGGAGCACACTTGTAAAGCACAGAAAGCCTGTAATTCAAACTAAATACTTGAGCACAGGTGGATGGTAGCCAGAAGTTTATAAGGCAAAGGGGAGGATCACATGACCAGGAGTAAAGCAGCGGACGCCATTTTGAAAATGCACAGAATGTCAATGTGGCGCCCCGCAACAAGTGCGTCACAAGGGAGTATTGCAGCCGCAATATTCTCTGACAAAGCAGTGCAATAGTTAACTCTGAGATCCAACCCAACATACAACACCTAGAACAGGGGACCAATCCTAGGTCCTGGTGGGTGGAGTGTTAGGGTAGTGTAAGAGAACACACAATAATCTAGACAGTCAGAACAGAGTAGAGTGAGAATCTAGAACCTGACAAGAGCAGACTAGAACTTGGAGAGGAGCGGGGGCTCCGCACTCCGTGCGGGCCCCTGGGCCGTCACCGGTCGGGTGTCAGCACCTGAGGCCTCAACCACCGGGATTGGGCTTATCTACACGGGTTCCCAAAAGACTCCCGTGCCCACAACTTACAGCCGGTTCACTGGTACCGAAGCTGGCAGCAGTTCACCTCTGCCACGCGAACCAGCCCCGTGGAGGAGCAGCTTTATAGGAGCACCCCACCACCAGCCAGTCTTCCAGTCGTCTAACCAGCGGTGTACCCACTGAGGGATCCAAGGCTCCCCAAAGCATCCAGAACGTACATCATGGATAGGGCATTGAAGCAGCCTCCCCGTACCCGACCTGGTATTCCTGGGCGACGCTGGCAAAAAGAAGGAACTAAGTAGGTAGAATGGAGGAACACTGCGGATCTCTGAGGAACACTATCACTGCTGAGTCCACCCGGTCTACTACTCAACCACTGTAAGCCATGTACTGCCTGCTGGTTACAGTAAAGACCCGTTGCAGAGACTATCTGTGTCCGTGTCTCCTTATGAACTATCCGTCCGCACACTAAGGTAACCGCAGCTGCCGCACAACATCTTGAGCAGCTCCAGCCCCCGGGGATCACCGCTCAGCCTGTGGGGAGCATAACATCTTGCTGCTGTCCATCCCCCGGGGGTTCCGCAGCGTCGGTAGCCCTTACCGAATCTACTCATAGGTGGCGTCACGAAGAAAAACAAATTAAAACCCCTTTAATCTGTTCCCACTATGACGTCTTCAATTTTGATCTGCACTACACCGGGCCCCACTACCGGCAGGCGCGGTCCACCCGTGACAAGGAAGGAGAAGAATCGCCTGTATCAACCGGAGTCAGCCGGCCACGGTGAGTCAGAAAATGGCGTCACGAACAGGATACGAGCAGGCCCGTTACCCAACGGGTATATTGTGCTTAAACTGGACTTTATTGTCTACAATTGGACTTTGTTCGTCCCTAAAAGAACTTTCCCGCCTTTACACCATTGGGTCAAGATGGCGCCCAAGATGGCGTTCCCGCCACAAGAAGCCGCCACGTGAAGCCCAGGAGTGAGTCAACCCCCCCCTTATCGTGGGAGGGCTAAAGACAAAAGGCGCCAAACTCTTTGTCCGCCCTGATTGCTCGAATCAACCATGGGGGCGGACCCCAAAGACTTTTCCCACGATTGGACTACAAAAGCCCAGAGGAAATGGGAGTGTCATAGACACACCGACGGAGAGAGGAGACATCTTCACCAGCTCTACCAGAACGTCTTACCGGTTGAACGGGTGTGGTTTCCCTCCAAGAAGAATGGCCAGCATGAGACTCCAAGACCTGATGCGGGAGGTCGAGGCGGAGGCCAGAGCAGCCATCAGCCAACAGGGTCCGGATCCTGCCCTTACCATAGACGGCAGTCCCGACTTCTGGCTAGAGGCTCTACAAGACCTCCGGGTGCGGTTACTAGAGACAGTGGAATGGACGATCCGTAGCTGGAGCGCGACCCTAGGCAGACGACTACACCATGCGATGCAGCAGAGCCGACCGGGTACAGCTTCTCCAAGCCCAGACGACGTCACCAGCTTCTCGACCGCCTCACCCTCGCCTACCACCTGTCCTGCTCCGTCACCAGAGCCAATAGACTGCGTCATTCCGGTGGAGGCCGCAACTCGACCCGTTCCAGCGACCGATATCGCAACCGATCCCGTTCTTGAGCCGGAGCTCATAACACGCTCCATGGAAGAACTCGATCTCTACCAGGTTCCACCTGCGGAACCCGCGACTAGTTTCCACACTACCGAGACTGTCGCTTGTTTCTCCCTTGAACCGGAGGCCTCCTCTACAACTACAGAGGCCTACCTGGTAACCGGGATTGAAACACCTCTACCTGCGGAAACAGATGAAGAGGCAGGCAGCCTGGAAGCCCTGCAGGACGTCCCTATGGAAGGATCCGCAGCACCACCGCCCCGTTGTACAACAGAACTACCTTCAACGTCTTTCGCCATCGAGCAGCCTGATGTGGTCATCGAGGAAGAGGTCGGAGAGGATGACGACGAGACCCACAGCACCGCTGAGGATTTCGACACCGGGTTCGCTTGGGGAGACAACAAGGAACTTCCTACCGGGCATACAGCTCGGGTACACTGGTCGGGTGCACTGCCGACACCTTCCCCTGTGCCGTTCCACCGGGTTCCGATACAGACAGCCCGCCAAGTTCAAGCTTCCCGCCAAACCACCAGCTCCGTTACTCATCTCTACACCCCGAGCCGTAACGACGGAGATGTACGCCAGAGACGACGAGAGGAGTGGCAAGCCCGAGAACGCGCCAACATGCAGGCCCGTGCCGAGGCTCGCCGCCAGCCGCCGCTGCCTGATGAACTCCGCCGTGAAGGTAGAATTTCCACCTTTAACTTACATACCGGGTGGGGGTTCGCTTGGGAGGTGGGTTTGAATGAGGAGGTGTTTGTGGGGCGCCGGGACGTTGAGTCAAACTTGCCAAGAGGACATCCCGATCGCGACCTATACCGGGGCGACATAATCACCTACGAGCGCTATGCTTGTGCAGATGGGTGGTTCGCTATCCGGGTGCGCCATCACCCTCAGAGCCAGTGACTTTAAAACTTGAACTTCCTCAATGACTCTGTTCCCGTTAATCATTGACTGTGTGATCTTGCGGCTACAGCCTGGACTCTAGTTTAAAGTACAGCCGACCGCACGCCGGGTCCGCACAAAGTGATTACCTTTTTCTTTGCTTATGTCACCAAAGCATACCTTAACCTGTTTTCTATTTTAATAAAAGTGTGTCATATATGTATAAAAATGTAAAAAACCTCTGTAATGTGAGTAGTTTGACGCTTGGGGACAAGCTGATTTAACCAAGGGGGAGTGTGGCGCCCCGCAACGAGTGCGTCACAAGGGAGTATTGCAGCCGCAATATTCTCTGACAAAGCAGTGCAATAGTTAACTCTGAGATCCAACCCAACATACAACACCTAGAACAGGGGACCAATCCTAGGTCCTGGTGGGTGGAGTGTTAGGGTAGTGTAAGAGAACACACAATAATCTAGACAGTCAGAACAGAGTAGAGTGAGAATCTAGAACCTGACAAGAGCAGACTAGAACTTGGAGAGGAGCGGGGGCTCCGCACTCCGTGCGGGCCCCTGGGCCGTCACCGGTCGGGTGTCAGCACCTGAGGCCTTAACCACCGGGATTGGGCTTATCTACACGGGTTCCCAAAAGACTCCCGTGCCCACAACTTACAGCCGGTTCACTGGTACCGAAGCTGGCAGCAGTTCACCTCTGCCACGCGAACCAGCCCCGTGGAGGAGCAGCTTTATAGGAGCACCCCACCACCAGCCAGTCTTCCAGTCGTCTAACCAGCGGTGTACCCACTGAGGGATCCAAGGCTCCCCAAAGCATCCAGAACGTACATCATGGATAGGGCATTGAAGCAGCCTCCCCGTACCCGACCTGGTATTCCTGGGCGACGCTGGCAAAAAGAAGGAACTAAGTAGGTAGAATGGAGGAACACTGCGGATCTCTGAGGAACACTATCACTGCTGAGTCCACCCGGTCTACTACTCAACCACTGTAAGCCATGTACTGCCTGCTGGTTACAGTAAAGACCCGTTGCAGAGACTATCTGTGTCCGTGTCTCCTTATGAACTATCCGTCCGCACACTAAGGTAACCGCAGCTGCCGCACAACATCTTGAGCAGCTCCAGCCCCCGGGGATCACCGCTCAGCCTGTGGGGAGCGTAACATCTTGCTGCTGTCCATCCCCCGGGGGTTCCGCAGCGTCGGTAGCCCTTACCGAATCTACTCATAGGTGGCGTCACGAAGAAAAACAAATTAAAACCCCTTTAATCTGTTCCCACTATGACGTCTTCAATTTTGATCTGCACTACACCGGGCCCCACTACCGGCAGGCGCGGTCCACCCGTGACAAGGAAGGAGAAGAATCGCCTGTATCAACCGGAGTCAGCCGGCCACGGTGAGTCATCAAGAGAGCTCCAAAGTCCTAACATACCCTTTGGAAGTCTTGTGTTTGCTAATAATAGCAGTTCTGATGTCTAAAGACAGCTCATGCGTTCCTTTGTCTTCACTTTTGTGACAAAGAAACAGGGCCTAACATGTGGCTTTTTAAAACCCTGAAGTCATCATTCATTGGCTACTTCATGTCACATGGGCACTGACAATTTATCACAAGTGATTCTTCTCATTTGTGATTTACCACAGGCCAGTCAAAATATTTCTCCATACTAATTTAATGTAATGGATGCCAATACCAGTGTCACAGCAAGCTTTACGGTTTTTCATTTTTCCCTCCCATTGTTTTTTGTTATAAATTGTTTATCATTTTCTTTAACATGAGTACTTTATACAAAAAAGCTGTTTCACTAGATTCATTTTTTTCAGGAGATATTCCACATTATGTACTTAAACTTCATTGGTGCCAAAAACCATGAACAGGACTTGTGTATACCAGGATTGGAAACATTATGCTTGGATGGGGGACATATATTTAAGAATAAGAGGCATATTTACCTAGAAGGAGTCCAGGATGGAGGACATTACTACAAGAAAGGGATATTGCTGCATATCCAACAGGAAGGGAAGGGAGCAACAAGTATGTCTTCAATATCTGTACAGGTAAGGCTGGTTTCACATTGCGCTTTTTTTCCTGTCCGTGGGATCCTACATTTTGCAGGACCCCACGGACAGGAAAGAACACCATTGGAGGTGACCTCCAGCTGCTATTTCTGTGTCAGGGACCGTGTTTATCATGGGTCCGGACACAGAAAGAACAGCTGACAGGAGGTGGCGGGGCACTTTCACTTCTGCAATGTATATTATACATTGCGGAAGTGAAATTAAGTAAAAGCAAAGGTTAAAAATAAAAAATATGTATTCTCACCTTTACAGCGATCCCCCAAAGCCTCCATCTAGCTCCCGATGGCTGATTGACCTGGCTGGGCGGGGCTACCCGATCAGCATCATCGGTCACATGACCGGTTACCGTGGTAACTGGTCATGTGACCCGATCAGCTGATCAGGTTTCCAAGCAACCCCAAATCCCGTTCTGGGAGATAAATGCCGACATCGGGGATTGCAGGACAGGTGAGAATACATTTTTTTTTTTTTTTTTTTTTTTTTACCCTTGCTTTTACTTAATTTCACTTTCGAAGTGAAATTAGACAGCACACAGCAATTTTAGTGTACTGAGCATGCTCAGTACACTAAAATCGGGTCCGAGAAATGATCATGTGTTTCTTCGGACCCGTGCTCCATACGCCCCCATGTTAATAGCCTTGGATCATGTCGGATCTGATTGTGTCCGATTTGGTCCGCTGTGCCCAAAATCGGAGCAGTCTCCGATTATGGGGACAGCAAAAAATCAGACAGAATCGGATCTGACACAAATCGGATGCCATTAAGGGCAAATCCGATGAGATCCGAGGCCCATAGGAATACATGGGGGCCAAATCGCATCCGTGGCTGTCCGTTTTACAACGGACAGCCACGGATGGCAGAAAAACGCAATGTGAAAGCACCCTAACAACAATAAATTAATATAATGACATGGCGGCAGGAATTGTTCTGAGTAATATAGTTTGTGTTCAGCACAGAAGTATATGTTTGCACTGCGTAAATAATGGAAAGTGTAATAACATAAAACAGTAGGTTAATAAACAAAAATGGTAATCTGTGTTTCTGAGTTTAAACTAAGATAAATATGTATTTTTAATGGATCCAAGGTTTTTGTTCAAATGTTTTCACCCTGCTCTCAGTCTTCAGGCTATGTGTAATTAAAGAAATCCTTGCGTGCTTATTAAAATTCCTCAGAGCTCTACCTTTATAAAACTGACTGTTTCTTGCCACTCCCGGAGCTGTACTAATGTTTACTGTACTTACAGAGACGTCTGTGATTGGAGCTTCATTTTCTTTTATTCTTCTGCGAATTAAAGAACTGGACATTTTCTGTTTTGTGAAAACATCAACCAAGCCCAATGATTTTGGCAGCTGGCAGACAAAGCAGGAATTTTTTTATGGTTCTTATACATTTTTCCATCTAGTGCAAAGAATAGAATACATAATAGAATTACATGATGATTTAAAATGGCCCTGTAACATCACAATCTGTTATGAGTGGTATATTTCTGTTACTAATATATTGAAAATAGAAGATTTTGTGAATTAAATTATAAATATAGCCCTTGTTCAGAACAAAACATCTTTATTTCTTGAGTCCTGTGTGTAAAAAGAAGAGAAAAGGGACATAACTGTAGAAAAATAAAAAAAACTAAAACAGTAAGCTCAAGGGATATTTTGCAAAAACATGTTAGCTCCTCCACAATGTGGCCAATTGAGACATTGCATTTTTGTTTTTTGGGATTTGTATGCGGCTTTCAGTGTTATGTCAGAAAGGATACTCGGGGCAGTCGGTGAATTTGTCACATTAAAGCGAACCAGGTAATTAGACATAAAAACCTAACATTTGTGAACATGAATCAGGTATGGATCCGTGCAGACATTTATACACTGATGGCTGATACCATCATTAGATTGGACATATAATTGGTCTGCCTGAATGTCTGCCCATTGACTATCTTCTTCACCATTCTGCTAACCCCCGTGCACATGGACAGATGGACCACTCTCATCCAGGTATCTACTTCCTGTCCATGATGTAATTTATACTGTAGTACGACCATACTGCGGCCAGGTCTGCCATTGGTAGACTTAAATGGCAGCATTGCCTGACTTGTTCTAATTCTATTGTTCTGCTTCTGCCACAGCCAGTGCACAACCAACCCAGCCACCCATCTTCTTGTTGCCTAATGTGTTTCATAATTTTACAAAGTTCTACTGATGCTGTGAAATGTACTCTTTTGAGAGTACACAAACCAGAAACAGATAAAAAAGAGCTAATTTTTCAAATAGCATGGTGACAACAAGCCAAAGTAAACACAAGATGCAGATTATAGATGACTTTCCTTATTATTAAGGGAAAAAGAAATCCAAACCTACAGGGCCCTGTGTGAAAAAGTGATTGCCCCCTAAACCTAATAACTGGTTGGGCAACCCTTAGCAAAAACAACTGCAATCAAGTGTTTGCGATAACTGGCAATGAGTCTTTTACAACACACTGGAGGAATCTAAGTCCACTCATCTTTGCAAAATTGTTTTAGTTCAGACACATTGGAGGGTGTCCAAGCATGAACTGCCTTTTTAAGGTCATTCCACAGCATCTCAATCGGATTAAGTCAGGACTTTGACTAGGCCACTCCAAAATCTTAATTTGTTTTTCTTAAGACATTCAGAGGTGGACTTGCTGGTGTGTTTTGGATCATTGTCCTGCTGCATAACCCAAGTACATTTCAGCTTGAGGTCACAAATAGATGGCTGAACATTCTCCTTCAGACAGCAGAATTCAAGGTTCCATTTACCACAACAAGACTTAGGTCCTGAAACAACAAAACAGCTCCAGACTATCACACTACCACCACCACAGTTTACTGTTGGTATGATGTTACTTTTCTGAAATGCTGTGTTACTTCTACACCAGATGTAATGGGACATACACCTTCCAAAAAGTTCAACTTTGTCTCATCAATCCAAAGAGTATTCTCCCAAACGTCTTGGCAATCATCAAGATATTTTATGGCAAAACTGAAATGAGCCTATATGTTCTTTTTGCTCAGCATTGGTTTTCATCTTGGAACTATGCCATGCAGGTCATTTTTACCCAGTCTCTTTTTTATATTGCAGTCATGAACACTGACCTTAACTGAGGCAAGTGAGGCCTGCAGTTCCTTGGATATTGTTGTGGAGTGTTTTGTGACCTCATGGATGAGTCATCGCTGCCCTCTTGGGGTAATTTTAGTTGGCTGGCCACTCTTGGGAAGGTTCACCACTGTTCCATGTTTTCACCATTTGTGGGTAATGGCTCTCACTGTGACTTACTGGAGTCCCAAACCTTTAGAGATGTCTTTATAACTTTTTCCAGACTGATAGATCTCAATTATTTGTTTCCCATTTGTTCCTGAATTTCTTTGGATTGCGGCATGATGTCTAATAGTGGGGTTACACATCCCGATATCGCGGCGATATCGGAGGCAACGACGCGGGAGCGCGCATTTAGTGCACGTTTCTCCCTGCATCACATCGCCAGTTTACACGCCGCGATATCGGGATGCAATGTCCCTACGATGTGTACGCCCACCAACCCAGGAACAACCATTTAACATGGGAGTGAATGGGTGACGTCAGCGTACACATCGTAGTTGGGCTGTTACACGCTACGATGCTGCTACAACGGCCATGCGATATCGGGGAGTTGAATAGCTCGGCTATTCAACCCCGATATCGTTTTGGCATCGTTCCAGCATCGCGTTGTACGCTCAAACCGTACAATGCGCCAACGATATCGGGTCCAACTTGCGACCCACGTGACTTTTTGTCGGAGTTGGGTCGGAGGTGGACTCCGATATCGCGGCGTGTAAACCCGCCATAACTGTTCAGGATCTTTTGGTCTATTTCTCTTTGTTAGGCTGGTCCTATTTAAGTGATTTCTTGGTTGAGAACATGTGTAGCAGTAATCAGGCTTGGGTGTGGCTAGGAAGCTGAACTTGGTTTCCCAAAGATGTGATAAACCCCAGTTAATTTATATTTTAAGGGGGAGAAATCACTTTTTCCCACAGGGCCTTGTAAGTTTGGATTTCTTTTTTCTTTAACAATAAAGACCGTCATTTAAAAACTTAATTTTTTGTTTTCTCCTTTTATCCTTATCCAATATTTAAACTTGTTTTGTAATCTAAAACATTTAAGTGTGGCAAATAGCGAAAAGAATAAGTAATCAGGAAGGGGGCAAATACTTTTTAACACGCCTGTATGTTAATTCTTTTGACTCCAATGTCTGAGACTCAGAATATTTTTATTTGTCCGTTGAAGGAGCTCTGTGGAGCCTTGCTTTTCCTGTGACAATGTGTTGTTTTCATTAATATTATTTTGTCTTAAATATGATGTTATTATCACTTTTTATAGCATTTATAGGGAAGTGTGGTGATCAAAATATGTCATTTTAACTTTGCAGTTTTTTTCCTCTTTTACAGCGTTAAATAATTTTAAATATGCATAGATTGGAATTTTACAAACACCACGATTCTGAATATATTTTATTTTACATTTTTTCATATCTTTATTTTAAATGTAGGAAAAGAGGGATGGTTGGAATTTTTTTCTACTTTTAAAAACTTTGCACTTTTTTTTTACTTTTTAGTCTCATTTTGGGGGCATTGAATCTGCAATCATCTGATCTTTTGTACTAAAAAGTGACAAAACAATAGCAAATTGTGTATATCTCGGTAGGTCAGCTGTGGCTGAGATTTCCAGAAATATTAAGATGGCAGCCCTTGCGGTCTTCAGCAGTGTGCCGTGGTTATAAATCAGTTATCAATCGCAACATGTAGGGGGAACCAATGAAAGCTGGTGCAGATTTGCACCAATGAGCATTCAATTTAAATGCTTCTGTCAGAGATTGACAGCATTTCTATTTTTAACAGCAGTGATTGGAGCTCAGCAGTGCTCTTAATGACATACTGTATGCTGTTTATACAACATAGCCAGCATCTACCTTGTGTGGACAGTACTCAGCCGCTGAGCCCCCTTCCATTTACATGGACCTACAATTATGTATATTAGCACTAAGGAGTTAATAGTATATAAAGCTTCTAATGTGAAATCTGGTAACATCCAATTTAAACCTTTATGGTGGGTTTACACGTCCCGATATCGCCGCGATATCGGAGGCAACACCGCGGGAGCGCGCATTTTCTGAGCGCTTTTCCCGATATCGCATCGCCGGTTTACACGCTGCGATATCGGGAAACAACGTCCCTCCGATGTGTACGCCCACCAACCCAGTAACGACCATTTAACATGGGAGTTAATGGGTGAGGTGCGAGTACAGATCGGAGTTGGGCTGTCACACGCAGCGATCCTGCTACAACGGCCATGCGATATCGGGGAGTTGAATAGCTCCGCTATTCAACTCCGATATCGTTTTGGCATCGTTCCAGGATCGCGTTGTACACTCAAACCGTACAACGCACACACGATATCGGGTCCAACTCGCGAACCACGTGACTTTTTGTCGGAGTTGGGTCGGAGTTGGACGCCGATATCGCAGCGTGTAAACCCACCATTACAAGGGAGGTGTTGAGTGGCACTAGAACATGATCAACCAGTCACACATTTTAGAAGACCTGTAAACCTTTAAAGAGAAAAGAAACGTTCAGAAACTACTGGGATTGAGGAAATCAAATAAGTCAAATATTCAAAAACTATCAATCTTTAATTATACAAAGAAAAGCTACACTCAAGGACAAACATTAAAAACATTAAAAAAAAAAAGTGCACAGCACATCAAGAACAAATGCCACAGCTGGGTATCAATATTACACTGGGTTATAAACAGCTGATATTCTGTTAAACATGCATAATCCCACCTAAGAGAAAGAGAGGAAATTCTCCCTATGCTCAAGTGAACCAGAACACAGTGGATATAATGTATATAGATTAATACTGAGCATTTTGTCAGTTTTAAATAGGGATAACCAGGGCGGTATTTATCACTAGGCACCGGAGGGCATGTGCCTAGGGCAGCGTGGAGCAGGGGGTGGCACCAGAGTCCAGATTAAAAAAAATGTAATCTTTCCTCTCCTCCCTCAACTCTATACGAAAACCAGAACCTTTCCGGGGAAGGCTGTGGTGGCAGTGCCCTATATTCATTTGTATAAGCAATAATACAAATAAGTCTCCATACAGTGCGTGCACCTGACACTTATGGGTTCAGTGAGAGCAGCTTCCTGACCCGATGTCATGGCAACACGAGGAGTTTACGCAGAGGAGAGGAGGGCATCGGAGTAGATAAGCACACATTGAGCTGAAGATATATATCTCTTGCAGGATGTGTATTGATTGTGGGGAGAATAAATCACACCAATAGAATGAATGGTGTGTCTGCTGCCTGACACTGCTATGTCAGCCAGAACAGTGATTCTTCAGGGCAACACTCTATGCTCATTGGGAATAATATAGTACAAAAAACATGAGAAAAACGATCAAAAAAGCCCAAAGTATCCAAAAGTTAAAAAACTTTATTTTTAGGACGTGTGGTACAAAATATAAAGGAACTAGATGGTGGCCCGATTCTAACGCATTGGGTATTCTAGAATATGTATGTAGTTGACATACTGTGAGTGACAGAACTTGTTCAGTCAACTACATATATATATATGTATATATATATGCAGCAGCGCTATGGTATATGGCGGTGCATTACAGTACATGTATAGCAGCACTATGGTATATGGCAACTCTCTGCTCCACGCGGCCCACCGCTCCTCCACAGTAAAAGTAAAAAAATCCTCAGGGAGGATACTCCACTTCCGT
Organism: Allobates femoralis; assembly: GCA_033576535.1. Lineage (NCBI taxonomy): Eukaryota > Metazoa > Chordata > Amphibia > Anura > Aromobatidae > Allobates > Allobates femoralis. Next base: position 194,459,642 of record JARQOC010000001.1, read on the forward strand.
CTTCTAGGTCCTACAGGCCTTTAGGACCTGTCGTTGCCTGGGAAACTGATCAGCTGATCGGTCACATGACCGCTAACTGCCGGGGGGGCAGGATGGAGCAGGGGGCAGGATGGTAGCGGGGGGGGGGGGAAGCAGGATTGTGTTGGGGGACAGGATGGAGCCGGGGGGCAGGATGGGGCGAGCGGGGCAGAATGGAGCCAATGGGGGCAGAATGGAGCTGGCGGGGGCAGGATGGAGCTGGCAGGGGCAGGATGGTGGCGAGCGGGGCAGGATGGAGCGAGCGGGGCAGGATGGAGCCAGCAGGGGGCAGGATGGAGCCGGCGGGGGGGCAGGATGGTGGTGAGTGGGGCAGGATGGAGCCGGGGGGGGCAGGATGGAGCAAGCGGGGCAGGATGGAGCGAGCGGGGCAAGATGGAGCCGGGGGGCAGTATGGTGGCGGGGGGTAGGATGGAGCCGGTGAGGCAGGATGGTGGCGGGGGGGCAGGATGGAGCTGGCGGGGGCAGGATGGAGCTGGCGGGGGCAGGATGGTGGCAGCGGGGGGCAGGATGTGAGGATACTCACCCGTTCACCTCCGTCTTGAAGCTCCCATGGCAGGACCTGTCGTTACCTGGGAAACCGATCAGCTGATCGGTTTTCCAGGCAACGACAGGTCCTCAATCCCTCTAGAAGCTAGAAGATGGAGGTGGAGCAGTGAGCCGGCGGAGGGTAAATTTTTTTTATTTTTATCACCGTGGAGGAGCGGGGGAGGGGCCGCGGGGAGTGGGGGGGCATGAGGAACGGGGGGAGGGGCAGGAGGAGGCGGGCCGCAGGGAGGCATGAGGAACGGGCGGGACAGAAGGAGCGGGGGGGGCGCAGACAGGCATGAGGAATGGGCGGGACAGGAGGAGCGGGGGGGCCGCGGGGAGGCATGAGGAAAGGGGGGGCAGGAGGAGCGGGGGGGCAGAGGGAGGCCGCGAGGCGGGTGCCACGAGGAGCGGAGGGGGGCAGGAAAGGCAGGAGGAACGGAGGGGGAAGGAAGAGCAGGGGTGCGGGGGCAGGAGGAGCGGAGGGGGGCAGGAGACGCAGGAGGAGCGGAGGGGGGCAGGAAGAGCAGGGGTGCCGTGGGGAGTGGGGCCAGGAGGAGCAGGGGGGGCTGTGGAGAGAGCCGCCGCTGCGGCCACAATGTATCCCGGCGACAGCTGGGCTGCAAATAGGCGCGAAATTAAATCTTTGAATTCTCGCTCCTATTTGCATAGACTGCGCTCATTGGCGCCCGCCTCTGGCGGGCACCGATGAGCGGCCTCTGTCTGGCGCGCGATTTCGGCGACAGACACATTCAAAAAACCCTTAGACAATTATATAATAGATTATCATAAAAGGTACAAGATGGGACAAATACAGTTACTCTTATACTGTAGCAACACAATACATATAGGTCTATTAATATAGAGGTTTTATCAGATACATCAATACAGAATCAGATATATAGTTACTTCCTTGTGTATACATGTTAGAATATTTGGATAGATGATATCTATTAATTGGGTCCGGATTATTTAAAGGGCTGTATTGCACTAAGGAAAGATATAAAGAGGGGAAGGAGGGTGATTAATATCTAGATTACTATGGGTTAACTGGGCGTCACTGACTAACATCCATTTCCCATATGTCTCACTATTTAGAAAATCCCCTCCCCTATATGGTATCCAGTGGAGCTAATATATAGCTCAAGTACACCCATTATCCTGGTCACAATGATATTGTGATATTAAGCCCAGCAATCCATTAACGGGTACACAGATATCACCGATGCTATAATATTTAATTGGTGGCAGCAGTTTGACATCTTCGTGATCTCTTTGGCTGTTCCCTGACATTTGGTGGCAACGGTGGGAAATCTGACAATTGGTGGCAGCGGTGGGAAATCTGTGTGATGTAATTTGTTGATTCGGACAGTTTATTTATTTTTTGTCCATAAATCTTCAAGCAGACTACACTGACAAGCTTCCCAGAAATATAACCTCACCTGCAGACTTGAACTCGATATGAACTTGCATTATTTAGATAGAAATAGTTAGCAAACAAGTTCTCATAATACATTTTACTGAACAAACGGAAACATATTTACTGCAGAAAAGCTGACGTCTATGACTGCGCACATTGAAAAGATCCATATAGTGATGGAACTTTTGAAACTGGCAATAATAAATGAAATATATCACCTGTCTATTGTTCATAGTCACAACGGATAAAATGGGATTGAACATTGGAGTTGGCATAATATCCCTATGAGTAATTTTAGGAGTCAATAAGTATCCATACATACATAAAATTAAATTAATACATGGAAAAATGTGTCCCTAATATATTATACTTAGCATCTAGCAATAGTAAAAAAGAATTGCTTCCATCATGGTGTCTATAATCAGCCGTCGTATTCCTTATTTAACTTGTAAATGGCCATTTCTTTAACACATTCATGACCGATAAGGTATATTTATCTCATTGCCTTGTCCCTGCCTTTGATGTGGAAGTGCATCACGGATACAGTCTCTGCTGCATAGTTGCGAGATGCCAATGGGAAGTCATGGCAGTTGGTGGTCTGCTCAAGACCCCTGTATCTGTTATCACGATCCTCCTGTGAATGCTGGCCTGCTGTAAATGCACAATCCTTCTGTGAACTGCTCTGTATAGAACAAGCAATTGAACAATTGCAGGTTCAAGGGAACTATTAATGTGGCTCCTGCACCCCAACTATGACTACCATCATCCCTATAGACTATCACACCAACCCTAGGGTCCACCTGTGGGGAGCGATACCATCCCGGCTGCCGCACCATCTGCCCCAGAGGTCCAAATCAGCAGCATCGGCCATTCCTGGCCGAATACCACAGGTGGTGTCACGAAAAGGCTTATATCCCCTGTAAATACACCTTTCACTGCATGGCCAGGGCCATAGCCACCGTGACCTCTCAGAACATCTACCAGCCCGGCTACCGAGTACCCACCGGTCCTTGCGGCCGTTGCATTTGGCATCACGAACATGATCATGACCCCCCGGTAAAACCGAGTCCTATGTGCCTAAAGACTGTGTGCCACAAACTGTGTAAAATGGACTTGTGTTATGGCGACCACCATTGCCTAACGCCATGTGCTGGCCCAGGGGAGTGACGAAACCTCTCATAATGGAAACGGGTCAACTAAAAGTGCGTGCCAGCCCATTACAGTGACTATCTACAAAGCACTTGTCAATAAACCAAACCGCTCCGCCCCCTGGTGTGGCTGAACATGCAGAGAGAGGGAACCACCCACGAAAGAGTGGAAGAGAAAGAGAAAGTACTGCAGCGGTAGCGATGCACAGCTGCACGTGCACCATGCCAAGCAGCGAAAGAAAGACTTTGGCACTCAGGGTCGAGAAGATGGACTCCCCCGATGGCCTGTGGATGACTCTGGGATCATTACCGCCCGTGGAAAGCAGAGATTGAGGAGCTGAGTCAGCAGCTCTCCAAAGTACAAGCTGCCGAATTCAGCAAGTGGAGGAGGGCCCTAATGGAGAAGGCTGCCTAACCACACACTGTAGCGCACCACCACCCCCGGCTCCAGAAGAGACTGGTACTGGAGCAGCGACCACCGAAACAGGTACCATTGAGCCCCATACCCACTTCGCCACCTTAGTAGGGCCCCTAGAAGCCCCATGCACTAACCACCCCAGCCAGGGTTACCCAGAAACTCGACTGGGAGAGCAAAACCATCTCAGAGGAGTGGATATCCGGCCCCATTGCAACCTGAGCTCTCACCAAACCCAGAAATGGCATGAGCAGAGACTATCCATTTTCGCTGGGTGCATCGGGTAGATGCTTTAATGGGGTTCCCTGGGGAGGTCCATGCTGAAGTGGTGAGTGTTGGGGATTTGCTGGAGGTAATATCAGAGCAAGAATACCGCCAGCAGCAACAAGTGGCAGAGGAAGCAAAAAAGCGTGAGAGTCAGGCTAGGTGGTGGGCCTATGGGGACACAAATTTGAAGGCTAAAAGTAAGATCTTAAAGGCCCAGGCCACCGAACAACCTGAAAGGAGAAGGAGCTCAGTAGTGAACTTTAATCTCCACAAGGAGAAGGGTTTCATCAAAGAACCCCACATGGTTAACGAGATCTTTATGAATTGCATCTGCCAAAAGGGTCCCACGCCCAAGACCTATACCCTGGAAAGTGGGTAGAGTACACTCGGCATTTGGGCCATCATGGGTGGTAAGCCCATAATCTTAAAAAGATGTCAACACCAGTGGTGCCATCGTAAGCTTCAGCTCCGGCTTCAGTACCAACCCCAGACACATCGCCCCTTGCTCCCCTTGCTGCCAGGTTTTGCCATCCAACCCATCCCTGACCGATCTGAGGAGGATGAGGAGTATGAGAAAAACAAAAGGGCCAGAGACACTTTGAGAAGTGCCGATTCGATCCCCTCGTCAGCGAGGTTGTGGCAGAGGCATACTCTGACATAGCTGACCAGGAGGTGACTTGCAAATTCTCCCTGGCAGAGGAGGTTGCCAGTTAGCAAATGTACTGTCTTGGAAACAAAAGAAATGAGTAAATACTGTATATGTGTATATAGTTAGGTTACCTGGGTAAGGTTTATAAATGCTAATAATTGTATTTACCTATTATGCCATAGATAGTGAATACCCTGGCTAGGTACTAGGACTGCAAATAGTAAATGTATATAGTAATTTAGTTAACCGTCCAGGCCTTGTGTAAGTAATCGTTAATTACAATGGTCATGAACGACTTGATTACTGGACAATGATGTAATCGGGACTTCAAATGTATTTAGTTGCACTTTTTAACGTGCCTTTTATTGGTTTCCAGACCAGCATAGTAGGGTGCAATACTGGATCCGTTGCACTTTACAAACCTGTTGCACTAATCCTGATCCAACAATAAACTGTCAGCGTGGCCGAAGAGCCAGGTCAGGCCATGGTCTTTGGGCCCTGTAGCCACGCCCAGGGATGAAGTTAACGGTTGGTTGGGGCGGTTCCCACCAAGCTGCACTTGAAAGCCCTGTGGTGTGACACACTGTACCAGTGTCATCACAGGAAGTGACTTGAGTTACTGTACTTTTGCATTTTATACTTTTATATTGTAGTAATGTTCAAGAAAAGTGCATCCCATGAAGGGAAGATGTTCCAGTTAATGTTGATGTACATAATAAAAATAATGGCATGTTCTTGCCACTTGCTTAGTGTTTTGTACTGTCTTTCCAGCCCAAGGAAGTGGTGTGTTTAACAGGGGATACGTGGTGCCCCTGTGGTCTGATCACCACAGAGGTACTGCACCTAATCCATAGGTGTGGTATTGAGTCGGTTGACCGGGTAGGGGGTACTCTGATACCGGGACAGGTGGTTACTTCAGTGGGGATCACGGCTGGTCAGTTCCCGATTCTGTGCCCTGGACCCTCAATGGCGGGTGGGGGTGATGATGATGGGGGAAATTGTAACGTGACGCCACCTGTGGTACATGGTAATAGGGTCACCAGCCGCTGAGGTGATAGAAATGCTGCTTTGGTAGTACAGCTGCCCACAGGTGGGGCTTTACCTCAGGGCAGCGGGGTTGAAGATTGGAGTCATAATCCTCACCTCTGAGATGCTTTAGAGGCCCTCCGGGCGGCAGATGAAAGGAGACCAGACACCAGATCAGCTGAAATAGTTCTTTAATCAGACCAGATGGAATTGGTACACGGTACAGTCTGGGTTAACCGGGGGCCGTAGCCGAGGATGTTGGAGGCTTTTCCAGAGTCTGTCAGAGGTGTCCTTAAAATGGCTCTCCTGGTCCTTTTCCCTTCTGTGCCCTGATGGCCTTCTGTACTCCCACTCATGAGTCTAGTCTCTAGTCCTCAGGGTCTGTTGCCTAAAGTCTCTGTACTTCTCAGCCTCATGAACCCAGCTGCAGGACTGATGTTGGACTACTTGATGGGTGCTGTGGCTCCCTGCCGGTCTGCGGTTAGGAATAGACTATAACTAACCGCCTCGGTTCCAGTGTACCGGTGGTGACCTGGGTCTCCAGCTGGCTCCGACCAGTCCTGGAGTGGCCCCCTTCTCCATCTGGGTCACCTGTCTCCTTAGAGGTGCCCTCCTGTCACGGTCGTAGTGTCCCCTGCTTCCATCGTCTCTGCTGTCTTACACCATCTGACTGACTAGTCTTCTAACTGTCACTCCTCATCTCCCGATCATCTAGGCTCCACCCTCTGGGACCTACTGAATATACGGTCCCCTGTACTAAGGTTGAAAGAAGGGTGATCTGCTGCAACACTAAACACTATTTGTGCACATAGATGAGTGCAATAAGTGGCCGGACTGCACAGCTAATACAGGTATAATGAAAATGGGTTATAGCAATCACTGATCTAGATATAATGTAAAATGGAAGACTTAGCTTCAACAGTGGCCACTGTGGAGTGCCCGATGACCATCGCCAAGGTGCTTTCGTCTCATTGGGTCCTAACACTATGACTAACGAAGGTATGCATTGTGTATGGATTTATATGCCTCTATTTGTAATTAAAAACAAGAAAAGTGTGTGTTGGACTCCAAGATGGAGACCTCAACCGGCCTCAGTCATTCACACTATTAACCTATGTATCTTTTGTCAACTAGAAAAAAAGGGAGATACAAGAGGCGCAGATTGTGCCCTATCAAACAGACACTATAGTTCTTATGTGGATTATAAGTATCCACTCACCTTTTATGGTTGTGAGACACACAACCAGTTTAGAAGCATAAAGCAGCTGCTGCAGAACCTCCACCAACGCCACAAAACTGCGGGAAATCAGGAGATAAAACTGGAATGGTATCCACGGTCCGCGCTGCTGCTCTTTATCCAAGGAATCCACAAGAGGTTATTACCATCAAAAGTTCTTTATTTCATCACACCAATGCGTTTCGGTGCTGTCCCAGCACCTTCCTCAGGGCATCTTTTGTATCTTTTGTGACTGAGCTCCCTCCTTATTCCCCTTCCCCCGCCCTGAAGCTAAGTCTTCCATTTTACATTATATCTAAAGCAGTGACTGCTATAACCCATTTTCATTGTACCTATATTTGCTGTGCAGTCCGGCCACTTATTGCACGCATCTATGTGCACACATAGTGTTTAGTGTTGCAGCAGATCAGCCTTCTTTCAATAGATGTATTTTTTTCTGTTTGCACCTACACTTTGAGGTTGATCCCTGTACTAAGGTGGCCTACTGTATGGGTGTTGGGGTGCAGACTCTGTAGGGTCTTCCATATCCACGACTATGGAGGCACTACACCTTCTGTTTGGGGTGCAGTACCTCCCTGTGGTGCCTTGCCGTAGGGGCACCACAGTATCCCACTCCCAGGTAAGGAAAGAACACAAACCCGAGACACACACACCTGCACCCAACACCTATCCTAACTCCTGGCCAGGGGGCAGAAGTGACCTCATACATGGAGCCCCATCTGCTGGCAGGAGGAGGGAGTGGGCAGAGGGGTTGGGATAGAGAGTAGAAAAACAGAGCAGGAAGAGGAGGAGTTAGGCAGTTAGTGAGAGGAGGAGGGAGAAGTCTAGTCTGAGAGGAACACCAAGAAAGATGGAGTTCTAGGGGAGGCTATTGCCAGGGGAGGAGTGGGACCAGTAGGTAGGTCGCCACAGAACCCTGGCCAGAGGGACCCCATTCCAGCAATCACCCCGAGGTTGTTGCTGGAGGAACTAGGTTGCAAGAGGGGATCGGTCCCGATCTAGCAACAACACTTCATGGTTTATACTAGGAAACCGGAGGCTGCAGAGCTGTAGGCGCAGTGGCCAACAACCGTGGACATTCTGCAAAATGGTGACTATACCCAGGATCAGAGGACAAGATGACCGTCACTCGACAGGGCCCGCAGCTACCTGCTTGGGACACTGTAGCATGAAAGCGTAGGGCAGGAGAGCAGAGTAGCCAGCGCGGGAAGTCAACCTGGAAAGGCTTACAGAGGGGTGTCTCGGAGTAGTGAACCCAAATTGCCTGGGAATTGACCAGATTGCTGACCCGAAGGACACAGTGCCTCGGCTGGGCTGGAATTACTGAACTGTGAGCAAAAGTCAAGGAACTGCAACCCTGGTGTCCTCCCATTATTTCCACGCCCTCCTTGCCAGCTTCTGCAACCGAATTACAATGACCATCATCCCTATAGACTATCAGACCAACCCTAGGGCCCGAATCTACCTGTGGAGAGCGATACCATCCCGACTGCTGGACCATCTGCCCCTGAGGTCCAAATCAGCAGCGTTGGCTTTCCTTGGCCAAATGCCACAGGTGGCGTCATGAAAAGACTCATATCCCTTGTAAATACCCCCTTCACTGCACGGCCAGGGCCATGGAGCTGGGCCACAGCCACAGTGACCTCCCAGAACGTCAGCTGGCCCAACTACCGAGTACCCCCCCAGTCCTTGCAGCTGTTGCATTAAATACAGTAAAAATTGAAAAAATGTTTGAAAAATATAAAAAATATAAAAATGTTTAAATCACCTGAAAAAGCAAAAAATATACATATTTGATATCACAATGTTTAGAAATGTTCAGTCTATCAAAGCATAAAATAAATAATTCTGATTGGAAAATGGCGGAATGAAAGAAAAACGTAAAACGCCAGAATTCCTTATTTTTTGTTTCTGCACTGTTAAAATAAAAGGCAATCAAAACATTGTATCTACCCTGAAATGGCATCAGTTTTATATGTCAGGTCAGAGCACAAGACATAAGCCCTCAGCCAGCCCTAAAAATTGTTATTAGATAGACAGGCGGTGTTGCTTGCCTCACAGCTGGGCTACTCTGCTGACTACCAGACACTGCTACTAGGCCCAAAGGATACCCTGGACTAGATGCAGTTAAAAATTGTTATTAGATACACAGGCGGTGTAGCTTGCTTCACAGGTGGGCTACTCCGCTGCCTTCCAGACACTGCTACTAGGCCCAAAGGATTGCCTGGGCTAGATGCAGTTAAAAATTGTTATTAGATAGACAGGCGGTGTAGCTTGCTTTACAGATGGGCTACTCCGCTGACTACCAGACACTGCTAATAGCTCAACAGGATTGCCTGGGCTAGATGCAGTAAAAAATTACTACTAAAGACAGGCAGTGTAGCTTTCTTCTCAGCAGTCCTACACTACTAGCCCAAAAGGATTGGTTGAGCTAAATTTGGCCAGATGCTGTGAAAAACACTTGCACAGCACTGGCACACACCTGCCTGGCAAAAAGTGCTAGGAACTGCTCTAACCTAGCCCTCAAAAGGGCTGAAATTACAACTAGTCCCTAGTTCTCTGAACTAGCCCTCAAAAGGGCCAATATTACAACTAGTCTCTACTCTCTAAACCTAACTCTCTATCTAACTTGAAATTTGCTCGCTATCTGGCTGACTAACTGACACTGTATAGCGCCCACAGAGCTGCAGCACTGAGGAAATGGCGGCGACAGGGAAAATGGCTGGGTCTTATAGGGCAAAGACATGTGACATACACAGCCAATGTCACATGCCCTTGCTTGTGTGCAAAAAATGCACTTTGCTGTGTATGTGTGCTGATAGGCTGACAGACTGCACCACCCCACTGTAAATGTGGTAAAGAAACATAAAATTGAGATCGGCATTATTTCAGCACAGATCTATCCCCTGCCCCCCCCTCCCATTTTACACTGAAACTGTATATTGACATTGAATAACAGTATTACCTCGACTGCCGAATTTAAAGCAATTTATTTGCACTCGTCGAATGACTCGAACACCGCCCAAAACAGTTCGAATTTGAAATTGGCGAACATTTCGAATCGAACATCGCTCATCTCTACTTTCTAATACTCACAGAGAGGCATCGTGCTTAAACAGTCTCTAGCTGGAGCAGGAGAACAGCATTGAGTTTTATAGTAGTGATTCCATTTTACGTCTTGTATACTACTCAAGGGGACAAATTTTGGTTTGCACAAATAACTTCAGAGATTAAATTTTCTAATTCTTACTGTCTCATATGATTAAGGATGGGAACACCAGTGTGAAACCAACCTAAAATTGTGCTCTCCAGCTGCCATAGGATCAGAATGCTGTAGATTCTGTTGTTTACCTGCTTCTTTGAGACTTCACTATTTCACTATCAGAAGTAAAGGACCTTCCTTGGACATAGTTAGTAAAAGGGGAAACTACTGTAAACAGCAAGAATTGAACCAAAACATTGAGCGTCTAAATGCCCAAATATACATAGTGACACCACTAGGAGTCCACACCAGTGTTTTCAATGCAATAAAATTATTTTATTTATTACATGTGGGCTACAAAAGGTGAGTGGTATCAACAGTCAACAAGGTAACTTTTGACAAAGGAATTAGCATGTGAGAAGTGTGAAACAAAGAGACAGATGCTGAGACAGAGTGAGAGAATGAGTAAAGAAGGTAGCTTAGGGTACCTGAGGCCTTAAAAGTTAATTCAGGTACAAGTCAGTACACCTAGGGACCAGCCCTCAATATGACTGACCAAGTTGCTATCCGAGTAAAGTGCAGTACTGGCTTTCACAATTGTGACCAGGCTTGCGCATGACCGTTAATGTTCCTCTCTCACTCAGCATGTGTCAAGTAGCCCCGACATGTGTTTTGCATCATGCTGCTTCAGGGAACTACCGTATATACTCGCGTATAAGCCGAGTTTTTCAGCCCAAAAATTGGGCTGAAAAGTACCCCCCTCGGCTTATACGCGAGTCAGTGCTGTATACCGATGTATACATCGGTACATACCGATGTATACATCGGTATACAGCAGCCCCCGCATCCCCAGTAATGCAGGGCCCCCCCAGGGTCTCTCCGGTCACCTGTAAAGCAAGCTATACTTATCAGTGTCCCGCTCGCACCCGCCGCTGCCGACATCCACGATCCTCCATCTTCATGCGACTCCTCTTCCTGTTTCTGTGCGCGTCGCCGGCAATGACGTCATTCCCGGCGACGCGCACAGGAAACAGGAAGAGGAGTCGCATGAAGATGGAGGATCGCGGATGTCGGCAGCGGCGGGTGCGAGCGGGACACTGATAAGTATAGCTTGCTTTACAGGTGACCGGAGAGACGCTGGGGGGGGCCTGCATTACTGGGGCTGCCTGTATACTACCGCTGGGGCTGCTATATACCTCTGGGGCACTGTATACTACCACTGGGGCTGCTATATACCTCTGGGGCCCTGTATACTACCACTGGGGCTGCTATATACCTCTGGGGCACTGTATACTACCACTGGGGCTGCTATATACCTCTGGGGCACTGTATACTACCACTGGGGCTGCTATATACCTCTGGGGCCCTGTATACTACCACTGGGGCTGCTATATACCTCTGGGGCACTGTATACTACCACTGGGGCTGCTATATACCTCTGGGGCCCTGTATACTACCACTGGGGCTGCTATATACCTCTGGGGCCCTGTATACTACCGCTGGGGCTGCTATATACCTCTGGGGCCCTGTATACTACCACTGGGGCTGCTATATACCTCTGGGGCCCTGTATACTACCACTGGGGCTGCTATATACCTCTGGGGCCCTGTATACTACCACTGGGGCTGCTATATACCTCTGGGGCCCTGTATACTACCACTGGGGCTGCTATATACCTCTGGGGCCCTGTATACTACCACTGGGGCTGCTATATACCTCTGGGGCACTGTATACTACCACTGGGGCTGCTATATACCTCTGGGGCCCTGTATACTACCGCTGGGGCTGCTATATACCTCTGGGGCCCTGTATACTACCGCTGGGGCTGCTATATACCTCTGGGGCCCTGTATACTACCACTGGGGCTGCTATATACCTCTGGGGCCCTGTATACTACCACTGGGGCTGCTATATACCTCTGGGGCCCTGTATACTACCGCTGGGGCTGCTATATACCTCTGGGGCCCTGTATACTACCACTGGGGCTGCTATATACCTCTGGGGCCCTGTATACTACCACTGGGGCTGTATATACTACCACTGGGGCTGTATATACTACTGGGGCTGCGTGTATACTACCACTGGGGCTGCTGTATCTACCTCTGGGACTGGTGTATACCACACTGCTGGGGGCTGTATACTTGTGCTAGGGTCCACCCTCGGCTTATACACGAGTCAATAGATTTTCCCAGGTTTTGGGGGCAAAAGTAGGGGGTCGGCTTATACACGGGTCGGCTTATACACGAGTATATACGGTATGTTGTGGGTTGTGCAAGACAGGGTTTACATATGTATCTCTCATCATGGTTCAAGTGTAATGTCGGCGCATACTGAGCTGTTGGGTTGGAATTAGGGCAGTGAGGGGGCGTTCCCGAGCACACTAGTTCTGGAAGAAAACTTCCAGTAACATCTTAGACCACATGCACTCATTCAGGAAGCCCCCAGCAATGCCCATTTCTGGCCATTTTGCTAGCTGGCACAGATAAAGGCAAACCGCTCTAGATTATAGTACATGGTCAAATTATCTATGCGGATGCAGGGATAATATGTCAAGCCTAGTTTAGAATGGGGAAGGAGAAAGAGCAGAGGACCAAAGGCATGAAAAGGTGAGAAGAAAAAAAACACGTATAATCAGAGGTCAGCAAGTATTGTTACACCCCAGAAGGTGCTAATACATAAACTATCATCTCTATGAAGATACAGAACTTAGTATTTAAAAATGTGACATATGCGGCGCCCTGTTCACGCAGGTAGCCACAGACTTCCCTAATGCACAGCTGGGTTTCCACAGCAGTTACCTACTACATGCAACTCCTTCCACCCCAGCACATTAGGGGGAGCTATACTCACTGACTTTAGGTGAGATCCCCTATAAATACTGCTGCTGGGGGAGGAGTTAGCTAGAGTGTGCAGATGCTAGGAGAGCTGCGAAGATGTCCTGGTGATCAGTGCCGCGGTTAGGCCCAAACCAGTGACCCGGAGTGGCGCATCTGCTGTCCAGCACGTCTAGGAGTGGGGACAGAAGGCAAGGAGCAGAGCCAAGGGAGCGTAGAACCGGCGGAGGTTCGCCCAGAGACGTACTGGACTTCGGGGATCCGCATCTGTCGGATTACTTCAAGACTACAGAAAACCCCGTCACACCGTGGAGACTTCAGTCACCCGATCCCCCTGTGTACCCAAAGAGAGGGAGCCAGACACGGCAGTGTAGATCAGCACAGCAGTGATCAAAGAGGGTAACACGTGGACCACGCAGGAGGAGAGAGGGGAACCGAGGGAGGAGGAGGCCAGTCTGGCTGCAAGCAGACAGGGCTTCAGGAACAGTAGAGAGACTGAGGAGGCCTTATACCCACTTGCTGTGGAAGCTCACTGTGCACCTGGTCACCCGACAGTGCCCTGGATGTTTTACCTGCTCATACCACCAGTAAAAAGGTAAAAGAGACTTCTACAGTGTGTGTGCGTCATTCCTCTCCGCTCCCGGTATCCCTATAGACTGCTCTATCACCCACTATCCTAACCTAAGGTCCCACTCCAAGCTGCCCCTTCACACTACGCTGCCCCGGGGCCCCAGCTCCACCTGTAGGGAGCTTTGCCATTTCAGCCGCATTACCATCGACCTCCAGAGGACTGTGGCGGTGCTGGTGACGCATCACCAGGTACTACAGGTGGCGTCACACAACAAACTCTAATCCCCTGTACATACACCCCTTATTGAAGTGTCACCCAGGCCACGGGCTCAGGTGCTGCCACCCGTGACATCCCCCGTGAGAACAACCACCGATCCTGATACCCGAGTATCCCAGGGCCTGGGGCTCGACATATCCAGTAATCCATATGTTTTCATGATACTCGAGCTTCTGGGCTGGAATTATTCAGACCTCCGAACTCCAAGATACATGCTCCCACATCGGTTCATAAAATCACCGAAACAGGACATTAAACTCAGAAAAAACTCACCAAAAATCAGCCAGGTCAAATATCCATTGCACCCAGCAGCAGGCTGCCAGCTCCACTGGGAGGTAACACAGATGTTTGGTGGTTTCCACTAAACAAGCATATAGTTGACATATGGTAAGGACTCGTGCAATGGATATTTGAACTGACTGACATCGGTTCATAGTAAACATCACTGCCAGGGATTCAAATATAACCCATAATAGTGTTAGGGAAACTACTGTAAAATAAAAAAGTGAACAAAGCACAAGTTAAAAAAACTGACTTTCCAAATATAGAGACAAACAATATAGTTAGTATATATACATATATACATTCTTGGAAGTTATATGATTATGCAGAGAATTTGACTCCAAAGATGAAGACAACGCATCCACAGAGACAACTACAAGGGGGACCATGATGGTAATATACATGTCAATAAACCGAATCAAGATTCAAAATAAAACAAAACCATGGATCACCAAAACCTCTCCAAATACTGGAAAGTAGGTTGGGCGATTCCAGGGAAGGAAGGTAAAAGTAATTGTAAAAAACTATGTACAAGACTTAACATAGAGTATATCCAAAACAAACAGAGCAGGGCATCTGGCAAGTCAAGTCTCGCAGAGGGGTTAGAGGAATGAAGCAAAACTGAGTTTTTCATTCAGGCCGGCCAGTGTCATAGTGTCATTGTACAAAGGTTGACAATCCACCGGCATTCAAGCTTAGCCAATTCTTTATTGAAATTGGCCCCCCGCACGCCCAATTGGACCTTATCAATCCTGCAAACCCTGAGTGTCTCCGTGTTGTAGTCATAATATTTTTTAAAATGACGGGATGGTACGAATTGACTCCAAATCCTTCACCTCTTCTGCCGCTGGAATGTCCCTGACGTGCTCACTAATGCGTATGCAGAATTCTCTGGACGTGAGGCCCACATAAATCATGCCACACCCACATATCCCGTGGTAGATTACTCCAGTTGTACTACAAGTAATATATTGTTTAATTTCAAATTCCTTGGGACCGTCATGGTTCCTGAAGGTTTTTGTATGTATAATATTTTTACAGGAGAGACAGGAGGCACACGGATAGCAGCGCATCAAAGGGCACCCTGTATTAAAGGGAAATGCGGGTTTCTTTATATAGTGGCTGTGTACTAGACTATCTTTTCGACTTCTGCCTTTCCTGGCTGTCATCATGGGTCGGTCAGAAATGAATGAGGATAGGGCGGGTTTCGTTCTTAGGATTTCCCAGTGACGGGTGAGAATCTAACTAATGGCCTGCCATTGATTATTAAATGTGGAGATAAACCTCACCACTGGGGGTGTCTCATTTCTTGTTTTTTTACTAATAATGCTCAGGAGGTCACAGCATGGGGTTCTTTTAGCTCTCTTATAATCCCTTCTGATATTTCCACCCTGTAGCCCCTTGCAAGGAATCTCTCCATCATGTCCCCAGTATGGTCCTCAAAGATGGAATCTTCAAAGCAAATCCGCTGCATGCGTAAAAATTGCCCCACGGGGATTGCCCTGATTGTTGAAGATGTGTGTGCTGAGGAGGCATGGAGGAGGGAGTTCAGTATAGCCTCTTGTAGCAGCCTATTTGACCATACAGCATAAATTTGTTCTCATAAGGAAATTCTCTAGTAAGTGGATCACCTCAAACAATAGGTATTTGGGTAGCATGCCAAATGACCACCTAGATATATAAGACCACAAATGTACACACTCAACACCATGATGCATCTGTCATGTCAGAACAGGCTTCTCTATAACAGAGGATCGAGTGTCTTTTCCAACATTTTCCTATGTTATGTGTCTTACAAGAGACCACAAGCTATACCACTAAAAAGGGGAAGTGCTGCCAAGCTTGACATAATGCACCCACAGCAATAATCTTATATGGAAGCAAAATAATGATGCAATTTTTTATCTAGACAACAGCATATACTGTACATTTTTGTCATAGGTCACTAACAAAGTATGAAGCTGGCTCAAAAATTGAGCCTGCTTTATATATCACAATCACACAGGTATCTGCCTGTGGCTATTGCTACAGGTTAACCATTTAAATGTCACAGTTAATCTCTGACTAAGGCTGGAGTCACATTAGCGTATTGCATCAGATGTGATATGCTAATGACCCCTCAGCTCAGGCTCTGCTTCACGTGTGATCTGAGTGTCATGCAACTGTGATCTGATCCTGTGATCAGATCACAGGTGCGGACAAGAGGGGGAGATTAATCTCCCTATCCACTCCATTGCCAGCCTCAGCATATATCGCACTGCACTCGGATGATACCTGAGTGGAGTGCGATGTACATAGAGTGACCCAGAGTTTGCCATGTGATGTCTTATAATGTTGTGTATTGTATCTCCTGCACTTCAGCTCTGAGAGTTGTAGCATGTCTAATCCCACACTGTCCTCTGCTGGCCTTTCTCTAAACTACAGTTTCCTTATATGGTCAAAGTCGCTTCGCAGCCAGAGAGGAATTTTCGGGCAGTTGAGTGTAGCGGCTGCAGGCGCAGGATGGAGGACACAATAGTGACGATGTGAGTGCTGAGAGTTTAGAGAAATGACATCACCTGTCCGCTTCTGTCCTCTGGAGAGTACGAGCAGTGAAGAATAATACAAAGAACTTTATACAGATCCCCGCTGGTAAGAAACTCTCAGAGCTAAACCAGAGGGAGAGTTCATTAAATGGACACTGTTAACTGTGCATTGAATATGGAGTAAAAGTTCCTAATCATTCAAGAAACTCATGGTGTCCGTGTTTCTTATGGGACTACAACCTCCTCAGAAACTCGCCCTGCAATACACCCAGTTATCGACCCTTTTTTTACATTTACCTTCCAACCTGTGGATTGTCAGAGCCATCGGAGACACTGTGACAGGATTCACCTCCGATTTTCAGACCCTGCAAACTTGATGGTGGTTATGGCATACACTCAATTCGCACCAATAGACTTGTATGGGCGCAAGTAAGCTGAAACTCGCAGAAAATAACATCATGCTAAATGGTGGCAAAAACTAACAAAACCAGATCCTCCCGGTTATGAGCGATCCAGCGTCCATAACACGGGAGTCGATGGGCGCCGGATTGAGCAGATCAGGCAAAAAAACAAACCGGCTCCTGGACACCTGGTACTGAAAGAGTGGTGGCTCTGAAATTTAAGCTGTGCTCGTTCAGCACCTGGAGAGCTCCACAGCTGAAATTTCAGCACCGTGGACAGCTCCCCTACACTCGCGGTGCTGACATTTCAGCACTGGACAGCGGCAGACACGAAGCCGGCAAAAAACTTGTCCATGGCTGTCAGGTTGTGTCCGGAGCATCCTGCAAAACACCGGACACAACCTGACAGTGAAAAATCACAGTGTGAAGCCGGCCTAAGGACCTTTACAGAGTCAATGTTGACTTTTAGGATTGCTGCCGCCAATCAGAGGCATGAGTCCTTCTCCTCTTTGTATATTTATACACTGCTGTGGATATTATTATCTTTTTAATTGCACCTACAGAGGGTAATACTATGTGCTGGGCACTATCGCAA
Organism: Allobates femoralis; assembly: GCA_033576535.1. Taxonomy (NCBI): domain Eukaryota; kingdom Metazoa; phylum Chordata; class Amphibia; order Anura; family Aromobatidae; genus Allobates; species Allobates femoralis. The sequence continues at coordinate 194,477,054 of JARQOC010000001.1, forward strand.
TGTATTTGTTACTGAGTAATACTTATTCTTTGCCTATAGACGATAGTTATTATGCAGTTATATTGTGCAGAAAGTGAACTGCAAGTGATTCTGTTTGACCTTTTTAGTGTGTAGAATAGAGGATTGTGGTAGGATTTTAAATTAATTTAGTAATAGTCCTTTAACCTGAATAAGAAAATCTCCTGAATGCTAGATGTCCTCTTCTATGGCTCCCAATAGGCTAATCTGCATCCTATACTTGGTGTTGAGGGTTACATAGTAACATATAGTAACATAGTTTTTAAGGTTGAAGGAAGACTTTAAGTCCATCTAGTTCAACCCATAGCCTAACATGTTGATCCAGAGGAAGGCAAAAAAAACCCCATGTGGCAACACTAAGCTCCACATTGGGGGAAAAAATTCCTTCCTGACTCCAGATACGGCAATCAGACTAATTCCCTGGATCAACGCCCTATCAAAGAATCTAGTATATATAACCGGTAATATTATAGTTTTCAAGAAAGGCATCCAGGCCCTTCTTAAATGTTAGTAGTGACTCACTCATTACAACATCATGTGGCAGAGAGTTCCATAGTCTCACTGCTCTTACAGTAAAGAATCCACGTCTGTGATTATGATTAAACCTTCTTCCCTCCAGACGTAGAGGATGCCCCCTTGTCCCAGTCTCAGGCCTAAGAGTAAAGAGATCATTAGAAAGGTCTCTGTACTGCCCCCTCATATATTTGTACATTATTATAAGATCACCCCTAAGCCTTCGTTTTTCCAAGCTAAATAACCCCAAGTTTAATAACCTGTCTTGGTATTGCAGACCCCTTAGTCCTCTAATAACTTTTGTCGCTCTTCTCTGGACCCGCTCTAGTTCAGCTATGTCTTTCTTATACACCGGAGACCAGAATTGTACACAGTATTCTAAGTGTGGTCGCACTAGTGACTTGTATAGAGGTAAAATTATGTTCTCCTCATGAGCATCTATGCCTCTTTTAATACATCCCATTATTTTATTTGCCTTTACAGCAGCTGCCTGACACTGGCCACTAAATGTGAGTTTGTCATCTACCCATACACCCAGGTCTTTTTCAGTGGTAGTTTTGCCCAGTGTTTTATAATTAAGCACATAATTATACCCTTTGTTTCCTCTGCCCAAGTGCATGACTTTACATTTATCCCCATTAAAGCGCATTTGCCATTTAGCAGCCCAAGCTTCTAGTTTACATAAATCCTCCTGTAATATAAAATTGTCCTCCTCTGTATTGATTACCCTGCAGAGTTTAGTGTCATCTGCAAATATTGAGATTCTACTCTGTATGCCCCCTACAAGGTCATTAATAACCTAGGGTTGTATTATTTTTTTTTGTTTCGTATTAAAACACCAACCACATTTAAGTAGTTCCCAATTCTCTTGTTGGTGACATCATGCACAATTTTTCCACTATACAGCATAAATCTATGGTACATAGCAAAAAGCCCCTAACTACCCATCTGTAAGAACGAAGCTTCTACACTGTGACTGGCTTTACAAAAACAGAGTCTTACCTCACACTTCTGAAAGTTTAGATCTCATCTGACACTGATGCTAATCTCTTCATTAAAATAATAGTCTCCAATGACCAGTGAGCTGAGGCCACTTTTAAAGTGTCACTTCACCTAAAGGCAAACTTAAAGGGGTTCTCTGAAAATAGAAAATACATAGAAAAGTTAATATAAATAACTTCCTAAATATCTTTAAAGTGAATCTATTAGTAATTTCTCCCCCTACTTTCCCCCCAAAAAAACAAAATGCATAGAAGAGCATCCAAACCTCTAGAAGCTGAATCCATTGACTGCTTTGTATCCTCTATCTGTTGCTGCATTCCTGTGAAATCAGCATTTGAATCGACATGCAAAGATTCCAGTGAAGCACTAAGTGCTCTTCTTGTGACAGAGCCTTGGCATCTGTAAGAAATGATGGTAAACATTTAGATGGGAAAGATAACTAAAGTACCACTGCAAACTTAGCGCAGGCAGTCAGTGGAACTATGAACTGCTACTGTTAGGCTGACTTCACACCATGGTTTTTGCCATCCTGTTCTGTTCGTTTTTAAAAGAACAGAACAGGATGTTTTTTTTATCCTATGTATCTCTATGTTGCCGGATTGGTCATAAATGGCCATCCGGTTTTGTGAATTCAGTTCTGGATTTGTTTCTGTCCTGTTTTTTCCCAGCCCCAAAATCGGACAACTATCGGCGGGATAGATTCCCTGATTGTAACTGGAAATCACACGGGTTAGAAGGAGCCTGGTAAGCCCTTGGAAGACAGGGTTACTGCAGGCTAGGCTAATACCAAAGTGTCGGCTCTGAGGGGGACTGAAGTAATACACCGGCTCCCCAGACAAACCGGTGGGGAGCACAGATTCCAGATCCGTGTTCCCACTACAGGGTTGGAGGCTCAGCAGCAACCACGAGGACCGTCCACACACACATAGGCGGAATCTACACGCAAGGGGCCGAGCTGCCGCCATACAATCCGCAGAGAGAGCAGAAAAGGAGAGGACAAGCCTGGAAGGACATATAGAAGGAGTGAGGGTTCTCAGAGTGACAGCGTAGCCGCAGAGGGTTAAGTGTTACCGGAGTTAACTGCGTAAAGCTGTTAAGAACTGAACTGTGCCATGAACTGTGTGACTTGGATGAACTTGAGAGTAAACCCTGTGAACCCTGCTTCAGTGTTCGTGTCTGATTTCAGGTATACTGAACTGTGCATTACACACACCTTTTATCCCGCCAGGAGCACCCCGACCCGCGGCGGGCTCATCCATCCAGCTGCAGCACATCCATTCCTCCATCCTTCTGGCAGAGCTGTGCTGCAGCGGTGGTTCCATTACTGACCACAACCTGTGGGTGGCGTCACGACAAACTATCCCTATAAATACTCCTTTTACTTTTGAAAACCCGGGACACGGTCCAGACCAAGACCGCCGTGATATCCCCTGCAGTACCCTGGTCCGGTACCGAGTACCCCGTCCCAGTGGGCTCCACATATTTACACTGCACAAAAGTCTGGAAGTGATAGCAACACATTTCTGTGTTGTGCAATATGTCTTCAGTGCTTACTTAGGTTGCACACTATGGCTGACAGGTCACAGGTCCTTCAGCATGTGACTCTGATGACATCATCACACGTCCTTCTGCACTTCTTGCTTGCCATCTGCCTATGATTGGACAGTGTCATACAGAAGGCAAAAGTACACCCCCAATGAAAATGATTTAATATCACCCACTTGGACTTAATTAAAGTTAACTCATTAGATGCCAAATATTTGATTGCCAATGTCTCCACAATTGAGAGGTGAAATTAAAGAAAATAAAAAACTTTTTTTATCCTGCTCTGCAAAAGACATTGTGTGTCCAGTTCAACATAAAAAATGTGGGGAAAAGGGAAATTGTCCCAACCTATTTAATTTGCATACAGACAAATATTCTGGAATAATTTTGAAACAAGGACTTTGGAGGGACCTGATATTAGTTCACTCCTATATGTTTGTTGAGTGGGCTTAGAGTTCTAAAAATAAACAGCTGTGAAACTGCTAATTGCAATTGACTCATACTGAAAGAGCATCGGCATTTTCTTTTATAACTCGACAGAAAACTATTAGATTGCTAGATTCACAAGTGTCAATCTACTCAAGAACACATGCATTCTCAGAAATTATATTTACACAATAAGTGTTAATGCTTTATGGCTCCTGTGCAGACATTGCAGGAGAGTTATTATGCTAAATGTCTTTTATAACTAAGGAGGGCCACCATCAGGGCATTACTGTCATTAGTGGTGTATGGGGCCTGGTGAGCAAAAGAAAACAGGGGAGGCCTGGACTGCAGGGGTGAATCCAAGGGGCATGAGCAGGGCATTTGCCCCAGGCGCAACCAGCAGGATGTAATTGAGTTCCCTGTTGCTGTGATCTGGGGTGTCTCCCTAGGAGCTGCATTTTACCACCCCCAGACTGGGAATCGGCTGTTCTTTGAGCCGACTGTCAAGCTGACAGCCAGCTCAGATAAAGTGCAGCGCGGCAACTACAAGCGAATCTTTGTACTTGTGCCTTTAAGAACCAAGTACATTTGAGGCCCTGGCCGCCAGCACTTCCGTCTCAGGGCAACGTCAGCAGCGTGATCAGGTCATCTGATCACAAATACTGAAATCACTTGCCAGTGCAGCAGAGGCACAGATAGCATTGCTGGTAAGTACTCCAGTGGAGATGACATCAAATATGTTATGTAATTCATGGGGGAGTTATTTTAGGACACAGTTTGGTGAGCAAGCGAAGGAGGGATGGGTGCTGAGCTGACACAGAATGAGGAGTAAGTAAAAGATGGGTGCTGATACAGAATATAGAGCAAAATGGGGTGAAATTTGAGGACATTTTGGGAAGTGAGGAAGGGGATGGGTGCAGGCACAACATAGGATGCAAGGGGTTATGTGTATGCAGACTCAAAAGAAGCAAGGTGGATAGGATGGGTGCAGACACTGTATGATGAATGATGGAGAGGGATATTTTTTGGACACTGTATTTGGAGTGAGAGGGGATAAGTGCAGACACTGCAAGAGGAGCGTGAGGGGATGAGTGTGGACACAGTATGGAGAGTGAGTGGGATAAGTGCAGAAACAGTATAAGCAGTGAAGGGGATGGGTGCGTATACAATATAGGCAATAAGAGGGATATATGAAAAGCAAGAAAGAAGGAGTGTATGTGAACACAGTATGGGCAGCAAGGATGATGGGATCGGTGCGGACAGTATGATGAATGAGATGGGGGGAGAAATTTGAATACACAGTTTAAGGAGCGAAGGGAAGATGTATGATTGAACAGTATGAGGGGGGACGTATGCTTTCACAGTATGGGGAGCGAAGGGGATGGGATGAATGTGGGCACAATATGGTGAGCAATCGGGGGGATTTAAGGATACAGTATGATGAGCCTGAGGGGGTATATGATAAAACTCTGAGAAGCAGGATGTATTTATACACAGTATTGGGAGTGAGGAAGATTGGTTGGGTGGACACACAGTATGGGGAGCGGGGAGGATGTGTGAGGAGACAGCAGGGTAAGCAAGAGGGCAAGGAGAAATTTGAGGACGCAGTATGAAGAGCAAAATTGGGATGGGTGCAGTATGGATAGCGATGAGGGGCATGTATGAGGAAACAGTATGAAAGGGGGGGGATGTATGCATGCACAGGATGAGGAAGTGGTGTAAGGGAGTACTTGGTACCTGGATGCTCCTGAAGACACCATCTATGAGGGGTGCATTCGAGAACTATGGGGTGCATTATACTAAATGGAGGACTATGTGGTGCAATATACTATATGGAGGACTATGAGGGTGCATTATATTATATAGAAGACTATGGGCATCCTTCTATATGGAGGACTATGGGGGTGCATTATATTATATAGAGGACTATGGTTGTGTATTATATTATATAAAGGACTATGGCGGTGCAATATACTACATGTAGGACTATGGAGGTGCAAAATACTACATGGACAACTATGGGGGTACAATATACTACATGGACTATGGGGGTGCATTATACTATATAGAGGACTACAGGGGTGGAGTATACTATATGGATGACTATGGGAGTGCATTAAAATATATGGAGGATTATGGGATGCATTATACTATATGGAGGGCTATGGATAGTATGGAGAACTTTGGGGGGTGCATTATAATATATGGAGGACTATGGGTGTGCATTTTACTACATGGAAGACTATGGGGGTGCATTAGAATATATGAAGGATTATGGGGTGCATTATAATATATGGAGAGCTATGAGGGTGCTTTGTAATATAAGGAGGACTATGGGGGTGCATAATTCTATATGGAGTACTAAAGGGTGCATTTTTTTATATGGAGCCAATTATACTATATGGAACCCATTATAATATTTGGAGGGCTCTGTGGTGGGCATGATAATACTTGGAGGGCTATGAAGGAGCCTTTCTACTTTATAGAGGGCTATTTGAGGACTATGTTGGGGGTCATTATACAGTGTGAAGAGGTGTATGGCCATTATACTTTATGTAGGTCCATTATACTATATAGAGGGCTGTGTGGTGGTTACAGTCGGGGATCATACTGTGCCAGGGTACTTGAGGGGGGTTACAGTAGGGTCATCATACTGTGTGTGTGGAGGGTCGTGTTGAGGAATTCCCTGTAGTGGTATCATGTAGTCTTTGTAGGTCACTTTTATTGGAATCATACTTTATGGGGGCAATGAAAGAGGAAAGTGGGGGCTTCAATAGGAGGGAAATCACTTTCTAAGGGCTACAAAGTTGTGAAATATGTACCTATGTGACCCATCCAAATATATATATATTTTTTTTGTATGGGGGGCAATTAGAATTCCTGCTATGGGACCCCATGATTTCTATGTACGCCCCTGGTGCACGATGCCTTGTCCTTTTCACATACACCTCTGCTGCAGGACTGATTGGCCATAACTTACATACCACGTCCAATGCCACCCCTCAGTATATACAGGTATTACAGCCATGTTTCTCCCGAGCAGACGTTGGTTAGTGACGCTATCACATCCCTTACTCAACCCAATTGGAAGGCCCCTACTATTAGCCTACCATTGCCATTAATGATCCTTGTTTTGGATGTGCGTGTGATGGCACTGGCATCCTTGTATTTGGTGGGGGCACCATTTTACAGTTCACCTCAGGCAGGAGAGAGGCTAGGTTCACCCCTGAGGGAACACAATAGCTAAGGAGTGAGACTATCCCACTGGGCGTGGAGCTAGGCTCTAGGTTTAAAGGTGAGACTCCATCAAAGTTCGTGAGTTGTAGAAAATTGTGCTAGCAGGTAATGCAGTTAATGGAAGATGTGTGCAAGCCAGAGAAGTACCGTAGACAGCAGAAAGTGGGGACTTGTGGCATTTGTCACCCTACCATAAGTGGACAGTGGGAATGTAGCACCTGAGAAGAACTCAAGATGGGGATGTTGTTTGAGGAGTACCTCCATCCTGCAGTTGGGAGTTTCAGGCCCAAACTCCAAGAAGTTCCCCTGTCAGCATAATAACTCCAGTGGTACAAGTTCTAAGAGGAGACTTGGCATAAAGCAGAGCAGACAAAACAATGCACAGAAACGGACGCTGGATGAGTCTAGCCTGATGGTGGCTCACACCGTTACTGAGAATGGGTCCCTGTGGGTGGGATGACAAGACCCTGGCAAGGAAGGACTTAATAACTTTAGTGTGCGGGACTGTGTTGCCAAGTAGTAAGAAGGACAACTGACGATTAACAAGTAAAGTACCAGGAACTATGGATCGGTCCAAAGTGAAGCTTTGCTTCAAAGTTATCTGTACTGTAAAGAACTGTTTTAATTGCTGTGCGCACAGTACCATATTTTTTAAGTACTGTGCAGCAAGTTAAGTAAAAGACTGTTTAAAAAGAAGCGTGCATCCATGTCTGTGAATCCCCAACAAAAGAATCTTGGCCTGCACGAGGGCCTAACGACAGGTATGGCTTGCCCACACCAAGACCACTCACCCAGTCAGGATCACCACAACAAACCCCTTCCCCCTTGCTCTAAGGAGGTGGCTGGGGCGTGGACTACCACTGAAGGACTTAGCCCCTTGCCTGCGACTACCGTCCTAGGCCACCCTCACAGTGGTGCCCATGTTTCTATTATACTTCTCCACTGCCACTCCTGACTTTAGCTTACATATGCTGAGAAAACATACTGAACAAGTATTGAACGTGTAAACATGGCCTAACGGTCTAAAGATGCTCTAGATTTATCAACCAGCAAGAGTTGCGTATTTTAAGGTTGTTTAGTCACAGTATACACATCTAAAAATTAACTAGTAACAATAAATACTTCACAATCTATACTTTTGTTTTTATGTTCACTAGTTGGAAAATACTAAAATATTAGGAGTCTATAAACATGCCCAAATCAAGAACTGCAGGTTCTGGTATAATCAGAAGTAACACCTCTTTGCCAAGCCTACATCCTGCAGTGATTCTCAGTTCACTAAACCACCACACGACCAGTTCTAAGCCCTCTACTACTGTATACTCACCCATCCCATGTAGACTGTGAGCCCTTGCGGGCATGGTCCTCTCTCTTCCTGTACATGTGTGTGCATTGTATTGTTCATAAATATTGTACTGGTCAATGTATGCCCCTTTTCACATGTAAAGCGCTATGGAATAAATGGTGATATAATAATAAATAATAATGTATCAGCTGCACAGTCATACTTTAAATTACTGATGAATAAATTGTTACTTTGGAGCTTACTGCAGATAGGCAGACAAACAATAAATATCCTAGCATCTGCTTACATGTACCCATTGGAGTACATGCCTTTGGTTTTAGAAGGTCATAAGGGTGACAATAATTTAATTTCTGTTGATTTAACATTTGTAATTTGGAACCCTTGTGCCGTAAAAAAAAAATAACCTCAGCGCTGGCTTGTTATGCTGTTTGTGAATGAGCCTAGCATGTATGACAAAGTGTCTTAATATTGGAAGAATGACACCCAGCCTGGAGAATGTGATGGAAGCAAAACAAATGGATTAGCAGTGCAGCCTTCACTTTGCTCTTGGGTCTGGCAGCTGTTAACTTGATTGATGTGTGACATCATCATCCAGGAACCTGCACATCCTCCCCTTCTTCTCTTCTTTCACTGACTGATATAACTTCACGTTCCCTACGTGCTCCTAATTGAAGTAGCAGACTTGGCAATAATGCTAATTAAGTAGTTATGACCACTCCGTGATGTAAAATGGTCTTCAGCCTCGACTTTATGTAACACATACTTCATTTCCCCCCACTGTCCCATCTGAAAACATTTTACATGGTACAAATTATAAATCCAAGTATCAACTTAAATCATATGGAGGAAAATTGTCCTGTGAGTTTTTCAAAGGAACATGTATTTTATGCATGAAAAGTTATTTTTTCACAGAAGTTTTGGAAAGCATATTTTGCCCTCTATTAGGTTACTATAGTCTTCATCCAGCTATTTTTTGCAGCTATGCAGTAGGTGAGTTATATGTATATGACTGAAGGTAAGGTTCATAAGTGACTTTTTTTAGTCACTACCTGCTCTTATTTAATTTGCCTGTACATTATAATTACAAAATTGTAACCAAAATAAAAGTTCCCTTAACACAAAATGGAAAAAATAATATTTTTAGGGTATATAAATCATTTGTTGCGGCACCAAACACAGGTGTAATAAATAAACACACCTTTATTTTAAAGTGGTTGTCTGGTCTAAATCCACAAGTCTGCAGTCACTCAATGCAAGTGTAATGAGTGAGGTGCAAAACAGTCTAGTCAGATTCTGGCAGGGAGAATGCATGTTGCATACTTGCGATTTCATGACCGCCATAACCTGCTTTGAAACTGGAGAATTCTCAAAGTGTGCATTGCACCGGTTGTGAAGATCCACAAATCTGCAATAACATAGAGTGACTGCAGACTTGTAGATTTAAACCAGAAAACCCCTTTAATATAACATTTTATAATGCAATGAAATAATGATATATACTTTTTAGAGTTGAGTAAAAGATTTGCAGATCCCTGTTCTAGTAGCTACATTGGATGTCTGTGGATTCCAGATCAGAGTTCTGCAAAGCTTTTCTTATCTGCCAGGATCACTGGTGCCTCTTCTGATTAGTGAAAAACAAAAGAAGGAGAGAGAGGCGCAATTGAGCAGTACCTGGTGGTCTAGTGGGAAATATTTACAGGTGAGGGGAACCCTGCTCACCTGTTATGGTTGTGCAAGCCTCACACAACCATGGGGTTCAGCATGGTATCTGAGGAAGACGGCGGTACGCCGTTGAAACGGTAGTGGCTAACTTTATTAATAATAAATAGGTTTGTGTACATCTGGACTATTGGTCACTGCATGTAACGCTCCAAGAGTGACTACAAAACACTTTTGGCTTCTGATTAGTGAACACAGTATGATGATTTTATTATGACGTGACGCATGTTTGACACCCTGCTGGGCCTCCTTGGGCATTCACCAAAAATGACAGGAGGTTCACATGAATCTTTCTTATGAACAATATGAATAATATGCATGCACTTGGCTTTCCTTGAAAAGAGATAGCACAAGGATCTATTATAAGAAAGAGATGTCAGCCGCAATGTGATGTTTTGGGCAATTCCTTCCGGAAACTTTGTGTTCTAGCATTCATGTGGATGTTACTTTGATAAGTGTCACCTAAATATAACTGTTGACCAAGTATGTTCCATCGTATCGGTGTTATTCATTATTGGTGGAGCCTCTTTCACTTGGATATTCACTTTAAGATTGTTCTGGAATGGTGGTAACAAAAGGACAAAGCATTCAGTTTGAGTATCCGTGTATTGTGCTGGAAAAACAAGGATCAAACAACCTACAGAACTAACAGAATTTACTGTTAACATGCTGGTATCTGATATACACGAGGAGTCCTTAGGGATTTTGTGGAGTCCATGTCTTCATGGGTCACAGCTGTTTTGGTTGTGAAAGAGGGAGCTACATGCGATAGGCATATCATTTTAATGTTATGCATTATGTATATCCAATGTACATGATTTTCTTAGGTTTTAGTCTAATTGAAAATTTTATTTCAATCCGACCTTCAACATGTCAGAACAGTCATATATATATTTATAGATAAACACCTCTCCTGGAACATAGGGGATTTCCAAAAGGGATGACATAAGTGGTGAGACTTAACACTCTCTGCTCAGCATCCCCCAAAATTCACTGTATGATTCCAAGATAGTCACATGACTCGTTTGGTAACATCCCAATGCACCTATAAGGTATTCACTGAGTGCTCGAGCAAAAGGTCTAATATAGAGGCAAAGTGTTATTGGGCTTACATTCAAAACATTGAGACAACATAAAATTATAGAAAAAAATATTCTACAGTATATTCAGCAAAACAGTAAATTCCTGAAAAAAATGATTGTGCTATAAGGGAAGACAGTTTTAGTAAATTGATATTTAAGGTGCTCTCTAGCTTTAAAAAATTAAAATAGAACTGAGTGGCTTTGCACAGCCTTTTTGTTATTGAAGCCAATATATAGTCACAATTAAAGTTCCACATAAAAAGCATAGTTATGTGCAGGGGTGCATCAAGCCCCCACGCCTCCTGAGCCGTGAGAGGGGGGGTGCTAGTAGCCGCGGGTGAGGAGCCGTGGGGGTGCTAGTAGCCGTGAGTGAAGACCGGGGGAGGGGTGGTGCTAGTAGCCACAGGGGGGCCTGCTAGTAGCCATGGCTGAGGAGCAGGGGTGTGTAGTGAGCGTTTGTGGGCTGCAGAGCAGGCAAGGGGAAAGTCTGTGCGGCTTACCCCATGCTACAGCTGGCGGCGCCCATCACACAGGAAGCCGCTGTGTGGTGCAGAAGCAGCCCCCTTCTCCAAAGCCGCTCCCCCTGGCCTACTTTCCTTGAAAACAAAATACGTAGGTTTTGGAAATTCAGCTTCTGAAACCTTTTTTCCCTAACGTCATCTCTTGGTGAGAGTTGGGGAACCACTTCTCACAAAATCATTCACTTTGCCTTTTTTTTTAACCTAATGCTTATAGGGAACTTTAGTGTCCTTTTTAATCTTTTTGCATGGTTCTTCAGATTCCCAGACTATCTCATCATTTTTGTAATACGAGGGGCAACTTTCCAGACTACAGTATGCACACTGTACATGTCTGAGGCCTTATACCCTTGTCTTATCCTCCACTCCAGCTTTATCTTATGGGTAATCCAAGAACACAGGTTGTTTTCTTGGACTGCCAAGTACATAAAGTAGTCTGAAGAGCTAGCAGCCTTTTACAGAAAAAAGTGAGGGCTGAGAATTTGAAGAACAGAAAGAACATCAGGTACAGTTGTGCTCAAAAGTTTACATACCACAGCAGATATTTAGCTTTCTTGGCCTTTTTTCACTATGAATGATAACACAAAAACGTTTTTTCCACTCATGGTTAGTGGTTGGGTAAAGCCATTAATTGTCAAGCTACTGTGTTTTCTCTTTTTATATCATAATGACAACCAAAAACATCCAAATAACCCTGATCAAATGTTCACATACCCCAGTTTTTAATACCAAGTATTGCCCCCTCTAATATCAATGACAGATTGAAGTGTTTTGTGGTAGTTGTGGATGAGGCTCTTTATTTTCAGGAAGAGTTCATGGAATATTGCTTGAGTTCCCCCTTTGACTTCCATTATACTAAAGTACTCGAGTCGTGCCCACCCAAGCATCCAACGGCTCTTGACGATTACCGAGCACCTGAGCATGGTAGTGCTCGCTCATCACTTCTGACAAACTGACATGCTGCAGATGTAGAAAAACACTTTGATGCTTCAAATTTGCAAGGAAAAATTAAGCAGCATATTCATTAGATATCAGAAATCTCATTCATTTTGCTGGTATGGTAAAATGCAGCATTTTTATTCTTGAAAAATGCTCTTAAACAAAATATGGCAAAAACACTACATGTGAACAAGTCCTAAGTCTCACTGTGCTGCGTCATTTCCCTGTTACGCCATGATATTCCTGGTGTAATGTAAGCATAGTCTAGAGCAGGGGTCTCAAACTCGGCTGGGTTGGTGGGCCGCACATAGAAAAACATTTATAGCGGGGGGCCGCATCTCTTGTAGGACTAAGTGATATTTTTAGTAATACCAGAATTTCTTGCTCAATGTAGTAAAGTACAAGTCCTGATCCCTTTCTTGTAGTAATGTCTCCATCCTGTAGTAATGTCCTTTTCTACTGATGTCCCCCATTCTGATCCCTTTTTCTAGTGATGATCCCTATCCTGATCCCTTTTTCTAGTGATGTCCACCATCCTGATCCCTTTTTCTAGTGATGTCCCCCATCGATCATGGTCCGCTTTTGTAGTGATGTCCCCACACTGATCTCCTTTTGTAGTGATGTCCCCCATCCTGATCCCCTTTTATAGTGGTGTCCCCCATCCTGATCCCCTTTTATAGTGATGTCCCCCATCCTGATCCCCTTTTATAGTGGTGTCCCCCATCCTGATCTACTTTTAAAGTGATGCCCCCCCATCCTGATCTACTTTTATAGTGATGCCCCCCCATCCTGTTTTACCTTCTTACACACTCAAATACACACTCTATCACACTCACACACAAACCCCCCCACACACACACACACATACTCTCAAACACACTCTCACACATCCTCATACACACTCTTACACTCACACTCATACACACACTGAAACTCGCACACACTATCTTATACACACATCCTCACTCACACACTCAGTCTCACACACACACCTTCTCACACACACTCACACTTTTCTCACTTTAATGATGCATCGTTCCAGTGCAGGGGGCCGCCGCGGTCCCCACTGTACTGACTTCCAGCCTCCGCTGTGCTAAGACTTCCTCCAGCCGCCGCCCAGACAAGCGCTGTTGCTCATCAAGATCAATGCAATCTACCAGCCAGAGGCCTGCAGGTGACGTCATATTCTGCCATCAGCTGCGGGCCTCTCATTGGCTGGCAGCTTGCATTGATCTTGCTGAGTGGCAGAGCTTGTTAGTGCTGCGGACAGAAGTCATCACACAGCGGGGACTGCAGCGGCCCCCTGCACTGGGGCAATGCATCATTAAGTTGTCCAAGGTGCCGCGGGCCGCATAGTGAAGCCCCAGGGGCCGCATGCGGCCCTCGGGCCGCGAGTTTGAGACCCCTGGTCTAGAGGGTATAATCCAACCATCATTACTGGAGTGGTGGGAGATTTACCATATGGGATTTTTTTTCTTTATACTTTATATGAAGCTATTATTTTTTTTATTTTTTAAAAAATGAATGACCACTTTTATATTATTGTTTTACAAAGTCTTAAGCTTAAAGCTTTTATTTACAATTCATTAAATGAAAAATGTCAGTCAATTTTGCAAGATTCATATATACATAGGTTTACATAATAACAAATAAAATCTGTATCCAATGAATCATGATAACTTTAAAAATGTTATCTTTAAAAGGTTATCATGTGTAAAAGGTAATCATATAAATGTCTGTACAATAAAAAAGAAAACTACATACATAATATGTTAGACACAAGTATTCCTGAAAAACTGTAGATATTAATACTATTGGTAAATGTAGTATCATCATGCACAGTAACTTAATTGACATGCTTATCTCATTATATGCTATGTTCACAATGTCAATGTCAAGTTGTAATAGGATATTGTATTATTTAGTGGTTTAATTAAAGAAACATATGATGTTATACACCAAATGTGTCCCTTCCCCGCCTTCTAGTCCTCCCCCTTATTGATATTTATTTACTTGTGAGTCAAATGCTCTTTTCGGAGGATGTTCTCACTTCCAGAGAGGTTGTTATGGGAGTTTACAACACCTACAAAGCATTCTGCAATAGGGGCTTAAATCTGTTCACACTTACTCTAATTTCCACACCCATTGCTTTTCAAGGCCATCATTTCTTGCCCTTATATGTGAAGGATAAAGATGGAGCGTATTAAAAGTGTCATTATGCTGTAGAGAGACTGCTGATATCATTCTCATTACTACGTGCTAAGCTGATTGAATATACATTCAACACTCTTAAGGGCCTGTCACACGTGTCAATGTCGCCCACAATATCGCTCATGCGTCACATATTATTAATCGCCTGAGCGATGTGAAATTATCGCAGGTAAGGCTGGTTTCACACTGCGGTTTTTCACTGATCAGGTTCGATCAGGTTTGTGTGCCAAAACCAGGAGAGGAACCAGGAGAGGAACTTGCAGAGAAAAACTATAATTGAAAGATTGACAGCTGTTCTGAGTTTTGGAGACACTCCTGGTTTTGAAACACAAAACCTGATCGAACCTGACCTGATCTGACCGCAGTGTGAAACCAGCCTTAGATGTCACACGCGTCAATATGACCCAGCGATGCGGTGATGTCGCCATCTTGCGAGCGATTTTATTTAGTCGCTTTGTACGATGTCAAAATAGAAAATACGTCGCTGAGTTTAGTGTCACACGCAGCGATGCACAAGGTCTACTGAGCGATGAGCGACAGGTTTTACGTCTGGCAGTGAAACCTGCGATCGGCGATCAGCGACATATCGCTGGTTGCATCGCTTGGTCACACGCTTCAATGTCGCTCCTGCGTCACTTTTGTGTCGCTCGAGCGACTGAAAATCCGTGACGTACAAGCGACATTGACAGCGATATTGACACGTGTGACATCCCCTTAAGTATAATAAGGCAAATTAATCTAATTGAAGTGATACCTGGGATTTATTGATCAGTGTGGCTATAGGAGAATACTTTCTTATCATTTAAAGCTGTATATAGTGTTACAAAAGGACGAGTTGTCCTAGATTATATGTAATATTATCTTATACTACAGAATGAATAAAAACTATGCAAAACCAATCATTACATGCTACACAAAGTCTCACTGCCATTTATTACATCATAAACAATTACAAATACAAAAATAGCTATTCAAGCTATTCAATAAATAATAATTCCAAAATACATTATAATCATCCCCATTGTTACTTGATAGAGAGGATTGAATGTTTTCAACTTGAAATCTGCGTGGTTCGAAAAATGTTACCAAAAAATAGATCTGCAGAAAGTAATTTTGCCACAACTTGCAGGTATCCCAACTGCTCTGAATAAATGTGTGTAACATCTGATGTCTCCTACAACTGTGTTCAACACCTTTCAATCTCCTTAGCGGAAACACAGCCTTTTTACTGACAAAGTGATTTCACCAAGGAAACAGATGGTAATGTGATAATAGCCAACAGCCCACTTAATACCACAGCGCATAAACAGACTTTTCATGTTGTTTCAAATTTGAAAATAAAGTCTAAAAATTATCCCTATTAGTCATTTGTGATCAAGAACGGTGTTCTGTGCAGTACATAGACACTGACAGTGTTACTGTAAGGGTCTGAGCCCACTTGGCATTTGTGCTCTATTTCTGTTGACCCGTTTTTGCTGTAATTTCTGCAGCCGAAACAGATCCTCTTTTTTTGCAAAAAAGCATCATAAACGAATCATCCATTTGTGTTGCTTTTTTGCTCCTTTTTTTTAGTGCTGCACTTTTGCTTTTTCAAAGTACAAATGCAGTACTATTCCATAAGGGGCATGGGGGACATAGAGAGAGAGACAATTATAAAAGATTATTCCACTGCACACTGGAATACCAAGAATTAAGGGAGACGCTTAGCAAATGTATTGGCCAATGCAAAAGAACCCAATAACCACGACAAGGTGCATCTCATGTATTGGGACCCTTACCTGAAAATTCCTTATGTGCAATTAAAATTTACCTGTATGGGATGGTAGGTTCCTGGCTATAAAGTAACATAATTCTATTACAGCTAACTAGCGTGGGTGCACAGACAGACTAAGTTACTGCAAATTACAAAAATACTGACTGGCACACCTAATGCGTGTGAACAAGGTACTAGCAAAAAAAAAAAACATATAACTATAAAAAGTTATTCCGCTGAACACTAGAACACTAAGAATTAAGAGAGATGCTTAGCAAACATTTTGGCCAATGCAAATGAGACCGATAACTGTGACAATGTGCATCTCATGTATCGAGATCCTAACCTGAAATGCCTCTATGTGCGATTAAAATCTGCTTGTATGGAAGGTAGGATCATGTGCAGAGTGGAATTCCATCGTGTCGGCACATCTTATATCAAACAATTAACCGGCTGCCCAAAAGACCTCTGTAGTGATGCCAACCGATGAGCCGTTGGGTGAGAATGGCAGACGTGAGCACACAGTGAACGTGACTTATGCAGCAGCTCATCCAGGCTGGGATAATGGCATAAGAATTACTGGACAACCAGGTTAAGGATATGAGCCATACAAGACACATGTGTAAGTTTGCCTCGGCATAGGGCCACTACCAGGTTCGCACCATTATTGCACATGGCCTTCCGTGGTTCCAGGTTTAGCAGAGATAACCATTTCTGAAACTCAGCTTGCATAGCTGTCCATAACTCTTCAGCTGTGGAACTCACATCTCCAAGGCATTTTAATTTCAACACTGATGGCAAAGTGCCCTGGCAGCATAGTACGGAGGTGGGGTGGATTCTCATTCATTAAGGAAGACATCAATGGTGTAGCTGGAGGCCCTAGAGGAGGTGGCCCTTGGCCATGTTTTCTCATCCAGGTGTCAAAGGTGATATGCACCCTGTCACGCACAGAGTTTCTCAAGGAAGATGTTATATGCAACATGCTGGTATAGCGTAGGCACAGCTTTCTTACAGAAGTAATGGCCACTGGACAACTGATACTGGAGAGATACGACAGCCAAACTGCTTTCGGAAACTATTTGTACCCACCAGGCTGGAAGGCAGCATAATTGTGGCCAATGAATTAGAGATGGTCAAGCTGAACCTCTTTCTTTGGGATGTGTAGAAGGAAATAATATTTTCCGTGACCACATCTGCAGGACCAAGGGCTGACTGCTGTGCTGAGAGTAGGGTGTACCCGACAAAGTGCTGTACTGTGAGGAAGGTGCAGGCGGAGATTTTATGGTGGGTTGACAAACACATGGTGTGCATGGGATTGAGACAAAAAAAATACCTTTTTAGGGGACACTGAAGGGTTTTGCAATTACTGGTTTGAGGCAAAAAATGGCTTTTTTGTACAAATTAAAGGATTTTACAATCACTAGTTAAAGGCCAAACACAGCCTTTTTAGGGGAAACTGAAGGATTTGGCAATCACTGGTTAGAAGCCAAACACGGCCTTTTAATGGGAAACTGAAGGATTTTGCAATCACTGCTTGTAGGCAAAAAATGCCTTTCTAGTACAAACCGAAGGATTTGACAATCACTGGTTAAAGGCCAAAAACAGCTCAGGAAGGAGACGGGTTCTGTGTCCCAGAGATGAACACAATTTGGTCTGAAATTGAACTGTTTGGTGATAATGTCCATCGTTAGGTTTCAAGGAAAAATGGGAGAAGCTTGAAAGCCTAGGAACACTATCCACACTTTTCAGCCTCATGTTGTGGGGTTGTTTTACTACATTAGAGACTTTTGCACTTCACAAATGATGGGATCATGAGGAAAGAAGATTATGTGGTAATATTGAAGCAGCATCTCAAGACATCAGCCAGGTAGTTTAAGCTTTCTGAGGAAATTGGTCTTCCAAATGGATAATGACCCGAAGCATACTGCCAAATTGGTTACAAAGTAGCTTAAGGATAACAAAGCCAATATTTTGGAGTGGCCATTACAAAGACCTGAACTCAATCCTATTGAAAATTTATGGGCAAAGCTGAAATAGCAGGTGCGAGTAAGGCAATCTACAAACATGGCTCAGTTACACAAGTTCTGTCAGGAGTAATGGGCCCAAATTCCTACCGAGTACTGTGAGAAGCTTGTGGAAGGATATCAAAAATGTTTGACCAAAGTCATAGTTTAAGGGCAAAGGTACCAAATACTAATGAAATGTATGTAAACTTGTGATTTTGCAGAAAGTAATAAAAATGCCTTAAAACATTCTCTCTCATTATTATGGCATTTGGCAAATATTAATAATTATGGTAATCCTATTGACCTAAAATGGGAAAGTTTTATTTTTATCTCATCTCAGATTGTAAGAAAAACATACATATATGTTTTTTATATACTGTATGTAAACTTTTGGTTTCAACTGTATCTGCTGACAAAATTATTCTCATAAGTGTTATAACATACAGGTGCATCTCAATGAATTAGAATAACATGAAAAGTTAATTACAGAGTGATCTATTTCAAGTGTTTATTTCTGTAAATGTTAACGATTGGTTGCTTGCAGCCAATAAAAACCCAAAGGTGATTATCTCAGAAAATTAAGGGAGAGAGGATGAAGGGTTGAAAACAACGCTGCCATATTCCATGAGACATCAAAAGGTGAATATAATATGGATTTATTAGTCAAAGCAATTCAGGGCTCCCTGAAACACGACAATGTTATATTGATTTGTCCTGAGGAAGGGCCAGGGAGCCCTGAAAGGTGTTGACTAATAAATCAATATTATATTCATCCTTTGATGTCTGGTGGAATATGGCCGCGTGGTTTTAAATCCTTAATCCTCCCTACTCTATATGCACTGTGTTTGGGGCCGCAGCAGCCGTGATATGCTTTTATAGTGGTTGTGACCCTCACAACCACACAAGGTGAAGCCTCCTATACCTATTTAGGTCATATTTTATCTCTCAGACCTTTCATTCTCACTACTTTAATTTTCTGAGATAATGAACTATGGGTTTTCATTGGCTGTAAGCCATAATCATCAACATTACCACAAATAAACACTTGAAATATATTACTCTATTTGTAATTACTCTATATAATTCATGTGTTTCACTTTATGTATTGAATTACTGAAATAACTTAACTTTTTAATGATATTCTAATTAATTGAAATCCACCTGTATAAATACATAATGATGATATGTTGGACACAGGGCCACCTGATGAAGATAGCCTGCGTGCTATTGAAACACGTTGTGGCCCATATGGGGAACTAATAATAAAAGGTTTGAGAATCTGTAAATACATTCCCTTTGCTTTGTGCCTTAGCTCTCATAAATTCCAGTATTCATTTTCCCTTTGTTTATGTTGTAATCCCATTATGGGATCACTGGGGGAGCTGCTCTGGGCCAGGGTTTTTTCAAAATCCTCCTCTTCGAGGACCTGGGAAGCATCTTAACTACAGTAACAGCGGTAGGACCTGCGGTGATGTCACATCCAGCCTGGATCATGTGACCTCCTGGGTTCACAGTGGCTAGGGCAGGACTACAGGCCAGCTTATCGTGCAGCTTCCTATTGGGGGCTCCTCTGCTTCCAGGCATATACCAGTGTTGTGCACAACTGCACAACCCCCCAGGTGAGTGGCCAATTGGCATGCAATCTGTTAACCCTCCAGACCACCAGGTTTCACACATCACGCTCCTGTACCTTTTGTTTTACATCATTTCTCAAATCTGACCAGCATCACTTTATAAGGCCGAAATATGCTGAGTGAGACGCATGGGAGATACTCGCATGAGTCTCGCATGACTCACTCGGAACGGCTGTTATCTCTCTGGACAGGAGTATGCATATGTTTCTTTGCTGCTGATGCGCTATTTCCAGAGACACAGTGGCTTTTCCAGGTGAGTCATGTAAGAATCATGCGAGTATCTTGCATGGGTCTTGCTCAGTGTGTCTGGTCTCTGTTAATAACTTCGGAACGCTTCAACAAATGGTTCTGAGACAGTTTTTTCAAGACATGTTGATATTTATGTTAGTGGTAAATTTTGGTTGATATTATTGCTTATTACATATTTCTGAAAATATTGAACGTTTGACGAAAATTTTAAAATTTCACAATTTTCATATCTTGAATTTAGACACAAAATAATTAATAAATAACATTTACCACATGTCTACTAAACATCAGTCCCATTTTTTAAACAATGTTTTGTTAGATAATTAGAAAATCAAAATTTCTCATTTTCCCAATAAAATTGACAAAACCAATTTTTTAGGGACCACAGAAACACTCAAAAGTGACACCATTATAAAAACTGCGCCCCTCAGAATACTCAAAACTACACTCAAGAAGTTTATTTCTGTAAGTTTCTCCTTTTTATTTCATTGTTTGCATATGTGTATGTCATTTTATTATTTCTATTTTTATATCTTTTTATGTAAGCACTGTACTTTTTACATTAAAGCTTAAAACTTTAATAAGTTTGACCCTTGTATACTCTAAGAATTCACAGCCCGAGGAAGGTGTGATGTTGTTGATTATCTGATAAGTCTTAGTTTAGGGGAACTCATCGGCCCCCCAAAATTCGATGGGTGGTGGCAGTGTGTGTGAAGCGGGGTGCGCTGTGTGAGTTGGGGTGTGATTGATGCTTCCTTTCAGCATAGGACAGAGGTCGAGTGCTGGATTGAGTGAGAGGAGATAGATTAACCCTTGCAGGCACAACCCCAAGTCACGTGCTGAGGAGTCGGTATTATAGAAATAATAAAATGACATATGCAAACAATGAAATAAAAAGGAGAAACTTACAGAAACCTAAACTTTGTTTCATATTCAGAACGGTGGCACAAGTGGTTAGCACTGCAGCACTGGGATCCTGAGGTCCTGGGTTCAATTCCCACCAAGGGCACTAAGGACAACATCTGCAAGGAGTTTGTATGTTCTCCCCGTGTTTGCGTGGGTTTCCTCCAGGCACTCCGGTTTCCTCCCACATTGTAAAGACATACTGATAGGATGTTTAGATTGTGAGCTACAAGAGAGACAGTATTACTCATTTATGTAAGTGCTATGGAGTTAATAGCGTTATATAAATGAATAAATATCAATAAAATATTAATATCATATACCCTTTAGGTGCAATCCAGGAATTGAAGCAATTTGGAAGTAAAATATGGACGTTTTACTTTTCCCCATAAAAATGTTACTTTAGCCTCAAGTTTACATTTTCACAAGGCTAAAAGTACAAAATGAACCCCAAATTTGTTGTGCAATTTTTCCTGCGTACACTAGTACCTCATGTGGCTTTGAGACTACTGTTATGAGCGTATGGCATTGTTACACAGTTTCTGACCAAATATTTCACTTCTGGAGTGCAGAATTTGCTTGAATAGATAGCAGATGCCATGTCATGCTTACAAAGCCCCTTAAGTGCATAAACATTGCAAACACCCACAAATGGACCCATTTTGGAAACCACACTTCTTAAGGAATTTATCTAAATGTGTGGTGAACATTTTGAACCCACAGGTACTTCAAAGAATTTTAGAACGTTGATCAATGAAAATGGGGAAAGACATTTTTCCTACAAAAATATTGTTTTAATTGCAAATTTTGCATTTTCACATGGGTAACAGGAAGAAATGGACCATACAATTTTTCCAGAGTACACCAATATTGCATATGTGATGGAAAACGACTGTTTGTATTTACAGCAATTCTTGGAAGTGAAATAGCACCATTTGACTTTTTGTGCTCAAACTTGGCTGGCATAGTGGACACCGTGTCACTTTTGTAGAAACCCTGATGTGCCTAAACAGTGGAAACCCACACAAGTGACCTCATTTTGGGAACTACACCCCTTGAAAAACTTATCTAGAGGTGTGGTGAGCATCTTGAACCCACAGATCCTTTACAGAATTTTAAAGCATTAGTCCGTGAAAATTCTTTTTTCCCTAAAAATTTTATTTTGGCCCCATTTTTTCACTTTAGGAAGGGTAGCAAGAAAATGGACCAAATAATTTGTTGTGCTATTTCTCCTGAGTAGAGGAATACATGATATGTGGGATGAGCGAGTATACTTGCTACTATTCGGTATTCGCCGAATAGTAGCGGTATTCGGGCTACTCGCTACTCTCCGAGTACTTATGTGTACTCGGGAGTAGCGAGTAGTCCTAATACTTTCGCAGTGTATCTATAGATACATTGCAAAAGTAGCTTGAAAGTAATTAAAAGTTGTTAAAAAGTAATAAACTTACATACTCACCTTCCGACGCCTGCACCGAGACCGGCAGAGAAGCCATCCGATCGCTGGACACGGACCTTTCACTACCAGCCAATCAGATAGCCGGAAGCGATCTGGCCAATCAGATGTCGCCACATCACAACCACGTGAGCGCTAGCGGCCACCTGATTGGCCAATTTGCAAGGTCCTAGATTTACTATCAGGACCTTGCAAACTGGCCAATCAGGTGGCCGCGAGCGATGACGTAGTTGCGACATGGCGCCATCTGATTGGCCAGATTGCTATTGGCCATCTGATTGGCTGGTAGTGAAAGGTCCTTGTCCAGCGATCGGATGGCTTCTCTGCCGGTCAGGGTGCAGGCGTCAGAAGGTGAGTATGTAAGTTTATTATTTTTTAACAACTTTTACTCACTTTTAGGCTACCGTATATACTCACGTATAAGCCGAGTTTTTCAGCCCAAAATTTGGGCTGAAAAGTCCCCCCTCGGCTTATACGCGAGTATACCGAACCAGACGGCCCCCCAGGAGGTATACAGGCCCCCCCATCAAGGTCCAGGGCCCCCCCCCCCCTTGCGCGGCAAACCTGTAAAGTAAAATCCTACTTATCACTGTCCTGTCGCGCTGTCCCCGCCGACGTCATTGCCCGCGACCACAGGAAGCCGGAAGACGCGGAATGAAGCCCGGGATCGTGATGTCGGCAGCGGGGACAGCGCTACAGGACACTGATAAGTATGATTTTACTTTACAGGTTTGCCCTGGACCTTGATGGGGGGGCCTGTATACCTCCGGGGCTGCTGCTGTATACAGCCCTGGGGCTGCTGCTGTATACATCCCCGGGGCTGCTGCTGTATACAGCCCTGGGGCTGCTGCTGTATACACCCCTGGGGCTGCTGCTGTATACACCCCTGGGGCTGCTGTATATACCTCTGGGGCTGTATATACCTCTGGGGCTGCTGTATACTACCACTGGGGCTGCTGTATACTACCACTGGGGCTGCTGTATACTACCACTGGGGCTGCTGTATAGTACCACTGGGGCTGTATATACCTCTGGGGCTGCTGTATACTACCTCTGGGGCTGCTGTATACTAACCACTGGGGCTGCTGTATACTACCACTGGGGCTGCTGTATAGTACCACTGGGGCTGTATATACCTCTGGGGCTGCTGTATATACCACTGGGGCTGCTGTATACACCTCTGGGGCTGCTGTATACTAACTACTGGGGCTGCTGCTGTATATACCACTGGGGCTGCTGCTGTATACTACCATTGGGGCTGCTGTATATACCTCTGGGGCTGCTGTATACCACACTGCTGGGGGCTGTATACCTGTGCTGGGGTCCACCCTCGGCTTATACACGAGTCAATAGGTTTTCCCAGATTTTGGGGGCAAAAGTAGGGGGGTCGGCTTATACACGGGTCGGCTTATACACGAGTATATACGGTACTTTTGCAGTGTATCTATGGTTACACTGCGAAAGTATTTGTACTCGTTATACTCGCAATGAGTAGCGAGTATCGCTACCTACTCGTTGCGAGTATAGCGAGCACGATTATTAAGGTACTCGCTCATCCCTAGTGGTCAGAAGAAACTCTTGTTTGAGCACATAGCAGGACTTAAAAGGGAAGGAGAGCTATTTCATTTTTGGCATGCAAAATTGTCTCAAATAGATAGTGGATGTTGTGTTACATTTGGAGAGCTGCTGAGGTCCCAAAGCAACAAACACCTCCCATTTTAGAAATCATACCCCTTAAGGAATTTAACTAGGGGTGTCATGAGCATCTTGAAACCCATTGGTGCTTCACAGAATTTTAAAATATTGAGCCGTGAAAAGCAAACGGCATTTTTTCAACAAAAATAATGCTGAAGGCCCACATTTTCACAAGGGTAACAGAAGAAAATGGACAACAAAATATTTCTAATGCAATTTCTCCTGAGTACGGCAATACACCATATGAGGTTGGAAACGACTTTTTAGGGATAATGCAAATCTCAGAAAGAAGTGAGCACCATATCGAAGTGCAGATTTGTCTTGAATGGTTTGTGGATGCCATGTCACATTGGAGGAGTCTATGAGGTGTCAAAACAGCAGAATGCCCCATAAGTGACCCCATTTTACATGCTAAACCTCCTAATGAAATCATCTAGTGGTGCAGTGAGCATATTGACACCACATAAGTTTAAAAAAATGTTATTATTGGGGCGGTGAAGAAAAAATGATTACATATTTACCACTAAAATGTTGATTTAGACTGAGATTTGACATTTTTGCAAGAGGAAATAGATAAAAATTACAACATAATTGTATCATAATTAACAATGTGACAATAGCCCACATATGACTATAGACTACCATTTGGACATGTGGCAAGACTCGGAAGGGAAGGAACACTATTTGACTTTTCGAGCGTGGAGAGGGGAAAGCGGAGATCTCAATCTGTGCATAAACTGACTCCATCGCAATAGACTTCAGGAAAATGGCTGTGGAGGTGGAGCATTCAGGGACTGAGATCTCGGCACCACCTTTGCAGCAATTTTCCTGAAGTACATTGTGTCCACCACAGACAGATCAATTGTGCCTGCCTCACACTGCTTTAACACTCCCTCCTTCCAGCCTTAGGTCCACAGCATTGCCCCACTGGTGCCTCCACAACACCCCTTCCTCTCAGCTCATGATTAGCAGCATTGCCCCACTGCTGCCACCACTGACTTCCTGCAGCAGCAACCTTGCCTCTTGTGACCCCGGTATGCTTCACTTGGACTAAGAGATGAACTCTAGAACTACAAGACGGATCCCCATTTTAACATTAAAAATAATTTTTTTCCTCAATTTTCCTCCTGTAAATTTGGGGTTCATCTTAAAACACTGTGCATGTTATAATATGCAAAATACAGTAAATGCTAAACAAGTGGACATGAATTGTGGTTTAGGCACACTGTGGGGCCCAGAAGGGAGGTGAGTATTTGGATTTGGGAGCGCAGATTTCGCTGGATGTCTTTCAAGGGCAAGGATCCATAGTGCTTTTCCAGACCTTTTGTGCTACTTGTGATCTGGAAACCTTTAGGGTATGTGCACATCGGACGGTTCTGCATCTTTGCAGACCGTCCTAAAACCGGTGTAGAATTGCAGAAACTGAGTTTTCTGAACTCGGCAGTGTCCCTCGTTTTGTTAGCGTTTTGCTAACGTTTTGCGATCGGTTTATTAGCGTTTGTACAGCGTGTTCTTGGCGATTTCTCCGGCGTTTTTCTTAGCGTTTTCCAGACTGGTTTTTGGTGCACTTGTAAGCTAGATCCACTGGAAAAACGCTCAAAAGAAGTCACTTGCTCTATCTTTGAAAACTGGTGAAGAAACTGGAAAGGAGACAAAAAAACCCGTTCTAATGTACACAGCGTTTTCTAAAAGCCATTGACTAGCATGTTAATCCAACCGGTGGCTAGGATTAACATAAATTAACATAAAACTCAGCGGAAACCGCCGACGGAAAACGCTAAAAAACAGCCCACAAAACGTCCAATGTGCACATACCCTTATATTTCTGTTAACAGATAACAAATCTGAGTGGGAGCTTGTTTTTTGTGGGTTAAGTAGAAGCTTCTATTGGTGGTAGAGAACATTTAGGATCAGTTCACATTTATCTATGCTAAGCACTTACATCAGGGTTTTCATCTAAATCTATAAAATATATGATGCAGATGACACCTCCAATGGATTCATTCACTAATGAAGCCACAAAGACATTGTGCACCTTATGTGGCTTCTGTCCGGTGGTATCCGTCTTTTAAAATGTCCACAAAAAAAGGTGATTGACCGCAATTTTATGCATGCCTAAAAAAGCAAGAATGCCTGGATCATAGGCTAGAGAGAGTGCAAAGTATTTCCATCTGCCTCCTTATAGAAAATCTTCTGTCTAGGTTTTCATCTGAATCATGTATTTCAGAGATTTACATGGAAACCCTGATGTAAGCACTCAGCGTAGAGCAAAACACAAATGTGAGCTAAGCCTTTACTGCGATCTTTGGAACGTGCTACACTCACTTGGTGTCATGGCGACTTCTGACTCTGTTCACACTATGGACTCTTGGATTATGACTGTGAGGAAAATATGAAATATCTTCTATATTTCTAGAAATACAAGCAGAGCTGACAAACGTCTCCTCCACCCGTGTGTTTTTGTGATAACACTGTTTCTAGCTTCTCGCTCTCACTACTACTCACCGTCAGGTATTTTATTAGCGCAAACTATGAATTTTACAACTTGGAGGAATGCTGAGTTTTATGACCTTGGCATCAGCAGAGCCAATGTGTTTACCTCCAAAAATCCACCACATGCAAGCCACATACACTTAAGGTCACATTTAATAATACATATTAGTGCCATAATTACATATATAAGATTTTTGGGGCGCACACAACTTGGGGATCGCACAGCATCTTTTTGCATTCCTAGGAGAGTATTAGAAACCTAGGAAATTAATTTCTGCCTATCTGCAAGTTACAGCCATATCATGTTTAGTCTCAAGCAACTGATAAATTTCTCACCGAGAAGATGAAATGAATATCTTTCATATGTCGTGCTCAAAGGCTGAGATATGGCAAAGACTGGTAATTTTATACATTTTCACCAGGGCTGTGCTTCCTCCAAAGCTCGGCCCCATGAGATCACTAAGTAGGAGTGGACAGGTAGTCATAAAAGCTGGATACACAATTTTGAGGTGTTCAAAGCCATGAAGAGACAGCCTAAAAAACAACATCACATGCTTCAATATCGTTAACGATATCGTTGAAACGTCACTATTTTTTAATCGCTGAAACGATATCGTTTGTGTGTCGTTGCGTGTAACCGAACGATCTTTTCCCGAAAAATGGTTTGATCGCTCATCACAGATTTGAGATCCTGACCTCAAATCTGCCATGTGTCGTTCAATTAACCAGCGGTCAACCTGCTGCATCGTTGTGTGTGGCACCGCGATAAGGATTTTGTGAACGACGATTTCGTCTATTCACAACATTGAACAAGTATTGTTCCTGGGTTGTGCGAATGATAGCTGCTCGCCGCATCGTTGGCGCCTCGTTTACGATATCTAGACATGTGACATCTCACCAACGATCTCGAGAGATTGACCGAACGATCTCGTTCACGGGAGATCGCTCGTGCGATCGTTAACAATATTGAAGCGTGTGACATGGCCTTAACACTTGATGGGGCACTGGATCATCTCTATGGGATCTCTTCTCGCCCTTATCTCCATGCCATCCCTGTGACTGAGAATTATTACGTTTCATACCTTTATCCCTTTTATTTTAATAACTGTTTATACATATTGTAAATTGTCTCTTTTGTAATATTTTTTGTATCTTTTGCAAACACTGCCAATATTTTCATAGTGTATCTATAAAAACTTGCTAGCTTCGTTCTTCTTGCTTTATAATGATCCGTCACGTCCTTCGTGCAAACTTCATTTACCAAAAGGGTGTCTGATCCACCTATAAGTGATCGATGGTGGCAGCATGATTTTCATGTTTATGTGGTATCGTGGGTGGACCGAGGTATATATATATTCCTAGCAGTAGCTGGTGGTATATATACATACCGTCACATCAAGTGCTACAATGTTCAACATACATTAGAGCAGATGCGCTCATTTTCTTATCCTTTGTTAATACCTTGATTCGCCAGCAGGATAAAGGAGAGCCAGAGAGTTGCAAGTTCCTGACTAGTTCGTGATAGTGACAAACTTTCTTGTGCCTTTTAAGGGCTCGTTACACGCTATGATATCGGTAACGATATCATTGGTACGTCATGGCTCTTGGGGCGGAGCAATGACGTAACAATGTCGTTGCATGTGACACGTAAATATGACCAACGATAAGTCGCCTGATCGTTGATCACAGGTTTATGAACTGGACCATAAATCAGTCATTGGTCATCCGTTCAACCTGCAGCACCGGCGTGTGTGACACCCTGATAACAATGTCATTTACGACTTCGCCTATTCAGAACTGAGGAACGTAGGCATCCAAACGACTGTTAATATCATTCGATTCTCGCGGAGTCGTTGCTGCGTCGTTCACGATATCTGTACATGTGACACCTCACCAGCGATCATTGAAAGTCGTTCTAGCGATCCAGGTCAAGTCGGATTGTTGGTCGGATCACTGAGACATTGAAGCGTGTAACCCGGGCTTTAGTTGCTCACTCTTTGGGCTTTGACCTTTTTTGTGCTTATTAGTCTCTAGTATTTCAGGAGTTAATTCCCAGCTGGCTGGTGATTTGCTGTACAGTCATGGCCAAAAGTTTTGAGAATGACACTAAAATTATATTTTCACATTATCTGCTGGCCTCTGGTTTTTGTGTTTGTCTGATGTTTATATCACATACAGAAATATAATTGCAATCATATTATGAGTACCAAAAGGTTATATTGACAGAATGAGTTAATGCAGCAAGTCAATATTTGCAGTGTTGACCCTTCTTCTTCAGGACCTCTGCAATTCTCCCTGGCATGCTCTCAATCAACTTCTGGACCAAATCCTGACTGACAGATACGGTCCTGGCGCTTGCTGGTCCTTCTTGGGCACCCTGGAGCCTTTTTGACAACAATGGAAGCTCTCTCCTTGAAGTTCATGATGATGCGATAGATTATTGACTGAGGTGCAATCTTTCTAGCTGCGATACTCTTCCCTGTTAGGCCATTTTTGTGCAGTGCAATGATGGCTGCACATGTTTCTTTAGAGATAACCATGGTTAACTGAAGAGAAACAAAGATACCAAGCACCAGCCTCCTTTTGAAGTGTCCAGTGGTGTCATTCTTACTTAATCATGACTGATTGATCGCCAGCCCTGTTCTCATCAACACCCACACCAGTGTTAATGGAACAATCACTAAAACGATGTTAGCTGCTCCTTTTAAGGCAGGACTGCAATGATGTTGAAATGTGTTTTGGGGGTTAAAGTCCATTTTCTAGGCAAATAATGACTTTGCAAGTAATTGCTGTTAAGCTGATCACTTTTTATGACATTCTGGAGTATATGCAAATTGCCATTAGAAAAACTGAAGCAGTAGACTTTGTTAAAATTAATATTTGTATAATTCTCAAAACTTTTGGCCATGACTGTAGAAGTCACAGGGGGCTGACTTGCTATCACTTTTCCATGCCAATTAAACCTCTTGCGTTACTTCAGCGATGCCAATCTTCTTGCTGTTATCCAGTGTTTTGACGAACAGTTGTATTCTTTCTGTTGTGCGGTTGATTTCCCCTTGTTTGTGTATTTCCACCCTGTACCTTGTTTCTCCCTTGTGTGGCATTGTGTATTTCCCTGGTGTAGACGTGCTGCGAGTCTACCCTGTTTGTCTCTTTTGTGTGGGATTCTTTCTCCAGTCCTGGCCCTTTTCTGGAGAGGGGGTGTTAACCAGGGTTACTCAGGCATTAGGGCTTCGCTGGCAGTTCAGACCTCACCACCATCAGGCATACCTCTGGAATAAAGAACAGTATAGGATCTCCTAGTCAGAGGGTCAGATCAGGTTTTCTTATTTTTGGTGATTGTATCAGACACCCTGACACCTGCTCTCTAGCACCACCTCTGTTATCTGGACAAACCAAGAATTACATGTTTTACTTCCTGACGTTATTTTTTAAACCATTCACTGTAAAGTCTAAATTTTATTCGTTGAGTCATTGGTACCATTTTCAGGCACGTAATACTTTTTTATGGCCTTCTATCCCAATTTTTGGGATGCAGAATGAACAAAAACCAGCGATTCAGAATTTTTATTTTATTTTTTATGCCGTTCACCGTGTGCTGAAAATGATAAGACAGTCTTATTCTTCAGGACAATACGATTACAGCAAAGCCAATTTTTTTTCTAAATGTTGCCATTTTTACACAATAAAAACAATTTTATAGAAAATGTATTGTTTTTGTATTGCTGTATCTTGAGAGCTATAGCTTTTTTATTTTTCACACGAGCCAGCTTGTTTTTTTTTTGCAGGACAAAATGATGTTTTCTGCAATACCATTTTTATCTATGTTTTTCTTTTGATCATGTTTTATTCCACTTTTATTTCGGAATTATGATGAAAAAGCATAGTTATGCAACGTTTTCATCTATTTTTTTTACAGTGTTTAAAGCGGAAAAACATAAAAAAAACTATGTAAATGTGGTATCACACTAACCTTAATGACCCCAAACAGAAAGCTGTCTTCACTTTTAGGACACGGTGAACGGCATAAAAAAAAAACAATTTCTGAACTGCTGTTTCTTCTTGATTCTGCCTTAGAAAAAGAAGAATAGAAAGTGATCAAAAAACATTATGTGGCCAAAAATGATACCAATAAAAATTTCAATTCATCCTGCAAAAAACAAGCACTCACATGACTCTGATGCTAGAAACATTGAAAGAACTATAGCCATTAAAATTCAGTGATGCAAAAAACCTTAATTTTGTAAAAAAGTATTTTTAGTATGACTGGTCGCCAAACCTAAAAAAAAACTATAAATCTGGTATCACTGTGATCTTACCAAACTGACCTGACAGAAAAAGCTGCCTAATCATTTATACTGCAAGGTGAACGGTGAAAAAATAGTAGTAAAGCCAATTCTTCAACGGTTGTTGATTTGTATTTTCTGCCTCCCAAAGATTGCAGTATGGTTCGGCTCACATTTATCCTGCGCTCTATGTTGGGAACGCACATTGATAATTACATGTAAAGCTCTAAAAATGTGATTCAGACAAAATTGCGAACATAGAATTTACTGTAATGAGGCAAAGGGAGTCAGTTTGAACTGACTGGTCCTGATGCAGGAGTCGGCGGCTGTCAATATAAAAGTTATTAAAAAGCCGACAGTAGCGGCGAAGGGGTTAATTATGGAATTAACCCCTGACATGCCGTCCTGTGTGGACAGCACGTCTCTGGGGGGGGGGTGCATCCCCTAGAGACATGTTGCCCACATGAATTATTAAGATTTAAGCCTTTGTTCATCCCTGAACAAAGCTGCCGGCTGCCGCAGGCATTCACGTATGCCTTGTGCCAGCCGCATGGGCTCCCATGGGAGCCCATTATAGCAATCCGCAGGCTACGAAACCGGAGCCGGTAACCGGATTGCATGTAGTGCAATCCGGTTACTATAATGGGTTCCTATGGGCTGCAGTTTCTGATCCGGTTTTGAACACTTTTACTGCTCAAAACCGGATCAGGATCCGCAGTACCCTGCTGCAAATGGGACCCTAGCGTAAGAGAGCTTTTAAGTTTCCTCAGGTTTTCATCTGTTCCAGCTGATGGATGGATAAATAGATAGTTGGATGAATAGATAGGAAATGATAGATATATAGATTTATAGATACATTAATGGAAAGAATGGACAGATAGATTTATAGATAGATAGAATAGTAGATGAATAGATAGATGAAAAGAATAGATAGATTGAAAGAATAGAAAGAATAAATAGAGGAACAATACATATGTAATGTCCCACCCCCCTAACTATTGTAAGCTTGCATCCCTTATTGTCTTTCATGTGCCTTGTATGTAGCCCTAAAATAAATCATTAATAAAAACAAATGATGTGGGATCCCTCCTAATTTTTGATAGCCAGCTAGGGTAAAGCAGACACCTTCAGCCTGCAGACCACAGCTGGCAGCTTTTCCTTGGCTGGAAATCCAAAACAGAGGTGACCCCACATAGTTTTAGTTTATATTATTTATTTAAAATAAATAAATATTGTAAAAAAAGTTATGCGGTCCCACTCAAATTGGATTCCCAGCCAAGGTGAAGCAGACAATTTGAGTCTGATATTTTCAGGATGGGAAGGGGGTTATTGGCTCTCTGCAGCATGAAAATAGCATGCCACAGCCACTCCAGAACTGGCGCCTCCATTAGATGTGCCAATCCTGATGCCTTGCCCTGGCTCTTCCCAATGCCCTAGTGCATTGGCAAATGGGGTAATGGTATTTGAAGTTCATGCCAGCTGGCATCAAGTCCTGAGCTTAATAATATTGAGGCGTTAATCAGATACCCAACATTACTAACTGTCAGTAAGAACACAAATAACCACACTAAAAAATATTTTATGTGAAAATAGACTCCCCAATACATTCACTTTTTCTCCAATTTATTGTTTTAAAAATCCTAATACATTTTTTCCCACCCCAAAAAAAAAAACTAAATAAAAAAAGACAACATTTTTAAGTAGTCTAGGGTTTCGACCGTAATTCAACAAATCCGACGTAATCCAAAAAAAAACAAACCTAAAAACTAAAAGACATAGAGGAGAGAATTAATAAATAATTACAGGAGACACCCTCATTAATCCTTTTATTTTCTAAATCCAGGAAGGTCCCTCGAAGTCTCAGACGCCCAGCATATGGGAGGCACGATCAGTGAATGCATCCCCAATGTACTGGGGGAGCTGCCACTACCTACTTCCTGCAATGTGATGAGTCGTGACCTCAAAAAGATTACCGCTGTCACACAGCAGGTATCCCTCTTGTGACCTAAAGTAACCTCAGTAACATCACCACGGATCACACTTGCCGTCTCGCGATACCCACGAGATCGCACGAGGGATGTATCACACAATCTCGCAGGCATCTCGAAAAAGCGAGTGTGATGAGCGGTGACATCAGGGAGGTTACTGCCAATAAAAGTCACTAGATAGCCCCTCTGTGATTCCGACAGTTTGAGCTACAGCAACTTTTGTGATGTCAACACTTGTCACACTGCTAAGAGTCAGGCAGTGCCTACTCTCCCTGCATACAGAGAATGTGTTGTGTCTATGAGCCCCCCATATGCTGGCAGAAGGAGACATCGAGGGACCTTGTTTGGACTGCGTCGGACCTTCATGAATTTGGAGAATAAATTGGTCAATGAGAGTGTCTCCTGTCATTATTTATTTACTAATTTTCTCTTTTATGCCTTGCAGATTCGCTTTTTTGCACTACGTCGGATTTAATGGATTACAACGAAAACCCTATTACAGGATTTTTTAACATTTTTTTTACCTTTTTATTTACATATTTTCCTGCTTAGTTTTTTCCTTAAATTAAAAGGGGAGTGTGTTGTGGAGTTTTTTGTTATGAAACTTTTTTTGGTTGTGGTTATTTTTGCTGACAATTTTAGTAATGTTGGATATCTGATAGGCGTCTCAACATTACTAACCCATGGACTTGATGCCAGCTGACATGACAGACCTGGCATCACCACCAAATACCATTAGCCCATTTTCCACCGCAACAGGCAACAGGAAGAGTCGGGATGAATCGCTAGGAGTGGCACATCTAACAGAGGCGCCAATTCTGGGGCAGCTTTGGCCTGATTTTTGGGTTCCTGGAGTCCTGCTGGCACATCTGATCTGGAGGTTCTAAACTCCCCCCAAGGTTCACAGTCTGCAGGTGTCCCTACACCTGGAAACTCAAGGAAGTTTAAAAGCTCTTTTATAGGCTCCATTAAAATCATTGGGTTGAAAGCTATTGCAAGACCCGCTGGCTGTGAACTTGTGTAACTTTAAAGGCTACCAGAGCTCACAACCACTGGGTCTTCTGGAGGCTGCTTTTCCCACAAACCTTAAAGGGGTGTTAAAGGATGATTTTAAGGTTTCTGGAGTTCATAGATCCTGGCACATCTGGAGGTTGTGCATTCTTTCCAAGGTTCACTGCCTGCAGGTGTCCCAATACCTGGAATCTCAAAGAAGTATAAAATCTGTCTTAAATTGATGTTTAAAGGAGATTTTATGGTTCTGGGAGTTCACAGCTGCTGACACATCTAGAGGTTGTGAACCCTTTCCAAGGTTCACAATCTGTAGATTCCCAATGCCCGAAAACTCAAGGAAGCATAAGAGCTCTCTTAAAGGCTCCCTTAAAGTCACCAGGTTGAAAGCTACTGCAAGACCTGGTGGCTGTGAACTCAAGTAACCTTAACCATTACCAGTCACAGCCACTGGGTCATCAGATGGTTGTTTTGCCCACCAACCTTAATGAAGATTTTAAGATTCTTGGAGTTCACATCTGCTAGCACATCTGGAAGTTATAAACTATTTCCAAGGTTCACAGCCAATCGAAAAGCTGGAAAAGAAAATGGCGCTACATAGGGTGTTACCTGTGGCACATATCAATTTAAATTAGGTTGGAAATGTTCACCTTTAGAGGTTGTGAGAGTCACAACCACTTTATTAGCCTGCAGTATTGTTTTGATATCCAATTGAGAGTGGTCTGCAGCAGTCTTCCATGATAAGTGCAACAGTTAAAAGTTCCCAAAGTTCACAGCCTGCAGGCGTACCAACACCTGGAAACTCGTGGAAGCTTAAAAGCTCTCTTAATGCTCCCTTGAAGTCACTAGGTTGAAATCTACTGCAAGACTTGATGCAAACTCAGGTAACCTTAAAGTTTACCAAACTTCAAAGCCAGCAGGTCATCCAATGCCTGTTTTGCCTGCAAACATTAAAGGGATGTGAAAGAGAGATTTTGAGGTTCCTGGAGTTCTCAGCTGCTGGCACATCTGGAGGTGGTGAACTCTTTCCAATGTTTACAGTCTGCTGGTGTTCCAACATCTGAAAACTCAAGGAAGCTTAAGAGTTTTCTTAAAGCCTCCCCTAAAGTCACCAGGTTGAAACCTACTGCAAGCCCCAGTTAAAGGCTACCAAACTTCAGAGCCAACAGGTTTTCCGGTGCCTGTTTTGCCCACAAACCTTAATGGGATGTTAAAGGGAGATTTTAAGGTTCCTGGAGTACACAGCTGCTGGCACATCAGGATGTTGGAAACACTTTCCAGGTTTAACAGCCTACAGGTGTTCCAACACATGGAAGCTTGAGGAAGATTAAAAGCTCTCTTAAAAGCTCCCTTAAAGTCACTGGGTTGAAAGCTACAGCAAGACCTGATTGCTGTGAACTCAGGTAACCTTAAATGTTGACAGAGTTCAGAGTCACTGAGTCTTCCGGCAGCTGCCTTACATGCAAACCTTAAAGGGATGTTTAAGGGAAGTTTTAATGTTCCTAGAATTCACAGCTGCTGGCACAATTGGAGGTTGTGAACTCTCCCAAAGTGCAAAGCCTGCAGTTGTCCCAACAGCTTGGAACTCCAGGAACCATAAAGCATACCTGAAAGAGTCCTATAAGGCTTCTGGTTCTCAAAGCTGGTGGATGTCCGGAGTGTGCACACGCACACTGACAGTTTAGCATTTAGTTCACCTACAGTCACAGCTGGCTCACACAGCAGGTGTTCCAACAGCTAGGAACTCCAGGAACCTTAAAGTGTACCTGAAAGACTCTTTTATGGCTTGCAGTTCTAACAGCTATGGACTGTTCAACAGCCCGGCATATAGTTCACCTGCAGTCTCAGCTAGTTCACACAGCAGGTACTGTGTAAATCGCAAAAGTGAATTTAGGTGAAATCAGAGCGGGACTGTCAGACTGCGCCATGACATGCACTCCAACAGAATCGGCATTGAATTCACTTTAGGTCACTCTGGCAGCTCCCATGCTGCTGTCAATGACTCAGAGGCCACTGTGAGCAGTGTCATCTTGTAATGTCATCGCTGACTGTGGCCTCTGGATGTAGCAGAACCGAGATCTTTGTGGGACATCGTGTATGGATTACTTCGGAACTGTGAGGTGTTTTGGGGTTCCTAAATTTGGTGAAAGAGGGTATGATTTTTTAATTTAAAATAAAGGATTTTTGTGTTTTGTCTTTTTTTCTTGTTACTTACAGAGTTGGTAATGTGGGAGTCTCATAGATAACTCTCCATTTCCAACTGAGGGCTTGGTGACAGCTATGATTTTTTGACAAATCACAGCTGTCATTAACCCCTTATAGTATCCCAATTGCTACCACACCAGGGTAACAGGATGAGCTGGGTAAGCCTCATGGTTATCACATCTAATAGATGTGGCAACTGTAGGAAAGCTGAGGGTTGGCATTTTGAGTCTGGGGGTGCCCACTAACCAGGTGTCACACCAGTATTAAAATACTAGTCCCCAGCTAATCGCTTTATCTGCCCTGGTTAGCAGAAATTGGGGGACCCCATGCCATTTTTTTTAATTATTTAAATAATTTTAAAAGTTCAACATGGGGAGCCTCTATCTGTAATAACCAGCTCATATAAAGTGAACAGCTGGGGCTGCTGCTTGCAGCTGTCTGTATTACCTGTGCTGGTTATCAGAATAGCTGAGAAACTACACCTTTTTTTTTTGCATTCACTGGATCACAGCAGACAACTGTGTGACAATAATGCATACAGGCTTCTTCTGCTTGATGTTCCCATTCAGTTTGAGCACTTTTCTATCCATTTGTATCTTTTTACTGCCTTCCCCAGACTTCATCATTCCGGACAGCAGAGAATTACTCACCCTTCCCGTTGACTTGCTTTGGATTTATTAATCATAACGAATACACAAATATTAAAAAGTATTTGAAACAGATAGTCCGAACCCAAATATTTTGGTAGTTGCTCATCATCACTAACATTAGGTGAAAGGCTGCAATCAAATATACCGTATATACTCGTGTATAAGCCGGCCCGTGTATAAGCCGACCCCCCTACTTTTGCCCCCAAAACCTGGGAAAACCCATTGACTCGTGTATAAGCCGAGGGTGGACCCCAGCACAGGTATACAGCCCCCAGCAGTGTGGTATACAGCAGCCCCAGAGGTATATACAGCAGCCCCAGTGGTAGTATACAGCAGCAGCCCCAGTGGTATATACAGCAGCAGCCCCAGTGGTTACTATACAGCAGCCCCAGAGGTGTATACAGCAGCCCCAGTGGTAGTATACAGCAGCAGCCCCAGAGGTATATAAAGCAGCTCCAGTGGTAGTATACAGCAGCAGCCCCAGTGGTATATACAGCAGCAGCCCCAGTGGTTAGTATACAGCAGCCCCAGAGGTGTATACAGCAGCCCCAGTGGTTAGTATGCAGCAGCCCCAGAGGTGTATACAGCAGCCCCAGTGTTAGTATACAGCAGCCCCAGAGGTATATACAGCCCCAGAGGTATATACAGCAGCCCTTAGGTAGTATACAGCAGCCCCAGTGGTGTATACAGCAGCCCCAGAGGTAGTATACAGCAGCCCCAGAGGTATATACAGCCCCAGAGGTATATACAGCAGCCCTTAGGTAGTATACAGCAGCCCCAGTGGTGTATACAGCAGTCCCAGAGGTAGTATACAGCAGCCCCAGAGGTATATACAGCCCCAGAGGTATATACAGCAGCCCTAGTGGTGTATACAGCAGCCCCAGAGGTAGTATACAGCAGCCCCAGAGGTAGTATACAGCAGCCCTTAGGTAGTATACAGCAGCCCCAGTGGTGTATACAGCAGCAGCCCCAGGGGTGTATACAGCACCAGCCCCATGGGCGTATACAGCAGCAGCCCTAGGGGTGTATACAGCAGCAGCCCCAGGGGTGTATACAGCAGCAGCCCCAGGGGTGTATACAGCACCAGCCCCAGGGGTGTATACAGCAGCAGCCCCAGAGGTATACAGGCCCCCCCCATCAAGATCCAGGGCCCCCCCCCTTGCCCGGGATCGTCATGTCGGCAGCGGCGGGACAGCGCGACAGGACAGTGATAAGTATGATTTTACTTTACAGGTTTGCCGCGCAAGGGGGGGGCCCTGGATCTTGATGGGGGGACCTGTATACCTCCGGGGGTTCTGTATACTCGCGTATAAGCCGAGGGGGGACTTTTCAGCCCAAATTTTGGGCTGAAAAACTCGGCTTATACGCGAGTATATACGGTACTCATTATCATAAATTAATGTGCTAGAGCCTCAGTATAGTTTTGAATGAGTTAAAATGTTGACATCTGGTAAAACAGAAGCTTCAGCTGTTTCATAAATGACATCTCCTGGGGTCAAATGTTTCTCTTCTTACATACATCTGCTCTCAGCTTGTCAGACACAGCAAAGTTGCAAAGTGTAGAAAGGAACATAGCAACTGAGAGTCTGCTACTTAAACTTTAACTAGACAGTGATATCGCAAAACAGCCAGATCCCTCCCTTTATTTCACATCCTGACCTCTCCTAATAGAGGGCCATCACGGTGTTAGAAAAGTACTGTATCAGAGTTAACATTTCACTAGAAGCAATTTTAGGGTGAAATTAAGGGGAAAAAAAGGTAAAAATTGTATTAACCTAAATTTTCATTTCCTGGAGTCAGTAGGCAGCACAGTATGGGTTAATCCCTTAATTCATCACACACCATGTATGTTAATTATTTGGTAATGCTAATTAACATGTCCTCTGTTCCGACTGGGGATTAAGGGTTTAACCCATACTGTGCTGCCGAAGGACGACCAAGAAAGGAAAAATTAATCTCTTAAGAAAAATTAGAAATTAAGAAAAAATTAGTTAAGAAAAAAAAGGTTGTATTCCACCATAAGTAAAATACAAAAATATCTTTATTCACCCATTTTACAACATATCAGCTCCTCTTGTAGCCTGTTGAATTACATGAAAAAAAGGCTCCATCAGGTGTTGAGGACCGGACTTGACCCGAACTTGAGTCTAAACTCTGAACGCAGACTTTAAAGTTTTGAAATGGTTGGTGGGGGGACTGAAAAAAGAAACAGAACAATGATTCAAGTTCAACTCATACTGATTTTTCTCTGTGTCTGCTGTTTATTAACTATTTCCTCACAGGATTGACTATGGGCAGGTCTCAGAGAGGCCTGATATTGTCAAACTGGGTTAAAGACAAGCTGTCAATACTCAGCTGTCATTAACCCCGTCTATCACCTCGATGCCATTGCGCCAGGGCATCGGGAAGAGCCCGGTAAAGTGCCAGGAACTGGCGCTTACAATGAATGAGCCGATTTCTGGGGTGGCTGTGATCTCCTATTCTTTAGCCTGGAGGGGTCCAATAGCTATGGGCCTTACCACACTCAGAATACCAGCCTACATCTGCCTGGGTTTTACCTTGGCTGACAATCAAACATAGGGTTAAACCCAACATTTTTTTAATTGTTTATTTAAATAATAAAAAAATAATAATGGGCTTCCCTGTATTTTGTGTGCCAGACAAAGTAAATGCAGGCAGCTGGGGGTGTCAGCCCGTTGCGGTCCGCTTTATCTACGCTGAGATTCAAAACTACGGTGAAGCGCTGCGTCTTTTTTATGCATTTTTATTTATTTTTACTCTATTATGATGTCAGGTTCGCTGTCTATGGCAACCAATCACAGACACCGCCACAGTGGGTGAGGAGCGTAACAACAAATCACAGACGCTGTCACAGAGAGTGGGCATCTGTGATTGGCTGTTGGAGCCAGTGTAGTAACCTGGAAATGACCCACATATTCTAGCATCTTCCGTGCAGTGAATAATCAGGAAGTTAATGAGCAATCCTGGTAGTACTGTTGAGGAAAGCCATAGGATCAAATACTTAATTAACCTTAAGACATAAGGGGTTGAGAGAAACGACCCATAGAGTGTATTATTTTACATTACATAAGCCTAGTTTAGACCTAAACATGGCTGCTATTTCCTGTTTCATCACACAATGCTATGGTGTGCAAGATGGTGACTGGATCTATGACTACATCCTGTTTCTAATAAGAAGTTCCTGGAGGAAGCTGAATTCCATAGAAGTACTGACCAATCACAGAATGACACATAATCGGGACATACTTGATGAAGACCACACCCCCTGATGACCTCATGGATCCACCCATGGACTAGCCCATTATCCAACCCTCTAACCAATGAATACATCTGAGTAGGGCTGGCCAAGCCCCTTACTGAGGTTTTATAAGTTCATGCCTGTTCAAGTAAACTTCCCTTGGAGCCACACTTTGGAGCTGACCAAGGAGAGTGTACATCTAACTGTGTGTCTGGTGTCATACTTTCACGCTGGCACTTGGTTCATATCTATTAGGCCAGGAGCAGCCAACTTATTCATATTTCAAAATATTAATATTAATCCATATCAGTACAAATGCGCAGACCTGGTAAGTAATCACACCAATGTTTAATCAATGTTATATTCCTCTTTACAGCCCTCCCAACCCCCGAACAGTAACACAGACTTCTCAGAGAAGTCCGTGGCAGCTATTTTGAAGTTGGCCATTTTGGATCCAACTTTATTTTTTTCAATGAGAAGAGGGTCATGTGACACATCAAACTTATTGAGAATTTCATAAGAAAAAGAATGGTGGGCTTTGTTTTAATATACCTTTAATTCTTTCATGAGTTATTTACAAGTTTATGACCACTTATAAATGTGCTCAAAGTGCTGCCCATTGTGTTGGATTGTCAATGCAACCCTCTTCTCCCACTCTTGACACACTGATAGCAACACCACAGAAGAAATGCTTGCACAGGCTTCCAGTATATGTTGTTGCAGATGCTGCACATCTCTTATCTTCACAGAATAGACAATTGCCTTCAGATGACCCCAAAGATAAATATCTAAGGAGGTCAGATCAAGAGACTTTGGTGGCCTTTCAACTGGCCCACAATGACCAATCCACTTTCCAGGAAACTGTTCATGTAGGAATGCTTGGACCTGACACCCATAATGTGGTGGTGCACCATCTTGTTGGAAAAACTCAGGGAACGTGCCATCTTCAGTTCATAAAGAGGGCAACACATCATCATGTAGCAATTTCAGATATCCAGTGGCATTGAGGTTTCCATTGATGAAGAATGGCCCCACTATCTTTGTACCCCATATACCACACCATACCATCAATTTTTGTGTTCCAACAGTCTCAAAAGGATCTATCAACTGTGGGTTAGTGTCAGAGCAATAGTGGTAGTTTTATTTGTTAACTTTACCATTCACAAAAAGATTTGCCTCATCACTGAACATAATGTTCTGTGTAAACTGAGGATTCTGTTCCAATTTTTGTTTTGCCCATTCTGCAAATTCAGTGCGCCGATCTGCGTCATCCTCGTTGAGATGCTGCAGCAACTGGATTTTGTAAAGTGCAATTTGTGAGTAGCTAATATTCGCCAAAGGAATGTTCGACTGATGCCACTCTCCAGTGACAGTCTTATATATAGAAAGTTGGCGTGCACTCCTTGTGTGGTTTGGAGGTGCTATTTGTAGGGGTCATTAGACCCTGTATATAGTGTCAATGTAGAGAACAAATGCACTCTCAGAAAGCAATTTTTGCTGGTGAAAAAGTTGTGTTCTTTTTATTTTGGTGCTGTACACATTAGGCTTGCGACCTGGGGTGACGTTTCGGCTATAATCCAATAGCCTTTATCAAAAGTCGCTGTTGGTGAATACAAAAAGTGACTTTGTGAGATATATATACATATATACAGATATATACAAATTTTTACATATTTCAGTGTTCTGTCATAGAATGTAGAGAATAACAACATATTGTCCTTGTGATTTGTTATATCTACTACTAATCCTACAGAGGATGGGCATCAATACACAGGGTAGTTAGTTATGTTCTGGGTGTTATAGTTTGTTATTTATCCTAGGTGAGATATATAAGGGAGGTGCATTTACCTGTTGAGTTGCACTTAGGTCTTAGTGCTGTGTGACCATGGTGTCCAAAGTGGCTATACACATATTGCAGTGTGCTCCAATTGGAGCTGGTTAGCCTGTGGGTACAATGTTTAAATTAGGAGTAGTTCACTCCAATGTGTGGCTATGTATTCAGAAACTCTATTTACCTGTTGGGGTATGGTGAGTGCCCCTGTGTGCTGGACAGGTATTATATTGGAGGGTTCTGTGAATACCATACATGTCAGTTAATACATATAGTTATAGTGTGGTCATTACTTATCTTATACACTGGTTCTGTGTGCCCCTTGCCTCCTCTGATGTTGCCGGCGCCTCCCGCGCTGTGGCTGGTATCTGTTTGCCTGCCTATGTGTTTGAATAAAACGCGGGGAACACCATGAATAAAACGCGGGGAACACCATGAATAAAACGCGGGACACATAGGCAGGCAAACAGATACCAGCCACAGCGCGGGAGGCGCCGGCAACATCAGAGGAGGCAAGGGGCACACAGAACCAGTGTATAAGATAAGTAATGACCACACTATAACTATATGTATTAACTGACATGTATGGTATTCACAGAACCCTCCAATATAATACCTGTCCAGCACACAGGGGCACTCACCATACCCCAACAGGTAAATAGAGTTTCTGAATACATAGCCACACATTGGAGTGAACTACTCCTAATTTAAACATTGTACCCACAGGCTAACCAGCTCCAATTGGAGCACACTGCAATATGTGTATAGCCACTTTGGACACCATGGTCACACAGCACTAAGACCTAAGTGCAACTCAACAGGTAAATGCACCTCCCTTATATATCTCACCTAGGATAAATAACAAACTATAACACCCAGAACATAACTAACTACCCTGTATATTGATGCCCATCCTCTGTAGGATTAGTAGTAGATATAACAAATCACAAGGACAATATGTTGTTATTCTCTACATTCTATGACAGAACACTGAAATATGTAAAAATTTGTATATATCTGTATATATGTATATATATCTCACAAAGTCACTTTTTGTATTCACCAACAGCGACTTTTGATAAAGGCTATTGGATTATAGCCGAAACGTCACCCCAGGTCGCAAGCCTAATGTGTACAGCACCAAAATAAAAAGAACACAACTTTTTCACCAGGAAAAATTGCTTTCTGAGAGTGCATTTGTTCTCTACATTGACACTCTCCAGTGACATGCGGCGAGTGCTACGCTGTGGGCTCTTGCTCAATGAAGCAATGACAGCCACTGATTTTCTTCATTAGTAACAGTTTTCTTGCGTCCACATTTTGGCAAATCCAACACTGAACCTGTTTCACGAAAATTGGCAAGCAGTTTGCTGTCTCGTAGGGTGTCTTGCATTGAAATCTGCTGCAATGACCCGGGTACTGCGTTCACCAGACATCAACATAATTTCTATCTGCTCCTCATGTGTTAACCTCTGT
This sequence comes from Allobates femoralis, assembly GCA_033576535.1. Taxonomy (NCBI): domain Eukaryota; kingdom Metazoa; phylum Chordata; class Amphibia; order Anura; family Aromobatidae; genus Allobates; species Allobates femoralis. Next base: position 194,520,462 of record JARQOC010000001.1, read on the forward strand.
GACATGTCAATGGCTGTAAACAAAGAGAAACTTGAAAATAACTCATGAAAGAATAAAGTTATGTTAAAACCAAGCACACTATTGTTTTTCTTATGAAATTCTCAATGAGTTCGACGTGTCACATGACCCTCTTCCCTTTGAAAAAAATAAAGTTGGATCCAAAATGGCCAACTTCAAAATGGCCACCATGGTCACTACCCATCTGGAAAAGTTTTACCCCTCCCATATACTAATGTGCCACAAACTGGAAGTTGATATCACCAACCATTCCCATTTTATTTAGGTGTATCCATATAAATGGCCCACCCTGTACATTCAGTGAAGAAATCCATCGCCTGGTTTCTTTAAAATCCTCATTAGAAGTTCCGGTCTCCTTGAATTGGGGCAGGTCTGTGGAGTGGTACAGATGGTTGGATCTTTATTTCTGCAGTGACCCCTCTGCCTGCCTTTGGTGTCTTTATTTTCTCTCTTATTTAAATCATGCACTGTTGCCATCCTAGGTGCAGGTGGTGCTTGCTTATATTGATCCCATGGCATTTTTTAGGAAAATGTCATCAATGCCTGTGCATGAGCAGATCTAGATCTCAACTCAATGTTGAGCGAAAATCTCAATCTGCGTATATTCCGCCACAGCACCATTTAACTTAAGACTCCCGGAAGGTCATTCTATGCATGCACCACTATCAGCACCATTTTACTTAATCTTATTTAAATAAGGATGTGGATAAAAACACTGAAGGCAGCTGTGGGACTATGGCTGAAGACCAACCCACAGTCTCATCCTAGAATCTCACCCCAGTTTGTAGAGAGCGAAAATTGTAATGATTTACAAAAAAAACAGTCTGCAGATATCTTCACAAAATTACGTATTAAATCAGCATAGCACCCATTATGATCAAACTTTTAATTTAATATGCATAACCCTGATATCAGGCTCTCTTTAACCACTTAAAGGGATGGTCCAAAGACATTGTAATCTAAATCCCTATTTATTTAGCGCCATAATCTAAACTAATTTCTAATATGTTTGCATTAAAAATGCTTTACTGTTCCCTAACTACAGTATCTAAGTGATGCTGTATTTTTCCCTACTACCTGTGTGATGACACTTCATTTGAGAATCCCAGTGCAACAAAGTGTAATCTGGGGGGAGGGGTATGGGCAGCGGCAGAAGCTGCATTCACTGCCAGTCTCTGCCCCCTCCCTTGAAATGAAACGTCATCAGTGAAGCTGTTTTCAGGGGTTGGGCTAGGCCATGCTCTTTTCCTGCATGCTGTCATTGTGCTATGTAAAAATGACACTGTGCTCTGTGTTGCCGACTCAATTAGGTAGTAATGAACCAGCAACAGAGCAGAGTGCCCTTTTAGAGTGGGGTCAGGATACCTGGTATTCACAGACCAGTAGTGCTACTTGTGGGGGCGGTGCTGGCCTCTGAATGCCAGGTATCTTAACACCATGAGTACGCCAATGGGCACCCTGGCCATACCTTCTAAATGCTACTGCCTAAGCTTGACTTTAGCTTTTAAGTGGTTAATAGCAGAGATCGGTGTTTATCTTGGATTACCACAGATTCCCACTGTATAACAAAGTTGGCATCTGCCAATGCTTAACTCCTGAGCTCGCACAAATATCTGCAGGAAAAATGCGCTGTATATATACAGCATATAATGGGAACTAATTAAAAATATAAATTCATCTTGATCCTGTGACTGACTTATCAGATGTAAACTTCAATAAAATAAACAAAATCATAGTAATATACAATACAAATTATCTATTATTATTTGTTGGCCTCCAGCTTGATCTCGAGCCATGGCGATTTGATGGATTAATGCTAGAAAGATAGCCTTGATAGGTCCACCAGGTCTTCTCTGCCATTATGTGGACAGTATCAAGCCATTGGCTTGCTGTTCTTCCTCTTGGTCTTGTACCCTCTATTCTTCCTACCATAAAGTAATTCTCTAGTGAATTTTTTCTTCGTATGATGTGTACAAAGTAGGCAAGTCATAGATTGGTGATAATTGTTTCAAGTTATATGTCTGGCTTGAGTTGTTCCAAAATTCATTTGTTTGTTCTTCTGCCATCCATGCTATTGATAACATGCTCTCCAGAATCACATTTCATTCTTCTTCTGTCTTGTTTCTTTATCATCCATGTTTCACTTCCGTATGATATTACAGAAAAGACCAGACTACGTATGAGTTGTCTTCATTGACAGTGAAATATTTCTTGATTTGGACACCTTGACCAGTGACTTCGTTGTTAATTTTCTCATAGCATAGACAGTGTCATCGCTGCATCTTGAGTGATCATTGGTCCAAGCAGACTGAAGTCCTTTATCACTTTGTTTGTCACCGTCCATCTCAAATATATCCCTGTCATACCTGGCAGTGGTCAAAATCTTTGTCTCTTTGTTTTGAGTAGCAGTCCCATGTTCGAGCTTTCCATCTTCACATTCCATAATAAGTCTTCCATTTCATCAGTGTTGTATCGTCTGCATACCTTAGATTGTTGATTATTCTTCCACCAATTTTACTTATTCTTTTATGGCAAGCCCAGCCTTCCTGAAAATAGCTTCTGCATATAAATTGAACAGAAATGCTGACTGGATGTAACGTTGTCTGATGTCTCTCTACTTTGTACTATGCTGTGTCACTGTATTCTGTTCAGACTGTTGCTTCTTGGTCGATGTAAAGGTTCCTAATGAGGCTGATCAGATGGTTTGGCACTCCATCCTTCATGGTATTCCAAAGTTTCTAATAATCAACACAGTCAAAGGCTTTTCTGTAGTCAATAAAGCAAAAATAGAGCTCCTGTTTGTATTCTTTGGCCCTTTCCATTATGAAACTCATGTCAGCAATTACATCTCTTGTTCCTCTGCCTATTCTGAATCCTGCTTGTTCCTCTGAGAACTCTTCAAAATAAGGTTATAGCATCTTTATAAGATCTTCAGCAGTATTTTGCTGGCATGAAGTATGAGCGAATTAGTCCAATAGTTTCCACAAGTAGTAGCATCTTCCTTTTTCAGAAAGAGAATAAACATCAATCTTGTCCTTGGGCCATTCACCAGTAGTCCATATCTCTTGACACAGGCATGTGATGACTTCTGCTGCTTCATAAGACCTTATTAGCTCTATTGGCATATTGTCACATCTAGGTGCTTTATTTTTTGACTGAAGCTTCATTGCAACAAAGACTTCTTTCAATATGTTCGGTTTGCTATCATGTCCAGTCTCAGTTTCTCCAATAACTTGTTTTTGTAGAGATGCTCCATGTATTCTTTTCATCATTCCTTGATCTGTTCTAGTTTAGTTAGTTTATTCCTGTTGACTTCTTTCAGCACTCACACTTAGTTGAAGCTTTTGTTGTATCTATTTGATCTTTTGGTAAGCCTTATTTGTCTTGCCCTTCAGATGTTCATTTTCTATCTCTGTACATATCTTCTGGTAATAAAGTTCTTTGCGCTAATGGCTCTCTTTATTCTTTTACTGATGCTTCTGCATCCTGCTTTTACCTTTTGTTTTTGCGATTCTTCTTTCTTCGGTGATCTTTAGGGTCTCTTCTGATATCCATAGCTGTGCTTCTGCCTCTTGTTTATTGTCTTTCTGGTTTCTTCAGTAATGATAGTCTTTATATTTGTCCATAATTCCTCAGGTTTCTTTCCATCTGTGTCCACTAATTTAAAGCGGGTATGTTGGTCAAATTGAAATTGGAAACGACCTGTTGTCTAATCCGTTTGTGCAACTTGACTTAAATTTTTGATGTAAAAAATTCATAATCTGTTACACAGTCAACTTCTCACCTTTTTTTTGCTGTAATGATTGATGATGACTTTCATCTTTGGTGAACATATATGTAGTCCATCTGATTCTTATAGGCTCCATTCGGTGATGTCCAAGTGTAGTCTCCATTCGTGATGTTGGAACAAGGTGTTCATGACAGACAGTTGATTTGTCGTCCATCTTATTTTACTAATTCTGGGTAAGTCAAGTAGTGTTCTATTCATTTCGGCTTTGACGATGTCAAGTTTGCCTTAGTTCAATAGTTTGAATGTTCCAAATTCCTAACTTTATGATATCTCTGCAGCTTTTCATTTTCCCTTTCGCCCAAGCTATTTCAGCACCTAGACGTCCTTGTAGCTTTCATCCTGATGCGTCATGAGACTTGATCATACTTAGGTCAACCATTGGCTCTTCCCCAGTAGCTTATTGAGTGCCTTCTGAACTAGGGTTAGATCTTCCAGCACTGTATCAAATTCCTTAATTGTACTTTCCAGCAACTTTTCTTAGCATGATATCGAAATAGATTGCCAGTCCTTTCTTCCACGCAGTAATGTGGCTTCCATGAAGGAGCCACACTGAAAAAAAGTTGTATGTTGCCAATATAAAACTTTTCCATTACACATCGTCCTGCTGCCGACGCTGAGGTTGGTATCGCAGTTGAAACCTGGGGTGTTTCTGATGGCAAAATACATTGCTTCCGACGTGGCTTTCAATATCACTGATCCACAGAAATACACTCAAATATCTAATAAAGATATCAAATACACAATATAGACATAAAGAGTTTTAGCAATATACCTGAGGAAGACATTTTTTACTGTCGAAACGCGTTGTATGTGCTTTTCATAAGAAATAATAAAAACTCTTTATGAATGATAAGAAGTTTTGGATCATAGACCTCTGGGAGCGCAAATAGCCTGGTAAAAACTCTATTGGATCTATTCTCCTATGGTAACTCGGTCTGCAGCATACAGACTACTGAGGAAATCTATGCCTGGATACTTAATGGTCTCTAGTGACCGATACGCAAGCTAACAAGACCTAAAAAAGGTGAGTGCCATCTACATCCACCTACGATCTAATTCTACATTTACATTTAGCTCGGTGCGCTTTCTTCCTTTCCTTCTATCAGAAACAATATAGACATAAAATACACAATACAGACATCAAAATCACAATACAGTGATACCTCAGTTTTCGTCGACTTCCAATATCATCGGCTTAAGTTTTCATCGATTTTTGTCCGTACCTCGCAGCTAATTTTGCCTTAAAAAATGTGATTCCCCTTCCAAAAAATAAAATTTGCCCCCCTCTCTCCCCTCCTTGGTGTCTTCCATACACCAAAATGAGCTTTTATAAAAATAAAATATCATATTAAATGTTTTTTTTCTGTAAATTAATGTTTCACATTCCTTTACATTCCTCAGTGATTCTAGCATTAACCGGTATCTTTATTCACTGTAAAATGTTTTTTTTTTAGTAGATCTTTTTCAGTGTCTCAAACTAACTAATTCATTTTACATTGTTTTCTATGGAAAGCGTTGCCTCAGTTATCGTCAGTTTCGGTTTTCGTCGATCGTGTTTTGTCGATAATTCGTCCAAAAACTAAGTATCACTGTACGTACATTAATTATGGAATAACACATAAATTACACAAAAGAAATACACACAGAAAATACACAATACCCACAAACAATAGTACGTAGTACAGATATCTGATACACAATGCAGATATTAACCACACAATACAGGCAACAAATACAGAAAAGGCACAACAATATTGGGTAACTCATCACTATACAGTGCTAAATAAAAACACTCCAATATGCAATACAAGTTACAATAGATTAAAGAGAACCTGTCTCATGTAGAAATTATATTTCTCTGAAGATCTAGGAGCACACAAAGTGTTGGGGAGTGATTGGAGGGCACCTCGGCCGCTGCCGTATGCCCTAGACTGCCGAGCCCTCAGCTGGCTCAGCAACAACAATCCCACTCTCCGTGCAATGATACAGGACAAGAAAAGAAGCCCCCCTTCTCTCAACTACCTTTAGCCTGCCTTCTCAGGTTCCCCTCCTCCCCCTTTTTCTCAATAGCCCTCAGCCTGCCTCCTGGCTATAAGTAGCCTTACCTAGGGGCAACCTCCCTCTTACCATCCTGCTCCCCAGGCGAACATCAACGCCCGCCCTGCTTGCCATACTGCTCACAGGGTGAGCATCGCCGAACCGACGATAGACCCCTAGGAGCAGAGGTAAGAGAGGACCAGCCTGGAGAGAGCCAAATGGCTTGCCTCCCTTGTGGGCACCAGCTCCCTCTCGGGTAGCCCGCAGAGCGTAGGGTCCATCAGACCCACTGATTCCCCAGCCCCGCAAGTTGGAACATGCAGCTGGACAGTTCCGGCAGAATAATTATTTATGCCCTGCACGGGCAGCAACGATCGGCCAGCCCCGACCTCCTCAGCTCCATAACCTGCCATCTGCCCCCCATGCGCAGCACTCCTGTCTCCCGGAGCTAGGGAGAACAGCCGGGGCCCGCTGCTTCTGTATGAAATCACCGCCCATCCACATCGGGCATCAGTGGCTCCAGCCCCCACTCACTGGGTAGAGGATTGCCGCCAGCGCCGCCGCGACGGAGGCCCCCGGCGGGTCCGCACCTCCATCATAGCCCGCCGCGCATCCGGTCCCGGGGGCACACAGTGGGTGGGCCGCCGTATCGCGCCAGACTCGCACGCTCCCGCAAAAACCAGGCCCGCGGCCTACATCCGCCTACACCGCGTCACTTCCTGCATGCACCGCGTCACAGGCGATCACGTGCTCTGAGCATGCGCGGGACGACTCGCGGCCGCAGCGGTGCTTGCTGGGTCATGTCCGGTCATATGGGCCCCATGTCACATCTGGTCGTGCGGTCGCCGCGTGACCGGGCGTCACTTCGGGTTTCCGGCAGCGGTGGTTGTTACGGCACAACGGGCTTGGCTGGAACACATGGTGCAGCACACAGCCTCCGTGGCGTGCTCCCACACATCCGGCCAGCCACCCACCCACCGAGCAACGCCGCGGCCGGTCCATCAGGCCACACTGGCACAGCCATCTCAGCAAGCACGCTGCGGGACGAGCAGGTTTTGCTTAATGACAGGGCTCAGAAGTCAGGGGCAGCAGGCTGCAATACGCAGCTGTGGTGCCCTTTCAAACACACGCATAACACTATCCAAATAAACCATAAGCATGTGATCTACTCAACACCCAGCTGAGCAATAGTCACGGTCATGCTGGTACATGTAGTGCCAAAGTTGTGAGGAGCCCCTTCCTATAGCATTGTTGAACATCAGTAAGTCTACATATCATAGGGGAGGATTTGATAAGTTTATCATTGACATGGCAGAGAGTGTGTGATGTGGGCGCTTCTTCCCCGCTTTCACTGAAAGATGCATTGACGTCACCACCGTTAGTCACCCAGCTTTCCCAGATCCTGTTTAGAATTATCATACACCACGAAGCAACGTGTATCATAATATAGTTATAGACAAATCTTGTATCGATCAATTGCTGCCATATGAATCAGCTGCTTAATTCAAGCCAACGTAACCCTGTCTAGTACCTTATACCATGTCACCAGTCACTCCCCAGCAACAATAATTGCTCATTCGCATGGTTTTATTTTATTGTTACCACTACACCTTGCATACAACCGCACTGTCCTTATTGCAGCTTGCAATCCTTAACACATGTTGCTGTGCCTGCAACCTAAGCTCATGCAGAGGGGGAATGCAGAGTTATAGGCAATCTGGAATCAGCTCTGCTCATGTCTAAGCTGCGCAGCAGGTGCATACGTACATACATGTAGATATAGGCGCCCATAACCGGGACAAGCGTATACACACTGGAGGCAGGTCGATATATACACACCTGCAAAGATAAATAAATATGCGTGTATAACACCCCAAATAGATTTAACAGACAAGAAGGTTATACCATACTGTACAAGGATGCCCCAGTAGTTGCCCGCATCCACAATACATATCACAAAGAATAACCTCTCCTTTCAGGAGAATCCGCACATGGGTTGCCCCAAGTGCTAGTAACATCATCTCCCTTTAAGATTACACGCAAGCGCTTCTGTAATGGTTAACACACATGGTAATGAGATCACGGAAACTGATTCACATTTCAGCCGTATACATACATTTACCTACACCGTTTCTGCCAGTCAACACGTAAGTGTCTATTTCCACAGAATGCTACAGGTACAGGTTGGCACAATTCAGGTGTGACATTCCACCAAGATGGTGGATGGTGAGGCCCGCTTTGATTGGTACGTATGATCGTGAGTCTCGCTGGTCTGGTACGCAAAATAGGTATTCAGCTCCTTGGCTATATTAACCCCTTAAGGGCCAAGCCTCAATTTGCAATTTTGACCGGGTCACCTTCTGAGGTTATAACTCTGGAACACTTCTACATATCCTAGTGATTCCAAGACTGACTTTCATGACATATTGGACTTAATGTTAACAGTGAATTCAGGATGATATTTTCTGCAAGTCTTGACTAAAGATTACTTCAAACAATGATTCAATAGGAGTAAGGCCAAATCAATTGCAATATCATTTATAAAAAAACAAAACAAAACACTGTGTAAAATGACAATGTCAAATGGTACGCAGTAGGAAGACCACATGAAACAAGGGACCATCAACTTAATCAACAGGTATACCAAACCACAAGTGGAGTTACAATTAATACATGCCCCAAAACTGGGTACATCAGTATACCAAAGGTAAGGAGTCAGTGTAAGTTACAATCATGGGTCCATATTACCTTACTGCGACCGCCCCCTGACGCGTTTCGCACCAGCTTCTTCACAAGGAGGGTGGTCGTACTAAGGGAGAGCCGACTTTATATAGTGTGTTCTATTACCCAGCGTGCCCTGTGACTCCCGGTCCGAAAACCGGAAGTCGCGGTGGTCCGCACGTCACATCCATCCCGGCAACGCATACTGGGTTGCCAGGTAACCCGTGGCGTCATACCAAGGCGCCCCGGCCAATAGTAAATCGCGCCGGACGTAATATCCGACGCCACATCATGCCGAGGCTACGCTCCAATACCCGCCCTCGAACCCCGGCGTCAGCCGGGTCCGCCCAGAGGCGCGGTCACTGCACGCCCCCGAACACGCCCACCACTTCAGCAATAGAGCGGCCGGCGGTCCCGAGGCAGTGCATGACAACACACCTACGGGCTCCCGAGATGGCGAGTTGCATGGGGAGGTATCAGGGCTATTTACAAAATGTATGGATGTGACGGCTGAAATATCATTTGGACACGTTATAGATGTCTGCCTCAATATAAACAATACACATTTCATATACATAATTAAAATTACAATAATCATGATGAATATACAACAGATACAATAAAGACATTGTGTCAACATAGCAGCAATTAAATAAAGTGCATAACAATGTGCAAATTTCCATATTAAAGTGCTATACAAATAATGTGATATAATATAAAGATACAGTGCTGATTACAGCACAGTACTAATTTAAAGAAAGACCTATTTAGATCATATGCATTGTGTAAACAATTTAACATAACAACACACATACTTAAATACCATTCATACAAACAGGCACAATCACCGGCCGGTGTCACATACCAACCAAACACACTACCATAATGATATACCATAATACATTAAATGACTATTAATAATAATAGTCCCTATGGCCTCAACGATGTCCTTAGCTTTGCCCCATTTTTGTAGAATGTATTTTACTATAGGGAAAGATTTTAATAAATATTGCCTTGTTTTAATTTTTGTGTTCTTTGTTTTTTATTTATTTTTTTATTTATTTCTGTTTTTTTAGGGTCTGCCTTTTGTGGAAGAATGTACAGCATACTCAACGAAGAATGAACAGCAGCAGTTCTTATCACATTTATTATTAATAGTCATTTTATGTATTATGGTATATCATTATGGTAGTGTGTTTGGTTGGTATGTGACACCGGCCGGTGATTGTGCCTGTTTGTATGAATGGTATTTAAGTATGTGTGTTGTTATGTTAAATTGTTTACACAATGCATATGATCTAAATAGGTCTTTCTTTAAATTAGTACTGTGCTGTAATCAGCACTGTATCTTTATATTATATCACATTATTTGTATAGCACTTTAATATGGAAATTTGCACATTGTTATGCACTTTATTTAATTGCTGCTATGTTGACACAATGTCTTTATTGTATCTGTTGTATATTCATCATGATTATTGTAATTTTAATTATGTATATGAAATGTGTATTGTTTATATTGAGGCAGACATCTATAACGTGTCCAAATGATATTTCAGCCGTCACATCCATACATTTTGTAAATAGCCCTGATACCTCCCCATGCAACTCGCCATCTCGGGAGCCCGTAGGTGTGTTGTCATGCACTGCCTCGGGACCGCCGGCCGCTCTATTGCTGAAGTGGTGGGCGTGTTCGGGGGCGTGCAGTGACCGCGCCTGTGGGCGGACCCGGCTGACGCCGGGGTTCGAGGGCGGGTATTGGAGCGTAGCCTCGGCATGATGTGGCGTCGGATATTACGTCCGGCGCGATTTACTATTGGCCGGGGCGCCTTGGTATGACGCCACGGGTTACCTGGCAACCCAGTATGCGTTGCCGGGATGGATGTGACGTGCGGACCACCGCGACTTCCGGTTTTCGGACCGGGAGTCACAGGGCACGCTGGGTAATAGAACACACTATATAAAGTCGGCTCTCCCTTAGTACGACCACCCTCCTTGTGAAGAAGCTGGTGCGAAACGCGTCAGGGGGCGGTCGCAGTAAGGTAATATGGACCCATGATTGTAACTTACACTGACTCCTTACCTTTGGTATACTGATGTACCCAGTTTTGGGGCATGTATTAATTGTAACTCCACTTGTGGTTTGGTATACCTGTTGATTAAGTTGATGGTCCCTTGTTTCATGTGGTCTTCCTACTGCGTACCATTTGACATTGTCATTTTACACAGTGTTTTGTTTTGTATTTTAATAAATGATATTGCAATTGATTTGGCCTTACTCCTATTGAATCATTGTTTGAAGTAATCTTTAGTTTGGAGGGCCTTCTACCCCTTTGGGTGGTTTGAATAAATTGTTGTTCTCTGTTTACAGAGTATTGTTGTCACCCGTGTACCACTATGGATATAAGATCTAGGGACCAGACGTGGTTGTCCCGTGTGAACGCTGTGTTTAGCGGTGATGTTAATGTGGTGTCTTCTACTAGTAATGGGCAAGCTGAAGTGAAAAACACGTTGAAAATGCTGTACAGAAAGAGATTAAGGATGTGGTGGAACAAAGCCTCGTTAGAAAATTATCTATCTAAGAATTTGGTGCCAAGAGGCTTAAGAGTGAAGGTGCTACCCTCATTTCCTGTGGAGGATGCACGTTCCGCGGCAAATGGGAAGAAGCAAGTAACATCTGCTCACGTACATTCATTGAACTCCTAATAGGTTTAAACAGGAAGAACTTAGAAGGATTAGAAAATGAAATTGAGATAAATCTGAACAAATTAAGGGAACTTATATCTGCTGAGGATATGGAGCTATTCAAGACTGAAGTGGACAGACTCTTCCTCACGTGGGAAAAAGAGGTACAGGATACCAAATCCAAGAAGTTTCAGCGTGACTTACAAGACTATAAGTCACGTACTGTCTATAAATGGAGGCAGGCAGGCACTGTTAGACAACAGAACCTGGGCGATACATCTGTATCATCTATCGCCTCAACAGATGAGGAGGGGGACACTTCTGGTGGTAGTAGATATCCAACAAGGAGAGGGAAACAGAAAAGATTCTTTACAAGAGATATTGGAAAGAGGAGACGGACAGGAGTGGTTAAACCATCTACCTCCAACTCACAGGTAATCAATCTGTCAGATGTGCCATTAACGGATGACCAGAGAGAAGTCTTGAGTTTGGGCTTGACATTTTCTCCTTCCTGTGAATTTGACTGTTTCTCCGCAGTAAAGGATGTCCACCTGTTCGCCCGGAAATTAATATTGAAGAAACTCCATGACAGATCTGGAGGCGATATCCGGAGCTGGACAGTCCAGGAGGAGGAAGTAATTGAGGCACTCAAGGCGTTGGGAGAGGAAGATGACAATGTAAATGAGAACAGGAGAGGTAAGTTCTCCTTTCCCAAGGTTAAAATGTTTCCTGCCTTAAATATATATCCCAACATTGAGCTCTTTGTGAAGGTAGTGACCGAAGAATTAAAGAAAATACCCAGAGGCCAATATGGTGTGAATTTGTCAGAAGGGCAGAGGATGGCCATCAAAGAGTTGAAGGGTAAAAAGGATATTATAATCAAGCCATCTGACAAAGGTGGCAATGTTGTGGTTTGGCCTAGAACACTATATGAAAAAGAGGCGATGCGTCAGTTGAATGATAAAACGTGTTATATGCTACTTACATTTAACCCAACTTTATCATTTTCCAAGGAATTATATGAATTAACTGAAGAGGCTTTTCTAGGAGGTACCATCACCAAGGACATCATGGACGGGTTAAACCCCACAACACCAAAGACGGCATGCCTATACTTACTGCCGAAGGTGCACAAGGACGCCCGAAATCCACCAGGGCGCCCCATAGTATCTGGAATGGGCAGCCTATGCGAACAGGCAGGTAAATACTTGGATTCCTATTTAAAACCAATAGTAGAAACCTTACCGTCGTATCTACGAGATACAAATGATTTTTTGAGAAAAATTGATGGTGTTGTATTAGAGGAGGATATGTGGATGGTAACCTTAGACGTTGAATCCTTATACACCTCTATTCGCCATAATGATGGCATTGAGGCTGTAGGTTTGTTTTTGGCAATGTCCAGTCTTGAAACTGAATTTATATCGTTTTTGATTAGTCTACTGGAGTTCTCATTGACGCATAACTTCTTTGTCTTCCGTGATAAATTTTACCTCCAGAAACAGGGTACGGCTATGGGGGCGGCCTTCGCGCCCTCATATGCTAACCTGTTTCTGGGGGCATGGGAACGGGAAGTATTCCTTTCCAACCCGTCACATTTGAGTGACAAAGTAATATTATGGACAAGGTTTATTGATGATCTTTTCATCATTTGGCAGGGCCAAGAGTCAGAATTAAAGGAATTTGTGAAAGACCTCAATAAAAACCAGAAGAACATCAAGCTAACTATGGTTTATAGTAAGCTGGAGGTCGATTTCCTTGATGTTAAGGTACGGAGGGGCTTGAATGGAGAAATTGTAACAGACTTGTTCAGGAAACGTACTGCTGGAAATGCATTACTCCATGCTACGTCTGCCCACCCCTCACACCTAATAAGAAGTATACCAGTGGGACAGTTTCTCCGTACACGGAGAATTTGTTCTTCTGACGAATTATTCCATCAACAGGCATCGGAGTTATCCACGAGATTCCTTGATAGAGGCTACACAAGAAAAAACATCAACAATGGATACCAGAGAGCCAGCCAGATGAAAAGGAGCGATCTGCTTCGAACTAAAGTAAAGATGGAATGCGACAAACAGGTACGACTAATAGTTGACTTTAATGGTCAAAGACAAAAAATGGAAAAAGTTCTCAGAAAATATTGGCCAATATTAACATCTGACTACAGCTTGAATGGATGTATACAGAAATACCCCTCGATCACATATAGGCGATCTCCTAATTTAAGAGATATTTTGACGCATAGCTTATATGAAGAACCACGGAGGGAAGGGATTTTTGGTACTGGAGGCCCAAGATGGGGATTTTACCCGTGTGGAAAATGCGTTACCTGTCCGAATCTGTTGAGGGCTAAAGATTTTTACTCGAGTAGTGGCAATAAGAAATTTAAGATTACCCAAAATATCACATGCACATCTGTTGGTGTGATATATATGGCCACCTGTCCCTGCAATTTAATATACGTTGGGCTTACATCCAGACAATTGAAAGTCAGGATACGTGAACATGTCCTCGATATCATCAAAGCAGAAGTGGAAGAAGATCTATCTCTTTTAAAACCAATAGCACGTCACTTTAAGGTCACTCACAATTGTAATGCCAACCTTTTGAAGGCCTTTGGCATTGACAAGATCCACCAAAACATACGAGGCGGTGACTGGAAGAAAAACCTTGCACAGCTAGAGGCCAAGTGGATAATGAAGGTGGGATGTGTTCGTCCCTATGGCCTCAACGATGTCCTTAGCTTTGCCCCATTTTTGTAGAATGTATTTTACTATAGGGAAAGATTTTAATAAATATTGCCTTGTTTTAATTTTTGTGTTCTTTGTTTTTTATTTATTTCTGTTTTTTTAGGGTCTGCCTTTTGTGGAAGAATGTACAGCATACTCAACGAAGAATGAACAGCAGCAGTTCTTATCACATTTATTATTAATAGTCATTTAATGTATTATGGTATATCATTATGGTAGTGTGTTTGGTTGGTATGTGACACCGGCCGGTGATTGTGCCTGTTTGTATGAATGGTATTTAAGTATGTGTGTTGTTATGTTAAATTGTTTACACAATGCATATGATCTAAATAGGTCTTTCTTTAAATTAGTACTGTGCTGTAATCAGCACTGTATCTTTATATTATATCACATTATTTGTATAGCACTTTAATATGGAAATTTGCACATTGTTATGCACTTTATTTAATTGCTGCTATGTTGACACAATGTCTTTATTGTATCTGTTGTATATTCATCATGATTATTGTAATTTTAATTATGTATATGAAATGTGTATTGTTTATATTGAGGCAGACATCTATAACGTGTCCAAATGATATTTCAGCCGTCACATCCATACATTTTGTAAATAGCCCTGATACCTCCCCATGCAACTCGCCATCTCGGGAGCCCGTAGGTGTGTTGTCATGCACTGCCTCGGGACCGCCGGCCGCTCTATTGCTGAAGTGGTGGGCGTGTTCGGGGGCGTGCAGTGACCGCGCCTGTGGGCGGACTCGGCTGACGCCGGGGTTCGACGGCGGGTATTGGAGCGTGGCCTCGGCATGATGTGGCGTCGGATATTACGTCCGGCGCGATTTACTATTGGCCGGGGCGCCTTGGTATGACGCCACGGGTTACCTGGCAACCCAGTATGCGTTGCCGGGACGGATGTGACGTGCGGACCACCGCGACTTCCGGTTTTCGGACCGGGAGTCACAGGGCACGCTGGGTAATAGAACACACTATATAAAGTCGGCTCTCCCTTAGTACGACCACCCTCCTTGTGAAGAAGCTGGTGCGAAACGCGTCAGGGGGCGGTCGCAGTAAGGTAATATGGACCCATGATTGTAACTTACACTGACTCCTTACCTTTGGTATACTGATGTACCCAGTTTTGGGGCATGTATTAATTGTAACTCCACTTGTGGTTTGGTATACCTGTTGATTAAGTTGATGGTCCCTTGTTTCATGTGGTCTTCCTACTGCGTACCATTTGACATTGTCATTTTACACAGTGTTTTGTTTTGTATTTTAATAAATGATATTGCAATTGATTTGGCCTTACTCCTATTGAATCATTGTTTGAAGTAATCTTTAGTTTGGAGGGCCTTCTACCCCTTTGGGTGGTTTGAATAAATTGTTGTTCTCTGTTTACAGAGTATTGTTGTCACCCGTGTACCACTATGTATATAAGATCTAGGGACCAGACGTGGTTTGTCCCGTGTGAACGCTGTGTTTAGCGGTGATGTTAATGTGGTGTCTTCTACTAGTAATGGGCAAGCTGAAGTGAAAAACACGTTGAAAATGCTGTACAGAAAGAGATTAAGGATGTGGTGGAACAAAGCCTCGTTAGAAAATTATCTATCTAAGAATTTGGTGCCAAGAGGCTTAAGAGTGAAGGTGCTACCCTCATTTCCTGTGGAGGATGCCACGTTCCGCGGCAAATGGGAAGAAGCAAGTAACATCTGCTCACGTACATTCATTGAACTCCTAATAGGTTTAAACAGGAAGAACTTAGAAGGATTAGAAAATGAAATTGAGATAAATCTGAACAAATTAAGGGAACTTATATCTGCTGAGGATATGGAGCTATTCAAGACTGAAGTGGACAGACTCTTCCTCACGTGGGAAAAAGAGGTACAGGATACCAAATCCAAGAAGTTTCAGCGTGACTTACAAGACTATAAGTCACGTACTGTCTATAAATGGAGGCAGGCAGGCACTGTTAGACAACAGAACCTGGGCGATACATCTGTATCATCTATCGCCTCAACAGATGAGGAGGGGGACACTTCTGGTGGTAGTAGATATCCAACAAGGAGAGGGAAACAGAAAAGATTCTTTACAAGAGATATTGGAAAGAGGAGACGGACAGGAGTGGTTAAACCATCTACCTCCAACTCACAGGTAATCAATCTGTCAGATGTGCCATTAACGGATGACCAGAGAGAAGTCTTGAGTTTGGGCTTGACATTTTCTCCTTCCTGTGAATTTGACTGTTTCTCCGCAGTAAAGGATGTCCACCTGTTCGCCCGGAAATTAATATTGAAGAAACTCCATGACAGATCTGGAGGCGATATCCGGAGCTGGACAGTCCAGGAGGAGGAAGTAATTGAGGCACTCAAGGCGTTGGGAGAGGAAGATGACAATGTAAATGAGAACAGGAGAGGTAAGTTCTCCTTTCCCAAGGTTAAAATGTTTCCTGCCTTAAATATATATCCCAACATTGAGCTCTTTGTGAAGGTAGTGACCGAAGAATTAAAGAAAATACCCAGAGGCCAATATGGTGTGAATTTGTCAGAAGGGCAGAGGATGGCCATCAAAGAGTTGAAGGGTAAAAAGGATATTATAATCAAGCCATCTGACAAAGGTGGCAATGTTGTGGTTTGGCCTAGAACACTATATGAAAAAGAGGCGATGCGTCAGTTGAATGATAAAACGTGTTATATGCTACTTACATTTAACCCAACTTTATCATTTTCCAAGGAATTATATGAATTAACTGAAGAGGCTTTTCTAGGAGGTACCATCACCAAGGACATCATGGACGGGTTAAACCCCACAACACCAAAGACGGCATGCCTATACTTACTGCCGAAGGTGCACAAGGACGCCCGAAATCCACCAGGGCGCCCCATAGTATCTGGAATGGGCAGCCTATGCGAACAGGCAGGTAAATACTTGGATTCCTATTTAAAACCAATAGTAGAAACCTTACCGTCGTATCTACGAGATACAAATGATTTTTTGAGAAAAATTGATGGTGTTGTATTAGAGGAGGATATGTGGATGGTAACCTTAGACGTTGAATCCTTATACACCTCTATTCGCCATAATGATGGCATTGAGGCTGTAGGTTTGTTTTTGGCAATGTCCAGTCTTGAAACTGAATTTATATCGTTTTTGATTAGTCTACTGGAGTTCTCATTGACGCATAACTTCTTTGTCTTCCGTGATAAATTTTACCTCCAGAAACAGGGTACGGCTATGGGGGCGGCCTTCGCGCCCTCATATGCTAACCTGTTTCTGGGGGCATGGGAACGGGAAGTATTCCTTTCCAACCCGTCACATTTGAGTGACAAAGTAATATTATGGACAAGGTTTATTGATGATCTTTTCATCATTTGGCAGGGCCAAGAGTCAGAATTAAAGGAATTTGTGAAAGACCTCAATAAAAACCAGAAGAACATCAAGCTAACTATGGTTTATAGTAAGCTGGAGGTCGATTTCCTTGATGTTAAGGTACGGAGGGGCTTGAATGGAGAAATTGTAACAGACTTGTTCAGGAAACGTACTGCTGGAAATGCATTACTCCATGCTACGTCTGCCCACCCTCACACCTAATAAGAAGTATACCAGTGGGACAGTTTCTCCGTACACGGAGAATTTGTTCTTCTGACGAATTATTCCATCAACAGGCATCGGAGTTATCCACGAGATTCCTTGATAGAGGCTACACAAGAAAAAACATCAACAATGGATACCAGAGAGCCAGCCAGATGAAAAGGAGCGATCTGCTTCGAACTAAAGTAAAGATGGAATGCGACAAACAGGTACGACTAATAGTTGACTTTAATGGTCAAAGACAAAAAATGGAAAAAGTTCTCAGAAAATATTGGCCAATATTAACATCTGACTACAGCTTGAATGGATGTATACAGAAATACCCCTCGATCACATATAGGCGATCTCCTAATTTAAGAGATATTTTGACGCATAGCTTATATGAAGAACCACGGAGGGAAGGGATTTTTGGTACTGGAGGCCCAAGATGGGGATTTTACCCGTGTGGAAAATGCGTTACCTGTCCGAATCTGTTGAGGGCTAAAGATTTTTACTCGAGTAGTGGCAATAAGAAATTTAAGATTACCCAAAATATCACATGCACATCTGTTGGTGTGATATATATGGCCACCTGTCCCTGCAATTTAATATACGTTGGGCTTACATCCAGACAATTGAAAGTCAGGATACGTGAACATGTCCTCGATATCATCAAAGCAGAAGTGGAAGAAGATCTATCTCTTTTAAAACCAATAGCACGTCACTTTAAGGTCACTCACAATTGTAATGCCAACCTTTTGAAGGCCTTTGGCATTGACAAGATCCACCAAAACATACGAGGCGGTGACTGGAAGAAAAACCTTGCACAGCTAGAGGCCAAGTGGATAATGAAGGTGGGATGTGTTCGTCCCTATGGCCTCAACGATGTCCTTAGCTTTGCCCCATTTTTGTAGAATGTATTTTACTATAGGGAAAGATTTTAATAAATATTGCCTTGTTTTAATTTTTGTGTTCTTTGTTTTTTATTTATTTCTGTTTTTTTAGGGTCTGCCTTTTGTGGAAGAATGTACAGCATACTCAACGAAGAATGAACAGCAGCAGTTCTTATCACATTTATTATTAATAGTCATTTAATGTATTATGGTATATCATTATGGTAGTGTGTTTGGTTGGTATGTGACACCGGCCGGTGATTGTGCCTGTTTGTATGAATGGTATTTAAGTATGTGTGTTGTTATGTTAAATTGTTTACACAATGCATATGATCTAAATAGGTCTTTCTTTAAATTAGTACTGTGCTGTAATCAGCACTGTATCTTTATATTATATCACATTATTTGTATAGCACTTTAATATGGAAATTTGCACATTGTTATGCACTTTATTTAATTGCTGCTATGTTGACACAATGTCTTTATTGTATCTGTTGTATATTCATCATGATTATTGTAATTTTAATTATGTATATGAAATGTGTATTGTTTATATTGAGGCAGACATCTATAACGTGTCCAAATGATATTTCAGCCGTCACATCCATACATTTTGTAAATAGCCCTGATACCTCCCCATGCAACTCGCCATCTCGGGAGCCCGTAGGTGTGTTGTCATGCACTGCCTCGGGACCGCCGGCCGCTCTATTGCTGAAGTGGTGGGCGTGTTCGGGGGCGTGCAGTGACCGCGCCTGTGGGCGGACTCGGCTGACGCCGGGGTTCGACGGCGGGTATTGGAGCGTGGCCTCGGCATGATGTGGCGTCGGATATTACGTCCGGCGCGATTTACTATTGGCCGGGGCGCCTTGGTATGACGCCACGGGTTACCTGGCAACCCAGTATGCGTTGCCGGGACGGATGTGACGTGCGGACCACCGCGACTTCCGGTTTTCGGACCGGGAGTCACAGGGCACGCTGGGTAATAGAACACACTATATAAAGTCGGCTCTCCCTTAGTACGACCACCCTCCTTGTGAAGAAGCTGGTGCGAAACGCGTCAGGGGGCGGTCGCAGTAAGGTAATATGGACCCATGATTGTAACTTACACTGACTCCTTACCTTTGGTATACTGATGTACCCAGTTTTGGGGCATGTATTAATTGTAACTCCACTTGTGGTTTGGTATACCTGTTGATTAAGTTGATGGTCCCTTGTTTCATGTGGTCTTCCTACTGCGTACCATTTGACATTGTCATTTTACACAGTGTTTTGTTTTGTATTTTAATAAATGATATTGCAATTGATTTGGCCTTACTCCTATTGAATCATTGTTTGAAGTAATCTTTAGTTTGGAGGGCCTTCTACCCCTTTGGGTGGTTTGAATAAAAAAAAAAGTCTTGACTAAATAAGAATTTTCACATGCAGTGATAGTTTAAAGCCATGAAGGGTATAGCAGAACATCGAACAGGCTCCTCCAAGGGAATCTCACCCTCACATCTTCCCATCCTTTCTTGTTCGTTAGGTAGATAACTAAATTCAGGCTCAGCAGATGGGACACATCGGGCATTGGTCGTTAGTTTACCTCTCACCCACGGCTGCACGCTGAGGTACACAACCCCGCCTAGCGTGCTATTTACCACCTCCTGTATAAGGTCCAGTATTCGTTTTGACAGCCGCTGCTCCGAGACGTATTGATCAGCTACACAGGCTTTAAAAAAAAAAAAAAAAATTATAACTGCTGGTGGACACTGTTTGAGATAGACCATACGGTCGAAACGTCGCGGTCCCTGGGAATAAAGCCCATATGACTGAATCTGAAGGAAGTGCCGCCTCTAGTTTTCTTATATATAGATGGATAAATAATAACAACACAAGGTTCAAGTAATAATTTAAAAGGTAGCAGCACACCACGTGAGCATAATAGAAACATAGCTAATTAAGAACACCGGATTTATCAATAAAAATAATGGTGCCAGCTCTACAGAAAGAAGACACTCATCACTTCCCAATGCAATGGGTAAGCATACACATTAGTACAACCATAATGCTTGGGGATATATCCGTTACTACTATATAAGGCAACCAGCCTCCCTTAGCCAGGGCCCATACCTCGCAGGGCTAGTGCCAAAAAGTGAGTTTTGGAGGGGTACGGGCAAGTTCGCAGGCTACGACTCAACCATGGCATAGAGGCTAACCTGTTGTTATGACACACACCTGTTAGTATCCTGCACCCACAGTCCACACTGCAACACCTCGCAGTACTCTTAATAGGCCCCGCCAAGGTAGGTCATGGGAAGCAAGACCTGAAAATTCCTGGTTTTACAGGAGTGTCGAGGAGGTGATTCGACAGCTTGGCTGAAGCGCCAAGGCAATATAACACAAACCGGCGAAAAAAAAAAAAAAAAAAAAAAAATATATGTGTATATAATAATAATAATAATAAATATATAAGTAAATTATAATTAAAATAAATAAATAATAATTATATATACGGCCTCGTAATATCAGTCCGCAAAGCTGTGCAGGAGGACCGACGTGTTTTTCCCTATGTAAGAAATGTAAGTGCATTGTCACCCCACAAATTGGAGAACCTCACCCGACGGGGCACCTCCTGGAAATCCTGACAGTTGAAATGACTGCAACTTGGAATGGTCAGCATTCATTCCTGCAACAGGGCACCAATATCCCGTAGCACTAAGTCATCCTGTTTTCCAATCATATGGCAAAGGGCTGGTTGCAATATTGTGTTAGTCACCACGAAGCTTGGCTGGTCACTGCAGCATTCGCTGTTGCCTTTTGGGAGTGCTACACGTTAGCGAACCAGTTAACAAGTCAGCCCAACGCCCGGGGGGGGCTACGGCATGACGACGTAATAGTATGTAACGAAGGGGTTAGAATTCGCATCAGGCGGTCCAAGCAAGCCAAGGTATATGGTCCCCCATTTTCATCCGGAGGTCCTATATGCCTCTTGGAGGCCATACAGTAACACTGCGCTTCCCGCACTCCTCAATCATGTTTTTCGAGCATGTAGATGGTGCCCCGCTTACCGTTGCGAAGTTCGCCAGTTTGCTAAAAGTCTCGTTAGGAAAGCGGGTCGCCAACCAAACCAGTACGGCACACATTCCTTTCAGATCGGAGCAGCAACGGAGGCAGCTAGAGCGGGCTTTTTCAAACCACGAGATACAACAGGTGAAAAGATGGAAGTCAGACTCCCTTTTTCGGTATGTAAGACCAGATTTACTGTGAGCAGGACGATGCACGGGCGTCCCCCGCCAAGACTCAGCATTCCCTTCTCTTCTCCTAACTCCGCTACTCTACTCCTCCTCTCCGGCCTCTTCCCTCCTCCTCCAGCTCCCCACTTCCAGTCTCCTTTTCCCCCCTTCTTACATCAGCTGGCTCTTCTTCCACCTTGGCTCCGCCTCCCTTCCCACCTTTCCTCATTACCTTTAAAGTTCTTCTTTCTCTTTTACCCCCCCCCCTCGGTAACAAGGAAGTGTAATTTTTCTTATAGGCGCCAGCAGAGCCTCGGGCGGGGTCTTGGGTCAATCAGAAATGATATGGACAGACAAGCGGAGAGGAAGCCAGGTGATGTGAAAACCTCAGTTTGCGTTATCATGATGTCCATTGGAAAACTGCAAAAGACTCGACATGGGTGCAGGTGCTCCCAGAGGCAGTGGCCATTTCGAAGGTAGTAACGGATCCAGTGATATTAGTAATACATGCCGGGAGCGACGAGTTGGTGTCCATGAGGACTCAAGAACTGTTGGCGATCATGAAGACAGATTCAGAAAGGTTGGATCTCTTTTAATCGCACAGTGATAATATGGTCCGCTATGCTGCCTAAGGTACGTGGCTATGAGCAAAGAAACCCGTCAGCGGTTGAACGCTCCAGGAGACAGGTCAACGCACGAATTGCGTGGCTAGTGGTGGTCAGGAATGGCGTGGTAGTCAACCACGACATTATACAGAACGAAGTGAAAGGTTTCCTAAGCTCGGACGGAAGCAGCCTAAATGAGATAAGGTTGGTTATATTCCTGTCGGATATCCTAGACGGGGTGGAGGAAGGTCAGGAGTGGGGGGGTCGCAGCTCTGGCTCTGCTTAGAGCAGCTCCTTGGCCGGTGGAAGAGGGACTTGGTAAAATTCAACCTGTCCAGGATGGCCTAGGCATCGGGCGCCCCTCCTACAGGGCGTCAACCAGGCTAGGACGGCCAGGGCATCAGGTTTTGCCTCTTCCCAGGACCTAAGGCTGATATGCCGCGCAAGGCCGGTAGGACATTCAAGGCTGTTACGCCTTAGTAGGCTGATACGCCTCAAGGCTATTAAGCCTCCAAGTGAGCCTGTAGGCTGTTATGCCCAAAACAACAAAGAGCTGCGGCCAAAACCAATCCACCCCTTTTCATTAATTCCTAACAGTCCCGTCGGTCCCATTGTTAGCGAGCACCCATGTCCCGCCTTCCTTTATAGTTATCGGGTTTGTTGCGTGTTTTAATAAAGCTTTGAAACTTACAACGTTGTGGTCTCAATCATTGCACGGCGAGGGGAACCGAATAGTGGGTCTCGGCAGTCTGGAGGGCACCTCGGCCGCTGCCGTATGCCCTAGACTGCCGAGCCCTCAGCTGGCTCAGCAACAACAATCCCACTCTCCGTGCAATGATACAGGACAAGAAAAGAAGCCCCCCTTCTCTCAACTACCTTTAGCCTGCCTTCTCAGGTTCCCCTCCTCCCCCTTTTTCTCACTAGCCCTCAGCCTGCCTCCTGGCTATAAGTAGCATTACCTAGGGGCAACCTCCCTCTTACCATCCTGCTCCCCAGGCGAACATCAACGCCCGCCCTCCCGCCCCAGAAGGAAGCTCTAAGTTGCAGCCGGTGGAAGAGGGAGTTGGTAAAATTCAACCTGTCCAGAACGGCCTAGGCATCGGGCGCCCCTCCTACAGGGCGTCAACCGGGCTAGGACGGCCAGGGCATCAGGTTTTGCCTCTTCCCAGGACCTAAGGCTGATATGCCGCGCAAGGCCGGTAGGCCGTTCAAGGCTGTTACGCCTTACTAGGCTGATACGCCTCAAGGCTTTTAAGCCTCCAAGTGAGCTTGTAGGCTGTTATGCCCAAAACAACAAAGAGTTCCGTCGGTCGCATTGTTAGCGAGCGCCTACGTCCCGCCTTCCTTTATAGTTATCGGGTTTGTTGTGTGTATTAATAAAGCTTTGAAACTTACAACGTTGTGGTCTCAATCATTGCACGGCGAGGGGAACCGAATAGTGGGTCTCGGCAGTCTACAGCAGACTCTCTGTGTAGCGAGCTGTGAGTTTACCTGCTCCAAGGAAAGGAGTTGAACATCATTTTTTCCCTGTTGTCACTGCTCCAGTAAACCATACAGAATTTATATGCAAATTACTTGTAGATAAATCCTATATGGGCATGAGAAAAGCTTTTGCCTGAGGAAGTGTGAAGTGCCACACGAAACGCATAGGAATAAAGGCTCTTTCTTCTACTCGGACTGACATATGGTTCTGTTTGGCGGTGCGATATCTCCATCCATACTCTGCAGCCAAAGTGTGGGTAGTGGTTGTGTCACACACAACCACACAAGGTGAACTTACTTGCCATTATACCAATATCTTTGTTTAATTGGTTAAGACCCTATATGCGCTGTTTCTTTCCTCTAGATTCTCCACGGTTCTTTCATGGGGAACATGGGGAGCCAAATCAGTTTTACAGATCCCCAAAAAATGTGATGTGAAGGGGGCCTAACATACTCAGGATGGCTAATCATTTCTACAGTGAGCTACAGAATTGTGTATGGGCAACGTATTTAACTGTAGAGATGCCATGAACATTTAGGGTATGTGCGTATGTTGAGCATTTGCTTGCAGAAATTTCTGCATCAAATCTGCATGTTGACTAGATTAAAAAAAGGAGTGGGATTGAATTTGACTGACCGTGACTGAACCAAACCAAAGTGCCCCCTCCACCCCATGACTGAAATAAAAAGGTACATGCTGCATACACCTAGGTATATAAAGTCTTTTTTTACGATAAATATTTGGAATTGTTTTTAGAAAACCATGTTACTGATGCACATAGCATCATTTAAAACATATTAGGGGTACTTTAATATCGAAAACTGACATGACATGTTCCTTTTATAATGACTGCATAGCAGTGGCGTAACTTCAGGCCCAATTATTGCAAATCTTTAATAGTATTAGTCTTTTTCTATTGGCCAAAGGGACTTCTGGGGCCACCTGAGGCTGCAGGGCTCGGGTGCGATCTCAACCCCTGCACCTATTGTAGTTACGCCCTTGCTGCATAGTCATATTTAAACGGTAAACCAGATGATTCCTTTATGCCCCTAAAATGCTGCTTCAGCAGAGGGAATTTGTGCTTTGTTTGGTCTGGAAGTTCATTGGGGGTGACGGTGCATTAATAGCTCCTCAGCCTTCACTGCCCCCCCAGCTAGCAGTACCTTCTCCTAGCTGTTTTATAGATCTTCATGGGCATTTGTTGCATTGGCCATCACTCTATGAGATATAGGGTGCTGCTAGCTAGGGAATACAGCGGAGGCTGAGGAGCTGCAAGTGCACCGTCACACCCCAATGCTCTTTCAGAATGAACTTCAAAACTCTATTTCTCACTGTTCAAGCAGGACTTTGGAGTCATACAGAGTTTGAGTAGCATATATTTTAAAGGACAGCACACTGGTTTGAGGGTGTTAGAGCTTCTGACAGGCTCACTTTAATGTCACTCACACATACAGTCCCTGATAAAAGTTATGTCGCTTATCCATGTTATGTAAATAAAAGCTTATAACCTGACATTAAATTAATCCATTTGTTTTATAAATTACTGTTTTGAAAGCTGAAACCCTCCCAAATGTGGTTAGATTAAGAAAACAAATTAGCATCAATGCTGAAATATTGATTATTTAATGAACACAGAATGGTCAGATTTTGGCAAGACGAAAGTTTTGTCGCCTGGTCATGTAATGCACCCAATCCTAGTTTACACCCTCACCTGTGCTCTATAAATGATCGGTTAATTAGTGGGTGTGTATAAAAAGAAACCCAGCACCCCAGACCGTCACTTGAACTGTAACTTGAACTCTGACAACATGCCAAAAATCCACCCAGCGACCAAAGCCTTGATTATCAAGAGACTGAAGACCAGATCCACTGCAGAGGTGGGTGGCACCTTTAATGTGTCTCAGAGTCAATACAAAAAAATTAAAAAAGATTTGAAGAGACTGGAGATGTGTTTGACAAGCCAAGGTCCAGCAGACCCCCAAGACAACTGCTCAGGAGGAACGTTTGTTGGTTAGAAAATCCAAAGCAAGCATCTCTTCCACTGCAGCAGAACTCCAACAGGCCTGGTCACCTCAAGTCCCTGTGTCAACTAGAACAGTTTGTAGGATTCTGTCTTGAAATGGCCTCCATGTTCGAATCAGTGCCCAGAAGCCAGCACTAAACAAAATGCAAATAAAAAACAGTGTGGCATTTGCAAAGTCTCATAGCCTGCTAAACAGATGGATGCTGGAAAAGTGGCAGAAGGTGGATTTCTCTGATGAATCTTCAGTAGAATTACACCACAGCTGCCGCGATACTGCAGGAGACCTACTGGAGACTGTATAGATCCAAATTTGGTGGTGAAAAGATGCTGCATTCATGCAAGGGGTCCGAAATGTGTTTGTGATGTTTTAATCCATCATTACAGCCTTCTGTAAACGTGTAGTAAAATGTCAGGAGGGCATTACCAGCTCCAGGAGTCATCCCCTTCCCGGGGGCTATTCCCGCCCCCTGTGTCCCCGTTCTTCCCTTCTCCCTCTCCTCGCTGCCTTCTTGATGCCTTGTCAGGCATCCTTGCTCTGTGCCTGCGCCTCCTTGTGCTACTTCACGCGGGCGCAGAGCGAGTACTTGCCACTGTCGGTCCCGGGCTCCTGACCTGCCTCCCGCCTTTACATCAGCACTTGTTCCCGCCCTGCTCCATGTATAACACGGAGCAGGGCGGGAACAAGTGCTGACGCCCCGCGCTTCTATCCCACCTTCCGCCCTGACGTCAGCACTTGTTCCCGCTCTGCTCCGTGTTATACATGGAGCAGGGTGGGAACAAGTGCTGATGTCAGGGCGGGAGACGGGTCAGAAGAGCGGGGCCGACAATAGGGGGATTGCCACAGGATCCACCGGTGCAAGGAGGAAATTACACCTTGGTACACACAGCACACAACACCTTCCACACCAGACCTGAAGGGGGAGCTCTACTGGCTGCCGTAAGTCAGTTCCCCTTTAAAAGATCCAGGCCTGAGGGGAGGAGTCAGTTAGACCCAGTAGTGAGTTCCAGTTAGTCTGAGAAGAGAACTGGAGTGAGGAGCTGGTCGCTGGGAAGGATCCAGGACCAGGGAACACTGACCCAGCTGTGCTGCACCCTAGGGAGAGGGTCGGAGGCAAGTGGAGGAAGCAGAGAATCAAGAAAGGGAACCAGTTAAGGTTTCCTTATAGTACACCCGGATACCAGAGTCCGTCACGGCCAGCATCCACTGCAGCAGTAAAAGCCCGGGAGAACCAAGAGGACCAAAACCACCTAAGGTAACAGATGAAAGACATTAAAACTGACCAAACACAGGACCAGGGGCCATAGGAGGAATAGGGACCCCGCAGAAGGACCTATTTGTCAGTGTAAAGCAAAGCCCTGAGAGGGAGAAGGAGCGGTGAGTTCAGGCACAGGCAGGACTTACCCCAAACCACAGAACCCGGAGATAGAGGAGGCCTCACAACTTTCTAAGGTGAAAGTCCCAAGTTGCATCGGGGACCTGGTTATTTCTCTGGACTGTACCTGTTACCCTGTCACGAGTAAATGGTACCAAAACAACGATCACTGTGTGTGTGTGCCTGCTTAACCGCCGCTATTCACAGCATTGACTGCAGAGACGCGACTACTACTTCCCTCATCCATCCCCGCTGCCCTGTGGTAAAGCTCCACCTGTGGGGAGCTGTACTACACTGAGCTGCACTTCCATCACCTCAGCGGCTGGCTGCAGCACTGGTATACCCGTTACTAGGAACTACAGGTGGCGTCATGTTACCAATCCCCTTATCCCCCACCGTTCCCTGCCATTGAGGGTCCAGAGCACGGGACCGGGGACCGACCAGCCGTGATTCCCCCCATCAAAGTCACCATCAGCCCCGGTACCCGAGTACCCCCTACGGCACAGAGCAAGGATGCTTGACAAGGCATCAAGAAAGAGAGGGAGGAGGGGGAACAGAGACACAGGGGGCAGGAATAGCCCCCGGGAAGGAGCTTACTCCTGGAGCTGGTAATGCCCTCCTGACATTTTACTACATGTTTTCAGAAGGCTGTATTTATGGATAAAACATCACAAACACATGGTGGACCCCTTGCATGAATGCAGCATACATGCTGCATTCAGTGCTGCCTTTAGATTGAAATCTTTGGGGGGTGACAGGTCCTCTTTAATTATTTGTTTGAATATCACAATACTTTTTGCGGGCGACAAAACTTCTTTCTTGCTAAAATCTGACCATTCTGTGTTCATTAAATGATCAATATTTCAGCATTGATGCCAATTTATTTTCTTAACCTAAACCACATTTGGTAGGGTGTCTGCTTTCAAAAGGGTATATCAAAACCAGGGGATACCAACTTATTTATAATAAAAATATATCTTTTATTCGCATCAAAAGTTAAAAATAAGCACGACCACAATTTAGACAAACATATAATTACATATATATAGAGTGGGGAACCATGCACAATGTAATGTACATATATTTATTAACCAGAGAAAGGAAGGGTCACACTCTTTTTTTACCCCAAAGGACTCCAGGAGTGTCATCCCTAGGGGAGTATCGTAATGCATACAATTACATATGCTCTAATGTCTCACGTGGGGTAGAACAATAGAGAAATAGCTTTGTGAAACAAGAGAGAAACACATTTCAAAACCTGGTAGCAGTATCAAACAGGGTTTTGAACTTTCGTGTGCCGGAGACCTTCAATCCAGTATCTGGGATCCCAAAACTATGTAAATAGAACCACCAAACGCTTGACGCGTTTCGCCTTCTCATATGACAGAAGGCTCATCATAAGTTTTTTGGGGTTAAGATTAGTTTGTTCAGTCTTATGACTCTATACGCTAGGGAAACAATATTCCCAAAGACAGGTATACACTGGGGACAAAGAATTGGTCAAAGTGATAGCAGTTGACCCTACAAGTCTTCGAGGGCATAGAGGGAGGGGGCATCCAAAAGAGCATGATGGCTACATGGAGGCTCTGAGGATTGATCCTGGCTCATACAATTTTTTGCGCAGAATCAGAGGATCTCATGATATACGATTAATATGACACATCCTCAAAAGCCCAAATAGGCCTTCTGAAGTCCATTCTTTGGTTGTCCTCCTTATGACGATACACTCTATGCCCTCGAAGACTTGTAGGGTCAACTGCTGTCACTTTGACCAATTCTTTGTCCCCAGGGTATACCTGTCTTTGGGAATATCGTTTCCCTAACGTATAGAGTCATAAGACTGAACAAACTAATCTTTACCCCAAAAAACTTCTGATGAGCCTTCTGTCATATGGGAAGGTGAAACGCATCAAGCGTTTGGTGGTTCTATAGACATAGTTTTGGGAACCCAGAACTTCGGCACACGAAAGTTCAAAACCCTGTTTGATACTGCTACCAGGTTTTGAAATGTGTTTCTCTCTTGTTTCACAGAGCTATTTCTCTATTGTTCTACCCTTTGTGAGACATTAGGGCATATGTAATTGTATGCATTACGATACTCCCCTACGGATGACACTCCTGGAGTCCTTTGGGGTAAAAAGAGTGTGACCCTTCCTTTCTCTGGTTAATAAATATATGTACATTACATTGTGCATGGTTCCCCACTCTATATATATATATATGTATGTATATGTTTGTCTAAATTGTGGTCGTGTTTATTTTTAACTTTTGATACGAATAAAAGATATATTTTTATTATGAATGAGTTGGTATCCCCTGGCTTTGATAAACATTATAGTCTGTTACCTCCTATAAATATTAATTTTGGTTAATTTAATTTCAAAAGAGTAATTTATAAAACCAATGGATGAATTTAACGTCAGGTTATAACCTTTTATTTACATAACATGGATAAGCGACATAACTTTTGTCAGTAACTGTACATTATGATGTTTGCATTTTGCAACCATTATACCATTATTCTATATGAATACAGTATTTCTTGGACTATTATGTAGTGAAAAGACGTATGTATATTATACTATATATCCTCAGTTTTATTTATTTTAGGTAGAAGTTACATATTGTTGTTTTGTCTGTTTATCTCTAAAAATAATATTACCGGTAAATAAAATTGCTTAATACTTCAAATAAATTTTAATTCTACAGTTTTTTAAATGCAGTCACCATTACTATAAATATTTATTTGGAATGAGTCAGAGGATGTGGACTGTGTATGTGCCTATGAATTTTTTCAGATGTCTGTCTGGTGCATTGACAGGATTGATGGATTGGTTGGGTTTTTCCCTGTAGCTAGGCATGGTACCATTCCTTGTGGGTTCATTAGTGTCTGATAATACGTCTGCACTTCTAGTAGAAAGACAAAGACAGGTGCCCTAAGTAGTTTGATGACTTGTAGCAAAGTTTCTTCTTTTCCATAAGGCCCCTTGTGAACTCCAGATCCAAATATAATGAAGGGTCAGATTTCTGAGATTTGACCTGGAGGAATTGACACCTCTTACAATTCAAACAGAGGATGAAAATACAATTTCTAATTCAGTGCCTGGCGTTGTCAACAAATGATACTGTCCAGATACCACAATATTATCCAAGGGAGATTGATTTTCTAGAGTTATTGCAATATGAGACAATGAAAACGTCTGACTGAAGTACTGACTGAAGTTAATACCATTACTAGTTCATACCTTCTATGAGACCACCAAAACTCAATTCATGTTTTCATATCTCTCCTGTATTCTTGACACCCATGTGTTGTGTGGGTTTTGTGCCATCTGGCACACTTCCTTTGGTAATATTATACTAAGCCTAGTAAGCTGCCCCTTCATCTGGACTGTGTGACATGTGAAGTGGCTCTTGTGTGTTTCAATTTCAGTTCAGAAGGTACATATTGCCTCTTCTTTTCCGCATTGTTTACTAGAGGTCACATATTTAGAATGCTTACAGCAAAAATGTTAAAGCATTGTGTGAATGATATATTTGACATTCTTCAGCAATTATTATTGCAATAATAACTTTTGCATAGTTTAAATGAATCCTGTCAGGCCAATCATAATGAGGTCAAGCTGGGCTATCGCCCGGGGTCCTGTGCTCTAAGGGGGCCCAGGCCAGATGATCTTCATCATAATGCTGTATGCTCACATCTCCAAGCTGGGAGCTTTCCCACAGCTCTGCTGCTGGCAATACAGATCAGCAACGAAGCTCCAGAAAAGCTCATATTGTATAAATGGAGATGTTTGAGGGTTCATACTGAAAATAAAGGACTATGTGAGGGTTCGTCCTGTAAATAGGAGTTATGTGACAGCTCATATGGTTTATAGGAGGCCATGTGAGGGTCTATCCTGTATATAGAGGGTTATGTGAGGGCTCATAATGTTTATATATTTCTGGGTCAGCCTCCATTGAGCCGGGGTGTAATGGCGGCCAACTACCATGGTGGTCGCTCCAGTTGGCAGGCTGTCCTCAACAGAATAAGGAGGGTTAAAGTTGTGGATGGGGATGCAGGATCAGCCGCTCTCAATAATGTTCAGTCCTCAAGTACTTCAGATAAACTCACTTTTACTGGAGCTTTTGATAATGATGTTGAGTATTAGAGACTTCCACAGTGCAGCCTCTGATGGTGTGAGGAACTCGGCTCTCTTTCCACAGTGTGTCGCAACTCTCTTCACTTCCGCTAATTATGGCTCTATACTATGCCCTTAAACTCATCCTGATGTATAAGAGCAGTGTCAGCATACTTAATTCTGCTCAGTATTAAGTGATACAATTAATTTAAAATAATAATTATGGTAATACTAATAAGTTCATATTAATATTTATTAATATTGAGCAGTATTAATTTCAGCCTATTGGTTGGTTCTGCCTCCACAATAGTCATGGTCTCTCATGTAGCCACTCAAGTAGTTAATTTCCCACCACTGCTCAATTATGTATAGCATGTTACTTCTAGTGCTGCACATAAGAGGAAAAAAATTGTATGGGGCACATAGCATGTTTCTGTCTCTGTTGTTTTGCATCTAGAGATGTGCACGAGAACACCTGTGTATTGATCACATGACCCATCTCATAATTTATTAAAAAGAAATCATGTGACATGACTCGTCAAACAACGGGACTGGATAAATATTTTACATTGTCTTTCTAAGCAATAGAAAATCTAGTTATGGCCCACAAGGTATACCTGAATGTGACTTTTAGAAACCTTCCAAGCATTGAAGTTTTTTACTGACCCTAAAGCTCCTCACAAGTTCTCTATGAATGGATTCTGTCAGGTCATTTTTCAGGATGATATTAATAGTACTCTTGAATTTATTGCTTGGGCAGCCCTTTTAGAATATGTAAAAATCGTTACAGTACCCTTTGTAGTTACCTTGCGATAAGCATCTTCACACCCAGCAGGCAGCTGCTTGACTAATCTGACTCAATGCTTTCACTGCTGAACAGTCAGCACTATGTAAAAGTGGAGCCCCTGTGGTCTGGTCACCACTAGAAGTTTTCTGCAACCGGTATCAGTAAGTCCAGTCACCCAGACACACCCAACAAATCCCAGTCCCAGAGCGAGAGACTCTAAGCCCAGCTGTGGGATGGCAGGAGGAGACAGGTAGTGGGTGGGAAGTTAGCACAGGAAGCGGTCAGGTTAGAGAAGACAAAATAGGAAACACCACAGGAAGTCAGTTAGTTAGTCAGTGAGTCAGCCCAGGAGTTAGTCCAGCAGTCAGTCAGAGAGCAGAGAATCTTCAGGAGCAAGGATCGGAGGACACGAGAGTGAGAGGACACGGACTTGGCGGCCTGTACCATCATGAGGCCTGTTCGGGATCCCAGGGCTACAAACCACAGAGAAACAGAAGAAGGAGTCCCAGGGGCCTGGGCAGTAAGCAATCCACCTGCGCGCCCGAATTAGCTGTGAAGCCGAAGGACAGGGCAGGAACTAGGGGACCGGCCCTGAGGTGGCGAGGAAGCTCAAAACTCCAACCACAGAACCGTCAGGCCGCGGGGTCTTTATGTCATGTGGCCCCACTCCCGGGGCAGTGAAGAGAAGGTCGCTGTACTAGGGCCAGAAGACCTGATCAGCCGCACAACGATGGCCCGTGACTGCTGGATCGGAGCTTTGTGTGCAGAGGCGCGTGCAGGAGAAAGGAGAATAGGCAGCCCTGAGAAGAGAGGCCTAATGAAAGGAACACTAAAGGGGGTGAACTGGACAAGGCATCCTGGTTGGTAAAGACTACCAGAGCCGCCACTGTACTGGCTTGTAACCTGAAACGCCTGACGAGAGAAGCCAAGTTGAAACTCAGCATTGTGTCAGACAGTTCATTTTGCGCCTGAGAAGAGGTAGACTGAAACACAGAGCTGGCAGCAGTAGCCTGCCTGAGAGTGTCCCTGGTGCCTGCCATCAGCCAGCTCAGCCCCGCTGGCCTTCCAGCCCCCCAAATCACCTCCATAGACTTTTCAGTTGCCCTGGGGACCTGCTCTTCCCGCAGAGAGCGACACCATCATAGTTGCTACCCCATCATCCCCAGAGGTCCCGACTGCAGCAGCAGCTCTACTGGCCGCCTTCTACGGGTGGCGTCACGACACAAACTCTTTTATTTTACTTTTATTTTTTTTTTCATCCCTTTTTCAAACTCCCCTTTTTACTGCCCGCCCAACGAGGGGACCACGGACCGGGTCACACCACTGTGACATCGCACAGCCCCGACGACATCGAGAGGGCCCAGTTTTGAGTACCCCACGCCCTACTGGGCCGGGTCATAAAAGTTAATTTATTATTCACTCCTTCCCAGGCTTGCATTCCCACCCTTACCCCCCCCCCCCCAGCTCTGTGTCTCACATCTGCTTTCACTTTGGAGCTTGTGAGCTTGCAGAGAAGGGCAGTGCAATGATGTCATTACATGAACATTCATTCCTGGGGAGTTTGCAGCAGAGAACTGTGATCACTCACTGTCTCTTTATTTGCAGTTTACAGAGGATAAAGGGTAGTATAAATAGAAGAAATAGATGAATAGAAAGAGCTTCACCAGAGGAATTAGAAAATGATATCAGTTACATACAGTGCTGTGCAAATTAATTGGGACAAAGCAAGTCTTTACTTGTTTTTCTTGCATTAGCTTTACTATTTCAGATAAGTGTTTTATCAGTTCTTGGTGTCGTTTTCCTTTTTCTTCCACATTTCCCTTTTCGTTTTGGAGAAAACGATCCAGTTTCATTGTTTGTGCGAATTATTCTTGAAACGGTAGATTTTCCAATACCAACGGTGGAAGCGATTTCTCTTACAGTCAGACTTATATGTTCATTAAGAGTAATAATTCTACACCTCTTCCGGGGAGTAACATCCATTTTTACAGGCACGAATCACACTGAGAGAAAAAGTACACTAAACCACTCCTCACAGAAACAAGCTCATAACTGAAGCTGATGGGGCAGCTAGCTGCTATTTTCTGACTAAAACCAGTCAAACCACATTTTGTTACTCAAGGTTGTACACTCACACCCGTTCAAAGCAGTTCAAACTGGTTTGAATCACTGACTGGTAACCCCAACTTACGATTTTACTTAAAAAATACTTTGTCCCAATTAATTTGCACAGCACTGTACGGATTTTTGACCTGACAGATTCCCTTTAAGCATTAAGGACAACAAATAAGAACTAAGTCCACATATTTAAATGTGATATATAAGCAAAAATAGAGGAAGTAGGGTGAAGGACACTGTATATCAGATTTATGGACTTTCTGTAAAAAATGTCTTTTGTTGTTTTTTAAGATAATAAATAAGATAGTTTCAGGTCTGAGCTAAGCATTTTCCTAATGGGGAATTGGTGCTTAACACTACGACTTGGTGTGGGACCTCAATAACGATGTCAGTGGTGCGCGCTCGTGCACAACATCTTAGTCAGGTGTCACATGTATAGATAACGTTCACGACGCAGCAGCGATGTTACGTGCAAGTATTGTTCACACAACCAGCAACCGATGCTTGTCAATGATGTGAATAGGCGAAATCGTTAAGGAGATTGGTATCCTGGTGTCACACAGAACGATGCAGCAGATTGGATGATCGACATCGTGTGATATGGGGTCCGGTTCCCATATCTGTGATTAACGATCTGACCACTTATTGCTAGTCACATCATGCTGTCACACGCAACGACGTCGTAGGAGCGATCCCAAATCAGGCACATTTCAGCGATTTCTTTACATATATCGTAGTGTGTGACGCCCGCCTAAGTTAGACAGAAAACACATGTCACTTGAAAAATTGCTTATTGTCATGTTATCTGCTGTCATTCTCATCCTGTGAGAGCCTTTATCTTATATAATGTACAGTTTGTTTTGATGAACCTCAGCCACTAGTGCCTGGCTGAGTGTTCACAGCACTATAGTTTAGGAGAGGCGTAAACTCCTAACATACCTGCAATTTGAGCCATGAGCATGTTTTAATACCCAGTTCTATCTATCTATCTATCTATCTATCTATCTATCTATCTATCTATCTATCTATCTATCTAGCTATCAATCAAAAAAACAAAACAGCACAACTGTTATTCAACGGGTGCAAAGCCCCCCTACCATACTGGTACATTAGATCCAAGAAAAAATAGAGGCAGCACTTCCTTCAAATTCAGTCATATGGGCTTTATTCCCGGAATTGCAACGCTTCAACCGTATGGTCTTTCTCAAGCAGGACACTGCTTGAGAAAGACCATACGGTCGAAACGTCGCGGTTCCTCGGAATAAAGCCCATATGACTGAATTTGAAGGAAGTGCTGCCTCTATTTTTTATTCTATCTATCTATCTAAAAAAAAAACAGCATACTTGACTGTAAAAAGCCCACCGGGCGGAGACTTTATATTCCCTTTCTATATACAAACTCCTGTATCAATTTGGGAACATGTTATGTCTCCTTTGGTTATTATTTAAAATCTTGTGCTAAAGCCCATTATTAGCACTATAATTAGTGTGGTGATATTCTGGGTGAACACAAGATATATTTTGTGGAGATATGCAATGACTCCTTACTGTTTAGGATATGAATGCGTAGCAGCGCTATTATATTGTATTATAATCGCTTCATAACGCTAATGTGCAGAAGCAAAGAATACCAATATGGCGCCTGAGAATCTCGCTGTGCAGAGCGCATGCGCGAGATTGGGTGTCAGGTATAGTAAATTCAAAGCGCTACTGCGCAGAAGCAGTAGGTGTAATTATGGGAATCTCGTGGCGCAATGCGCATGCACGAGATTAAGAATGAATCTTGGTGACTTCATCTTAATAGGAAGTTGTTTTTTTTCAAACTGAGCATGCGCTCTTTCTTAATTAGAACGCCGAAAACATGCGGCGATGGTGTCACAGTTACAGTTGCAGTATGAGGAGCCTGTGATCATGAGATAAGTAGCACATGATTTATATTGGTATAATTAAGGGTGTTTTGCTCAGTATATGATCATGAGCTATGAATTTTAAAACATTTATTATGGTACTAGCTGTGAGCCCGATGCAAATGCATCGGGATTCTAGAACGTGCGTTAATTAGATTATAGTAGCTATATTATTTTTTTTTTTTTTTTTTTATTTACATTTTTTTTGAATAACTTAATGTTATGAATATTTTATTTATTAGTTTTATTTTATTAGAATTAGTTAATGTTATGAATTTTTATATGGAATATTTTTTTTTATTATTTTATTATTGTAATTATTTATTATTTAATATTTTTAGAATATTATTTTTTTTTTATTTTAATTGATTTTTTTTTATTTGAGTAATTTGATTTTCTTAGAATTAGTTAATGTTATTAATATTTTAATTATATATATTTTTATTTTATTTTATTTTATTTTATTTTGATTTATTTTAATATTTATTATTTTTATTATTTGTATATTAATTTTTTATTTTAATGAAATTTATTTGTATTAGATTATTTTTTTGTATTTTAATTAGTTAATTTAATTAATATATTACCGCATATACTCGTGTATAAGCCGACCCGTGTATAAGCCGACCCCCCTACTTTTGCCCCCAAAACCTGGGAAAACCTATTGACTCGTGTATAAGCCGAGGGCGGACTCCAGCACAGGTATACAGCCCCCAGCAGTGTGGTATACAGGCCCCCCAATGGTAGTATACAGCAGCCTCCCCAGTGGTAGTATACAGCAGCAGCCCCAGTGGTATATACAGCAGCAGCTCCAGTAGTTAG
This sequence comes from Allobates femoralis, assembly GCA_033576535.1. Classification (NCBI taxonomy): domain Eukaryota; kingdom Metazoa; phylum Chordata; class Amphibia; order Anura; family Aromobatidae; genus Allobates; species Allobates femoralis. Next base: position 194,557,374 of record JARQOC010000001.1, read on the forward strand.
TATACAGCAGCCCCAGAGGTATATACAGCCCCAGTGGTAGTATACAGCATCCCCAGAGGTAGTATATAGCCCCAGTGGTAGTATACAGCAGCCCCAGAGGTAGTATACAGCAGCCCCAGAGGTAGTATACAGCAGCCCCAAAGGTATATACAGCAGCCCAGTGGTAGTATACAGCAGCCCCAGAGGTAGTATACAGCCCCAGTGGTAGTATACAGCAGCCCCAGAGGTATATACAGCCCCAGTGGTAGTATACAGCAGCCCCACAGGTATATACAGCCCCAGTGGTAGTATACAGCAGCCCCACAGGTATATACAGCCCCAGTGGTAGTATACAGCAGCCCCAGAGGTATATACAGCCCCAGTGGTAGTATACAGCAGCCCCAGAGGTATATACAGCCCCAGTGGTAGTATACAGCATCCCCAGAGGTAGTATATAGCCCCAGTGGTAGTATACAGCATCCCCAGAGGTAGAATACAGCAGCCCCAGAGGTAGTATACAGCAGCCCCAAAGGTATATACAGCAGCCCCAGTGGTAGTATACAGCAGCCCCAGAGGTAGTATACAGCCCCAGTGGTAGTATACAGCAGCCCCAGAGGTATATACAGCCCCAGTGGTAGTATACAGCAGCCCCACAGGTATATACAGCCCCAGTGGTAGTATACAGCAGCCCCACAGGTATATACAGCCCCAGTGGTAGTATACAGCAGCCCCAGAGGTATATACAGCCCCAGTGGTAGTATACAGCAGCCCCAGAGGTATATACAGCCCCAGTGGTAGTATACAGCAGCCCCACAGGTATATACAGCCCCAGTAGTTAGTATACAGCAGCCCCAGAGGTATATACAGCCCCAGTGGTAGTATACAGCAGCCCCAGAGGTATATACAGCCCCAGTGTAGTATACAGCAGCCCCAGAGGTATATACAGCCCCAGTGTAGTATACAGCAGCCCCACAGGTATATACAGCCCCAGTGGTAGTATACAGCAGCCCCAGAGGTATATACAGCCCCAGTGGTAGTATACAGCAGCCCCAGAGGTATATACAGCCCCAGTGTAGTATACAGCAGCCCCACAGGTATATACAGCCCCAGTGGTAGTATACAGCAGCCCCACAGGTATATACAGCCCCAGTGTAGTATCCAGCAGCCCCAGTGGTAGTACACAGCCCCCTCTCCTTAATATGCGTCCCGCAGTAGTAATAAACAGCCCCCCTCCTTATCATGTGCCCCCCAGGCTGCGGCAGCTGTAAAAATAACAAACAGTTTATACATCACCTTCCGACGCAGCTCCTCCGCTCCTCCGGTCCTCAGCATCTCCGCTCGCCGGCTTCTTCTTCCTTGATGTGTCGGCTTGTGACCGCGCGCAGGAAATGACGTCATCTCCTGCGCCCGGTCACATGACACCGGCACAACAAGGCAGAAGAAGCCGGCGAGCGGAGATGCTGAGGACCGGAGGAGCGGAGGAGCTGCGTCGGAAGGTGATGTATAAACTGTTTGTTATTTTTACAGCTGCCGCAGCCTGGGGGGCACATGATAAGGAGGGGGGCTGTTTATTACTACTGCGGGACGCATATTAAGGAGAGGGGGCTGTGTAGTGCAATATGCACGGCATCCCCCCGCCGCTGATGGACGGGGGGATGCCGTGCATATTCATTGCACTAATGAGGCGGCCCCACGTGACCGCCTGCGGTCACCGCGGCCCCCTCCTGCCTCCTCCAGCCCCCGGTCACAGCTCCCCCCCCCCACAGCATACCGTATTGACCCGTGTATAAGCCGAGGGGGGACTTTTCAGCCCAATTTTTGGGCTGAAAAACTCGGCTTATACACGAGTATATACGGTAATTTTATATATTAATTTTTTTTATTTTTTATTATTTTTTATTTTATTATTTATTATATTATTTATTTATTTTTTTTTAGTATTTTTATTATTATTAAATTTATTTATTATTTGTTATTTTAAGTGAATTTATTTGTATTTTTAAATATTTTTATGTGTATTTATTTATTTATTTTTATTGTCTTTAAATGTAGTGAATTTTTCCCATTGATAAAAATGTATGAATGAGCCTTGAATGTGATTGGTTGCTGTGTATGTGAATGTGATTGGTGTATTTTGGATCCGTGGGCGGGGCTTCCAGAAACTCGCGGCGGCCATCTTTAATCGTCAGTGAGCGGAGCGGACCGAAGACAGAACATCCAGGACCTGGAGCTTGCTGAAGGAAGAAAGAAGACCTCCGAGGCCGGAGGAAGAGGACGCCTGTGCCGGATGGAAGACTCGTGGCCCGGGCTGAAGGAAGAGGACGCCTGGGCCGGATGGAAGACTCGTGACCCGGGCTGAAGGAAGAGGACGCCTGGGCCGGATGGAAGACTGGACCTGACGAATCAGATGTCATGAAGACAGGTAAGTGATCGACGGCGTCGGGGCTGTGCGGACATTGTGGGGGGGCTGTGCGGACATTGTGGGGGGGAGCTGTGCGGACATTGTGGGGGGGGCTGTGTGGACATTTTGTGTGGGGGGCTGTTTAGACATTGTAGGGGGAGGGCTGTTTGGACATTGTGGGGGGGGCTGTTTGGACATTGTGGGGGGGTGCTGTGTGGACATTGTGGGGGGGGTGCTGTGTGGACATTGTGTTGGGGGGGGTTGTGTGAACATTGTAGGGAGGGTTGTGTGGACATTGTGGGGGGGGCTGTGTGGACATTGTGGGGGGGCTGTGTGGACATTGTGGGGGGGGCTGTGTGGACATTGTGGGGGGGGGCTGTTTGGACATTGTAGGGGGGGCTGTGTGAACATTGTGGGGGGAGGCTGTTTGGACATTGTGGGGGGGGCTGTGTGGACATTGTGGGGGGGGGCTGTTTGGACATTGGGGGGGGGCTGTTTGGACATTGTGGGGGGGTGTGAGGACTTTTTGGGGGGGTGTGAGGACTTTTTGGGGGGGTGTGTGGACTTTTTGGGGGGGGGTGAATACTTTTTTGGGGGTGTGTGGACTTTTTGGGGGGGTGTGAATACTTTTTGGGGGGTGTGAATACTTTTTGGGGGGGGTGTGGACTTTTTGGGGGGGGGTGTGGACTTTTTGGGGGGGGTGTGAATACTTTTTGGGGGTGTGTGAATACTTTTTGGGGGTGTGTGAATACTTTTTGGGGGGGTGAGAGGACTTTTTGGGGGGGTGTGAATACTTTTGGGGGGGTGTGAGGACTTTTTTGGGGGGTGTGAAGACTTTTTGGGGGTGTGTGTAAGACTTTTTGGGGGTGTGTGAATACTTTTTGGGGGTGTGTGAGGACTTTTTGGGGGTTGTGAGGACTTTTTGGGTGTGTGTGTGGACTTTTTGGGGGGGTGTGTGGACTTTTTGGGGGGTGTGAATACTTTTTGGGGGTGTGTGAATACTTTTTGAGGGTGTGTGCGGACTTTTTGGGGGGTGTGTGGACTTTTTGGGGGTGTGTGGAATACTTTTTGGGGGGTGTGAATACTTTTTGGGGGGGTGTGTAGGACTTTTTGGGGGTGTGTGAATACTTTTTGGGGGTGTGTGAATACTTTTTGGGGGGGTGTCAATACTTTTTGGGGGTGTGTGAATACTTTTTTGGGGGGGGTGAGGACTTTTTGGGGGTGTGTGAATACTTTTTGGGGGGTGTGAATACTTTTTGGGGGGTGTGAATACTTTTTGGGGGGGTGTGAGGACTTTTTGGGGGTGTGTGAAGACTTTTTGGGGGGGGTGTGAATACTTTTTGGGGGGGTGTGAGGACTTTTTGGGGGGTGTGTGAATACTTTTTGGTGTGTGGTGAATACTTTTTGGGGGGGTGTGAGGATTTTTTGGGGGTGTGTGAATACTTTTTGGGGGGGTGTGAATACTTTTTGGGGGGTGTGAATACTTTTTTGGGGGGTGTGAATACTTTTTGGGGGGGGTTGAGGACTTTTTGGGGGTGTGTGAATACTTTTTGGGGGGTGTGAGGACTTTTTGGGGGGGTGTGAATACTTTTTGGGGGGGTGTGTGGACTTTTGCTTGCGCGATTCACGGCTATTGCGAGTCGCTGCCTGAGCGGTAAATCGCTAGCTTTGTGGCCGAGCCTCTGGTTCTATTTTCGGCCAGCGACTCGCAATGGCCGCTTTGCGGCCATTGCTCGCACTCAGCCAGCGACTCGCAATGGCCTCACGGCCATTGCTCGCGCAAGCAAACGACTCGCATTGGCCGCTACGCGGCCAATGCTTCGCTCGTGGTGACGTCACAGAGTGACAAAGCCACGGTCTTTTCGGGGTCCGACACGAAAATGCCTATGGCAATTATAGAGTAGATAATGCACTATTTGCACTTTAGAAACACGGTCTATTTACTGTATATGTTAAATTTGCATATTTCTATGTATTTATGAGATGCACTGCACTAATTGATTGATTGTAAGCCCCTTGTATGGGTGCTATATATATGTGAACACAACCAGAAAAAATTCACTGCAGCACTCAGTTACTACCAAAAATATACACATGCTAATAAGCGGTTTATATATGAGGAAAAAAATTTAAAACTTACGTTTTTTAAAAAAACTCAATATTCTTATCTTTTTATTTGCTGGGGTTCTTGGTACATATATTGGCCAATATCTGCTTGCTCATCAACCACTCCACGGTGACACCCCAAATCTGGTGTCCACCCACTTAGAAGTGGGATAGGGAAGACAAGGAGGACAGGGATGTTATATGTCACCATCCACTATAGCTTTCAGCGTGAGACTACCGTCATTTTATTGATAATCATATTGGCTATCTCAGGCATAAATTTGACTTGCAGCTATTTAACATATGATTAGTTATACAGATTTTTGTCAAGTCACTGCATTGTTATGGTTTTGCTCCAGGTGTTTGAAAAATCTTTTTCTTCCTGTATACTACAAATTACAACCTGTTCTAATATTCCCTAATAGCTCAATGTGTTATTAGGTTGATTCCCAAGTGGTCATTGGTTCCAATCAAGAAGCAGCCATGAAGATTTTTAAAGAAAAGAGAAACAGCATCATCCAGCTAATCTCAGACAAAAAAAATTGCCAGACTGCATCTTGTGCATGCCATGACAGTTGGAAAAAGACTAAATTAATTCTGTCTATCCATTCAAAAGCCAAGAGGAGGACGTCCAGATAGCCAACAAGTTGACTGATCATGAAGTCTATCAGTTCTGGTGCGACAAACACAGCAATAGAGGTGTCTCATATGCTTCGTATTAGTGAGATCACATATGTCTATGCAAGCACCATGCTACGTATTTAACACAAGTTTGGAATAGTGGCCAGTAAAAAGGTAAAAAAGCTTCAATTTCAGTATTGTCAAAAGAACTGTCGGCTTGAGTTTGCAAAAAACACTGAACTTGGCAGTAGGGTCAGAAATATGTGTCTGGCAAAGGACTTCAGGCTATGAACCATATCACTTCTCACTTGGCTCCTGGGTGTGGATCATATACCAGGCACTTGGCACTACATCTTGCACTTTCAAATTAGACTTTGCACAAGCGTATCTGTAGCACGTGGATTTTTATTTATTTTTTTTACACAAAGATATTTTTATTTGGATACTTTATTTATTTGCATTCTCAAATGTCCACAAAGTTTTACCTCAATACATATTCCAATCCTCCCACAAAAAACAATTTTTTCCCTCTTGATGCCCATCGTCAATCCACTGGACCAAACATTCTGAAAAGAGCTTTACACATTTAAATAAACATTTGTTATTCTCTTCTAAAACAGCCATTTTGCACCCAACCATTAACTATACCCTTTGTGAACAGTTCATGAGGTAGACTATTCCATAGATTAGTTTTTTTTAGGGTAAAAAGGTCTGTCTCCTCTGGGGATTGAACATTTCTTTCTCTAGGCGAGGGAGCGCCCCCTGTCTTTTTTTTTTTGTTAAATTTATCTTTATTGAATTTTATAGTAATGGTGAAAGACAGTACTACAAAAAAAAAAGGGGGGGGGAGAGAAATAAATGTCAGGGTTAAGATTTAACATCCTCAATGTAAATCACAGGAGATTAGAGAGTACAGAGTAAAATATGAAATAAGGTCTCCTCAACACTCTATTGCGGTGTAACACCGGAATAGTCTCAAATCATACGTAGAGAACGAATATGTGATCTATGAAAGAACGCACTATTTGAGAAATAATACAAAGGATACACGATCTCCTTACGGGAGTACAGGGGGAGATGGAGAGGAGGAGGGGAACAAGTAAAACGAGGCAAACTTGTAACCCATTGGTCATCTAGGAGAGGTAAGAGGATAGAGATAAAGAGAAAAGGTTCAGGTTAAAAGAGGAAAAGATAAGGATAATCAGAAAACAAGGTAGGCACAGATCTCACAGCCAACAATACCAGTAGTAAGATGTTAGATAGAAGCTTTCATTACGTAATAAAATCTAAGAGAATAATTCGTTAAAGTTAGGAGCGTCCCTAACAAGGATCCACTCAGACCAAACAAGAGTGAACTGGGGAAGAGTCTGCTCGAGCCCGGCCGACAACTCCTCAAGATGGCATAGAGATTCCATTTCAGTATACCATTCAAAAATTGAAGGCGGGGTCTGATCTTTCAATACCCTGTCTTTTGACTTATGAAGGGGTTTTATATGAAACTGCTATTGACCATATTATTTGTATAAAGTATGTATGTACTCTAACAAGTTTGTCAAGTCCATTAAACATCTCTTACCCTTCATCAACAGCAGCACAATATGGGGTTACCATGCCCCTGTACACCAGCAGGACAAAGCAGAACTTTAATTAGTTGTGCAGGTCCCTCCCCCATACCTCCCCTGGCATAAAGGGTTGGAGCCTCCCTGAGATCACCAGTTTTTACTTTGTCCCTTGCCGATGCGGGTTGTTTCTTTTCCCTCTTCCCACCCCCCCTTACCTGCTGTGGCATTTTCCTGCATTCTTTAGAGGTTTTACTGGCTGTTACCACCCGGGGGTCTGCCGCCTGTGCCCCGCGGCCTGCTGCCTTTACTCCCTCGGCTCCTACCGCCCCTGTCCGGCTTCAAGGTTCCCGGGTGTCGACCGTCCGCCGACAGCTCTGGGGCGCTGGCAGCCGCCACCCGCGGGTCGGTCGGGTAGCGTCTTCCTTACCGTATGCTCCCCGGGTGCGCGCACCTGTCCCCAGCCACAGGGGCCCAGCACCCTCTGCTTGAGCAGCGCTGCTCATTTCACTTCCGGGGCCGCTGCTTGAGCTATGACAATCCATCTCCAAATCAGTATCTGCTGGAGAACTGCAGGGAGCTTGCTCCTCCCCTCAGCCAATAATCATGTCTCTGTGTTCTGCCAATCAGGAGTACCCTGCTGTGATATAAGCTTCCTGTTTCCTCTTACTCTTTGCCAGGGCAATTTCTATGTAGTGAACTTGCTAATCCTGGTCTGGTCAGGTTGTTCCTTAATTGGCTTGATATCTGATTACTCTGTGTTCCTTCCCGCAGATTCCTCCCGTGCCGGCTCCTCGCTGACTCCAGTGGTCTCGGCCTGCTTCCCGGACCTCTTCCCTGCTGAAGCGCTGTCTCCAGTCCTGCTCCGGATTCTCAGTGTTCCCGGTTCCCCGTGTCCTATTTTATACCCGGTTGCTGTTTTGTTACCACGTCGCCTGCGGTCGGTTTAACACTCGTGTCCGCTTCATTGGTCCCCCGAGGTTGGTACCGGCGGTATCCCTGTATAGGGGTTAAGCGCTCCGGGGCCTCCTTCGGTGGTATTCCGGTGCTGCGACCTTGTGGCTCTCCCCTGGGGCGTGGGTTCTTGTTTTATTGTTGTTCAAATAAACCTGTTGACTCTACTGTACTGGTCCGCCTCTCTATCACCCGGTATCAGCATCCGCTCTACGCGGTCCAGTGGGTCCACGTGTGGGGTCCGTCAGTAGGACGTGACACTGGCGGCTCGCTGTGAACTGTATTTTTTGGCTCAGGATGGCCTCGCATGTGCGATGCCATAGCTCCATTGTGACATGATGACTTCTTGTCAGTGCCATGTGCGTGGCATTGTTTTGATGGAATCAGGCGGCAGCCAATATCCTCAGAACCCACCTCTCGCCAGGTAAGGCTGGTTTCACACTGCAGTTTTTTCCCTGATCAGGTACTATCCGGTTTGTGTGCCAAAACCAGGAGTGTCTCCAAAACTCAGAACAGGTGTCAATATAGTTTATCTCTGCAAGTTCTTCTCCTTGTTTTGGCACACAAATCGGATGGAACCTGATCAGGGAAAAAACTGCAGTGTGAAACCAGCCTAAGGAGGAGGAAAGTGTCACAGGTCTGCAGTAGTATAGCCATTCCAAACTGAATCAGATACTGCACAATTGGGGTTTATCCAGGTCAGGTGCACCACCAAGGCCTTGAATAGTGGGGTGGAGTGTATACTCCTTACCTTCTATTTGGAGCATTTAGCTCCTGAGTCTCTCTGCAGCACCTGTAATCAGTCTGTTTTTTTTTTCTTTTAAAAGTCGTTTTTTATTAACTTTTTTCCATTGAATAACAAAACATAGCGGATAGAAAATATAAAAGTACATTTGCATACTGTACATATGTATAATCATGGAACACTTTTTTAGCAGTGAAGAAAGAGTATCTAAAAAAAAGTGCAAACTTTCTAATTGCCTATAACAACCAAATGTATTAGTATCAGATCTAGATCTGTAGTTTGCCTAGAGTGCTCTTAAGGCCGGCTTCACACTGCGGCACGATCCGGTCCGGGGCTGTCCGGGATGCCCCTGGTAGATTTGCGGTGGTGTACGTGGACAATATTTTGATCTACTCACCTGATATGGCAACACATCAGACTCATGTTAAACAGGTGCTACAGATTTTAAGGGACAATAAACTGTATGCCAAACTGGAGAATTTTGTTTTCGCCGTACAGGAGGTACAATTATTGGGGTACCTGTTGTCACCTTCGGGTTTTCGGATGGACCCAGAGAAGATCCAGGTGGTTCTTAACTGGGATCGTCCAGAAAATCTGAGGACATTCAATGCTTTTTGGGGTTTAATAATTTCTTTACAAAACAAAATGTATCAAGAATTATTCTGCAATTGTGAAACCCCTCACGGACATGACAAGGAAGGGGTCAAATTTCTCTAAGTGGTCAGACTCCACCCAACAGGCTTTTTACTGCCTGAAGAGATGCTTTGCTACAGCATCTATCCTCTATCAACGCGATCTTTCTCGGCCCTTTGTTGTTGAGGTGGATGTATCCAAGGTGGGGGTGGAGGCAGTGCCGTCACAAGGGCCGTCCCCTGGTAAATGGTTTCCACGTTCTTTGTTCTCCAAGAAGTTATCGTTGGCTGAAAGAAATGATGGTGTCAACAATAGGGAACTTTTGGCCATTAAATTGGCCTTCCAGGAATGGCGTCACTGGTTGAAGGTGGCTACCCATCCCATTACTGTTATCATCGATCATAACAACTTATCTTACCTTGAATCCACCAAGCGTCTAAACCCCAGGCAGACTAGATGGTCCTTGTTTTTTATGAGATTTAACTTCACCGTCACTTATCATCCAGTGATTGAGAATGCTAAGGCACATGCGTTGTCACACAGTTTTCCGGATGGTAGTAATAGAGTCCTGTTCCCATTTTGCAGTGGGGTGGGGGTGATTGTTTCGGCTCTTTACCCAGATTTAGAGGGAGAGGTGTTGGAGGCTCAGGGGGATGTTCCAGTCTCATGCCCTTAAAAGGAGACTCTTTGTATCGTCTAATTTGCACCTCAAAGTAATCAAAGAACATCATGACTATATACTGGCAGGTCATTGGGGTATTAAGGCAAGCTTGGACATTTTGTCTTGTCGCTTTTGGTGTCCAAGGTTGCAAAAGGATGTAACTAACTTCGTGTCAGCTTGTAGTGTTTGTGCACATGCTAAATTTACGCATACCCATCCGTCTGAATCTCTTTTACCATTGTCCATCCTGATAAACCCTGGACACATCTATCTATGGATTTTGTCACTGATCTTCCTGTGCTGACAGGAAAGATGGTGGTTTTGGTAGTGGTTGATAGGCTCAACACTTTGTGGCACTACCGGTGTAACAGGCCAGATTAACCCCCTGCCCAGAATATACCTGGGGTTAAAGTGGCCTAGGCCAGATTATATCGTGGGTATATTATGGCCTAGCCCAAACTATGTCCCCGGACTGATATACTCAATAACGGGCCCCAGTCAGTGCACAGGGGCACCAGGCAGTGCACAGGAGCCCCAGGGAGCGCACAGGAGGGCAGAGACAGTGCACGGGGCTCCTGTGCACTGCCGGGGCCCCATGTAGCACAGAGGTGCCCTAGGCAGTGCACAGGGCTCCAGGCAGCACACAGGGAACCCAGTCAGCACTCACGGCCCCAGGCAGTGCACAGGGTTCCCAGGCAACATACAGAGGCCCCAGGCAGTACACGGGGGTCCCAGGCAGCATACAGAAGCCCCAGCAGTGCACAGGGTTCCCAGGAAACATACAGGGGCCCCAGGCAGTACACAGGGGCCCCAGGCAGCATACAGAAGCCTCAGCAGTGCACAGGGCCAGAGCAGTGCATTGGGCCCCAGGCAGTGCACAGGCGCCACAGCCAGCACACAGGGTCCCCAGTCAGCATACAGGGCCCCAGGCAGTGCACTGGGCCATAGGCAGCACACAGGGGCCCCAGGCAGTGCACAGAGTCCCCAGGCAGCATAGAGGGGCCCCAGGCAGTGCACAGGGCCCCAGGCAGCACAAAGGGGCCCCAAGCAACACAAAGAGGTGCCAGGTAGCATACAGAGGCCCCAGGCAGCATACAGGGTCCCAGGCGCTCACAGGACCCCAGGGAGCACACGGGCCTTGGAAGCACACAGGACCCCAGACAATGCTGGCAGCACACATATGTCTATTTCGAAAAGAGAACCTGTGGATATGTCGCTGAGCAAGTGCGCTCAACTTCTTTGGTCCACCATTGCGAGGCCTGTTCTGAGTGGAACCTGTCTGTAAGGTCTTAGCCACCATGCTACAGCTCAGTTTCAGGGTGTTCTCAAACTTCTTAAAGCCTAGACCATCGTTATGTAGCAACAATTCTTTTTTTCAGATCCTCAGAGAATTTTGTGCCATTTCGAACTTCCAGTGATCAGAATGAGAGAGTGTGTGAGTGATAACATCACATTTAACACACCTGCTCCCCATCCACACCTGACACTTTGTAACACTAATGAGTCACATGAAACTGGGGAGGGAAAATGGCTAATTGGGCACAAATTGTTCCCTTTCACTTAGGGGTGTACTCACTATTGCTGCCAGTTGATTAGACATTAATAGCTGTGAGTTGAGTTATTTAGAGGGCACACCAAATTTACACTGCCATAAAAGCTGAGCAAAGTGTTATATACATTAACCATGGATCTTAAACAACTCTTTAAAGCTAAGTTTCTACCTGCTCTGGAGAGGGTGGAGATAGACCTGAAGAGATGGCATAGACTTCAGATCTCCTGGCAGGGGAGAATAAACTCTATAAAAATGGAAATCCTTCCGAGGCTATTCTATTTTTTCGAGACGATGCCTTTGCGACTACCTTCCTTATTCTTCTCGTGCCTAAAATGCAGAGTGGCCAAATTCATCTGTCTCATAACCACCTCAGATTTTCATACGCCCTATTGATCAAACTTAGAGGGAGGGGAGGCCTAGGCCTGCCGGACATCTAGCTGTAGCATCAAGCAGCCTTGGATATCTGCGCATTAGATTCTATTAACAAAGGGAGGGGAAGAAGATGGGTGGAGGTGGAGTCCTTCATCTTACTTTTTAACCTGCAGACTATTATTTGGTCACCTAGCTTAGCACATCTCAACAACATCCTCCACATCACCAGAACCTTACTTGCTTTCATGTTGAGGGCCAATAGGGACCTTCACCTGTCAACTAGTCCTGGTCCTTTCACACACCTCCAGGATAATCCGTCCTTTATGGCAGGTGTGGGCAAACTGGCAATTTTAAATAGAACACGAGAGTTGGGGGCAATAATTTCTGATTTCATGGGTCCCTCCAGTATTAAAACACTCAACGACCTTTCCCCAGGAAGTGTCTTTCCCCCGGGTTCCTGGTTGACATTATGACAACTCAAAAGCTACCTTACCTCCCTCTTACAAGATTCAATCTCACGAGATCGTACAAACTATGAAAGACTTTGTCAAAGGACCCTCCAGACCTTTCAGTTTTCCATAACATGTTCCAGGAGGCTCAGACTGGGACAGATCTATTTCCCCCCCTTTCATTAGGAGCAAGGAGGAGGAACTGGTAGGTCCTTCTCGGAGGAGGAATGTAATAGAATCTTTCTCTACACCAACAAATCCTCCATTTGCGCTGGGCCAAAGGAAGGGAACTATATGGTGTTGGCCAGAGGGTTCATGACCCCATCAGTGTGAGCTACGCATTTCCCAGAACTTCAGAGTCCTGCTGGAGATGTTTAACAAGTAGGGGCATGCACCTACACACTTGGTGGACCTGCCCACTCATTCAGCCCTTCTGGTCTGTAATCTTTGATCTTTATAACTCTATAGCCATGGATCCGGTCACCCCTGCACCAGAGTTGGCCCTACTTTCACTGAGAAAGCTCTCAATAGCCAGAAATAAAAGAAGTTTACTTACATTTTTCTTGACTACAGCAAAACGTGTGATCTCCAGATACTGGAAGCAAAGTACAAAGTATTGCTCTCTCTTGAACTGAATTCTAGCGGTCATGAACACTACCATTAGGATGGAGAATCTACTTACTCAACCTCTGGGCCACTCCAAAAAATTGTATGACATGTGGGCCACCTGGGTGGCATTGAGGGACACCCAGAGTCCTGTTCTTGGGTGACTGCTGTGGCGCCTTGCTCACGCAGGTAGCCACAGCCTTCCCTACTGCACAGCTGGGTTTCCACAGCAGGTACCTACTACCTGCAACACCTTCCACCCCGGCACTGTAGGGGGAGCTAGCCTCACCGACTTTAGGTGAGATCCCATATAAATACTGCTGCTGGGGGAGGAGTTAGTTAGAGTGTCCAGACGCTAGGAGAGCTGCGAAGACGTCCTGGTGATCGGTGCCGCGGTTAGGCCTGAACCAGTGACCCGGAGTGGCCCTTCTGCTGTCGAGCCAAGCCTAGGAGTGGGGACAGAAGGCAAGGAGCAGAGCCAAGGGGGCAGGAACCGGTGGAGGTTCACTCAAGACATACCAGACTTCGAGGATTCTCACCTGCAGGAACACTTTAGGACTGCAGAAAACCCGGCACACTGTGGAGACTTCAGTCACCCAGTCCCCCTGCGTACCCAGAAAGAGGGAGCCAGACACCGTAGTGTGGGAACACACAGCAGTGATCAGAGAGGGTAACCCTAGGACCGCGCAGGAGGAGAGAGAGAGAGGACCAGGGAACGTGAGGAGGCCAGTCGTGTTGCATACAGACAGGGCTTCAGTGACAGCAGGGAACCTGAAGAGGCCTTATACCCACTTGCTGTGGAGACTCACTGTGCACCTGGTCACCCGACAGTGCTCTGGACATCTTTACTTGTGGATACCATCAGTAAAAGGTAAAAGAGACTTGCTTCAGTGTGTGCGTTATTCCTCTCCATCCCCAGCCTCCCTATAGACTGCCTTACTGCTTTTTACCCTGGCCACAAGTCCTACTCCTAAGCTGCCCCTTTACTCTACGCTGCCCGTAGGACCAGCTCCACTGTAGGGAGCTTTGCATCCTTGCCGCAATACCATCGCCCTCAGGAGGACTGTGGCGGGGCTGGTGATCATCACCAGGTAGTACAGGTGGGCGTCACGTGACAATAACTCTTATCCCCTGTACATAACCCCTCTATTGAAGAGTCACCCAGGCCACGAGCTCAGGCGCTGCCACCTGTGACATCCCAGTGAAAACTCTCTCCAAGCCTGATACCTGAGTACCCCAGGGCCTGGGGCTCGACACTACCTCCTAGATTTCCGGCTTAACTCCCTTCATGTTTGTCACCCTGTTACTGGCTTAGTGGCTTCCCTAAGATCTCAATTACCAGTTGGCGGGACCTGGACAAACCCCTTTATCCCCACCCCCTTTCCCTTTACTATGCCTTTCCCTTATTCAACTTGCTTTGATCTTCCTCTTCCCCTTACTTGATTCTCTTCTTCTCTCTACTCTTCTTGTTTGTCTTTTCTATGTTTTTTGTTTTCAAGGAGTTTTTTTTACATCTTTTTATAGGTTTTGGGCAAGATATGTCAGGTACTGGTGCCTTATAGTGACCCTGGAAGAAGGACAATTATTAATGTGGCTGTTTGACATCTCTAACCTTCCTGCCTAGATCAATGGACATTGTGTGCTCTGTGGCATTGGGTCAATCATGTTTGATCCCCACTGATCTTGGATGGCAGTAATAACCAGGGGCTGGCTGGTGGGCTTGTCCCGGGTGGCAGCCATAATTTTAGATGGCAGTAATAATCAGGGGCTGGCTGGTTGAGCTTGTCCCGGGTGGCAGCCAGATCCTTCAGCCCTGATGATGTGAGGAGCGGGGTAGGGGGGCGCTGTCGGATCTGGCCGGGTGAGGAGCGGGGGGGTGCTGTCGGATCCGGCCAGGTGAGGAGAGTGGAGGGGGTTGGCAGGGCGGTAAAGCAACAGCGGCGCCATTCTATGTAATTGAGGGGGCGGCCCTAAATTAGGGAAAACCCCCGCCACCTGGGCCAGTCCACCCCTGGTAATAAACCAAAGGTCGTCTATTTCGGTTCCCAGGATGTCCCACTTGATCCCCTCATAGGCTTCAAAGTCTTACCCCTTCTTATGTCATACATTTATATTTGCTATGTATCTGAATTGACATAGCCAATGTTTGCTAAGAATTAATTCAATAAATCCTTGTTTTATAAAATTTGTTTTTTACTAAAATATAAGGGGTGTATTCACTTTTATAATATACTGTTAGTATCATTCAGAACCACAGAACATCATTCTTGAATACAGACACTGAAGTAGGCAAGAATAGCCCGGTATACTGCAGGTAATGAAGTTAGAGAATCCTCTAAAGAAATCACTTGTTTGTCTACACTTGACGATAAGCTTTTGGTGAGTTTATGATGTTGCTTTTTTATTGAATTTTTAAATGCATTTTTAGCGCAGTTTTGACACAAATCTGCATGCAAATCTTTATGCCAGCAAAGTCAATGAGAATCCTGATGTTTTGTGCATGTTAGGGCCACGTCACACACACAGATAATTCTGCAGATATTGGTCACAGATCTCTGGTTGCAGTGAAATCATGGACAAATTGTTCCATTTTGTGGCCATGTACAAATGAACAATATGTCCATGATTTCACTGCAAACAGAGAACTGCAAACAATATCTGCACAGATATCTGTGTGTGTGTGACGTGGCCCTTACATTTTTTTCTTTGCAGATTTAGTGCATGTCAACTCTTGAGGTAGTTTTCCACTCCTGAATGCTTAAAAAACACAGAAAAAAACATAAACACTGAAAACTCATCAAACGCATCATTTTCTGCCAGAAGATGCAGATTCGCAGTAGAAATTTCTACAACCAAATACTCAACATGCGCACATACCCTTAGGGTACCGTTACATGTCGCAATATCGCAATGCAACATCGACAAAAGTCACGTGGTGGGTCGTTGCAGTTGATTTCCTTTTTGCGTTGTGTTGTGTAACAGGGCAATGCAACTGCAATAAATCGCAGGACGATATTGCAAGAAGATTGTGCAAGCCCTTCAATCGTATAATGTTGCATATGCAAATCTGTCATGATTGTGCTGTGTGACGGGATGCAGCTACGATGTGGAATGCAACTTCCCTATTCACTACAATGTTAATGCTCGGTACCTGGGTTGCTCATACCCAGCGCAGAAAAGTTGCGTACAACATCCTAGTTGTGTTGACTGCCGATATCTCCCTGTGTGACATCTCCTATGTGATCTTGGACAAGTGCCAAAAACGTGCGCGTTCACGTGAAATTGTATGCCATATCGAAACGATATTGCGACGTGTAACGGTACCCTAAGACCCTGCATGAAAAATATGCAGCCTCAAAAACTCACCAAAAGCTCACTGCGGGAAAGTAGTTTTATAAAGAATTGTCCACTATAGAATAGCTAGATCCAGTTTCCGTGATAATATACTGATATAAGTAGAAGTAGATGAATTATGTGATGTGCATAGCCAGTATTCACTGAAAATACCTATAATGGCAACAGAAGAAGCTAGATTTCAGTTCACTATAGGATCCAGACACAACATAAACATTTCGTAAATATACATATATAAATAAAACCATTGTATTTCTGGTTATGGAACAAGCAGAGAAAACAGGAGAGCACAGGTGCGATCAGAAAATACAGTAGGGAAGAGAAGAGCAAATGCACAGAAAAGCAAATGTAAGCAATGGTGGAAACTTCCATACCTTGTGCACATACCTTCGACAGGTGTTAAATGTTTACAATAATGTAGGAAGGACAATCACCGAAAGAAATCATATTACCTGTGTCCTAGAGTGACTCATGGGGTATTGCTAAAGTAAATGCAAGCACACCACTTTATGAAGGACACAGACCACATGCAAAATATAATACTACAATTTTACAGACAGGGCTGTCTGTGCAAAGGATTCAATTTCGCCCAAATATTTCTTCTTTTGTATCGGATATAGCATGACGTCTGAAAGTGAAGTACAGCTTTATAGAATTACTAGAAACCAATGAAAGACAATCACACTGAAACAAACTACAGCTGTTAGTCCCCCAGTCTCTATCATTGGAAATAACTCGATTCCTGGCTCCTCTATAGCTAAATGGTAAAACGTTGCAAACATGACAGAAGCCATATTTCATTACTGTGTCAGTTTCAAATACATAATCACTGCTCAGATGGTGATTGCGAGTCCAAGTATTAGAATCTCTAAGCAGATGCTGTTGACAATGTGATATCTAACATATCATCATGGCATGGCATTGTAGCAGTGTCGGTAATCCTGATGCCAGTTCTGTTGCTCAATAACTTGTCTATCACAGAAGAGTTTAAAAGGTTGAGACATCTCGTATAACCCACAGTCACAATTTAACTCTCTTGTATATGACATTTGCTTTTCATGTTAGGTTAAGTGAGAATTTATGAAGTGCAAATATGGATTCAAATAAATTAAATTTTTTACCCTTAAAAACATATTCAATTCAATAAGGGAAGTGTCAGCAGATTCTATTTTGGAATTCAATAGGCACATAGATCTCTGGGTCCGCCGCCTATGGAAGGAGATAGGCCCCGAGATGTGGTATGTAGGATCCATAAGTATAAGATTAAAAAGATGATTTTTACTAAAGCCCGATCAAAAGGACAGATTAAATATCAAGATTTCTCTCTCCAACTACTGGCGGACCTGTCGAGTGCCACCCTGCAGAAACGGAGGGCGTTTCGCCCTCTGCTGGCGATACTAAGACAACAGGACATACCCTACACTTGGGGCTTTCCGTTTCCCTCCAGGTGCGGAGAGACGGAGTGCTTCACTACTCACTCATCCTAGAAGAGTACCGGAGTTCACGGAGGCTCTGGGGCTCCTCCCTCTCGCCAGAAGAATGGACGGGACAGTATGAGTACCTAGATTGGATGCAGAGGATCCCGAGGCGTCAAGGGGAGGCAGGAGGAGGGGGAGGGGGGCTTCACGGAGAGGGAGGAACAGAGGGTGGAGAAGGGGCTCATTTAATAATGGATGAGGATACTTCTTAGTATTGAAAGCTATAATATTTGTCCTCCTGCATTTCAGCGGTTTTTCTTTCAGGGGAAATAGTGGAGATGGTGTTCCATGATCGACTTGTCTTTTCATTCTAAAGTATCTGCTTATTAAGGTTTCTCAAGTTTCTTCTGTTATAACTATAAAGTAATTAGTTAATTTACCAGTATAATACGGGGTCTGTAGAATATATACCGGCTCAGAAGCATTATTCATACCTGATAATAACCCTACATAATTTACCCAGGTGTAGTTGCTGTTGTTTAGATATGTTATTTTTATCTGTTTCTAAATTTTGTATGTTCACAACTGTGGCCCGGGTGCAGGGGACAGCTCCTGGGTGGACAGGTTACGCCTCACCGGGATATAGTCACCTGTTTTTAGGAAGACCGCCCCCAAACCGTTATTTCAGATTAATTCTGGGAATTTTCTCTGTTCTTAATCCTTCCCCCCCCTTTTTTTTTTCTCTCTCTTTCTTCTCTTTGCTTCCCCTTTTTATCTCTTCTACTACATATTTGGGTATCTTTTTTAATCACCCTAACTCGTGGGCACCTGGTCCACTCCTTCTGTCCCCCTTTCTATTCATCCCCCCTTTATCTGGCTCTCAGTTTCCCTCCTTCCCTCCCCCACCTCGATCCCAGTGCCGATCATGTCCACTTTAAAAATCTGCTCGCTCAATGTAGGATCAATACCCCTCAGAAGGGTCGCAGATCTTATACTCTGCTCATAAGCAGAAGTGTCAGATTCTGATGTTATAGGAGACTCACTTCAAATCAGGACATGTACCGAGTCTTCGTAACCGATACTTCTCTGAATGGTACCATAGTACAAACCCAGAAGCGAGAACGAAGGGTGTGTCCATTGCGATACACAAGTCACTGACACACGAGATTCTTGATACCTGTATTGACCCACAAGGCCGATATATTTTTCTTAAGATAAGGATTGCTGGATCTTTGCTAACTATCGTCAATTGGTACTTGCCTAATAGGTTCCAAACGAAGACGTGCAGGTCGTACCTGTTACGGTTGACTACCTTTGCGGAAGGATCAACCGTTATCGGTGGAGATCTCAATTTCACCCTGGACCCGGTGGCAGACTCATCCTCTGGTAAGAGATCTATACCAAATAAACAGCTTGTCTCCATTAAAAAGCTCCTTCACACTCTGAGGCTTATAGACATCTGGAGGACTTTAAATCCACAGGGAAGGGATTTCACTTATTTCTCCCCAGTACATGACTCATACAGTAGAATAGACCTATTTCTCACTTGCCAAACTTACTTTCTTGGAACCCTGAGGCAACCATAGGGGATATTTTACTGTCAGATCATGCCCCCACTTACTTGACTCTTACTTTGCCAGACACTAGTAGTAGACCTTGGTCCTGGAGACTCAATGAACATTTATTGAAAGGCGAGGTGTGTCTGAAGGAGGTTAAGGAGACTATACAGTCCTTTGGCCGAGATCATACTTCTGACCCCACCCCTTCTCCCACAAAATGGGAGACTCTGAAATGTGTACTGTGGGGGGTGTTTATAAAGCATGGCGCTCGTCTGAAAAAAAATAACACAAAATTAGTGGAAGACTTACTTTCTCAGATTCATATATTGGAAACTGCGCACAAACAGACCTTGTCTAGAACGACCCTTACCGACCTAGCTTTAAAGAAAAAAGAACTTAAAGATTTACTGGATCAAAAATACCGTAGATAATCTGAGAAATCTAGGAGTTATTTTTACTCCAATTCTGATAAATGTGGGCGTCCCTTGGCCAGACTGCTCCATCCTCGGTTAAACCTGACATTTGTTCCAACCATCTCCACTAAAACGGGGGGGTCGCACATTCTTGCGAAGGAAATACTGGAAGAATTTAGACAGTATTATTGTGATCTCTACAATATCAAGGGACATTTGTCTGATATGCCTCCTTTGGAATTGTCTGATAAGATTAGGAGATATATGGAAAGAACAGCGATCCTACACTAGCTTCGGAGGCTAGCACGATGTTAGAGAAGGAGATCTCAGAGGAGGAATTGCTACGGGCTATCCAGTCTTACCCCGTCAGGGAAATGTCCAGGTCCAGACAGATTCTTGCCCAACTTTTACAAACTATTTCAGACCCAGCTGTCTCCCGCAATGTTAGAGGCTTTTAATTCTGTTTTAAGGGGCTCTGATTTCGTGCCTCAGTCTTTGGAAGCCCATATTAGCGTCATACCCAAACCTGGGAAAGACCCATCTTCAGTGTCGAACTACAGGCCGATTTCGCTACTGAATGTGGATGTCAAATTATTCTCTAAAATACTAGCTGACCGCTTAGCTCCAATTCTCCTTCCGTGATTGACTCGGACCAGGTGGGCTTTGTCAGAGGCCGGGAGGCTAGGGATAACACTATTAGGACCCTCCTCCTTGTAGCTAAGGCCAAAAGCTCTTCGGCTCTACTGGGTCTGATTTCTGTGGATGCTGAAAAGGCCTTTGACAGAGTACACTGGGGGTTTATGAAGGAGGCGCTGATTCAAGTTGTCCTGGGCCCTCGATTTTTACACGGAATCATGGCCCTATATTCTCCCCGTCTGCCAGGTGAAGATTGGGGGAGCCCTGTCTTCCTCGTTTAGGAATTGCGAACGGGACTAGGCAGGGATGTCCATTATCACCCTGCTATACATTATTGTGATGGAGCATTTAGCCACAGCAATCAGAGCCAATACCGACATACATGGGATTGAGCTGGGTCACAATCATCACAAGACGGCACTATTTGACGATGATCTCCTCCTCTATGTCTCACAGCCTCTGATCTCTATCCCTTCAATTTTGAGGGAATTCGAACAGTTTGGGCGGTTGAGTAACTTTAAGGTCAACTGTTCCAAAACGGAAGCTCTTAGTATCTCTTACCTAGAGAATTGGTATCTCACTTATCCAGGCAATTCCCATTCAAATGGAAGGAGGAAGCTATTAAATATTTAGGAGTTAATATTCCGAAAGATCTTCAGCTATTGTTTAAATTTAACTATTGTCCCCTACTATCTGGCATAGAGAAGGCTTTCTCTTCATACCGCCAATTCAGGCTATCCTGGTTAGGGAGAATGAACGTTATTAAAATGGATGTTCTACCCCAAATCCTGTATATCTTTCAAACGGTGCCTATCCACCTGGACAAAACGTTTTCCGCTAAATTACAATCTCTTATTATTAAATTTATCTGGAGCGGGAAGAAATCTAGGTTGGGGATTAATACCCTTTCCTTACCTAGATCTAGAGGAGGGGTTGGGCTACCTAATATTCATAGATACTTTTTAGCCTCCCCTCTTGCCAGAGCCCTAGACTGGCACTATTGTGCATCTCATAAGAGATGGGTGGAGGTGGAGCAGGATGGCCTGGAGATCCCACTGAGGCATCTACTCTGGATTCCTCACAAGAATATAAAAGAACTATCCCCCTTTCTAACATGACCAAGACCACTCTGCAAGTGTGGCATTCGGTGACAAAAACACTCTATACAGATGGCATACTCAGCCCTCTCGCCCCCCTCTTTTCAGCCCAGCTTTTCTGCCTGGGTTTGGAAGGCAAAGATTTCTGTGCTGGCAGAGTGTGAACGACACCCGAATGGGACAGACCCTATCCAATGGGGATTTACCCTCAATGAGGGAGATCCAATCTATTGATCCTACTAGACCTCTTAGATGGTTTGAATACCTCCAATACAAATCATTCCTATTCCCGTCTGGGCGTGAGTGCAGGGTGAGATCGACACCAAACTTATTGGAGAGATTGTTCCAACAGGACTGCCCCCCGAAGCGCAAAATTTCGGCCTTTTATGTGGCTTTAGGTTCCCTGCGCAATCAGGACCCTTACACTTCCAGCGGTCATGGAAGAGGGAATTAAACAGGAACATCACAGACAACGAATGGCAGAAAAGCTTTTTATTTACACACAAATTGGCCAGTGCCTGTATTGCACAGGAGAGGAGTTACAAACTGCTCACCAGATGGTACTTATGCCCTGTTGACTTACACCGAGTGTTCCCTGAGATTTCAAACAGTTGTTGGCGTTGTGGGAGAGCACCTGGGACAATGCTCCACATTTGGTGGAGTTGTGGTGAAATCCAGCGGTTCTGGTCTGAGGTATTCGGCACTTATACACAAATAACAGGTAAGCAGGTGAAGTGTTGTCCTGAAGTTGCTCTATTATCCATCTCTCCAGGCCCCATAGGGCTTAACAAGAAGGATATACTTCGCTTCTGTGTCTCAGCCGCCCGTACACTAATTCCGAGATTCTGGAAAACCCTTCAGGTACCTTCTCTTCTTGACTGGTTCAAGGAGATGATGGACCTATTTAGAATGGAGGAATTGGCGGCTGATGCTTCAGGGTCTCGTGACAAATTTTCAGTGACATGGACTGAATGAAAATTGTACCAAGACTCGACTGATTTTGGGAGTACTATATCTGAGGTTGAATAGATGGTATGATAAATGGTTGGCACGGGATCGAGGTCCCCCCTTTTCCCTTATTTCCTTCCCTTCTTGTCACCCATTCTCCTCTTATCCTGACCCCGATTAATTTAGCCCTGTTCATACTTTCCCTTCTAATATCTCTACCTCCCCCCCTTTTTTTTTTTTTTTTTTTCTTACTTAAGGTTTTTCAACAGTTTTAGGTATGAGGATTATATTTTGATACACCCTTTGCTGGGGTTTTAGTAAAACTCATAAGAGTAATCTTCATGTTACTAAGTGGAACTCTAATAGAGATACACCTATTCCAGATGGACTGGATTTCTCGAAGGTCCTATGAGGCCTAATTTTTTTCTGATACATCGAAATCGGAAAAGAGTTACTATGTGATACACCAGGGTGGGAACTCCAGTCCTCGAGGCCGCAAACAGTGCATGTTTTCAGGATTTCCTTAGTATTGCACAGGTGATAACATAATCACTTGCACTGGTGATGATTCAATCCTGTGCACTACTAAGAAATCGTGAAAACTGAACTGTTTGCGGCCTCGAGGATGGAGTTCCCCACCCCTGTTATACACCAATAGTTGCTTGTTCGCTACTGTCCATCTTAACAAAGGGAGTGCGATACCATAATATTTTTCAAGAGATTACCAACCCCTGTTATTGCGATAGATCCCTTGACTAAGAGAGGGGTTTCTCAATCCCCTATTTGTGATTTATGAACAGGAAATAGATCACCTTATACCTGAGAAGGATATATAAACATGAGAATATACAGTGCAAGATATTTGGTCTTGTTCCTAATGTGTATTTCTCAATTGATGTTTTGATTTATACTTATTCGTATGACTTGTACTTGTACTGCTTTGTCCTTTTTTTTCAATAATAATAAAAAGAGATTAACCAAATAAATTAAATTATTTTTATGTATATTTTTCAAACCTTAATCATTATATTACAACTGTTTTTTTAGCTCAATTTGTATTATTGATGCAGAGCTTTTACAGGGTGTTTCACTTGCTAAGTTACCTGGAAAAATTGCTTTAACTTCTAAAAGAGTCCATCTATCGTATTGAAATTTGGACCATATATACTTTGGTTCATGGGAAGTAAGAGTTCAATGAACCTCAGTGAAAGCGATCACAAACTTCATCTAGCCGAGAGGTCTTGCTGACTTGTCCTCTACGAGAAAGACTTTGAAGAGAAGCCTACTTTGATGACAGAGTAAACTCCAAAAGGTTGGGCCACCTGATTTAACAGTGGGCTATGTTTCCTATGAGGCCATTGGAAAGGTTAGGGTACCATCACACTTGGCGACAAACCAGCGATCCCGACAACGATACGACCTGGTAGGGATCGCTGGTGCGTCGCTATGTGGTTGCTGGTGAGATGTCAAACATTCAGATCTCACCAGTGACGCAGCAATGATCCGGAATGATATGGAGGTCGTTGGGACCCTGTTTCGTAGACCTGTAGTATTGAGGTCATTGTCCCTGTCAAACACACCGATGCATGCTGCCCAGTGGGACCCCAACAATCCAAAAATGGTCCATGCGACTGTGACACGATCTCACAGCAGGGGCCAGGTCGCTGCTAAGTGTCAAATATAGCGAGATCGCTGGTGACGTCGCTGTTGCGTCACCAAACTTGTGACTCAGCAGCAATCTCAATAGCGATCTCGTGTGGCACCCTGCTCACGCAGGCAGCCACAGCCTTCTCTAATGCACAGCTGGGTTTCCACAGCAGGTATCTACTACATGCAACACCTTCCACCCAGCACAGTAGGGGGAGCCCAACTCACTGACTTTAGGTGAGATCCCCTATTAATACTGCTGCTGGGGGAGGAGTTAGAGTGCGAAGACGTCCTGGTGATCGGTGCCACGGTTAGGTCCGAACCAGTGACCCGGAGTGGCCTAGGAGTGGGGACAGAAGGCAAGGAGCAGAGCCAAGGGAGTGAGGAACCAGCGGAGGTTCACCCAAGATGTACCGGACTTTGGGGGTCCGCACCTGCCGGATTACTCCAAGACTGCAGAAAACCCCGTCATACCGTGGAGACTTCAGTCACCCGGTCCCCCTGTGTACCCAGAAAGAGGGAGCCAGACACCGTAGTGAGGAATCACAAAGCAGTGGTCAGAGAGGGTAACCCGTGGACCGCGCAGGAGGAGAGAGGGAGGACCAGAGGAAGAAGGAGGCCAGTCTGGCTGCACACAGACAGGGCTTCAGTAACTGCAGAGAAGCTGAAGAGGCCTTATACCCACTTGCTGTGGAAGCTCACTGTGCAACTGGTCACCCGACAGTGCCCTGGACGTTTTTACCTACTAATACCACCAGTAAAAAGGTAAAAGAAACTTTCTACAGTGTGTGTGCGTCATTCCTCTCCGTTCCCAGTGCCCCTTATAGACTGCTCCATCACTCCCTATCCCGACTTAAAGTGAATAATACAGTATAGGAGAAAAAGAGCCGGGGTTTGTCTGCGCTAGACCACAGGGAAAACCAAGGATGCAAGCAAACCTTTATTTACACTCAAGCCAATGCGTTTCATGGCCACCTGGCCACTTCATCAGGGCAGCAATGTTGCCCTGCCCTGATGAAGTGGCCAGGTGGCCATGAAACGCGTTGGCTTGAGTGTAAATAATGGTTTGCTTGCATCCTCGGTTTTCCCTGTGGTCTAGCGCAGACAAACCCCGGCTCTTTTCTCCTATACTGTATGTATCTGCATCCCGGGATCAGCAGCGGCCAAAACTTCTACAGGTGGTTGTGACTCTCACAACCATACCAGGTGAGTGGATTACCTTTGTTAATAACACGCTGGTGTCCCTCATTTACCGCATTAGTGCGCTCCCCCTCTCTCTAATTTTTTGCAGACTTAAAGTGAAAACACCCACCGAGCCTGATACCCGAGTACCCCAGGGCCTGGGGCTCGACACTCACTTAGTGTGACGGAAGCTTTAGGTGTAAAGCAACAAGCCACAAACATTACAGACACTTCGAGAAAACATACAATGAGAAATTAAAGAGGTTGTCCAGTCTAAAATGATAATTCTGCAGTCACTCTATGTGACTGCAGATTTATCAATCTGTGCAGTGCATGCACTGTGCGCTGCAATGATTCACCGGTTTATAAGCTAGGAACAGACTGCAATTATGCATATTCCCGGCCAGAACTTGACTTATGCTTGACTCACTTGAATTTTTTGCAGCACACAAGCCCTACAGTGAAGCTCCCTAGTCCTCTCCATTAGTTGCAATCACCAAGGTTATTTCACCATGAGTGGTTTCTTTAATGGCCACCTGTAAATAGCTGATTGAAGATGATACAGACATGCTATGACTCTTTAGCTAGTTATCACTTCCAGCAGTTACTCAGGAATGGGTGTCTTCTGTCATCATCATGCTCTGGTTCAGATGCAGGATCCGCTTTCCATCTAACTGACTTATTTGAAGAGTCTCTGTGATTTGTCACATCTTTGACTTAAATGACTACAAAGTTAATATCTGCACAAAATGTATTATTTTCAAATTAGTTAGATAATCTATATGCTAGTTTTCTCCGGTTTAAGGTGTAAATTGGTTGGCACCCTCCATAGCTGTGTTTGCATACAACTACCGAAGATAATTCATTGTATACACACTATTCCTCAAAGTAACAGAATAGAATCCATGCTTGGTTGTATCCCTTGTGCAGGTGACAGAAAGCAGCACCTCTGCAGATTTCATAGATAAGGCTGGCTTCAGACTTGCGGTTCCCTCCGCATCGTCCTGCGGAGTGGAACCGCAAGCTGAGCGCAGGCACCGCAAGTCCCTATGTTTAACATGGGGACATAGGTGCTTGCGCTCTGATGCAGATTGTCGTGCGCACCCTGTGCACAACCATTCACTGCAATGCATGCATTCAAATCATACAATGCAGTGAATGGGTACGCACAGGGTGCGCACGCCAGTGTGCACCCGAGCGCAAGCACCCGCGTCCCCAGATTAAACATAGGGACTTGCAGTGCCTGCACTCAGCTTGCGGTTTCCCTCCGTAGGATGCTACGGAGGGAACCGCAAGTGTGAAGCCAGCCTAAGTCACTAGATTTGTCCTTTTTCACAGGCCAGTATCATACTGGTCTAAGGAAAATGTCGAGCCCACTGGGACGGGGTACTCGGTACTGGACCGGGTCTGCTGCTGAGACGTCACGGGTGGTCCTGGTCCGGACCGTGTCCCGGGCTGGCAAATAAAGGGGGATATTTACAGGGGATTGTCAGTCGTGACGCCACCCACTATGTGCGGCCAGTGATGGGGCCGCCGCTGCTGCAGAACCTCCGGGGATGATGTAATGGCAGCGTAGATGGAATAGTTCCAGTGGGTAGAACTGTATTCCCCGGGGCAGTGATGATTAGAGTCTATTGTGTAGTGTGCAGGCTTGGTGCTGAGTGCAATTCACTTACTAGCCAGATGCTGTAGAAATCCTTCCTCGGTGCTGAAGCTGGCAAGCTGTGGCTCTGCAGGTTGCGGGCTGTTATAATCCTGTTTGGAAGGAATAGTTCGCAGGTCGAGACAAACGAGAGAGACTTATTCAGGGTTTTCCGTGTTTACTTTCAAAGCTCTTCAGTACAGCTCACAGTTCAGTTACAGTTTAGCACAGCTCTTACAAGTCTCAGTTCAATTCACAGTACACGGGCACACTCTCCCCTCCGGGATTCCCTTTACTCTCTGCAGCCAGGTCTCTCTCTCTGTGACCCCTCACTCTGTCTCTGTGTCCTTCCAGGGGATGTTAACTCTCTGTTTCTGTATTCGCTTGGTGTGCGTCTCCGGACAGTATGGCGGTGACTCGGGCCCCTGTGGGTCCTCCTGTTTGTCACTGAGCTGCCTGTCCTTTGGGGTAGGGACCCTAACATGTAGCTGTGGTCCCCCGTCGGTTGTCTGGGGATGCCGGGTGAAACTACGGTCCCCTCTAGAGTCGACACTCTACTCAGCCCAGCCTCCAGCAGTCCTCCAGTGTGAGGCTCTACCAGGCTCTCTCTACTGTGTCTTCCAGTGTCATAGGAGGGCTACTCCGCCTGCAGTCTGGTCGTTTTGGCCGTGATTCTAGGGCCCGGGTATCACCGTCCCTCACTTCCCGTCACACTCCTGGGGGTACTGGCTCCGGATAGGCTTTCTCTCTCCTCCGGCTCACACTGGCTCGGTACAGATTCTGCGCTCCTTACACCCCACTTTGCCAGGACGTGCGATTCCTTCTTCCTGCTCAGCTTGACTCGGTCTGCTGCTGTCTCTCGGCCTGTGCCATGCTCCTCAGCCTGCTGCTGGTCTGTGTCTTTGCTGCTCGGCACCCAGGGCCTACTCTTGGTCTTTTCTGGTCGGCTCACTCTGGCCTACTGACTCCTTCCTCCTCCCCCTTCACTATTTCTACTGTCAGTCACCTGACTACGTGTGTGCCCAACCCACTTCTCTAAATCCACCATCCCTCGCCTGCCTAGAGTCTCCAAGCTCAGGGCTGGATGCTGCCCTCTACTGTACGTGGGTTGTGTGTGCAGTGAGGGTGTTGATGTGCAACTGTCGACCTACCTGCCTGGTTGCAGTTCCCTTTGTGGCCTCCTGGACGCCACATAAAGTCATCCACTTTTAATCCAGAAAAGACATTATTTTTCTATATTTTTATTGTCATTTTTTTCACTTCTGTATTGCATAAAGGGACTAAAATACAAGTAATTCACACATCAATAAAGTTTTGTCAAAGCAAAATAACAAGAAGTATCAAAAACAAAGCAGCTTTATTCAAAACATAACATCAAAAAGTGACAAAATCTACAGAGATAAAAGAGAATTTTTTATATGCAGTAACCTAATCTATTTAAAAGGTCCAGAAAAGCTAGAGATAATCTGTAAAATCAAAAACTCACCAAATAGTGATTGTAGGAACTTAGCCTAATGGCCACTTTACACGTCCCAACATCGGTTCGATGTTGGATACGACGACGTGGGAGCGCGCACTTTTTGGGCAGAATTCCAAGATCGCATAGGAGATGTTACACAGCGCGATATCGGCAGGTAACGCAACTGCGATGTGTACGCCCCCTTGTACGGCCGACCCAGGAACGATCATTTAACATGGGAGAGAATAGGGGAAGTTGTACTCCAAATCGTTGTTAGGCTTTCACACAGCACGATCTGGCCACATCAACCATCCAATATCGGGCCGTTGGAGAGCATGCTCTTTTCTTCCCCTATATCATTTTGGCATCGTTCTTGCATCACATTGGACTTTTACACCATACAACGCACGAATGATATCGGGACCAACGCACGAACCACGTGACTTTTTATTGGAGTTGGACGCCGATATCGGGACGTGTAAAGTGGCCATCAGGGTGCGTTCAAATCTGCATATATAAAACCACCCAGCCAGGAAAGGTAGGAGAGTGTCAAGCATTTTTTGTCACCTATTATTCATATGTCATTGAGTGTGCGTTTTTTTCTCGCCTAGAAAGAAACTAGGTGATTTTATATGCACAGATATGAACGTACCCTAATGGACATCTACAGTTGTGGCCAAAAGTATTGACACCCCTGCAATTCTGTCAGATAATACTCAGTTTCTTCCTGAAAATGATTGCAATCACAAATTCTTTGGTGTTATTATCTTCATTTAATTTGTCTTTAATGAAAAAACACAAAAGAGAATGAAGCAAAATGCAAAACATTGATCATTTCACACAAAACTCCAAAAATGGGCCAGACAAAAGTATTGGCACCCTCAGCCTAATACTTGGTTGCACAACCTTTAGCCAAAATAACTGCGATCAACCACTTCCGGTAACCATCAATGAGTTTCTTACAATGCTCTGCTGGAATTTTAGACCATTTTTCTTTGGCAAACTGCTCCAGGTCCCTGATATTTGAAGGTGCCTTCTCCAAACTGCCATTTTTAGATCTCTCCACAGGTGTTCTATGGGATTCAGGTCTGGACTCATTGCTGGCCACCTTAGAAGTCTCCAGTGCTTTCTCTCAAACCATTTTCTAATGCTTTTTGAAGTGTGTTTTGGGTCATTGTCCTGCTGGAAGACCCATGACCTCTGAGGGAGACCCAGCTTTCTCACACTGGGCCCTACATTATGCTGCAAAATTTGTTGGTAGTCTTCAGACTTCATAATGCCATGCACAAGGTCAAGCAGTCCAGTGCCAGAGGCAGCAAAGCAACCCCGAAACATCAGGGAACCCCCGCCATGTTTGACTATAGGGACCGTGTTCTTTCCTTTGAATGCCTCTTTTTTCTCCTGTAATCTCTATGTTGATGCCTTTGCCCAAAAAGCTCTACTTTTGTCTCATCTGACCAGAGAACATTCTTCCAAAACGTTTTAGGCTTTCTCAGGTAAGTTTTGGCAAACTCCAGCCTGGCTTTTTTATGTCTCGGGGTAAGAAGTGAGGTCTTCCTGGGTCTCCTACCATACAGTCCCTTTTCATTCAGACGTCGACGGATAGTACGGGTTGACACTATTTGTACCCTCGGACTGCAGGGCAGCTTGAACTTGTTTGGATGTTAGTCGAGGTTCTTTATCCACCATCTGCACAATCTTGCGTTGAAATCTCTCGTCAATTTTTCTTTTCCGTCCACATCTAGGGAGGTTAGCCACAGTGCCATGGGCTTTAAACTTCTTGATGACACTGCGCACGGTAGACACAGGAACATTCAGGTCTTTGGAGATGGACTTGTAGACTTGAGATTGCTCATGCTTCCTCACAATTTGGTTTCTCAAGTCCTCAGACAGTTCTTTGGTCTTCTTTCTTTTCTCCATGCTCAATGTGGTACACACAAGGACACAGGACAGAGGTTGAGTCAACTTTAATCCATGTCAACTGGCTGCAAGTGTGATTTAGTTATTGCCAACACCTGTTAGGTGCCACAGGTAAGTTACAGGTGCTGTTAATTACACAAATTAGAGAACCATCACATGATTTTTTTAACAGTGCCAATACTTTTGTCTGCCCCCTTTTTTATGTTTGGTGTGGAATTATATCCAATTTGGCTTTAGGACAATTATTTTTGTGTTTTTTCATTGAAGACAAATTAAATGAAGATAATAATACCAAAGAATTTGTGATTGCAATCATTTTCAGGAAGAAACTGAGTATTATCTGACAGAATTGCAGGGGTGTCAATACTTTTGGCCACAACTGTACATTCAATGTTCAGCTGGTTTTAGAAATACTGCAGTTTGTCATCAGAGCTGTCTCCCAAAGCTCAGCTGGACTCCAATTAGGCTAAGTTCACATGTTGCGTTTTTGCCGTATTTTTCTGTAAGCAAAATCTGCTCTTTTGGCAGTAAAAAAAGCTGTTTATGAAAAACAGGGTTTGCTTAATTTTTGCTACATTTTAGGTGTAGAACATATGTATCATTTGTCTACCGTACATGTTTAAATAAAATTAGTTTAATTCATCAAAAAGCAGCAGAAACACAGCGGTTGAGTTTTTGCACTTTCTCATTGCTTTCTTTTGAAAAAAACACTGCAAAAACACTGAAAGAATTGATATGCTATTTTGTTTTTAAATGCAGCAGTTTGCCATCTCAGTCAGGAAAAAAAAGCAACCATGTGCATGAGATTTCTGAAATCTCATAGCTTTTGCTGGAACTGTAAAAAGCGGCTTTCAATTTGCTTAAAAAAACACAGTTCTGGGTGAGTCATGTGAGACCTGTGCGAGTAACTCGACTGCGTCTCGCTCAGTGTGGCTCCAGCCTTCTGCTGACATCTGCTGATCATGGCATTTACACTTTCGTAACTTTGCCCATGAATATTACATCTTGTGGAGGTTAGACATTAATATGTGATGAGGAATATATCTTGTAGAGGTTAGATATTAATATGTGATGATGAATATATCTTGTGGAGGTTATATTTTAATATTTGGTAATAAATATATCTTGTGGAGGTTAGATATTAATACGTGATGATGAATATATCTTATGGAGGTTAATTTTAATATGTGATAATGAATATATCTTGTGGAGGTTAGATATTAATACATGATGATGAATTTTTCTTATGGAGGTTAGATTTTAATACGTGGTGATGAATATTTTTTAGGAGGTTAGATTTTAATATGTGATAATGAATATATCTGGTAGAGATATTAATACAAGATGATGAATATATCTTGTGGAGGTTAGATTTTAATATGTGATGATTAGAGATGAGCGAGTACTATAATGCTCGGGTGCTCGAAGCTCGGGCCGAGCATCCCAAGATACTCGTGTACTCGGCCCGAGCACCGAGCCCAATGTTATTCTATGGGAGACCAGAGTTTTTTTCTGGCATGACCCCCGCCAGCATGGATAAACCCTAAAAATGTCACAAAAGTATCAGAACAGTGCTGAAATGACATGGGAACAGCATGGGGAAGACTCCTGTAAGCATTTTAGACTCCAAGGTCACTGCTATGAACAATGTTGTCAGACTTTTACGGACTGTCAAGAAAACGTTACAAAATGAAACCAAAATGGATTTTCCTGGAGAAAATATTACAGGCTCATACCCACTTGTAAAACAGAGTTGGTATATGTTAGTTTTTTGGATTACATGAAAGATTTAAAAAAAAAAAATGGTGTGGCACTCCGATGCCCCTGGGAAGAGACGTACATGAAGGCCTCTTTAAATAATGTGCCAATTTTAAGGAAGTGGGTCTTTTGTAGTATTGCCCTTGGGCAGGGCAGCCAAAAATTGGGAGGCACCCCAATGCCCCTGGAAAGAAACTTGGAGGAGAGCCTCTAAATATTGTTCCCATTACAAAGGAGCGGGTCTCCTGTACTTGTAATGCCCATTCTGTAAGCATGGACTAAAACATTTACCCCTGGGGGGTATACATGAAATTACTGCCTAACTTTTGAACGGTTAGGGTCATCATCATCATCATAAATATGATGTAAAAAAATTATGTTTTCGTGGCACCATGAACCACAGTCGCACTGATCATATGATGGTGGTGGATGAGGAGAAGGAGGAGCAGTACAGCAAGTAGCCAAAGTCATGAAGTGTGTACCCATGTGTGGATGTGCGGAGGTGCATGGCAATTTACCGGCACAAAATTTAAATTCCACTATCATTTGGTGGTGGTGTGGTGAAGTCAGGCCCAATCCAACCCTTGTTCATCTTGATCAGAGTCAGCCTGTCAGCATTTTCAGTTGACAGGTGGGTACGTTTATCAGTAATGATTCCACCTGCGGCACTAAAAACACGCTCTGACAAAACGCTAGCGGCAGGGAAGGCCAGGACTTCCAAGGCGTAAAGAGCCAATTCCTGCCATATGTCCAGCTTGGATACCCAATAATTATAAGGCACAGAGGAATCTAGGAGCACTTTTGTACGATCAGCAAGGTACTCCCTCAGCATCTTCGCAAACTTTGCAGTCCTTGTGACACTACCTCGCACCTCAGGGCCTGTGGTACAGGAGGTGCTGAGAAAAGTGTCCCAGATCTATGAGAGTGTTTCCCTACTTCTGCTGGATTGGATTTGTGCCTCTCTCATCCGGACGCCTTGGTTGTCCACCGAATCGTAACCTCTGCCGCTAGCGTTTTCAGAAGGGAATTTTTTGACAAATTCCGCGACTATGGCCTTCTGGTACTGCAGCATTTTTGTAGACCTCTCCGCCTCGGGAATAAGAGAAATTAAGTTCTCCTTGTAGCGTGGGTCTAAAAGTGTCACCAACCAGTAATGAGTGTCCGCCAAGATGTTGATAATGCGAGGGTCACAAGACAGGCAGCGTAACATAAAGTCAGCATGTGCGCCAGACTGTTAACAGGCAAGACTTCAGGGTCCTCACCATCAGCATGACTGTCCATGCTGGCCTCATCATCCTCCTCCTCCTCCTCCTCTCCCCTGTCCTCTGGCCATCCACACTGAACCGACGGTATGACGGTTGTGCATCTATTACCGTCAATTCCGCATGAAAGTAGCTCTATTTCTTCATCCTCCTCCTCCTCGTAGTTCTCCAATGCACATTGGGATGAGATGAGGCTGGGCTGTGTGTAATCACCCAGTACGGTTTCTTGCTCCAACTCATCGTGCTCCGCCAGCAATGCATTGTCTTTGATTTTGAGCAGAGAGTGTTTTAGAAGACAGAGAAGCGGGATGGTGATGCTAATGATGGCGTCATCACTGCTCACCATCTTGGTGGAGTCCTCAAAGTTTTGGAGGACGGTACATATGTCAGACATGTCCACTCCTGAGGTCTTATGTGTGGAGTTTGAACCGTATACCGACGGCCTAGTTGATGCTGGTACTCAACAATTGCCCTCTTCTGCTCACAAATCCTGACCAACATGTGCAGTGTGGAATTCCAACGCGTGGGGACATCACACACCAGTCTGTGAGCCGGAAGCTGCAAACGCCGCTGACAGCTGGCAAGGGCGGCAGAAGCAGTAGGTGACTTTCTAAAATGGGCACACAGGTGGCGTACTTTGACAACCAGATCCGACAGCTCCGGGTAGGATTTAAGAAACCGCTGAACCATGAGGTTGAGGACATGGTCCACGCATGGAACATGTGTCAGCTCGCCTCAGAGCCGCCAGAAGATTCCGGCCATTGTCACACACGACCATGCCTGGCTGTAGATTCAGTTGTGTGAGCCAGTGATCTGCCTGCTGTTTCAGAGCTGTCCACAACTCTTCAGCATTGTGGGGTTTGTCACCTACGCATATTAGCTTCAGCACAGCCTGTTGCCGCTTAGCCGAGGCAGTGCTGTAGTGCTTCCAGCTTGGGACTGGTGTGGAGGGTGAAGTGGAGGAGGAGGAGGAGGAGGCTGAGGAGCATGACATTCCAGAGCTGTACACTGTGGGTGAAACCCTGACTGAGTTAGGGCCTGCAATCCTTGGTGTCGGAAGAATGTGTTCCGTCCCAAGCTCAGACTGAGTCTCGGCTTCCAGAATATTAGCCCAATGTGCCGTCAGCGAGATGTACCAGCCCTGCCCACAAGCTTTTGTCCACGTGTCCGTGGTTAGGTAGACTTTGCCTGAAACTGCGTTGTTAAGGGCACGTATGATGTTTTGTGACACGTGCTTATGTAATGCGGGGACGGCACACCGGGAGAAAGAGTGGCGGCTGAGGACCGAGTAACGTGGGACAGCACTAAAAGGCAACATTTCCATCGCAAGCAGTCGCGAAATGTGTGCATTTAGAACTGTGGCATGTGGGGCATTGGCAGCGTATTTGCGCTTGCGTTCCAAAGATTGGTGTATGGATAACTGAACGCTGCGCTGGGACAAGGACGTGGTTGATGATGATGCTATTTCTGCTTGTGCAACTACAGGTGAAGGACAGGAGGCATATTCGCATGCAGTATGGACAGGGGATTGTCTTGCACGCACAACAGTGGAAGACGCAGCGGTGTCACCCGCAGACACTGCTCCTGGACTCTGGTGTACAACCCACAAAGTCGGGTGCTTTGCTGACATGTGCCTGATCATGCTGGTGGTGGTCAGGCTGCTAGTTTTGCTACCCCTGCTGATGCTGGCATGGCAGGTGTTGCAAATGGCCTTTTTGGAATTATCTGTAGACACCTTAAAAAACAGCCAGACTCGGGAAGACCTAACACTTGTACTGGCAACTTCTGTCATGCTGTTGTTTCGGGGAACGGTTGCCTGCCTTCTGCCTGTGGCCACCACCCTGATTCTTTCGGCCTGTTGTGATGCTACGCCTAACTCACCCTGTGCACTGCTGTCCTCGCTCTGCATGTCCTCCTGCCATGTTGGGTCAGTTACTGGATCATCCACCACGTCATCTTCCACTTACGCACCCTGGTCCTCCTCCTGACTTTCTGGCAATTGTGTTTCATCATCGTCCACCTCTTGTTGAGACACGTTCCCATCGTTGCCTTCGTGAGACCGTGGCTGCTCAAATATTTGTGCATCGGTACATACGATCTCCTCATGACCCACTTCAACTGGAGCTGGCGAGAGGCCAGAATCTAAGAATGGATAAGTGAACAGCTCTTCAGAGTGTCCAAGTATGGGATCAGTTATGTCCAGGGCTGGGCACTCGGCATGATGGGAGGAAGGAGGATCATGGTGTGGAATGTGCGGTCCAGTCTCACGGCTACTGACACTTGACCGTGTGGAAGACAGGGTATTTGTGGTGGTGCCAAACTGACTGGAAGCATTATCCGTTATCCAACTAACAACCTGTTGACACTGTTCTTGGTTTAATAGTGGTGTACTGCTGCGGAACCTAGAAATTGGGACAGGAAGGCCGAGCGAGATGATATGGGCGTTTGTCGTGGCGCAATTTGAGCTTGCACACGGCCTCGGCCTCTGCCTGAACTACCATCACGTCCAGTTCCTTGTCCCTTGCCACCGACCTTGCGCATTTTCAATGTTGTGCTGCCTGTATATAGCTAAATGAAGGCGTCCAAAAGATGGTTTTTAGCTTCTTATTAAGATTACAGATTAGAGTGGTTTAATCCCAGCAGCTGGAACGGTCAGACAAACGCTGACGCGTATACCGTGTTTTGGTGTATACTACTTGGAGCTACAAGCCACTTTTGCCACACTAAGATGGTAAATGAATGCACACAAGAGTTGGTTTTTAGCTTCACACTGAGATTACAGATTAGAGCGGTTTAATCCCGGCCGCTGGAACGGTCAGACACAAACGCTGACGCGTATACCGTGTTTTGGCGTATACTACTTGGAGCTACAAGCCACTCCTGCCGCACAAAAATGGTAAATGAATGCAGACAAGAGTTGGTTTTTAGCTGGACACTGAGATTACAGATTAGAGGTTAAATCCCAGCAGGTGGACCGGTCAGACACAAACGCTGACGAGAATACAGAGTGTTTTGGCGTATACTAATTTTCACTACAACACACTCCTGCCGCACAAAAATGGTAAATGAATGCAGACATGAGTTGGTTTTTAGCTGGACACTGAGATTACAGATTAGAGGTTAAAACCCAGCAAGTGGACCGGTCAGACACAAACGCTGACGAGAATACAGAGTGTTTTGGCGTATACTAATTTCCACTACAACCCACTCCTGCCGCACAAAAATGGTAAATGAATGCAGACAAGAGTTGGTTTTTAGCTGGACACTGAGATTACATATTTGAGGTTAAATCCCAGCAGGTGGACCGGTCAGATACAAACGCTGACGAGAATCCAGAGTGTTTTGGCGTATACTAATTTCCACTACAACCCACTCCTGCCGCACAAAAATGGTAAATGAATGCAGACAAGAGTTGGTTTTTAGCTGGACACTGAGATTACATATTTGAGGTTAAATCACAGCAGGTGGACCGGTTAGACACAAATGCTGACGAGAATCCAGAGTGTTTTGGCGTATACTAATTTCCACTACAACCCACTCCTGCCGTACAAAAATGGTAAATGAATGCAGACAAGAGTTGGTTTTTAGCTGGACACTGAGATTACAGATTAGAGGTTAAATCCCAGCAGGTGGACCGATCAGACACAAACACTGATGAGAATACAGAGTGTTTTGGCGTATACTAATTTCCGCTACAACCCACTCCTGCCTATAGAAAGCTAAATTAATCCCTAAAAGCACTGTTTTGGGATGGATGAGATTTCCAGCCTGTCCACCAGCCCCAGATGTGATGCAGGCTGGTATACTGACACAACGAAGTTTGCTATATACCCTGCCTCCCTGTCTGTATACAGCTCTATTAGTCCTCAGAAGGACTGTTGTGGTAATTAGATTAGCAGCCCTGCGCCTACACTAGCTGAAAGGCCACAAATCTGTCCCTCAATCAGCAGCACCTCTCCCTACACTGCCTGTCTGTGGAGCAGAGTGACGAGCACAGCACGGTCAGGTCTTATAAAGACTTGATCACGCTGTGCGGCCAGCCAATCACTGTAAAGCCACAACCAACAGGGTTGTGGCTTTACAGTGGCTGTTAGCCAGTCCCTGCATGCAGGCTGGCTCTGTAAAGAGCTCCAACATGCAGGGAGGTGGACCCCGAGCATAGCAAGAGTATCGCGGGATTACTCGGTACTCGTCGAGTACTCCGAGTACCGAGATAATCGTGCGAGTACCGAGTAGTGACAAGCATACTCGCTCATCCTTAGTGATGATGAATATATCTTGTTGAGGTTAGATATTAATATGTGATAATGAGTAGTGATGAGCCACCTCAATGTTCGAATTCGGTTAAATTCGTTGAACTAGTGATTTGTTCGTCAAATGTTCGTTGAATCAGTCGAACCCCACTGAAATCAATGGCAGGCTACAGCAAACACATAGAAAATACCTTTAAAAGGCTCCAAAAGCTGCCAAACTACTCAGAATGGACAACAAACACCAGGAAAAGTGACAACAATCCAAACACAGTACAAATAGTCATAGACAAAGTGGCACTAGTGTGATGAAATGGACCCCTTTAATGGATAACATATGATGATTTCTTATTTATCCAGACAATATTGTAATTTTGTTTGCAAACTTGTAATATGCCACTCATGGGTTTCACAAGATTTCTAGGAGCCTGCTAGTATTTAAAGTGGGTAATGTAATTATCTTGCCTCTTTGTATTGTGATTTAATTCCTACCTTGTGAGGGGCCACTCATTGTTCTTACCAGTCTTGTAGATGCTTGGAAATGTTGACTGTGTGTAATGTAATTATCTCATCTCTTTCTCATAGAGGGACAGAGGCTCAGAAAACCTAATTATGCTAACCGCCCTTTGTATTACTAGGTATATTGCTGATTCTATGTAAATTACCTCAGCCACCATTGTTTGTGGTCAGGATGTTACACTAAATGTCTAAATGTCTATACTAAACCCTCCTTGACCCCTCTCTGGCAAACATCATTTAAATGAACATTATCCAGGTAGCTTGAAAGCGAGCGAATGAGAGAACAGTCTTATTCCACCAATCGTGACATCCCAAATACATTGCAATGAGAGCTGAGGGTATATAAGGAGACCTGTTCATTAACCAGGGTGATTTTGAGTTTCTGTCTAGTGACCTTAGTCTAGGGATTTCGGTCCCAGCTAGAGGTGCACTGGACTTGATACAGGCAACTAATCTAGGATCTTCGGGTCTGATTGGCCGTCCATAACCCCAGGCCTAGGCATTTCGGTGCCCACCGAGGGGATCAGAAGCTGGATTATAAAACCACAAGGGCTTCAGCATCGGATGATTGGATTCGGCTGGGATAACAAAGACTGCATAAGGACGCAACCCAGGTTGGGACAATCCAATCACCTGGCTACTGACTGCTGTGCTATATTCTAATCCCTGGTGAGCCAGCGGAAGGGTGAGACTCTGTTGCCTGTTACATTTTGTGTTTTGCTGGTTATGTGTTGTATGCTGATAACTGTTTGGGGATCCAATAAAGCCTTTATATTGTGGTTCCCTCACCCTGTGTTGTCTGAGTAGTGTTCCTCCCACGGTTAAGGAGTTCGGGCGTTCAGTTTGGGGATGAGCTCTGGTCCAGGCTGTCTTTCTAAAGGCGGCTGGGCCAGCGGACGAGAGCACCCACTAATCCCTGTGTCTCCACAACTAGTTTTCTACATTAAGAAAAAAGAGGTGTAAGAGTTAAAGGAGGATGAGACACAGTTATGGGCATGTATAATATAATGATCTAGCTCAACCACCATATGTGGGGTGCCGAAGGGAAAATATCTCAAATAATGGTAGTCTATCCTTGGCACACCCCAAAAAAGGTTTGAGAAGTAGATTCTTTGTAAGAAGTGGTTTTTATTCGTGTTGCATTTGAAGACAAAAATCAACGTTTCGACCCACACCGGGTCTTCTTCAGGATTAGGTCTAGTGAAAACATTTACAAACCAAAATCAGGAAAACAAAAAAGAATTTGTACATGTGCTGTGATCCATGTGCTCATCATGCCAGTGTCAAGTGGATATGTCTATAGTAAGGAATCCGTGAGTGAGGTGTTTTAGTGACATGTGTTGTGCCACTATAAGTTGGAGACTGTAAGTCTTATTAGTGTGGAAAACAAAGTGAAAATTGTCAAGGGATTAAGGTGTGAACAATAATCGTGGTGTAGCTGAGATAAAAGTGACCAAGTGAGTAATCTGTGTAGGGGAAGACGTGGCCAAGTGTATTAATCAGTGGATGTGGGAAAGGGGGTCAATCATTACCTTCTAGTGGTCAAATATCCAAGGAAAGGAGGATATTGTAAGTGGTTGTTATGTAGATTCTATAGGGAAGAGATAACAGAGGATGTATATAGCTAGAGTGATGGCAGCAGAGCCAAGGGCAAGCTCAGATAGAGATTCTATGTACCTCTGTTTAGGGGAAGCTTCCTGTTGAAGTATACAGCTCAATGGTGATATATGGTCATGGTATAAGCCCTAAAGGGGGCTATAAGGATAAAGAAGCCATTAGAATTGGTTAGATTCTATAAGTAATGAAGGGAGGCAAAGTACATACCTAGGAGAATTATCTGGCATGTAGCTCTTGCCTAGGGAGAAAGAGGAGTAGCTAATTAGCTGGATGGGAAAGTGGAGAATCAGGGCTGTCCAATAGGAGCAAAAGTTACCTTGTGTCCAGAGTAACCCAGGTCCTGGGATTGAATGGGAGGCAGGAGCAATGTATTGCGGCGTCCTGCCGCTCTTTATACACAATGGGAGGGACTGAGGGTGCTGGAGGGCGGAAACGCATCATCCAACCGGATGTGCGTTATCGCCGCGTCCGCGCATGCGCGGGCGCCATCTTTATGGTTGAGATGTGTTCCATAAGGGCGACACATCCGTTTGCGCATGCGCAAATGAAAGAATAAGGAAGCAGACGCATAATGTGTCTGTGTATATGGGGAGAAGGTTTTTCGGTGGAAATGAAGATTATTAGTAGATATGTTATGCAGTCTGACCTTGTGGTGAATGGGTAGAGAGTTAAGAATGGTGTCCTATATGTTGTGGTGTATGTGGGTGAATTCATAAAATAGTGCCATTATATAGCGATCAAAATATTGAAAATACAGTGTTGTATCACATTGTGGACCCGGTGAGGTTGGTGATGGTGCTCGGAGGTTGCATTTTCCATCCATATATGCTGTTTATTTCTAGGATAGAAAAAAAACACTGATTAGTAACTTACAGTAAGAGGAGTGACATGTTAGTATATGTTGTACCTATATTCCTCAAATATTATAGGTGTAGAAGTATCAACAACAAGATCAACTATCTCCAGAAAAGAACAATCACATTACAGAATATGATGGAACATGACATCTTATCCCGTGCACATACAGCAAGAGCTACATGCCAGATAATTCTCCTAGGTATGTACTTTGCCTCCCTTCATTACTTATAGAATCTAACCAATTCTAATGGCTTCTTTATCCTTATAGCCCCCTTTAGGGCTTATACCATGACCATATATCACCATTGAGCTGTATACTTCAACAGGAAGCTTCCCCTAAACAGAGGTACATAGAATCTCTATCTGAGCTTGCCCTTGGCTCTGCTGCCATCACTCTAGCTATATACATCCTCTGTTATCTCTTCCCTATAGAATCTACATAACAACCACTTACAATATCCTCCTTTCCTTGGATATTTGACCACTAGAAGGTAATGATTGACCCCCTTTCCCACATCCACTGATTAATACACTTGGCCACATCTTCCCCTACACAGATTACTCACTTGGTCACTTTTATCTCAGCTACACCACGATTATTGTTCACACCTTAATCCCTTGACAATTTTCACTTTGTTTTCCACACTAATAAGACTTACAGTCTCCAACTTATAGTGGCACAACACATGTCACTAAAACACCTCACTCACGGATTCCTTACTATAGACATATCCACTTGACACTGGCATGATGAGCACATGGATCACAGCACATGTACAAATTCTTTTTTGTTTTCCTGATTTTGGTTTGTAAATGTTTTCACTAGACCTAATCCTGACGAAGACCCGGTGTGGGTCGAAACGTTGATTTTTGTCTTCAAATGCAACACGAATAAAAACCACTTCTTACAAAGAATCTACTTCTCAAACCTTTTTTGGAGTGTGCCAAGGATAGACTACCATTACAGTTATGGGCATGTCACACCCTTCTTAAATCATGTAAAACATAGCAAGGGCACTCCAACAAGAATCCTCACTCTTTCCAAAGGGTCACACCTACAGCAAAATGACATCAATTGTCCCAGACCAAAAATTGCTGAATGGCCCAGCCTGCATGCATGGCACAGGGTCTGAAACAGGACCCGGCCTAGCATTTCAAGGTTAAACATTGCTGAGCAACTATAGGTTTTGTGGAGTATTGCAGTAAAAACTAGCGAGGTAGGTCAGTGACCTGAATATGCCTAGTGGGCCGGATCCCCTCGAAGCTCATGGAAGCGCTCCCGTCAGTGTTTTACCCTGCCACATACAGGTGGGACCACCATCAGTTTCATGGAATATTACAGGAAATAATAAGCAGGTCAGAGACCAGTTTGGGCCTAGCAGGCTGGATAAACTCAAAGCTAGTGCAAGCGCTCCCGTCAAAGTTATGCCCCGCCACACACAGGTGGGACCACTATCAGTTTCGTGGATTACTACAGGAAATAAGAGAGGTAGATAAGTGACCTGTTTGGGCCTACAGGGTCACATAAATTCAAAGCTCTTGCAAACGCTCCCATCAATGATATGCCCCGCCACACACATGGGGGACCACCATTAGTTTTGTGGAGTACTAGAGGAAATAATGGAGAGGTAGGTCTGAGACCTGTTTGGGCCTAGAGGGCCACATAAATTCAAAGCTCATGCAAGCGTTCCCATCAATGATATGCCCTGCCACACACAGGTGGGACCACCATTAGTTTGTGGAGTACTACATGAAATAATGGAGAGGTAGGTCAGAGACCAGTTTGGGTCTAGAGGGCCACATAAATTCAAACCTCATGCAAGCGTTCCCATTAATGATATGCCCCGATAAACACAGGTGGGGCCACCATTAGTTTTGTGGAGTACTAGAGGAAATAATGGGGAGGTAGGTCAGAGACCTGTTTGGGCCTAGTAGGCCGGATTAACTCAAAGCTCGTGCAAGCTTTCCCATCAAGGTTATGCCCCACAACACACAGGTGGGACCACTATAAGTTTTGTGGATTACTACAGGAAATAAGAGAGGTAGGTAAGTGACTTGATTAGACCTAGTGGGCAGAAGAGATTGACCAAACAATGCTTTTAAACACCCAAAAATGGTGGATGTGAATACAGATCATTTGTTCATCACTGATTCGATGGATAAAAAGGTTGAATATTCAGAAAGAGGGGCATGTTTTTGTCCACTGTTTTTTTTCCTATAATTCATAAACCCCTCAAATTACTCAATATACTAATCTTTAGGTTAGGGGGTGTTGAGGGATGGAATAGGCCGGCTAACAGGGTCTTCCTGAATGATCGCGCTCCATAATATGCGTAGGAAGTAGCCTTGCATATTGTGTAGTAGGGCGGGCTCTGTGGACCTAGGGGTAGGCAGGGATAGGTCAAGAATAGAAATGATAAAAAGAGGGGACTGTTAAAGACGACATCATAGGTACTATAGCTTCCGCCATATTGTATCTAAAGAAGCCATATTATTAATTTACCATGTCTATTCTGACTAGAGGCCTGTGTAACAGTTTGTTTAAGTGAAGTCAGCACAACTCAGCACATTCTTGTATTTGTCCTTGTTTTTCGATAAGACCACCAAGCCATATGTAAGCCAGAGTGTACCCTTCTTATCTTCTGTAACTCTCTTAAAGGTCACTAATTAATCATCTCAAAATTGTCTATAATGCATATTCATCATATTTGTCATTGTATGATGTAACCTATTTTCTAAACATCTGAAACGTATATAAGCTGATACAAACAATAAACGAGAGCTATTCATTTGAAGACCGAGTCTGGGTCATCAATTGAGTTATAGCCATTACCAGGTATACCTGTGTAGAGCTCTTAATATCAAATCAGTCTACTCTGGTTAGGTGTTTTTAATACATCTTTAACAGTGTCAAGGATAGGTATTGAGCTCAGAGGGCACTACTCAAGTCAAGCAAGAAACAGCAAGGAGACCCCAACAACAGTCTCCATTTTTTTTTTTTATAAAATTAGAAACAGCCACTACTTAAGTGGCATCAATTGCCCCAGAGTAGAAATATGGAAATGTGTAGTTTAATGCAGCACATTGTAAAGTACACAACCGTTCATTCTCCCCAGGCTGACACAGGGGTGGCAATGTACTTGCGGATTCATGACTTGTTCATTTTGATAAACATTAGTTTATCTACACTGTCATTGGACAGACGCGTGCACTTATCCGTCAGAACACTACCAGCCGCGCTAAATACGCGTTCAGAGAGAACGCTGGCTGCGGGGCACGACAAAATCTCCAAGGCATGAGTGGCAAGCTTAGGCCATTTTTCCAGTTTGGAAACCCAAAATGAACAAGGGTCTAGTTGCCCAGTCACAGCATTGATATTGAGCTGTAGATACTCCTGTACCATCCTCTCTATACATTCACTATGTGTCAGACTTGTTCTCTCTTCTGGCGTTGCAAAGGATGGTGTAAAAAATTGGTGAAACGATTCCACAAAATTGCTGTTACTAGATAGACTGTTACTGTTAACGTTTGAGTGATGATGACAACTCAACGTTCCCAGGGTTGGATATTCACTATGTGCTCCACTGGTGTTTTGGGGAAAAGCAGATTTAAGATTAAGTAAAAGTTTCTGTTGATACTCCTGCATGCGTGAATCACTTTCCAGGACAGGAATCATTTGGCCAAATTTACTCTTGTGGATCTAAGAGTGTGGCAATCCAGTAGTCGACATTACTTTGGATTCTAACAATCCGAGGATCATGTTGCAGGTAGTGCAGCATGAAGGCGCTCATGTGTCTTGCGCATCAAGGATGATCAAGTCCTTGTGTTGGTGGCGGCGAGGCAATATTCATGCTTTCTTCCTCTGCCCTCTCCCCCCAACCTCGCACAACAGAAATGTGATCCAGATCTCCCTCATCTGCTGAGTCTTTCATGCCCATCACCTCTTCTTCCTCAGCTCCTGCACCTTCATCAACAGTTTGGCTGCTACCATGCGCCCTCGTTAATCCCTCTCTCCCATCCTCCCTTGCCAGCCGCCTTGGTGCTGCCAACCGTCTGGACCTTTGAGATCTTGTTATCCCTTCCGCATAGGACTCCTCCTGTATTTCCTTCGCCTCCTCTTGGCCCACCACCTGACTCCGAATACTGTTTAAAGTGTGCTCCAGCATGTAGATGATGCTGATAATGGCATCGTCAGCGCTAAACATCTCCGTCACCATTTCAAAACTGTGCAGAAGGGTGCATAGGTCCTTGATCTGAGACCACTCCAGCAGCGTGATTTGCCCCACCTCTGGATCTCGTTGGCCCAGGCTATACATCATAACGTATTGCACCAGGGCTCGTTGGTGCTGCCATGGTCGCTGCAACATGTGCAGAGTTGAATTTCATCATGTCGGCACATCGCATTTGAGTCGGTGAACCGGCAGGCTGAACGACTTCTGTAGAGATGCAAGTCGTTGAGCTGCGGTATGCGAACGGCGGAAGTGAGTACACAGCGACCATGCCCTGTGCAGAAGCGCATCTAGGCTTGGATAGTGGGCTAGAAACTGCTGGACCACTAGGCTTAAGACGTGAGCCATGAAAGGCACGTGTGTCATCTTGACCCAGCGAAGGGTCGCGCCCAGATTTGCAGCATTGTCACACATGGCCTTTCCTGGCTGCAGGTTCAGTGGAGACAACCATTCATTAAACTCTGTCTCATGGTTGTTCAGGTTGTAAAATTGCGTACCGGGGCCCATC
Source organism: Allobates femoralis (assembly GCA_033576535.1). NCBI lineage: Eukaryota > Metazoa > Chordata > Amphibia > Anura > Aromobatidae > Allobates > Allobates femoralis. The sequence goes on from JARQOC010000001.1 coordinate 194,602,288, forward strand.
AGACTCGTTACGCCACTGGGGAGCCCTATGGGGGGCTGTATATGAGATGGGAGCCCTATGGGGGGCTGTATATGATATGGAAGTTCCATCTCATATACAGCCCCCCCAATGTCCCATAGGGCTCACATCTCATATACAGCCCTCCATATGGCTCCCATCTCATATATAGCCCCCCATAGAGCTCCCATATCATATACAGTCCCCTTATAGGGCTCCCATATCATATATAACCCCGCCATAGGGCACCCAAATCATATTCAGCCCCCTCATAAGGCTCCTGTATCATATACAGCCCCTCCATAGGGCTCCCATCATGAGAACCCTATGGGGGGTTGTATATGATACGGGAGCCCTATGGGGTGGGCTGTATATTATATGGGAGCCTTATGGGGGGCTGTATATGATATTGGAGTCCCATCTCATATACAGCCCCCCAATACCCCATACAGTCCTCATATCATATACAACAGCCACCCATAGGGCTCCTATATCATATATAGGCTGTATATGATATAGGAGCCCTATGGGGGGCTGTATATGATATAGGAGTCCCATATCCCATATCATATACAGTCCCCCTAATGCCCCATAAGGCTCCCATATCATATACAGCCCCCCCCATAGGGCTCCAATAATGGGAGCCCTTTAGGGGTCTATATATGATATAGGAGCCCTATAGGTTTGCTGTATATGATACAGGAGCATATGGGGGGCAGGGTTGTATATGAAATGGGAGTACATGTAATCTCATATACAGCACAGCCCCCACATAAGGCTCCCATATACAGCCCTCTCATAGGACTTTCGACCCCCCCACACACACACACACACATTATCTTTCAGGTCACTTTGTTTATACTTACATCTTTTTTTAACTGTTAATGTCCTCTCTTCTATCTCAGCTCCAGCCTCCAGAACCAGCAGTGTCCCCAGCTTGTTTGCCGCTCTGCACCGCAGGGACTCGGCACAGCAACGAGGCGTTCAGAGGTGATGTCATGACATCACTTGAGTCCCCTGCCCGCCGAGCTGATCTACAGTCGGCAGACACTGTCTGAGGGCGAGATCCCCCCTGTGCCCCTGCTGGCTGCTGCCCCATGATTACTGCGCTGAGGTAACCGTTATCGCATTCGCTACACACAGGTAGAAGTGGTAGCGGTGGCTGGCCTCAGCTCAGCCTCAGACATTATAATAGGTGCGCGCTCAGTGCCGCTCACCCCTTCCTTTTGGGGGGGGCAGCTGCCCACCACACCCCACGCTGGGTACAGCCATGCTCTGTCTCTCAGCTGTGACTCACATTTCCCAGACATTTTAATGTAAACACCGCCTGATGGCGTTGAGCCCTGCTACCAGCATAGTAAGGAGGTGTGCTGAATTCCGTCTGAGCAGTTTGAATGCGGGTCACATTACCAGACAGACTTTGGGCGCAGGTGGAGGACCTAGAAGAGGTGGAGGAGGCAGAAGCAGTGGAGGAACATCTAGATACAGAGGTTTGACGTGCAACCCGTGGGGATGGCAAGACTTGTACAGCAGCCCCTTCTCCTGCTGTCACCATAGTCACCCAGGGCCCAGTGAGCGACATGTAACGCCCCTGTCCATGCTTACTCGCCCAAGTGTCAGTGGTGAAATGCACCCTGTCACACGCAGAGTCTCTCAAGGAAGTGGTGATGTTGTGTGCGATATGCTGGTGTAGCGCAGGCACAGCTTTCTTTGAGAAGTATTGGCGACTGGGCATCTGGTACTGGGGGGCTGCGACGGCCATAAGGTCTCGAAAATCCGCTGTTTCCACCAGATGGAAAGGCAGCATTTCCGTAGCCAACAGCTTGCAGATAGTGAAATTCAATCTCTTAGCTTTGGCATGGGTACGAGGAAATGGTCTTTTACTTGTCCACATCTGAAGGCTGGCTGCTGTGCTGAGACAGGGTTGAGTAGGGTGTCCCAGACGAACTGCTGGTGTGTGAGGGTGGTGCAGGTGTGGCGCTCCACTATGTTGGTGCCACAAAAGGGGTACTGCACCCAGAAAAGTGGTGTAGTACTCCACTGCAGTTGGGACTATGGTCACTAAATGGAACCCTAGAGCACTCACTCACTAGAATAGTGGGTGGGAGGGACCCCGGGAGGGTCTTAGTGACCTCTAGAGGGAACCAAAGAGCTCAGAGAGTTGGAGAGTTGGAGAGGAGTGAGAGGAGTTGGAGGAGACAGGCAGCCAGCCTGAGTGGGAGCAAAGAGGGCCTCCTCGGCTGAGGGGCCCAGAGAACTAAAGGAAAGATCCCAAAGAGAAAGAAAGAGCGAGAAGGAAACTCAGAGAGGCAGAGTTCACTCGAATGGGGAAGTGAGTAACGGAAGAGTTTGCCCCATAGGAAGGAAACCGAGTACCAGAGCCCGCAACTCTGAGATCCTTCAAGGCTCACAGAAAATCCGCTAAACAGTGATATTACAGATACAGCCCCGACTTCCAAAGAATCCACAAGAGGGCAATCAGAACCGCAGTAGGCGGCTGCGGTATTCGACAGAAGGTCAACCCGACAGGTACAAGGGAGAGGAGACTAAAGCAAGCAGCAGGAGATCAGGTCATCTTTTGGAGATCAGACTTCACAGTATTGGGAACAAGATGAGTGAAGGAAAAGAAAAGGAACATAAAGGAGGGTTCCATCTACAGCTAGAAATCCCAATTGCAGCATCCAGAGCATTTGCCGTAGTACCACCAATAACTACTGAAAGACTGTATTGCTGAATGAAAGTTTACCTAGTAAAGTTACCCGATGAAGTGAAGTCCAGACTCTGCTGCATCCTTTCCATTACAAACTGTTTTTCCTACAGCATCACTGCCCCGGCGGTCCAGTCCCGCCTGCGGGGGACTAATCCATCCAAGCCACAATACCATCGACCACCGGAGGGCTGTGGCAGCGCTGGTGAGCATCATCAGACACTGCAGGTGGCGTCAAGAAGACAACTTTGTAAATAATCCCTTGTAAATAGTAACCCCCCTCCGATTATTGAGGTGACCACCAGGGCCACGGCTTCGGGATGGCCACCCGTGACATCCCAGACTGAAGATAGCCCGAGAGCCGAGTACCCGAGCCCTGGGGCGCGTCACAGGCGGACGTATTACGACGCATTCATGAAAAGGTGGTGCTATTGATGTGTGACAGTGCTTAACTCCACCAGGTGTTTCCACTTCCAAAACAGCTGACAACCTGTCAATCACACTGGCTGTTGCGAGTAAAGAGGTGGATGTTCTGTGTCTGAAAGCCTGTCTGACAGCCGTCTCCACAGTCACAGAGGATGAAGAGGCCGCAGATGCACTTGATGGTGCAGACAGTGGTTGTCCAGACCCGCTAGGCCACATTGTAGCACATTGAGCTTCCCACTGTGACTTATGCTTCATGCTCATGTGACAATTGATGCATGAAGTACTCAAACTATTGATTTTTTGACCTCTACTCAGTTTTTGTTTACAAATTTGGCAGATAACATGAGTTGGGTCATCCTTTGCGATCTGAAAAAAGGCCCATGCTAGGGAAGGCTTAGCGCCCATGCGACCTGCAGAGCCACCACGACTTCTCCGCAGAGGCACAGTTGTGGCTGAGGATGCAGTTGTTGACATGCTTCCAGGACTCCGTCTCTGTCCAGGAAGCCGCAACCTAACCTCGTCACTAGCATCCTCCTCCACCTCCTCTGCTGAGCTCATCAACTGCCTGCCTGTGGTTTGACAGTAAGTGGACTCTCCAACCTCATCATCACCCTGGGTGTTCTCACACTCGTCATCGTCAGAGCCAACCTCTTCCTGCCCTGAGCGCAAAGTGAAGTTGTCAGTACAATGAGGTATCTGGGTCTCATCATCATCTGCCTCATTGTTTCCACCAACAGGGGTTACAGTTTGGGAATGAGGGTCTACATTATGCTCAGACCTTTCTTCATCTGGGCCAGGATCCGACTCACAAAGATTTTGGGCATCGGTGCAGATCATTTCCTCGTCTTGACTCAATGAAGCTTTGGAGCAGACCTCTGATTCCCAGGCTATAGTATGAGTGAACAGCTCTGCAGACTCACCCATCTGTGTTTCCCCATAGTCAATAGGGCGGTTGGAGACTTGTGAGCTGTGAGGAAGCAAGTGCGATTGGGATGACACCTCTAAGGACCGGAGTGTTTGTGATGTTGAAGTTGAGGTGGAGGAGAGCCCACTTAATGGAGCACTTGATATTCATTCAAACACCTGTTGTTTTTGGGCCTCATCTACAAGTTTTAGTGATGCTCTGCTGCGTAAGAAAGGGATGATATCAGATCATCCATGAAAAGAAATAGACATTTTAGCTTGGCTTGAAGACGGTATTTGTTCACTAGATGTTTCTGTTACTTTAGCACCTACCCCACGGACACAAAGATTTTTACCCTTTCCAACACGCCTATTCCCCTTTCCACTATCGGCAGACCTTTTACCACTCATTTTGGAGGGTAAGTAATTGGCAACTCTGTAGTTGTTGGCCAAAAAAACAATGGATGCAAAACTAGAAGAGCTGAGTGGCCAAACAGTGGTACTAGCCTAAATAGGTTTTGGTAAGTAGTTTTGGTCACATGCAATACAAAAGTGTTTTCTATACTGTGAGGCAGTACTTTTCTAAGAACAATGAAGTAGTGTTACCTAGTCAAACTGTGCTAGTAGCCTAAATAGTTTTGGTAAGGAGTTTTGGTCACATGCAATACAAAAGTGTTTTCTACACTGTGTGGGGGTACTTTTCAAAGGAACAGTGAAGTACTGCTAGCTAGTAAAACTGTGGTACTAGCCTAAATAGTTTTGGTAAGTAATTTTTGGCGGATGCAATCCAAAAGTGTTTTCTGCACTTTGTGGCAGTACTTTTTAAAGGAACAGTGAAGTACAGCTACCTAGTCAAACTGTGTTAGTAGCCTAAAAGGATGTGCTTGGCTACATGCACTAAAAATGGCAATTACAGACAGGCAGTGTAGCATTCTTCACAACAGTGCTACACCAATGCCTGGCATACACTGCTACTAGCCAAAATGGATTTACTTGGCTAGATGCAGTAAAAAATAGCTATTACTGACAGGCGGTGTAGCTTTCTTCACAACAGTTCTACACCAATGCCAAGCATACACGGCTACTAGCCAAAATGGATTTGCTTGGCTAGATGCAGTAAAAAATGCCTATTATTGACAGGCAGTGTAGCTTTCTTTACAATAGTGCTACACTAATGCCTGGCATACACTACTACTACTAGCGAAAATGGATTTGCTTGGCTAGATGCAGTAAAAAATGGCTATTAATGACAGGCGGTGTAGCTTTCTTCACAACAGTGCTACACCAATGCCTGGCCTACATTGTTACTAGCCAAAAATGATTTACTTGGCTACATTTGGCCAGATACTGTAAAAAAACGCTTGCACAGCACTGGAAATGACCTGCCAGGCAAAAACTGTGTTTAAGCCCTGAAAAGGGCTGTTCTTGGAAGCAGTCCCTAAATGTATCATCTATCTATCTAGCTTGCAATTGAATCGCTGACTAACTAGCTTTCTCTGTAGAGACCTGTCTGTCAAAAACTGCTTTTTAAGCCCTTAAAAGGGCTATCAAATTGCAATTGAATCTCTATCTAACTAGCTGGGTCTGTATTTCACACTGCAGCACCGCAGCGGTGCCATCTGACACTGACCTGCAGCACTGAGAAAATGGCGAGCAGGGTAAAATGGCCGGGTTTTATATGGCAAGGGCATGTGACATGGCCAGCCAATGACACAGATCCTTGTGTGAATAAAGTGCACTTTGCCATATACATGCTGATAGGCTGACAGACCGGACGACCCACAGTAAGTAAGCGGCAAAGAAAAAAAAATGGAGATCTGCATATTTGACCACACACCTCTCCCCAACCTCCCCCTCCCGCCCACTATTCCTAGACACTGAAACTCATAATTACGTTCACCAATAGCAGTACTGTGAAAAGTCAGTAACACTTTTGGTGAACGAAGCATCATCGAACAGAAACTCAAATTACCGGATTTTTAGCAAATTGTTTGAATTCGTCGAACAACTCGAACATGGCCCAAAACAGGTCGAATTTGAAATTGGTGAACAATTCTAATCGCACATCTCTAATACCGAATAGATCTTTTGGATGTTAGAGTTTAATATGTGATGATGAATATATTTTATGGAGGTTAGGCTACTTTCACACTACGATTTTTGTAAAATCCGATGCTGTCCGATATAAATCGGACAGCATCGGATTCTTCTAATGCCTGGAATCGGGTGCCAAATAGGCATCCGATTCCGACAGAAAATAGGATGCCCGCCCTCCTGTCAGATCGCTCCCTGAGAGCTGTCAGTCTCTCCCCCGGTCCTCTTCTTTATCCCTGTGTCTCCCTCTTGGCCCCCTGTCCTCTCCTCTTATCGCCCGGTCCTCCCCTCTTGGCCCCCGGTCCTTTCCTCTTATCCCCTGTGTCTCCCCTCTTGGCCCCGGTCCTGTGTCTCCCCTCTTGGCCCCCGGTCCTGTGTCTCCCCTCTTGGCCCCCGGTCCTGTGTCTCCCCTCTTGGCCCCCGGTCCTGTGTCTCCCCTCTTGGCCCCCGGTGCTGTGTCTCACCTCTTGGCCCCCGGTGCTGTGTCTCACCTCTTGGCCCCCGGTCCTCTCATCCCCTGTGTCTCCCCTCTTGGCCCCCGGTCCTCCTATGCGTCCTCCTCCTCTTGTCCTCCTCCTCTTGTCCTCCTCCTCTTGTCCTCCTCCTCTTGTCCTCCTCCTCTCCTTCTCTCCTTTCTCACCTGTCCACGACTCCTGCACGGTCCCGCGCGTCTCCGGTGCCTTGCTGTTCTGTCTCAGTGCAGCCAGGACCTCTCGTGATGTCACAATCACATGACTGCCGGCTATTGGTTCCTGGCAGTCATGTGATTGTGACATCACGGCAGGTCTTATCAGCACAGACGGCAAGATACCTGGAGACACCGGAGACGCCGGGAGACGACGTGGGCCTCGTGGACAGGTGAGCATAGTTTTTTTTTTTTTATTAACCCCTTAATTTACTTTTAGGAGCTATTTTAGTGTACTGAGCATGCTCAGTACACTAAAATCGGTCCGAGGAGACATCACATGTTTTCTCGGACCCTGCTCCATAGGGCCCCATGCTAAATTGATCGGGTCGGATCGGATGTGCACTAAATGCCATCCGATCTGGTCCGATCCGAATCTGTCAGATTTTATTTTCGGTGCAAAAATCGGAGCAAGCTCCGATTTTTGCACCGATAAAAAAATCGGACAGATTCGGATCGGACCAAATCGGATGGCATTTAGTGCACATCCGATTCGGTCCGATGCCCATAGGCCTGCATGGGGTCCGAAAATCGGTCCGATGCTGTCCGATTTTTATCGGACAGCATCGGAACTGAAAAAATCGTTATGTGAAAGCAGCCTTAGATTTTAATAGGTGATGATTTTACATGATGTGCATAAGTGATGACATTGTTTGACTTTACAGTAGACTATACCAGATTAACAGAAATGGTTTATCATCTAGAGTAACTCGCTGAAAGCAGATTTTCTCTTAGGCCGACTTTACAGCGCTTAACTGATTATATTCCACTAGAGCAATAGGCCAGATTAGAGGAATGTGCTTGTAAGATTTAGATCATGAATTTAATTGCCATGAGGCGTGAAAGGCCTGCGATCCACGCTGACATTCTCAGCATTTCGGATCTGGCACTCTGGGACTTAGCACAGTCCCTCATATGAGGTCCTATTTTAGAATGTGCTCATTGTTTGGATGCTTAGAAAACAGCTGACCTGAATCATTATCATATCGCTACACAGACGTTTTATTAGTTACATCTGCACATACCCAATTCATTTATGTAGAGCAGTGTGGTGAAGAAAGTGACTAGATTGTGAGCCTACGTAGTAAACCAGAAACCCTGACATACTCTTTATTAGAAGGGTTCAAGCTTGGAGTGAGTCATGGTAATTATGTCATCATTGTAGTAAAAAAATTCCCAGTAAATTAGAAGCTTCCCCGCCATAGCCATACTAATCCGCTTCATAATGTCACCATCTTTTGATCTAAATCTGTAGGGTGGGTGCATTAGAAGAAGTATGAGGGATGAAATTATAATTATGTGCTTTGATATCATTACATTCACAGTTATATTACCTAATTTAACTCATTTGTGGCTGGATGATTGTTATACAATACTAGTAATACATTAAGGCTTTGTTTACTTGTCCGTTCAGACATTCTGTTTGTCTGGACTTAAATGGAAGAAGTCATCCATTGCATTAGCTATGAAAACAGGAGAATGGAGCGAGCATCGATGACTAAGGGTGCCTTCACACTGCGGTGTGATCCGGTTCGGGGATGTCCGGGATTACCCTGACAGCCGCGGAATGGGTCAGCACACAGGACTGGAGGGCTAATATGCTCTCCGGGACGGTGTGCAACCGCATGTAGTTCCCGCTGCGGACCTGACCTGTCAGTGGCTGCAGCTGCGTGCGCTGCACACCGGACTGGAGGGCATATTAGCCCTCCAGTCCTGTGTGCTGATCCAGTCCGCGGCTGTCAGGGTCATCCCGGACAGCCCCGGACCGGATCATGCCGTAGTGTGAAGGCACCCTTAGTGGTCTATTTTGTTTCCATGTTTTAGAACAGAAAAAAAAGTCCTGCAAGCAAAATTTTTTATTCCATTCTGGAAAAAAAAATCCTAAACCCAAACAGCCCCAAATGTGGCATCTCTAATTTGTTTGCATAAATGATGCAATAGATCTTAGATAAGATAAGATAAATTTGTATTGGACTGGCCCTTCGCATAACCCTCCTGTGGGTCAACAACAGCACCCTAGAAGATCCAGCAGATAATGTTTCCATATGATATATATTACTGCTAATGGAGCAGATATCTAATCGCAGCGCTAAATAAATGTTAAAGGAGACCTGTCACAGACAGCTTGAATCAGAGATCGGCTGTACGGTTGCAGCCAGGTTTGTTAGTCTCTGAAATGTTCCAATGTTTCTTCCTTAACTGTATGCACAGCAGGGTTAATCAACTAGAGACAAGCATTGAGAAGCAGGCCAGGGGCAGCAGCAGACTAGTCTTGTGTATTCCTATGGTCCCTGGCCAGATATTTGTTTTTTCCCTGGCTTACTCTAGCATATTTAGAGAAGACATACCTGGCTGCAATCTTGCAACCTAACTCATGCTGACCTTGGTTGGGGTACCATGATTCGACTGATGAGTTCCCTTTAAGCTTTTGTTTCACCAAAGGCCGCCTTCACAATGCATAATTTTCACATTCGTTTGGTTACTTCAATTTTAAGGACCACACGGACAGGCACAGATCTGTGCCAATAGATGCCAACTGATGCCCACGGAACGTTTTTTAATGGATCCGTCATCTCTAGCAGAGATAGGGGTGGGAAGAACTGTACCTTGCTTCAAGAAGAAGCCCCCCCTGGGTGAAACGCGTCAGGATGACCAGCATCCCTCTCCAGGACCGGTAATTATACTACTGAGAAAGGCTGCAGCACGGCTTTACCTCTCAATATGATTTGCTAGGACGAGAACACACACTTCATAGCCCCATCTTTCCATATTTCCTCTAGCTGCACTTTGTATGAATCCTAGTTTGTTTACACATTGCTGAAAGGGGATTTTGTGTTGACCCTCACTGGTGTCATTTTGGTCTTTAGGGGTCACTTTTTAAGTAATGTCAATACTAATTAGCCTCTACCCAGGGACCATTGATATCCGGTTATAATTTTACAAATCCATTTTTTCATATTAGGTTATTGTAATTTTTCACCTAGACGCACAATTTCACCCTGGTTTCTGATCACTTGCTTCACGGATGCACAACCCAGCCTTACAAATATAAGTGTTGTTACACCATTTCTGCACCAATTTTATTATATTTCACACAGGTTTGTGTAGTTTGTGTGGTCTAATATTTTATATATTTTTTATATTTTTTATATATATTTTTTGCACATGCTCATTACAATGAGCACACAAGCTGTAAGATCACAATTGATTTTTTTGTTATAGAGACTGGGCTCTATAACCACATGTACAATCACAGAATCATTTTTGTCTATTTTTTGTATAATTAGATCTTATTAAGGCACACGGTCACTTATTTATGTTTATGGGTCACATGAAAAATATTTATTTGGTTTTATGTCATAGGTTTTTGCAATAGTCCCTGGGCTGGAAACATCTGCATACGCTGTCCCATTACAATTGGGTTTAATTGCATGTACTCCACCATCAGTACTTTATTTAGGCCACGTGCACACGCTGAGTATTTGATGAGTTTTTTACCTCAGGATTTGTAGCCAAAACCAGGAGTGGGTGATTAAATACAGAAGTGGTGCAGGTGTTTCTATTAGACTTTTCCTCTGATTGCTCCACTCCTGGTTTTGGCTACAAATCCTGAGGTAAAAAACTCATCAAATACTCAGCGTGTGCACATAGCCTTAAAGTTCCTTGTTACCAGTGTTTCACCAGAGTACTTGTTTTTTACCAGTTTTAGAATCTCCGGTTGGGGATCTCTTGCAGACCCGATATTGATTTCTGCTAACAACCAGTTACTTCTATACTTGGTTTACTGCCCCAGATTTTTTCATATATAGTGTGCAAATATTAACTGGTTCCTCATGTAATTCTTGGTTTAAATTTAGCCCATGATTCATTATACACTTCCGGGCTTTTTAATGTGTTTCTCCCCCTACTCAGTGGACATTGATTCAGTTTGGATGCATTCAATTCAAGATGTTTTTGTCTCCTGTATTGATATGTAACTGTTTTAAATTTTGTATACCAATAAAGTAATATATTTTATACCATTTAATGGGCTATAAACTTGTTTTATTTTTGCTATAGAGTTTGCCCCCCCCCCATGATTGGCCTAACATAGGGTTCAGGGGCAGCAGCAGACTAGTCTTGTCTATTCCTATGGTCCCTGGCCAAATATTAGTTTTTTCCCTGGCTTACTCTGACATATTTAGAGAAGACATACTTGGCTGCAATCTTGTAGCCAAACTCATGCTGACTGTGGTTGGGGTACCATGATTCGACTGATGAGTTCCCATTAAGCCTTTGTTGCACCAAAGGCCGCCTTCACAATGCATAATTTTCACATTCGTGTGGTTCCTTGAATTTGAAGGACCACAGGGACAGATCTGTGCCAATAGATGCCAACTGATGCCCACGGATCATTTTTTAATGGATCCATCATCTCTAGCAGAGATAGGGGTGGGAGGAGCTATACGTTTCTTCTGAGCATGCTCAGTACAGCAAAATGGATCTCTTTCACAGATCCATGTTTTACGGATCCTTACAGATCTATCTCCATAGACATCCATGTTATTTTACACGGACAGCTTCGAATCTGTGTCTGTCTGTCGGTGTGATTTTCAAGGCAGCCCAAACTCGGAACAGTCTCTGATTCTGGGTGCATGAAATAAACTGACACACACAAATGGCCACTTAAGACCAATCTGTGTCAATAGGGATAAATGAGAGGCCAAAACTGATCCGTGGCTATCCTTTTTAAAACGGCTAGACACTGATCACAAATTATGCACTGTGAAGGCAGCCGAACCTACAGTCCAGCCCCTCAGACGTAACATTGTCTGTGCTGTTTCTTCATTGTGGCAGTGCCTAGGGATGGGCGAATCTACTCGCTAGGACTCGTTACTCGGCGAGTAGTAAGGGACTCGCAGGACTCGGTACTCTGCGAGTTTCCCAGTGATTACTCGCACGAGTCCAATGCAAATCAATATCAATCCTAGTTTTGTCAGAAACGCTGACAAAACTAGGATTGCCATTGTTTGCATTAGACTCGTGCGAGTAATCACTGGCTACTGTGCCAGTGATAGCAGGGAAACTCGCAATGTAACTGCTGTTTCTTTGCGAGCCGAGTCCAGCTGTCTTCTCTGTGCAGCTCCAGGGTCCTAGAGCCCGCCTGCTGCCTGATGTAGCAGTGCTGAGATTGTTCTCAGTCTGCTCATTCCCTGTGTACAGACATGAATGTCTGTGCACAGAGATGATGTAGCAGTGCTGAGATTGTTCTCAGTCTGCTCATTCCCTGTGTACAGACATGAATGTCTGTGCACAGAGATGATGTAGCAGAGCTGAGATTGTTTTCAGTCTGCTCATTCCCTGTGTACAGACATGAATGTCTGTGCACAGAGATGATGTAGCAGAGCTGAGACTGTTCTCAGTCTGCTTATTCCCTGTGCATAGACATCTATATTTATGCACAGGAGATGTAGCAGAGAGGACATCGCGTTTTGGACTGCGTCGGACGGAAGAGGATTTTTTTAATTAAAGATGGAGTCCCTGATGGCTTTTTTTTTTATTTCTAATAAAAAATTTTCCTTGTGTTGTGTTTTTTTTAAAACAATTTAATAGAAATTCATGGCGGTCATGTCTAATATTGGCGTGACCGCCATAAATTTCGGGCTTAGGGCCAGCTGATAATACAAAGCTGGCCCTAACCTCTTTATTACCCAGCGTGCCACCGCTACCAGGGCCGCTGGAAGAGTGGGGTTCAGCGCCAGAGGATGGTGCTTCAATGAACGCGCCATCTTCTGGGGCGGCTGCGGGCTGCAATTTGCAGCGGGGGGTGCCCAGAAAGCTTGGGCATCCCTGCGCTGCGGATTCCAGCCCCCAGCTGCTTAGCTGTACCTGGCTAGACATAGAAATTGCGCGGAGCCCCACGCATTTTTTTTTTATTATTTCATGAATTTCAGAGTCAAAGTCTCAGAGTCAGAGTCTCAGAGTCAGAATCTCAGAATTTCATGAAATAATTAAAAAAAATGCGTGGGGCTCCGCGCAATTTCTATGTCTAGCCAGGTACAGCTAAGCAGCTGGGGGCTGGAATCCGCAGCGCAGGGATGCCCAAGCTTTCTGGGCACCCCCCGCTGCAAATTGCAGCCCGCAGCCGCCCCAGAAGATGGCGCGTTGATTGAAGCGCCATCCTCTGGCGCTGAACCCCGCTCTTCCAGCGGCCCTGGTAGTGATGGCACGCTGGGTAATAAAGAGGTTAGGGCCAGCTTTGTATTATCAGCTGGCCCTAAGCCCGAACTTTATGGCGGTCACGCCAATATTAGACATGACCGCCATGAATTTCTATTAAATTGTTTTAAAAAAAACACAACACAAGGAAAATTTTTTATTAGAAATAAAAAAAAAAGCCATTAGGGACTCCATCTTTAATTAAAAAAATCCTCTTCCGTCCGACGCAGTCCAAAACGCGATGTCCTCTCTGCTACATCCCCTGTGCATAAATATAGATGTCTATGCACAGGGAATAAGCAGACTGAGAACAATCTCAGCTCTGCTACATCATCTCTGTGCACAGACATTCATGTCTGTACACAGGGAATGAGCCGACTGAGAACAATCTCAGCACTGCTACATCAGGCAGCAGGCGGGCTCTAGGACCCTGGAGCTGGCAGCCAGCAGAGAGGAGAAAGCAGGACTCTTATCTGTGCGAGTTTCCCAGCCAGCGATTACAGTTGCAAAGTAAACGAGTCCAATGCAAATAAATGACAAAACTAGGATTGCTTCAGGCTGAAGCTTCCGAGACACATCTGCGATTTGTAAATCTCACACTACTCGCTATTACTCGCTTCCCCATTCATTAACATTGGACTCGCTAGACTCGCAACGAGTAGCGAGTCCTGTGCTCGGACTCGCTAGAGTCAAGCGATTCCGAGTAATTTAGGATTCGCCCATCACTAGCAGTGCCTTCCCTTCTGGCTGGGAGCTATGTGTGTACTGATCAGATCTCCCAATTAGCTCCTAATCAACGTCATTATCTAGGCAAACCCTGGGTTCACTTTTATTTATCTCCAGAAAAATTCATCACATTTAGATTTTTTATTTAAATAACATTAACAGTACAAAAATATACATTTCCCACATATCTCCAATGAAAAAAGGTAAAGCACGAATATTTAATATTTCACAAAAAAAGGATTTCTGTAGACCCACTACAGTGCTATATCGTGATATAACTAAATGGTCCACAACTCTTCAATTATTCTGTTGTGGCATTTTTCTTTAAGGTTTTTCTTTTCAGCATCCCTTTTTTTGTTTTCCAACCTTATTTCTATTTTTTATTACCGCAATATTTCTTTTTGGGTCTAGTCATCAGTTCATTATATCACTTCATTTGGATCTCCCCAAAACATCTAGCAACTCATCCAGGGGCGGACCCAGACTGTAGTGGGCCCTGGTGCAAGAAATTTTTCGGGGCCCCCCCCCTGGAATTCAGTGCCAGAATAGTGCCGCGGGTGTGCAGCACAGCCAGCGGCGTAGCAACTGTTTGTGGCGCCCGGGGCGGTCGAAAAATGTTTCCGCCCCTTTGGTTATTGATAATCTGGAAGTATACATAGTATACACTGTCTGCCCCTATATACAAGAATATAACTACTATACTAAAACACAAAGAGAAGGGGTGCAATTGCCACCTCTGCAGAACCCCAGTGTATGGCAACAAGCAGGAGTCAAGGAGGGCCCGGGGCCAAAGCAATTTTCGCCGCCGTGCTGTGGAGTTCATAATGCAATATAAATGCAAAAAAACTTTATTCTTAATATTATGTCACAATACCGGGATCTGAGGATCTTCTATTTCGAGGTCAGGGGCTCTCTGATACCATGTTGCTGTCTCTCTCGCTGTTGTCCTCTTTTGACACTGGAGTGTGGTGGACAACAGAGCATTAACTGGTTAATAACAAGAAGTATGGAGTGTGTACTGAGCCATAAACCCTCCCCATACCATGTCCAGCAGACATTGTAGGATTACTATATGGATTTTATTATTAGGGTACGGACACACTGGCGTGAAACTCTGATGAGTGAGAGCAATGTGTGATTTTCTCGCATTGCAATCAATCTCTGAGAGCAGATTGGGGAGTGTCGGACGCTTTTTTCTCATCCAGATTTAGGATGAGAAAAAAGTTGCAACATGCTGCGACAGTCTGCGATTCACACCGAGACTCACCAATGCAAGTCTATGGGTCCGACAAAATCACAGACCACACACGAACCATCCGAGTCTGAGGCTGCGTTCACACATTGCTTTCTCAAAATACGCAATGTGCCTTTTGTCTGCCAGCAAAGTGAATGTGAAATTCACTTTGCAGTGCAGACATTGGGCAAAAATACGCACTGCGTTTTCAGGGAGAAAGCGCAGCTGCGTAAAGAATTGAGATGTCAATTGTTTACGCAGCTGCTCCTGCATTTTCTCCCTGTCATGTCACAGAGGGGAGGAAGAATCCTGCTTCCTCCTCCCCTCTGTGACAGCTGTGGCCGCCCATTAGACTTCACAGTGTATTACTATACACTGCAAAATTTAAATTAAACAAAAGCAAGTGAATGAAAAATAAAAAAGAATGAATACTTTACCTGTCCGACGCCTTTTCCCGGTGTCCGGTCTCCGGTGCCAAGCGAGGTGTCTTCTGCCAGGACCTGTGGTGACGTCAGAGAGCCGTTCCTGGCGCAAACGCAAAAAAGCGCAACAAAATACGCAATGTGTGAACGCAGCATGACACGTTTTTTTCGCGGATACATTCTCATTCTGTAGCTGAGAACACTGTAAAATGTTCCTGTAAATGATTCTACAGTAATAGCTGCTGATAAAAAACACTGACTGCACACGGATGTCACATGGATGTGATCTGGGAGAAATGTCGGACACTCGCACAGCAGTTGGATGCCAAACGGACTAAAAAACAGATGTTACTCGTCCGACTCTCCTGGAAACAGACCGATTTTTAAGGTGGCGGGAGACAGTGTACCACCATGTCCTCAGCTCCGTGCTGTGCACAGACAGTGTACCACCATCTCCCTAGCTCCGTGCTGTGCACAGTGTACCACCATGTCCTCAGCTCCGTGCTGTGCACAGTGTACCACCATGTCCTCAGCTCTGTGCTGTGCAGTATACCACCATCTCCCTAGCTCTGTGCTGTGCATAGTGTACCACCATGTCCTCAGCTCCGTGCTGTGCACCACCATGTCCTCTGCACACCCTCCCTCCATGTCCTCTGCACACCCTCCCTCCATGTCCTCTGCACACCCTCGATTCATGTCCTCTGCACACCCTCGATCCATGTCCTCTGCACACCCTCGATCCATGTCCTCTGCACACCCTCGATCCATGTCCTCTGCACACCCTCCCTCCATGTCCTCTGCACACACTCCACCACGTCATCTGCACACCCTCATGTCCCCTGCACCCCCCCTCCACGTCCTCTGCACACAACCCCACGTCCTCCGCCCACCCCCTCCACGTCCTCTGCGCAACCCCCACGTCCTCTGCGCAACCCCCACATACTCTGCGCACCCCCTCGTCCTCTGCGCACCCCCCACGTCCTCTGCGCACCCCCACGTCCTCTGCGCACCCCCCTCGTCCTCTGCGCACCCGCCTCGTCCTCTGCGCACCCCCCTCGTCCTCTGCGCACCCCCCACGTCCTCGGCGCACCCCCACGTCCTCTGCGCACCCCCTCGTCCTCTGGGCACCCCCCACGTCCTCTGCGCACCCC
The DNA here is from genome assembly GCA_033576535.1 of Allobates femoralis. NCBI lineage: Eukaryota > Metazoa > Chordata > Amphibia > Anura > Aromobatidae > Allobates > Allobates femoralis. The sequence goes on from JARQOC010000001.1 coordinate 194,618,831, forward strand.
CTCGTCCTCTGCGCACCCCCCACGTCCTCTGCGCACCCCCCCTCGTCCTCTGCACACACCCCCTCGTCCGCTGCACACACCCCCCACGTCCTCTGCACACACCCCCCACGTCCTCTGCACCCCCTCCCCACGTCCTCTGCACCCCCTACGTCCTCTGCACCCCCCCTACGTTCTCTGCACACACCCCCCCGTCCTCTGCACCCCCTCCCCACGTCCTCTGCACCCCCCCACGTCCTCTGCACACCCCCCCACGTCCTCTGCACACACCCCCCACGTCCTCTGCACCCCCTCCCCACGTCCTCTGCACACACCCCCCACATCCTCTGCACACACCCCCCATGTCCTCTGCACCCCTCCCCACGTCCTCTGCACCCCCCCACGTCCTCTGCACACCCCCCACGTCCTCTGCACACACCCCCCACGTCCTCTGCACACACCCCCCACGTCCTCTGCACACACCCCCACGTCCTCTGCACACCCCCCCACGTCCTCTGCACAGCCCCCCATGTCCTCTGCACACCCTCCCTTGTCCTCTGCACACACCATGTTAGATGGGCCATGTACCTTGTAAAGTCAGTCCCAGTTCCTCCTCTGGCAATTCATCTTGCCGGGCAAAATGTAGCTCCGCCCACGTGAGTCACATGTGCGTGACATCATCGCAGGTCCTGTAACACCCGGCATCTGTCCCCGCCGGTGGTGCTATGATCCTGCCGCCCACCGACCTCAGCCAGCACCACCACTAGTGAGGTGAGGAGGGGGGGGCGCGATGACCGGGGGGGGGGGGTGAGGTGTCCAGGGTGGGGTGTCAGGCATCCAGGTGGGGGTGTGTGAGGTGTCCAGGGGGGGTGTGAGGCATCCAGGTGGGGGGGGGGGTGAGGTGTCCAGGGGGCGGGGTCACCCGGCCGGGGCTCAGAGCAGGAAAAAAAAAAAGACACAAAAAAAGAACACGTCGCCGCCCTCCCCGAAAAGTGCCTAATGGCAATTACGGCCCTGCCACTCCCCCCCCCGGAACTTAATGCCAGAACAGTGCCGCGGGTGTGCAGCGCCACTGACACCCGACAGCACCACCCCCACACTACTGCCGCTGCCTACCACCCTTCTGTCTGTCTGACAGGGGAACGGACCTGCCGCTGGAGCCCCAGGGGCCCCCTAGCTGGTCGGGGCCCTGGTGCAGCTGCACCAGCTGCACCACGGTAGTTCCGCCCCTGAACTCATCAGTTGGATGCTTGTCTTCTACTTATATTCTTTTTTAAGAAAGAACAAAGAGAGAAATGATCACATCAGCTCCCCAGATCCACACAAGAAGTCCATAATGGGTGTGGTGCACAGAAGAAACATTGGTGCCTAATAAGATATCTGGAGAGAAAATATCTAGGTCCTGCAGAAAAATATATTTTATATAAAACATAATTTCATTGATATGCTCTTAAAATAGTGGTTTAAAAGTATGAAACACTTGGCCTATACATTTCAAGCATTGGATGCTCAAAGCCTCGAAATGTGTAGAATAACTGTTTCATATGTTTAATGCCCTACTTATAAGTATAACAATAAAAGAATGTTTTTATAGAAAAAAATATAGTTTTTTTCTGCATGACCTGGATCTTTTCTCTCTGCAAGTATAATTCTTTTTTTTTTCTGTTTCTGAGGAGCTGAAGTACTTCTGCATTAAATTACCTAGGGAGCGAGGCTCACAGGATTCTTTGGGTGTTTGTCTTTAAGTTGTTCTGCATTATTACCATTGGCCATGCCCCTTGGTAAATACCATAAAAACTAGCAACAAATAAAAAGGTCATATCTCTGCAACTATATGATGGATTAGAAAAAACAAATGGCATGATCAGTAGAGATGAGCAATGTTCGATTGAACATGTTCGCCAATTTCAAATTCGACCTGTTTTGGGCTATGTTCGAGTCATTTGACGAATGCAAACGATTTGCTAAAATCCGGTAATTCAAGGTTATGTTCGGTAACGGTTCGTTGACCAAGAGCGTTACTGACTTCACAGTAATACTTTTGTTCAACGTTATTAAGGGTTTCAGTGTCTAGGAATAGTGGGTGGGAGGGGGAGCTGGGGAGAGGTCTGTGGTCAAATAATGCAGATCTCCATTATTTTTTTCCTTCCCGCACTTACTGTCCAGCCTGTCAACCTATCAGCATGCATAGAGCAATGTGCACTTTTTGCTCACAAGGGCTTGTGTCATTGCTAGGTATGTCACATGCCCTTGCCATATAAGAACCGTGGATTTTCCCTCCTCGCCATTTTATCAGTGTTGGAGCTCAGTGTCAGACGTCGCCACCGCCGCTGTGTGCGCTACAAAGATAGCTACAAAGGTTTAGGGACTACTTTCAAGAAAAGCCCTTTTTAGGGTTTAAAAGCACTGTGTGCCAGGCAGGTCTGTTCCAGTGCTGTGCAAGCAATTTTTACAGCATCTAGCCAAATCTAGCCAAGTAAATCCTTTTTGGCTAGTAGCAGTGTGTGCCAGGCACTGGAGTAGCACTGTTGTGAAGAAAGCTACACCTCCTGTGTTTACTAGCCTTTTTTTTACTGCATCTAGCCAAGCAAATCCTTTTTGGTTAGTAGCAGTGTGTGCCAGGCAATGGAGTAGGAATCAAATAGGAATGGTATCCACGGTCTGCGCTGCTGCTCTTTGCCAAAGGATTTCACAGAGAGGTTATTACCATCATAAGGTCCTTTATGATGATGATGAAATAAAGGACCTTATGATAGTAATAACCTCTCTGTGAAATCCTTTGGCAAGGAGCAGCAGCGCGGACCGTGGATACCATTCCTGTTTGATTCCTGATTTCCCGCGGTTTACCGTGACGGTGGAGGTTCTGCTGCAGCTGCCTTAAACTTTCAAACTGGTTGTGGGTCTCACAACCTCAAAAGGTGAGTGGACATCTATATAATCCACACACAAACACACAGTGTCTTTTTGATAAGGCACAATCTGCGCCACTTTTATCTCTTCTTTTTCTAGGCAATGGAGTAGCACTGTTGAGAAGAAAGATACACCTCCTGTGTTTACTAGACTTTTTTTACTGCATCTAGCCAAGCAAATCCTTTTTGGCTAGTAGCATTGTGTGCCAGGCACTGGTGTAGCACTGTTGTGAAGAAAGCATTGTTTGGATAGGTAGCTGTGGTCCAGTGTTCAGTTGAAATCTACCGCCACACAGCGCAGAAAACACTTTTGTATTGCATCTGCCCAAACCTACTTACCAAAATCTATTTAGGTTAGTACCACTGTTTGACTAGGCAGCTGTGGTCCAATGTTCTGTTGAAATATACCGCCACACAGCACAGAAAACGCTTTTGTATTGCATGTGCCCAAACCTACTTACCAAAATCTTTTTAGGGTAGTACCATTCTTTTGCCACTCAGCTCTGCTAGTTTTACATCCATAGTTTTTGTGCCAACAACAGCAACAGAGTTGCCAATTAGTTACCCTTAAATATGAGCGATAAAAGGTCTGCTGATGGTGGAAAGAGGAATAGGCGTGTTGGAAAGGGTTAAAATTTTTTGTGTCCGTGGGGTAGGTGCTAAAGTAACAGAAACAGGCATAGGAGTCCTAGGTATTATAGGGGCCTCTAACGGTCATAAGTGCTGAAGGTCTCCTGGCCCTGGGGTCACATTTTGGCCAAGTTTTTACTCTCCCTAGACAGCCCTTATGCCAACTCCACTCACCCCCTCCTTTGGTGTTCTGTACCTGGCTTTTGGCCTACTCTTCACCTTTTGAACACTATTTACATTCTTACTTTACAATGACTATTTACATGTTTACTTTTTCAGTGTGTTCAACCTTACATTTATGTGGAGCCCACTGGGACGGAGTACTCGGTACCGGACCGGGGTACTGCTGGGGATATCACGGCGGTCTTGGTCCGGACCATGTCCCGGATTTCACAATAAATGGGGGGGAAAGGCATATTTACAGGGGAGTTTGTCGTGATGCCACCCACGGGTTGTGGCCAGTGAGGGGACCACAGCTGCTGCAGAACCTCCGGGATGATGTTTGGCAGCTGGAGATGTTACGGCTCTCCGCGGGCAGAGCTTGGTTTCCCGGAGCAGTGATAGTTATAGTCTATGATTGAGGCTATGGATGTTGTAGGATAGGGGTAGTAGTAGAGTTGTAAGGGCACGCAGGGTTTGAGCACAAAGATCACACACTCTCACGGTTTTGAAGTTTTCCAAGGCTTTACTGCAGATTTTGTAGCAGAGTACTGTCCACGAAATCTGTACTGGGGCAGGGTTGCTCCGACCCTGTCTGGGTCCTCAGCTTCCCACTGCTGCGCTGTGTGTGTGGCCCTGCTGCCGCTTTAGCTGGGCTGCTGGCCCTGTTTCTCCTCACAGATACCCCCTTTGCTAGGCAACTTGAGTCTTTCTGTGTGCTTCTGACCCCACCAGGTTGCTTCACTGAGGTACAGTTTAGATCTATAACTTCCACTATCCCGGTGTTTTCTGTGCTGCGTGTTTCAGTCACAGATTTGGATCTGGTATATGGTCTCCGCGCTCCTCTGGGACGAGTTATGAGGTAACTCAGTCTCTCAGATATGTTCCTCTGTTTCTTGTACTCCTCTCCTCAGACACTGGCTTCAGGCCTGAAAGTAGTCAGTGGTCCCTGTCAGGAGCTCAGCACTGCTCCCATTTACAGGTCCTCTTCCTAGTGCTCTCTGCACTAAAGTAAATTGTCAACTGACAACTATCAACTAACTACTTCCTCCTCAGACCAGAATATATCAGGGAGCTGTCCAAAGATTTAGAAGAAACAGACGGCACTCACCATTAGATGAAGGTTCTTTTAATCCAAGTGCTCTGTTAGGAGGTGTGGGTTACAAACATTATGTGTGGGTAGGGAGGTGCGGGGAGGACGACGGGCGCACGTTTCGCCTGATTAGGCTTCCACGGGTCCAATGATTGGACTGTCACCTTGTCTGGGTCAGGGGCCACGCCTTCGGCGCTGACTATGTGATCCAGGTACTGTACTCTTGGCTTTAACAGGTGGCATTTTGATGGTTTTAGCTTCATCCCTTACTTGGCCAGAGATTCAAACACTTCTGCTAGATGAGCAACGTGTTCCTCATAGGTCTTGGAGTACACGATCACGTCATCCAAGTAGAGCAGTACCGTCTCAAAGTTCTTATGCCTCAGGCAACTCTCCATTAATTGCTGGAAGGTTCCGGGTGCATTACAGTCCGAAGGGCATGCTGTTGAATTCACACAGGCCCATAGGTGTTGTAAATGCCTTCTTCTCATGGTCTTCCTCGGCTATGGACACCTGCCAATACCCACTAGTGAGATCTAAGGTGGAGAAGTAATTGGCAGACTTCAAAGCAGCTAAGGATTCCCCTGTACGAGGTAACGGGTAAGCATCTTTGTGTGTTATGCGGTTTATTTGCCTATAGTCTGCACACATTTTCATACTGCCATCCTTTTTCCTGACTAGGACTAATGGGGCTGCCCAGGGACTACAGCTATCACGTATAACCCCTGCGTCCTTCATGTCCTGTAACATTTCCTTGGCTTTTTGATAATGTGCTGGTGGAGTAGGCCTGTACCGCTCTTTGATTGGTGGATGTGTACCTGTGGGGATGTGATGATGTACCCCTTTTATCCTACCAAAGTCAAATGGATGCTTACTAAAGACTTGTTCAAATTCTTGGACTACCCGCTACACACCTTGCTTTTCGTACACAGGAGTGGTGTCAGTTCCGACATGGAGCTGCTGGCACCAGTCCTCCAGTGGCCCAGTTGTTTGATCAGGTTTTGCCCCTTTTGTATAGGGTATGGGTCCCACTGTTTGGATTTTGTTGTTGCTGACTGTGTACAATTTAGCAATGGTTGTATACCTGGGTAATTTAACCTCCTCATTGCCACAATTTATGATGCAGGTACTCTCCCATTGTGTACATCCACCACCCCCCTGACTGTCAATAGTGTAGGTCTGTGCTCTGTGCTGATGGGCTCCACTAATGCTTGATAGTCCTGCCCTCTCAGACCTATAGCTGCTCGACACCAAATCATCATTTCACTCATTGGGGGGATCACAATAGGCAACGGGTCTGTCACCCGTGCAGTATCAATTTCGCCACCTGTAATTGTTACCTGTTGATGGTGCAGAGTGGCTCTGATCTCCTGCTGGAGGACCTTCCTTTGACCAGGTCTGGCAGTTTCTGCAATCTGTTGAAGCAAAGTCAAAACTTCCTCCATGCAATTGCTAACAACATTAGTGCCTAGTATTATGTATGGGTCATTAGCATTACTGGCTTCTGCTACAACTATGACCCCCTGCTTCTGCAATTCCACCCTCCCCACCTTTATTGGTACTTTCTTAACCCCCATTACGATAATTAGATGCATTAAGGGTAAAGTCTAGATCAGGCTGTTTCAGTTCTGCATCAGCCCATTACTTCTTATAAAGGATATAGGGGATGGTGGTCACCTGTGACCCGATGTCCAGCAGAGCAGGTGTCGGGATGCCATCTAGTACAATGGACAGAAACGGCCTTTGTGCGATGAAAGTCTTGTACCAGGAGGCTGGGCCCTGTTGATCTATTCCTGAGGTTTGACTCAGGCCCCCAGGGACTGCCCGTTTAAAGGACAGCTCCTGGCGATGTGACCGGTGTGGTTACAGATAGGTTCCCCAGTGGAGCTGTAGCGGTCAGTGGTTCTTCCCCAGTACGCTGTGGCTTGCTTCCTGCGATTCTAGGGTATATCCTCCGGACTGTCGGCAAGTTGAATCAGCGGTTGAGGTCGGGGCTGGGGTCTTGGCGCTGGCTGTTGCTCTTTCTGCAGCTGCAGAGCGTCCATCAGCTTAGTGATGTTCTTATTCATTTGGCGCATCTCAGCACACATCTCAGCTCGCAGGGAATCATACTCATATTCAGGCTGAGCAGATTGAACATTGTGCGTGGCTGTAGACACGGTTAATGATTTTGGGGTAGCCTGCACCTCACCACTGCACCACCGTTTAATAGCAGCTTCATGGGTCTCTACCGGCCGTAACCCTTTGATGGCCATCTCCTTCAGGGTATTAAAGTCAGCTTCAGGATTGCTCAATGACCACCAACGTACAGTCTTACTGTCCTCGGGGGATAGCAGCCCCCAGGTGAACTGTTCAATTAGGAGCTTGTTTTCGTCGGGTACACTGGCGGGGCTGACATGTTTAACACTAGAACTACTGAGGTAGTCATTTTGACTGCTTCGTACTATGTATTTCTATGTAGGTGTCCCGAGTGCAGTAGTTCTAGTGTTAAGGGCGTGCAATGCTTCTTCCAGACGCCAGGCATAAGCTCTAATATCATCTCCGGGCCTCTGGTAACAGTGGTGGAAGTGCATGCGTATATCAGCCTCATTGCACTCCTCGAAAGTAGCTCTCAGTTTATTAAATATTGTGGCCGCTGATCTCCATTCAGCGGCAGACCAGGACGCACTTTCTTTTTCGGGTGCGCCAGTTAACTGTCCGAGTATGACTGTGGCGCTCTGCTGACCGGTCATCGCATACATATCTAGGACGCCATTGATTTTTCTCTTGAAATCATCCAGCGTATCAGGGCGTCCGTCATACTGCGGCAACCACTTGGCCCCCGGGATATATGGGAGTGAGATCTGCATTTTTGGGGCGACTGCGCCCGATGCGCCGATGGCGCTGGCAGTGCTACTGGAGCCAGCCATGGTGGCTTCCGGGTAATTCCTGGGGTCAACGATCGCACTTTCGTCGTCGCTGGAAGAGGCCAACACGTTGGAGGCCCCCCTAGTGAATTACAGCCAGTTCTTAAAGAGTTAAACAGTTCGTGAATTTCCGTAATATGCCGCGGCGCTTGGGAATGCTCGGCTGAGCAAGAGGCGGGTTTCAGTTTCGCGCTCTACAGACTGACACGCCCCCTTTCTTCCTGCTCTTCGGCGCAGTAATGGCGGCATAGTTTTAACAGTCACTCATACAGTTGGAATCACGGCACACAGTATCTGGTAATATCGGGCACGAGATCCTGTTCGTGATGCCAGAAAGATATGTCGAGCCCCAGGCTTTGGGGTACTCGGGTATCAGGCTTCAGGGGTAGCATCTGCTGTGTCACGGGGAGTGGTGGCCGCATCTGATCCCGTGTCCTGGGTGACACTTCAAAATAGGTTATATTTACAGTGGATTCTATGTACAGTTCACGTGACGCCACCTGTAGTTTCTGGTGATTGGTCACCAGCGCCGCCACAGTCTGCTGGAGGTAGATGGTAATGTGGCTAGTTGGCAAAGTCCTCTACAGGTAGGGCTGGACCTCCGGGGCAGCGATGAGAGAAGGGGTAGCCTGGAGTGGAGCTGTAGGTTGGGATGGGGAGTGATGGAGCTGTCTATGAGGGGCACCGGGAACGGAGAGGAATGACACACGCACACTGCAGAAGTCTCTTTTACCTTTTTACTGTTATTACGGCAGGTAAAGATGTCCAGAGCACTGACAGGTGACCAGGTGCACAGTGGGTCCCCACAGCAAGTGGGTATAAGGCCTCCTCTGTTCCTCTGAAACCCAGTCTGCATGTAGCCAGCCTGACCTCCTCTCTGTTCCTGTCTTTACTATCTGCTTTCTCTCCTCCTGTGCTGTCCACGGGTTACCCTCTCTGATCACTGCGGCGGAACACTGCTGTGTCTGGCTCCCTCTCTTTGACCAACAGGGGGACTGGGTGGCTGAAGTCTCCACGGTGTGACGGGGTTTTCTGTAGTCCTGAAGTATCCTACAGGTGCGGATCCCCGATGTCCGGTACGTCTTAGGGCGAACTCCCACTAGTTCCTCACTCCCTTTGGGCTGTCTGCTCCTTGCCTTCTGTCCCCACTCAGGCTTGCGGGACGTCAGAAGGGTCACTCCGGGTCACTGGCCCGGGCCTAACCGCGGCACCGACCACCAGGACGTCTTTGCAGCTCTCCTAGTGTCTGCACACTCTAACTCCTCCCCCAGCAGCAGTATTTATAGGGGATCTTGCATAAGGTCAGCAAGTTGGGCTCCCCCTACTGTCCCGGGGTGGAAGATGTTGCATGTAGTAGGTACCTACTGTGGAAACCCAACTGTGCATTAGAGAAGTCTGTGGCTACCTGCGTGAGCAGGGCGCCACATTATGCCCTGCCACACACAGGTGGGACAACTATAGGTTTTGTGGAGTATTACAGGAAAAACTAGTTAGGAAGGTCAGTGACCTGTATAGGCCTGGTGGACAGGGGAGATTGACCAAACAATGCTTTTAAGGGCCCAAAAACTCTTTCATGTGTATACAACACATTTGCCAAAACCAGTTTACACAAACATTAAGGGAGATGTAGCATTCACTACTTTTAAGCACCCAAAAATGGTGGATGTGAATACAGCAAACTTGTTATTCACTGGTTCGAGAGACAGAAAGGTTGAATATTCAGAAACAGGGGCAGGAGTGGCAGGGATAGGTATTGAGCTCAGAGAACCCTACTCAAGTCAAGCAACAAATAGCATTTTTCAAAAAAATTAGGCACAGCCACCACTTAAGTGACATCTATTGCCCAGAGTTGAAATATTAAAATGGGGAGTTTAATGCAGCACATTGAAAAGTACACAAGCATTTAGTCTCTCCAGGTTGACACAGTGGTGGAAAAATCCTTGCGGATCCATGATTTGTTCATCTTGATAAACGTTAGTCTGCCTACACTGTCAATGGACAGCCGTGCGCTTATCCGTCAGCAAACTACCAGTAGCGCTGAAGACACTTTCAGAGAGAACGCTGTCTGCGGGGCACAACAAAATCTCCAAAGCATGAGTGGTGAGCTCAGGCCATTTTTCCAGTTTTGAATCCCAAAATGCACAAGGGTCCAGTTCCACAGTCATGACATCAATATTCATCTGTAGATACTCCTGTACCATCCTCTCTAGGCGTTCACTATTTGTCAGGCTTGTTCTCTCTTCTGGCGTTGCAAAGGATGGTCTAAAAAAAAGGTGAAACAATTCTACAAAATTGCTGTTACCACATACACTGCTACTGTTAACATTTGAGTGATGACGATTCAGCGTTCCCCTGGTTGGAAAGGTAGAACTGCGGTATTCACTATGTGCACCATTAGTGTTTTGGGGAGAAGCAGTACTAAGATTGTCTAAAAGCTTCTGTTGACACGCCTGCATGCATGCGACCCTTTCCAAGGCAGGAAGCATTTGGACAAATTTACTCTTGTACCAAAGATCTAATGGTGCCTTTACACGTCGCAACATTGCATGCAATTTCACTTTCAACTTACTGGTTGCAGTGAAATCATGGACACATTGTTACATTTGTACATGGCAACAAAATGGAACAATGTGTCCATGATTTCACTGCAACCAGTAAGTTGCAAGTGAAAATGCATGCAATGTTGCGACGTGTAAAGGTACCCTAATGGTACCTTTACACGCAGCTACAGGTAACAGGTTTTCCACAGGTAAATTACTGGTTGCAGTGAAATCATGGAGACATGGTTCTATCTTGTTGCTGTGTACAAATGGAACAATGCCTCCATGATTTCACTGCAACCAGTAAGTTACCTGTGGAAAACCTGTTACCTGTAGCTGCGTGTAAAGGTACCATAACAGTGTGTGGTAACCCAGTAGTCGGCATTACTTTGCATTCTAACAATCCGAAGATCATATTGCAGGTAGTGCAGCAAGTAGGCACTCATGTGTCTTGCGCATCCAGGAGGCCCAAGTCCTTGTTGTGTTGGTGGCGTGGGGTAACATTCACGCTTGCTTCCTATGCCCTCTCTCCCCAACTTCGCACAACAGAAATGTGATCAAGATCTCCCTGATCTGCTGAGTCTTCCATGCCCATCACCTGTTCGTCCTCCATTTCTTCCTCAGCTCCTGCATCTTCATCAACAGTTTGGCTGCTACCATATGCCCTCGTTGTTCCCTCTCCCCCACCCTCCCATGCCAGCCGCCTTGGTGCTGCCAACCATCTGGACCTTTGAGATATTGTTTTCCCTTCTGCATACGCCTCCTCCTCTACTTCTTCCCCTTCCTCCTGGCCCACCACCTGACTCCAGATACTGGTTAGAGTGTGCTCCAGCATGTAGACAACCGGAATAGTCATGCTGATAATGTCATCGTCCGTGCTAAACATATAAGTAGCCTTTTCAAAACTCTGCAGAAGGGTGCAGAGGTCCTTGATCTGAGGCCACTCTAGCAGTGTGATTTTCCCCACCTCTGGATCACGTTGGCCCAGGCTATACCTCATAACATACTGCACCAGGGCTCGTCACTGCTGTCACAGTCACTGCAACATGTGCAGAGTGGAATTCCATTGTGTCGGCACATCGCATTTCAGGTGGTGAACCGGCAGGCAGAAAGACTTGTGTAGCGATGCAAGTCGTTGAGCTGCAGGATGCGAACAGCTTAAGTGAGCACACAGAGACTGTGCCCTCTGCAGAAGTGCCAGGATAGTGGACTAGAAATTGCTGGACTTTCAGGTTCAAGACATGAGTCATACAAGGCACATGTGTCACCTTGTCCCGGTGAAGGGCTGCACGCAGGTTTGCTGCATTCCTGGCTGCAGGTTCAGTGGAGTCAACTATTGATTAAACTCGATCTCCAGAGCTGACCACAACTCCTCAGCTGTGTGACTCACATTTCACAGACATTTTGACGTAAACAACGCCTGATGGCATTGAGCCATGCTGCCAGCATAGTAAGGAGGTGTGCAACTTCTACATACAGAGGTTTGACACACAACCCGTGAGGATGGCAAGACTTGTACAGCAGCCCCTTCTCCTGCTATCACTATAGTCACTCAGTGCCCAGTCAGCGACATTTAAAACACCTGTCTATGTTTACTCGTCCGGGTGTCTGTGGTGAAATGCACTCTGTCACATGCAGAGTTTCTCAGGAAGTGGTAATATTGTGTGCAACATGCTGGTGTAGCGCAGGCACAGTTTTCTTCGAGAAGTAGTGGCGACTGTGCATCTGGTACTGGGACACTGCGACAGACATAAGGTCTCAAAAATCCTCTGTATCCACTAGCCGGAAAGGCAGCATTTCCGTAGCCAACAGCTTGCAGATGATGAAATTCAACCTCTTAGCTTTGGCATGGGTAGTGGAAATGGTCTTTTACTTGTCTACATCTGAGGGACACAGGGCTCGCTACTGTGCTGTGAGAGGGTTGAGTAGGGTGTCGCAGACAAACTGCTGGACTGTGAGGGAGGTGCTGGCAGTCATATTCTGTCGCATTCATAAAAAGGTGCTGCTCTCTTTGTCTGACAGCGCTCAACACCAGCAGGTGTTTCCACTTCCTAAACAGCTGACGACCTGTCAATCATTGTGTGTTGATTTACCCTCTTTTAAGAATTTGATAATCCTCTCCTTCGTTTCAATTGACATCTCTTGTGTTGGAACCATGAATCATGTCACTCCACTTGGTGCAACAGCTCTCCAAGGTGTGATTACTCCTTTTTAGATGCAGACTAACAAGCACATCTTATTTGATGCAGATGTAGTTTTGGGAATGAAAATTTACAGGGTGTTTCCATAATTTTTACCTCAGAATTGAGTGATTCCATAATTTTCCCCCTGCTTGGTCTACAAAAGTAACCGTTACTGGCTAGCACATTTTTTTTCAAGATTTCTTTTAGTGTTTCTTCAAGGCCTAAGAGTTGCCATTTGAAATTACTTCAGTTTTGGGCCATGTCTGTGATCTGCTTTTTTTCTACAAAATTAAACAACTGAATGGACATCCTCTGAGCCAGGTGATTCCATAATTTTTGCCAGGGTATGTACATGTGACGGTTCATACATGAAGTACTCAAACTATTGATTTTTTGGCCTGTACACAGATTTTGTTAACAAATTTTGCACATAAGTGAGTTGGGTCACCCTGTGCGATCTGAAAAAAGGCCCAGGCTAGGCAAGGCTTAGCGCCCATGCGACCTGCAGAGCCACCACGGCTTCTGCACCGAGGCAGAGTTGTGGCTGAGGACACAGTTATTGACGTGTTTCCAGGACTCTGTCTCTGTCCAGGAAGCCGCAACCTAACCTCGTCACTAGCATCCTCTTCCACCTCTTCTGCTGAGCTCATCAACTGCCTGCCTGTGGGGTGACAGTAAGTGGGATTTCCAACCTCATCATCACCCTATGTTTTCTCACACTCGTCGTCCTCAGAGCCAACCTCTTCCTGCCCTGAGCGCAAAGTCAAGTTGTCGTTCCAATCATGTTTCATCATTATCATTTGCCTCATTGTCTCCACCAACAATGGTTAGTTTGGGAATGAGGGTCTATATTATGCTCGGACCCTCTTCATCTGGGCCTGGATCTAACTCACAAAGATTTTGGGCATCGGTGCAGATCATTTGCTCGTCTTGACTCACTGAAGCTTTGGAGCAGAGCTCTGATTTCCAGGCTATAGTATCAGTGAACAGCTCTGCAGATTCACCCATCTGTGTTAACACATAGTCAGTAGGGTGGCTGGAGACTTGTGAGCTGTGAGGAAGCAAGTGCGATTGAGATGACACCTCTGAGCATTGGAGTGTTTGTGATGTTGAAGTTGAGGTGGAGGAGAGCCCACTTGATGGAGCACTTGATATCCATTGCAGCACCTGTTCCTTTTGGGCCTCATCTACAAGTTTTAGTGATGCTCTTCTTCGTAAGAAAAGGATGATAGCAGATCGTCCACGAAAAGAAGTAGACATTTTAGTTTGGCTTGAAGACGGTACTAGTTTTTCCTGTAATACTCCACGAAATGTATAGTTGTCCGACGTGTATGGTGGGGCAAAACATTGATGGGAGTACTTGCATGAGCTTTGAGTTTATCCAACCTACTAGGCCTAAACAGGTCACTGATCTACCTCTCTAGTTTTTTTGGTAATATTCCACGAAACTTATAGTTGTCCCACCTTTGTGTAGCAGGGCATAGCATTGATGGGAGCGCTTGCATGAGCTTTGAGTTTATCCAGCCCACTAGGCCTAAACAGGTCAGTGACCTACCGCTCTAGTTTTTCCTGTAATACTCCACAAAACGTATAGTTGCTGAGCAATGTTTAACCTTGAAATGCTAGGTCAGGCCCTGTTCCAGACCTTGTGCCATGGAGGCAGACTGGGCCACTGAGTAATTTTTGATCGGGACAATTGATGCCATTTTGCTTTGGTCTGACCCTTTGGGAAGAGTGATGACTCTTGTTGGGGGTCACCTTGCTGTGGGGCACATGATTTGAGCAGGGTGTGACATGCCTATACCTGTGTCTCATCCTCCTTTTATTCCTCCACCTCTTTTTACTTAACGTAGAAAACTACTGCCACTTTCCCCTGTAACTCATCCATTTGTCAATTCAAAGTCAGGTTCACTCACCTCTGAAATTTTAGGTGCATGTTAACCACCTTCTATTTTGAAGTGCTTTGGAAGAGTGTGCAGGCTGGCACAGACCGTGTGTCGTGCACCCATGCTACGCCATGAGACTATTTGTACTGTGGGTAGATTGTTGTCACTTTTCCTGGTGTTTGTTGTCTATTCTGAGTAGTTTGGCAGCTTTTGGACAGCTTTCTATGTATTTGCTGTAGCCTTCCCTTGATTCCAATGGGGTTCGATGGTGTTCGACGAGCAATTCGTCAAATACACCCCAATTCGGCGAATCGAACCGAATTCGAACACTTAGGTGTTGGCTCATCACTAATAATCAGCGAGGCAAGGGGAATAAAATGAAAGCAAAAGCTGGATACTTTTAATTAGGTGACAGGTAGGGATGAGCGGACCCATGGTTTTTCGGGTTTGCCATGTTTCACCCGACTTAGGTTAATAGTTTGATTTAGTACCCGGACTTGACTCAAACTTGACCCCAGAAACAAACCGCATATAAGTCAATTGGGACCCAAACGTTGGTGCTGTAAAATAGTCATAATAAGGGATAGTGGGTTGCAAAAGGAGGCAAAATAGGGGTAAGAGCAGGACAATTGCCCTGCAAACAAATGTGGATAGGGAATAAATAAAAATGACGTGGGCTCACGGCTATTTTTAAGAACCAGCCAAGGCAGACAGCAGCAGGCTGGTATTATTAGGTTGGAAAGGTCCATGGTTATTTGGCCCTTAGCAGCCAAAATATACTAGCCTGAAGCCGCCCCAGAAGTGGCACATAACGTTAGATGCCCCAATTATGGCACTTCTCTCCAACTGTACCTGATTGGCATGGTGCGGTGGCAATCAGGGTGACACTTTTGGGGTGGATGTCAGTTGTGTAATTTCAGCTGGCATAAAGCCCAGGGTTTAATAATGGGGAGGGGTCTATCAGACACCCCAATAAGTAACCCGGTAAGTGTTCACTATTACAATTTGCCAAAGGCAGTAAGACCCCTAAACTAACTTTTATTGAAGTAAATAAATGTGCAGGGATAGACCCCAAGGTTAAAAACACTAGAATGCAGTGATTGTAACCAAAGGTATAGATAGCTATGCTTTCAGCAATAGGGATAGTCATTCTGGTATAACTCAGAAAGTATGATCAATGATCAGCTGACATGCTACAAGAATTCCCTTATTTTGATATTCATCTCATATCATTGCATTAGCCTATTATAATAGGTCCATGAATTGATGATGTCACAACCATGTCTATATAGGGTCCATTTGTTGTCTTAATTCATTCTGAGCCTCTTTCCCCCTGATGACGCCAGTGTGGTGAAACATGTTGTTGAGGCTACTAATATTTTAATTATCTTATGCAGTGATATGCTGTTAACATCTAAATAGGGAATTCTTATAGCATACCAACTGACTTTGGTTACTAATCACTGCTTTCTTTTCACTTTCACCCCTATAATACTTCCCTTCTTATTAATTCCCTAATCACCCCACCTAGTAAGGAACTGGTAATCTCTTCCTCCATTATCCCCACTCATCTCACCTCCTCCTCAGAAGTGTTCCTTCACATACAATCCTTTGTCTCCAGACACACACAACCATCTCATACTCTCTCCTGCTCCTACCATCTAATACTCTCTCTGCTTCTCCTTATTGCTGGTGACATCTCCCTAAATCCTGCCCCCCCTTACCATATCTCCACAGTCATTTCTAACAACCATCCATGATCTTTCCCGAAGCTTTGTAATCTTATACCCATTCACCCAGCCCCCCTTCCCCAGTCCCTCTAATAGGAGCCCTTTGGAATGCATGCTCTGTCTGCATCAAACTTTCATACATCTATGACCTGTTCATCACTAACCAACTCTCCTTCTTTGAAATCACTAAAACTTGTCTCACCCCCTCTGTCATAGCCTCTCAAGCTGAACTTTCTTATGGTGGACTCCATTTTTCCTACTTACACCGCCCAAGCAACAAGAATGGTGGGAATTGTTTTTTTTCCTGTCAAGTGATTACTCCTTTACCCCAATTCCATTGTCATCCTCCCTTACTCTCCCCTCTTTTGAGGTGCACTCTATCCGCATTTACTCCCCCTCCAACCTCCTGTCATCTACTGCCCCCAAAGCAAGTCACCACCATTCTTGACCACTTCACCACCTGGCTACTTCATTTTCTTTACGCTGACATGCCCCTCAACATCATGTGTGACTTCAACATCCCCATTGACACATTTCACTCAGCTGTCTCTAAGCTTTTAACACTCGCTTTCTACTTTGGCCTCACTCAATGAACCTCTGCAGCTACTCACAAAGATCGCCTCATGCTGGACTTTATCTTCACCCGCCTGTTCCCTGTCTAACCTCTCAAACTCAACTCTCTCCCCGTCTGAACACAACCTACTAACATTCTCTTCCCTCTCTTTCCTGAGTGCACGTCCCCCCTCCACAAACTCACAAACACTTGCAGAAATCTCAAACACCTTGATTTACACTCATTCTCTGAGTCCCCTCTCCCTCTTGCAAACATAGCTTCCTTTGACTATACAGATGATGTTGTCACTTTGTATAATACCACCACAACTGCAGTCCTCGAATTGGCTGTTCCCCTGATGCATATGAAAACCCCCACATTCAACAAGCAACCCTGGCACACCAGCCTGACTAAAGAACTGAGGTGAGCTTGCAGGATTACTGAGTGGAGTTAGAAGAGATCCCATTCCACTGAGCATTTCATCGCATACAAACAATCTCTCACCATTTTCAATCCACACTAAGTGCTGCAAAACAAACCTACTTCTCATCTCTCGTATCTTTTTTATCTTACAAACCTAAACAACTATTCAACACTTTCAACTCTCTCCTAGATCCCCCAGCACCTCCTCCCCCTCCCCTCATCTCGGGTGAAGACTTTGCCTCATTCTTCAAGCAGAAGATTGATAACATCAGAGAAAGATTTGGTGCATAGTCTTCATAGCCTCTCCTCCTAACTACTCAGCCCTTTTCCTCCATAACCAGCTTCTCCATTATGACAGAAAATCAACTTTCCTCTCTACTGTCCAGATCACATCTAACCACCTGTGCGCTTGACCTGCTTCCATCCCATCTCATCCCCACCATCACCACAGTCTTCAACCCAACACTAACGCGCCTTTTTAACCTATCACTAACAACTGGTGGCTTCCTCTTATGTTTTAAACATGCCTTGATCACACCCCTCCTCAAAATGCCCTCTATTGACTTATCCTCGGTGTCCAACTATAACCCCATACCACTCCTCCCTTAGGGTACCTTTACACGCGGCTACATTTCTAGGGTGGCTACAGGTAATTTACTGGTTGCAGTGAAATCATGGAGACAAGGTTGTATCTTGTTGCTGTGTACAAATGGAATAATCTCTTCATGATTTCACTGCAACCAGTAAGTTACCTGTAGCCACCCTAGAAATGTAGCCGCGTGTAAAGGTACCCTTATGGCTCAAAACTGCTGGAGGAGCATGTCCAGCTAGACCTGTCCTCCCACCTCTCCTCCTGCTCCCTCTTTGACTGCTTGCAGTCTGGCTTCCGGCTGCATCACTCAACTGAAAATGCCCTAACCATAGCCATCAATGACATACTAACCGCCAAAGCAAAATTTTATTCTAACAGTAGTGTCACCACATGGACATCCACTTAGATGCACGTGTTCGGAGTTCAGCACCGGATACTAGGTGTCCGGTACAAACCCCGAACATTAGTGTTCAGGTTCGCTCATCCCTAGTGACAGGCTCTCATTTAAGTTACTGGCCCTATGTCAACTTTTCTGTGGCTTAGTATACTTACAGTGGAAAAATAAGTATTTGATACACTGACAATTTTACAAGTTTTACCACCTACAAAGAATGAAGAGATGTGTAATTTTTATCATAGGTACACTTCAACTGTGAGAGAGACTCTACAAAATAAATCTAGAAAATCACATTGTATGATACTTAAATAATTAAATTACATTTTTTTTTATCTTACTCAGCAATAAATCCCTGAATCTCATTCCCACTTAGCCAAGGAATTTCACAAATTTATCCATAGATACTCTCTATATAATTTGTGAAGGATCAACCATCCAGTAGATAAAGTTCTTTCTCCTTGCCACGTGGTACCCACACTTGTATAGACTTATTTTTTGGGAACACTCCTCTCCTACGCATTATGACAGGCAGAGAAATGAAACCTATAACATGGTCCGACCATGCGCCGATAGCAACCACTATTACAGACTTCCTACTTTTTACCCATTCCAGCCACTGGAGGCTCAACGAGACTTTCCTACGAAAACCATCCCTCAGGGAAGAGTTTCGACCACACTTAAAAAATTACTTTGAATTAAATAAAGGTTCAGTCTCTTCAGAGGCGATTGTATGGGAAGCTCACAAAGCAGTCTTCCGGCGACACTGTATTGCTATGGGGTCTAGATTGAAACAAAAAATCACAAACGAAAACTCAAAACCTTACAAGTTGAGCTAAAATCTTTAAAATTATAGGGACCTTAAAAAAAATAATAGATATCAGAACCCATCTAAAAATATACAGACCTTAAACGAGTGGATAAACTACTTCTATACATGTGTCAATGATATTATGAAACAGCTAATCAACCACACACAGTTAGCTAAACAATTTAGAGATCATAGGGAACAACCTACCCCAAAAATTAAACACAACCAGATAACATATGATCCTAAAGAGATAGCTGATATTCTCCAAGAATACATCTCATAACTATACTCCCTTTCTTACTCCACCCTCATCCAGCCCTCATACAAGAGAGGACCTCATGGACTCCTTTCTGGATTCTTGCCACCTACCCTCCCTTACTACACATGAAGCTGTATCCTTAAATGCCCCAATCACAGAGGAAGAACTTAAGGATACAATACATCAAATTCCCAACATGAAAACCCCATGACCAGACAGCTTATCCTACATATACAACCTCTGGCAAAAATTTTAGAATCACCTGGCTCGGAGGATGTTCACTCAGTTGTTTTTATTTTGTAGAAAAAAGCAGATCACAGACATGTCACAAAACTAAAGTCATTTCAAATGACAACTCTCTGCCTTGAAGAAACACTAAAAGAAATCTTGAAAAAAAAAATGCTAGCCATAATTTTTGCTAGGGGTTATATTACAAAACTTTCCATCATGAACTCCTTCCTACTCTTACCCTTTTCTTCTACTCTTTTCTAAAAGGAGCCCTTATTCCAGACTCTATGATGCACTACTACATAACGTTAATCCCCAAACTGGCTAAAGATGGTCTAGTCCAGTGTTTCCCAAACTCCAATCCTCATGGCCCCAAACAGGACACGTTTTCATGATTTCCTAAGGATTGGACAGGTAATGGAATCATTATCAAGGCATCACCTGTGCAATACTAAGGAAATCCTGAAAACATATCCTGTTGGGACTATGAGGACTGGAGTTTGGGAAACACTGGTCTAGACTGTAGGAACTACAGGCGAATTGCCCTACTTAATTCAGAAATTAAATTTTTTACTAAGCTCCTGCCAACTTGCCTGAACTTCTACCTGCCCTCCTTGATCCATAAAGATCAAGTAGGCTTTGTTCCATGTAGATATGGGGCTGAAACTATCAGGAGGGCAATTGACCTTGTGGCCATAGTACAGAAATCTATGGAACCTACTCTCCTTTCAAGTTTAGACCCTGACAAGGTGTTTGATTGTGTAAATTGGCCCTTTATGCTTAAAACCTTGGAGACATATTGTATAAAGGGTTCCTTTCTAAATGTCATAAAAGGTCTATATTCTAAAACGTCGGCAACAATTACACTACCCCACAGTTCCCCTAAACTGTAAAAATAAAAAAAGGCATTAGACAGGAGCGCCCTTTATCTCCCCTCACATTTGTTCTATGTATTGAACCATTGGCCACAAGTATTAGACTGAACCCAGATATTTCAAAAATAAGATTGACCAAGCAAGGCAAACCTTTATTGTTACACCACCCCAACCACTCCATATACCAGACCTCTCTGCCCTTCCCTCATAACCTCCCTCTCCATCATCACTGAAGGAGAGCTTACTCGTCTCCTATCGAAATCACACCTCACCACCTGTGCACTTGACCCCATCCCTTCCTACCTCCTCCCCAACCTCACTAACACACTCATACCAGCCCTAACCCACCTCTTCAATCTATCACTATCTTCTGGGACCTTCCCCTCGGCTTTCAAACATGCCACCATCACGCCCATCCTCAAAAAGTCAAACCTTGACCCGACTGCTAGGACGAGCTGCCGCCCGATATCACTGCTCCCGTTTGCTTCCAAACTCCTTGAGCAACACGTCCATGCTCAACTTTCCTCCCACCTCTCATCTAACTCTCTCCTTGACAATCTACAATTCGGTTTCCGGCCTCACCACTGCACCGTAACTGCCCTAACCAATTACAAACGAATTACAGCCAAAGCTAACAGACAATTCTCCATCCTTCTAGATCTGTCCTCTGCCTTTGACACAGTCGACCACTTCCTCCTACTTCAGATTTTTTCTTCCCTTGGCATCAAAGACCTTGCCCTGTTCTGGGTTGCCTTATACCTTTCCAACTGCACATTTAACATTTCCCACTCCCACACTACCTCCCCATCCCGCCCTCCCTCTGTTGGAGTCCCTCAATGCTCTGTAGTGGGGCCCCTCCTTTTCTCCATCTATACCCTTGGCCTAGGACAACTCATACAGTCCCAAGGCTTCCAGTACCACCTGTACGCTGAAGACACTCTGATCTACCTCTCTGACCCAGATGTGAACTCTCTGCTGTCCAGAATCCCGGAGAGTCTGTCAGCCATATCCTCCTTCTCCTCTCGCTTCCAAAAACTCAACGTAGACAAAACCGAACTCATCATCTTTCCTCCATCCTATCTTTCATCTTCACCACCTGATCTATCTATTATGGTAAATGGCATCATGCTCTCTCCCACCCCTCAAATTTGCTGCCTTGGAGTAACTCTCGACTCTGCCCTGTCCTTCAAACCACACATCCAAACTCTCGCCACCTCCTGTCGCCTCCAGCTCAAGAATATTTCCAGAATCCGTCCTTTCCTCAGCCCTCAATCTACTAAAATTTTTGCACATGCCCTCATCTCCCGCCTTGACTACTGCAACATTCTCCTCTGTGGCCTCCCTACTAACACTCTTGCACCTTTCCAGTCTGTCCTTAACTCTGCTACCCGACTAATCCACCTCTCTCCTCTCTATTCCCCGTATCTTCCCTCTGCAAATCCCTCCACTGGCTCCCAATTCCCCAACGAATCTAGTTCAAGCTATTAGCACTGACCTACAAAGCCATCCATAAACTGTCTCCTCCTTATATCTCTGAACTAATCTCCCACTATCTTCCCTCAAGTAATCTTCGCTCCTCCCAAGTCCTCTTCCTCTTCTCCACACTTATTCGTTCCTCACACAACCGCCTCCAAGACTTCTCCTGAATATCACCCATCCTCTGGTATTCTGCACCCCAAAATGTCAGATTATCCACCACACTCAGATCCTTCAGACGAAACCTGAAAACCCATCTCTTCAGGAAAGCTTACAGCCTGCAATGACCAAGCCGCCGCCCCACCACCACCGAAGCTGCTGCCCCACCGCCACCGGAGCTGCTGCCTCTCCACCACCAGATCTGCTGCACCCCAGACCTACTCTATCCTCCCCATTATCCTGTAGAATGTAAGCCCACAAGGGCAGGGTCCTCTTAAATAAAATAAAAAATTTTTTTCTGTGTTGTGTTTTTTTTATCTGATTACAAGAAATTCATGGTGGTCGTGTCTAATATTGGCATGACACCATGAATTTCGGGCTTAGGGCCAGCTGATAATACACAGCTGGCCCTAACCCAATTATTACCCAGTGATCCAACCGGCACCAGATCCCTGGAAGTCTGATACAGCGTCAGAAGATGGCGATTCTATGAACACACCATTCTCTGGGGGCCCTGTAATTTGCAGCAAGGGGGGGGGGGGCAGAAAGCTTGGGCAATCTTGCACTGCAGATTCTAGCCCCCATCTGCCTAGTTGTACCTGGCTGGACACAAAAATAGGGTGAAGCCCACATTGTTTTTTTTAATTACTTCATGAAATAATTAAAAAAAGGGGTTTCCCTATAATTTTGGCTCCCAGCCGGGTACAAATAGGCAGCTGGGTTTGGGCGCAGCTCATACCTGCCTGCTGTACCTGGCTAGCATACAAAAATATGGCGAAGCCCATGTCCTGGAGCCGATTGGACGTGTCCCGTGAGTCTGCAGACAGGTGAGTATACTATTTTTTTTTTGTTCACTTGGGTTTCACTTTAGCAGCGAATGTACAGGAGCCCTGTAGCTGCTGCATATGCTGCTAAAGTGAAAGTAACATGTCACCCGGGGGGAGGAACACAGGATTCTTCCTCCCCCTGTGTCTTCCCATGCTGTTCCCATGTCATTTGAGCACTGTTCCTATACATTTGTGACATTTTTAGGCTTTCTGCAGAGTGCCGGGGGTGCTGCCAGAAAAATGCTCGAGTTTCCCATAGGTTAACATAAGGCTCGATGCTCGAGTCAAGCACCCGAGCGTATCAATATGCTCGACCCGAGCATCGAGCACCCGAGCACTTTACTGCTCGCCCATCACTACACCTATATAACGAAATTAGATCCCTGTTTAAGAGATGGATGTCTATACCTCTATCTCTCCTGGGTCATATATCTGCTTACTGCTGCTTATTATACTAAAGGTTTACTCCTATACCAACTTACCTTGTGAACCTATGCTTTTGTTATGTATACTTCTATTTTAAAAATTTGACCTGACCATGTAAAAAAAAATGAACAAACAACAATCAAATCTTAGATTTAACACTGTCTCTAGACTTCCTGATTTTCTTACTCAATATCTTTCAACATGTCCTAACTAAAAAGACTACTAGACTTCACTTACACATTCTGATGGCTGCTAGATGATTAGTGGCATTCTACTGGAAGCAAACCTCCTCCACATCTATGTTTGATTTATATGCAAGAATCAAAGACATTAGAAATTTCGAATACCATGCAGCCCTAAATAATGAAACGATTGACATATTTGACTCTATTTGGTTTCCTTGGGATTCTTTCTGGACCTCACTAAACACATAAAACTCCTCATAATACTACCCATTATTTGCACTCCTTTATTAACCCCAGCCATCCCTTTTACTCCTTCTGTTATTGTCCTATCTTAAGTTTGTTTCCTTGGTCCCCCCTTTTGGTTTACCATTAACCATGTATTTGAAAGTTAAACGATATGTTAGTATGCTGCTTATTATACTAAAGATTTACTCCTATACCAACTTACCTTGTGAACCTATGCTTTTGTTATGTATACTTATTTCTTTTTTAAAAATTTAGATAGATTTTCAATAAAATTTACAATTATAAAAAAATTGCATTTTATTGCATGAAAAAAAGTATATGATCACCTACCAACCCGCAAGACCTCTGACCTGTTAGTTTTTCTTTAAGAAGCCCTCCTACTCTGCACTCATTACCTGTATTAATTGTCACTGTTTGAACTCATTTTCTGTTTAAGAAGCACCTGTCCACACACTCAATAATCACACTCCAACTTTGACACCATAGCCAAGGCTAAATAGCTGTCTAAGGACACCAGGGACAAAATTGTAGTGCTACTGGGACAGGCTACAGGACAATATGCAAGAATCTTGGTGAGAATTATTAGAAAACGGAAGAACCACAAGATGACTGTTAATCTTCCTCGGTCAAGGGCTCAATGCAAGATCTTGCTGTGTGGGGTAAGGATGATTCTGTAAAGGTCACTTGTGAAAAGGTCAGGAATCAGCCCAGAAATACATAGTAAGATCTGATCAATGACCTTAAGAAAGTTGGGACCACAGTCTCAAAGATTACCGTTAGCGACACATTACGTCTTCATGAATTAAAATCCTGCAGAGCATGCAAAGTCCCACTGCTCAAGCCAGCACATTTTCAGACCCATTTGAAGTTCGCCAATGACCATCTGGATGATCTAGAAGAGGCATGAAAGAAGATCATGTAGTTAGATGAGACCAAAATAGATCTTTTTGGTATCAACTGCACTTGGTGAGTTTAACCCCTTAAGGACCAATAACGGCTATACCCATCATAGCTTTGAACTGTCACTGCATGTAATCACTCTATTTGGTCAAAAAATGCAGAAAATATCATCCTAAATTTACTACTAACATAAAGTCCAATATGTCATGAAAAATCAGTTTTGGAACCACTGGGATTTGTTGAAGCGTTCCAGAGTTATTAACTCATAAAGTGACTTTGGTCAGAATTGCAAAAATGAGGCTTGGCCTTAAGGCGTTAAAGAAGGATGAATACAGCACCAATAACCCATCCCTGTCCGATCCACGAAGCATGGGGGTGGAAATTGGGAACTGGATGACAGCATCATATTGAAGGGAGGATGGATGGGGTCAAGTATTACAAGATTATGGCCAACAACCTTCTTCACTCAGTAAGAGAATTGACAGATGGGCTGTGATTGGGTCTTCCAGCATGACAATGACCCAACACATACAGCCAGGGCAACTAAGGAGTGGCTCAGTAAGAAACATTTCAAGATCTTGGAGTGACCTAGCCAGTCCCCAGGTCTGAACCCAATAGAAAATCTTTGGAGAAAGCTGAAACTCAATGTTGCCCAGCAACAGCCCCGAAACCTGGAAGATCTGAAGATGATCTGTATGGAAGAGAGGAAAACAAATCTCTCCTGTAGTGTGTGAAAACGTGGTCAAGAACTACTGGAAACATCTGACCTCCGAAATTGCAAATAAAGGTTTCTGTACCAAATAAGTTCTGTGTTTCTATTATATTGAAATACTTATTTCATGAAGTAAAATGCAAATTAAATATGTAAAAATTATACAAGGTAATTTTTTTAGTCTGTCTTTCACAATTGGAGTATATCCTCAACAAATATTACAGACCTTCTAATTCTTTGTAGGTAGAAAAAGTTGCAACATTGGCAGTGAATAAAATACTTATTTTCCCCATTGTATATTACATGTAAACTAACATTTATAATGCAGAAAATAAATTCAATTTCACAATAACAATAGTTTGAGAATCACATCCTGCACATATTTGAGATCTACCATGATAACATGATGAGTCAACATATGCAAAGAGCCAAAAGTTTTACATTTGTATTCCATTCACTCCCGAGGGTAGGGATGATTGTTCCGGTGAAATAATTATTAAACAGAAATTGCATCAGTCACTATAAAACAACATTACTCAAAAATATTTCTACATTCAGGAAGAACACCTATGCAATATATGCAATACCCTCTAAAATGTATGCAATGGAATGTCAATGAAATCAGTTAGTCAACAAGCAAACATGAGACCACAGTGTACTAGTTATAAGGATGTGATTAATCGATATCTTTCATGCATCAGCTTTGGGGTCATTAAATAGATTTTAACTATAGCAAAATGTTGGCTTCTCCCATGATAAATATTGTAGGCTGTTTATATCTGCGTTAGTTATTCACCATTAAGCTTTTTTGCTTTAATGGATGCTTGATAGCTCAGCGGTTAGCACTGCAGCCTTACAGCATGGGGACAAAAACGGCAAGGAGTTGGTATATTCTCCCTGTGTTTGTATGAGTTTTCTAAAGCTTCCTCTAACATTCCAAACACATATATATTTGTTTCTTTTACCTTGAGAAGGAAGCAAGCTCGGTGCTAAAATGCGTTAGGACAATAAAGAAGCAATTTGGAATACAATAGGCTTCTTGTTTACCACAGCACAGCCTGTTCAAAGTGAAATCTTCCCACTCCACTATACTCTAAACACATAGACGTATCAATTGTGAGCCCTAATGGGGACAGTGATTATAATGGTTATAAAGCACTGTAGGTTGTGATTAGGGATGAGCAAGTATACTTGTTACTATTCGGTACTCGCCGAATAGTACGGTACTCGGGCTACTCATTACTCTGCAAGTTTTCTTGCGATTACTCTCTAAGTAACGAGTCCAATATAAGTCAATGGGGAAGCGAGTAATTCCTCAGCTGCTGGACCCTATAAAGAGGTCTGGCGGCAGAGGAAAAGGCTGCAATGGCCCACATGATTGTTTAAAACAAAAAGAATCATTAAGCCCCCTACTCGCTTCCCCGACGCCTGACAGCCCGATCCTCCGCCGCCTCCCCACCCGATGCTGAGTTAGGAGTGGGCAGGGAGCGAGCAGCAGGGAGCGGTGGGGAAGCCGCCGGTGAGAAAACCTCACCACCGGTTTTCTCCTTCTGTTCTGCGCTCCCCACTCCCTCCTGCCCCTTCCCGCTCCCAGGTGCTGTACTCCCCACCTGGTCCTAATTTAGGATTGGGTGGGGAGGCGGCGGGGGGAGCGGAGGATCGGGCTGTCAGGCAGCGGGGAGCACAGAACCCAAGGAGAAAGCCGGCGGTGAAGTCTCACCACTGGCTTTCCCCCGATAGTTTAAAATTTGGACCGGGCGGGGAGCGTAGCTCTAGGGAGCGGGAAGGGGCAGGAGGGAGCGGGGAGCACAGAACAGAAGGAGAAAGTCGGCGGTCACGTCTTCTCACTGCCGGCTTCCCCACCGCTCCCTGCTGCTCGCTCTCCGCCCGCTCCAAACTCAGGATCAGGTGGGGAGGCGGCGGGGGGAGCAGAGGATCGGGCTGTCAGGCAGCGAGGAAGCGAGTAGGAGGCTTAATGATTCTTTAAAACCCGGCGTTAAAAAACAATTCAAGCAATCATGTGGGCCATTGCAGCCTTTTCCTCTTTATAGGGTTCAGCAGCTGAGAAATTACTTGGCTTACTCGCTTCCCCATTGACTTACATTGGACTCGCTATACTCGTAACGAGTATCGGGATCTACTCGTTACGAGTATAGCGAGTCCGAATATTTCAGTACTCGCTCATCCCTACTTGTGATAAAAAATGAAAATCAGTAAAATTGTAAGGCATAATACAAGTCTGAATTGAACCTATGGGTGGTGCATTATAACATATGGAGGAGTATCGGGGGGTGTATTATAATATATTAAAGACAGTAGGGTGCATAATACTATATGGAGGACTATGTGCGGCCATTGATACCATATAGAGGACGATGTGTGGGTGCATAATGTTATGTGGAGGATAATATACTATTTAGAGGGCTATGTGGGAGCCATTATAATATTTGGAGGGCTATGAGGGAGCCTCTATACTGTATGGAGGGCTATTTGACAGCCATTATACTGTATGCAAGCATTATACAGTGTGAAGATTTGTGTGAGGTCAATCATACTGTGTGCGGGGCATTATACTTTATTTAGGCCCATTATAGTGCATGTAGGACTGTGTGAGAATCACAGTTGGGGATCGTACCATGTTGGGGTTCACCATACCTTGCTGAGGTAGTTGAGGGCGGGTATAGAAGGGTCATCATACTATGCATGTGGAGAGTACTGTGGAGGAATTCCTTATAGGCATATTATATAATGTTTTTGGTGCACTCTTGTTGGCATCATACTTTATGAGTACAATGAAAAGGTAATCTAGGGGCTTTAATAGGAAGGAAAATGCTTTGTAAGGGTTGTAAAGTTTTGAGGTATGTTCTTATGTGACCCACATGAATATTAATTCATTTTTATTAATGGGGTGCCCTATTAGAACTTCTGCTATAAGGCCATGAGTTATACGCATACCCTGTATACAAGAAGCTTTTGGACAATAAATTCAGGTGGACACTAAATTCTGAATTTGATTACTAGAAAAAAAAAATACCACCTAAGAAAAAAAACATAGATGTCAGCAGGGTGGTGCCACTGGTAGTGCCCCCCACCTCCCACCCACTGGCTTTCTGGAGGCAGATACAGTTAAAAACATTGATGGAACAGCGGGAACTGTCAGCTCTCTGTATCTTATATTTCAGTAGAGTGGGTGTGATGACGTCAATACTAGTGATGGGTGAACCCAAACACAGATTTCCTTGAGAAGTCCATGTTACTGTTCGGGTATGGCCGAGAGGGCTGTAAAAATAAGCAAAATGAAGCAATATACTTACGTAGACTCCGGCAGCTGCAAGCACACTTCTGCCAGGTCTGCTCATTAACTCCATCTTTATTCACTGCACTGGCTCCAACAGCCAAGGGAAAACCATGCAGCTGGGGACTGGTATTCCCAGTGTGGTGAGGCCCATAGTTATTGGACCCCCAGGCTACAGAATAGCAGCTCACAGCTGCCTCAGAAATTGGCGCATTCATTAGAAGTGCCAATTCCTGGTACTTTATCTGGCTCTTCACGATGCCCTGGTGCAGTGGCATCGGGGTGATAGAAGTGGTTATTGACAGCTTAGTATTGACAGCTGTCATTAAGCCTTAGATTAGTAATGTAAGGCCTTTATGAGACCCGCCCATCATCAATCCCATAAGGCAATTTTTAAAAAGCACAGACACAGAAAAGTCCTTTATTTGAAACAAAAAATACACAAACTCACAGTAACCACTTTATTAGTCCCCCAAGAAAACCCAGGTTAAACAGTCCAATATACGACGTCCCTCGACATGCCTGGTTCTGCAGTGATGGAACATGTGTCCTATCGCTGTAGCCTCTGGGTTCACACCGACATTCCCATGAGAGCGGTGACATCACTGAAGGATTTCCTACTGCAATCAGTGAACTCAGGTGACCCTGCTGCTGGATTGCAGGATATGGCGGCACTGCTGTCCAGCAATCCATCAGCAGGTTAAACTGCATTCACAGCTTGGCCAACTACTGATGTGGACTCAGTTGAACCTGCTGCCAGGAAAGCGGTGACATTATGGAGTCACTGGGGGCTTTATTACTGCTGTCAGTGCTCTCAGATGACCCCGCTGCAGGATTGTGGGACATGGTGGCACAGCTGTCCGGCAATCTGTCAACAGTTTCAGCTAAATTCACGGAATGGGAAACTACTGCTGTGAACTCAGTTGAATCTGCTGCCGCCATGTCCCGCAATCCAGAAGCGAGGTAACCTGAGTTTACAGACAGTTGCCGGGTAGCCCTCAGTGACTCAATGACGTCATTGCTCCACTGCAACAGTCAGTTTGCAGGGTACGGCGCGCGCTGCCTTTGAACATTCCCAGGAGACCTGACAAGAGGGCGCAGGTCCTGGATGAGCAGGAAGCAGGACTGCATAGAACCACAGGCAGGGTGAATAGTGGAAAGCATAGCCTGAGGGTAAGCAGAACCAGCGTAGCTGCACTGATTTCCCTGCTTAGCAGAAACTGGCTCTGCAACAGATACAGAGCCAGGTGATGGGCACTGGTCTTTTCGGTCATTGAGAGATCATCTCCACAGCTGAGGGCATGACAATAAGATTTATAGGGGTAACTATAGGATCAGGTAAGAGGGATTGTGGGAGGTTAGCTGGTTTAGGCTAAATGATCACCTGGTCAACACTCCAGTCGATAAATAGCCATCTCATCCTTCTTCTCTGCTCGCTTCCTTAAACTCAACATGGACAAAACTGAATTCATAGTCTTCCCCCCAAGAAATTCCACTCCACCTCCCAACCTATCCATCTGCGTCAACGACTGCCCCCTCTCCCCAGTCCCCCAAGCCAAGTGCCTCGGGGTAATCCTTGACTCCTCCCTATCCTTCAAACCCCACATCGAGGCCCTCTCCACATCCCTCCGGCTCCAGCTCAAGAACATCTCACGGATCCGCTCCTTCCTCACCCACGACACCGCTAAAACACTCATCCATGCTCTTATCATCTCCCGCCTTGACTACTGCAACCTCCTTCTCAATGGCCTCCCGGCTAACTCCCTCACACCTCTCCAGTCTATCCTCAACTCCGCTGCCCGACTCATCTATATGTCCTCCCGCTACTCCCCTGTCTCCCCCCTCTGCCAAGCCCTTCATTGGCTCCCCGTCTCCAAGAGATCCCAATTCAAAACACTAACCATGGCGTACAAAGCCATACACAACCTGGCTCCACCATACATCTCTGACCTGGTCTCCCGATACCTACCCTCACGCAACCTCCGCTCCTCCCAAGAACTCCTCCTCTGCTCCCCCCTCATCACCTCTTCGCACAACCGAGTCAAGGACTTCGCCCGGGCATCTGCCTTACTCTGGAACTCCCTACCCGAACACGTCAGACACTCTCCTACCCTGAGTAGCTTCAAGTGTCACCTGAAGACTCACTTGTTCCGTCAAGCCTACAACCTGCCATGAGACCCAGGCGAACGCCCCATACCTGACATTCCCCCATCCTACTGTATCCTAACCCACCCCTCATAGACTGCGAGCCCTCGTGGACAGGGTCCCTGCCCCTCCTGTACCTGTACGTCCTGATCGACTAGATTTAGTGTACTTGTTCTTGTCTCCCTCATCCTCATGTAAAGCGCCATGGAACCTAATGGCGCTATATAAATAAATAAATAATAATAATAATCAAAGGTGACCAAACAGATCTAACACTATGCCTGACTCAATCTACACAATATCACACCTTTAACCATCAGATAAATTCTACTATGAGGGAAATTGTCATGTATTGGTAAGTATTGAATAGAATGCAACAGATAACATATAGCAGAGATATCATACCATGAAAGTGTTTCAAGATGTTAATGGAGCAGATGAAATAGTCATTACAGCAAGCAGAGATATTACACCTGTGTGAAGAGAGAGGAGGTGATGGACGTTAAGTCAACTGCCATTGAAGTATCTGCACAATATGGCATTCTTTTTATTTATTTATTTAAAGTTTGGGACATTTTTTTAAACTGCATTGAGTGGAGTAATCTTTTAGGTCCATATCACAGATCTAAAAGGGAATCTGTCCCTAAATTGTTGCTATGTAATATGAGGGCAACATAACTTAAGGGCAGAGACCTTGATTCCAGTGTCACCTACTGGGCTGCTTGGTGCAGTTTTGAGCACTGTTTTCTCTGTTATGAGCTCTATATAATGCTGCCATGGCATCCAGCATTTAACTACCGTATCCAGTTTCCATTACAGATGACAATGCTGGTACTGCTGGTACACACTAAATATCAGAAGTCACCAATGATTGAGGAGCTACGTGGTTATAGTACACAGTACTGGTGGATAATAGTGCTTGGTAGTACTACCACACCGATGTGTCCTCCAAATACATCGGGGTTATGTGGCATTAATGTTTGGGCAGATTTGTGGCGTCTAATAATAAATTGGTTACAGACTGCTGTGCTATGTAGCGTGATGCTGCTCTGCGGGCATAATAAAATGTAAACTTTATTTTGATATGTAGGACACTAAAAGAAAGAAATATAACAAAGATCAAGACAAGAACACACAATCAATAGTAAATACATATGTAGATATATTGATTAAGAATATATTTATTAAAGTTTTAATTAAGCCAAGATATATAAAAGATTAATATTAAAAATATACTAAAAACACCATTATATGTAGCAGTGACGGTCCTTTCTATGGCGACACACACACCCTTCCGGGTCCCCAACATTGACATTCAGCTAGTCATCACTGATTTAATCCTTTAAGTGGTACAATAGCATTGAACAATGGAAAAAGCTGTGTGAAGCATCAGGGTCCCAGACTGATGTCATCCATACATTAACACCTGACAAGATATTATGGATTACTGCTATGTGTACAGAAATATCTGTGAATACACTTGACACTAACAATATCAGCTTTACTTAAAACCCAACGCTGCCTCTCGCGAGTGAATAGCCAAGTTTGTTGCGGTTTCCGATGAAAGACATTGCTCCAACGTATGTCTCAATCAGAAGTGGTTGATTTAAGATAAGGGCCCCATTTGCTCGTCCGGGCACAGGGTTCGTCTTGTGTGATTCTTGGACGGCTTTTACCAATTGATCATTAAACACTGAAATCTGCAGACATAAGAGAAATAAGACAGTGACTGTAAATCACAAATTCAGATTGCTAAAGGTCATATAAAAATCTGGCCTGTTATAATGAGTAGTTAAAGAAATCCAACTAGCAGGTTGAGAGTGCAGTATATTATATGGAGGACTATGCGTGTTACTTTACACTATATGGAAGATTTTGAGGGTGTATTATAATATATGGAGGATTATAGGGGTGCACTATACTATATGGACCCAATTATACTATATGGAAGCCATAATATTTGGAGGGCTCTGTGGGGGTCATGATAATACTTGGAGGGCTATGATGGAGCCTTAAAACTTTATGAAGTTGAGGGCTGTGTTGGGGGCAGTGGCGTAACTTGAGTCCGATGGACCCTGATGCACAATTTAGGACCTGCCCCTGCCCTCCCCCCGCACGCACATTGGACAGATATATGGGCCCTGTTTAATGTTCTAAATCATATAAAGACTCACAAATAGACCCCTCTCCCCCTTCATTATGTATTAATGTCCCTCATCCTGGGATATGGCCTTTATTGTGGAACATATGTCGCCCGTCTTGGTATATATAGTCTTCCTCCTCCCGCCACCATAGTTCTCCAATTATTATAATGCATCCCCATATTCCTCTATATATTACAATGCACAATGCCCTCAGTCATCCAATTATTTTAATGCACCCCCATTATCGTCCATATAATATAATGCAGCCTCAAAGCCTTCCATATAGTATAATGCAGCCTCATATCCCTCCATATAGTATAGTGTAGCCCCATAGTCCTCTATACAGTATAATGCCACCACAGTCTTCCATGTAGTGCAGACTCATATATACAGTTTCATAAGTCTTCTTACTGTATAATGCACCCTGCTCTTCCCCCCATAGTCCTCTGGCCAGCATGTACTCAAAAAATAAATCTGTACTTACCGATGCCGGCGTGTGTTCCACTGTGGAACTCATAAAGCAGGACGTGCGACCTACTCCTAGTGTGGAGTAGGCAACACCAGCCTGCTATATGCACACCACAGTGGAATGGTACTGCTGTGGTAAGAGGAAGTGAGGAGAGGGGCTGCCAGTGGTTGGAAGCAGGAGGCTCCCCTCCTCTCCCTGACACACGGGCACTAAATCGGCATGTGCTGCCACACAGTCACACGGATATGCATCCTCGGAGATGCACATCCATTGTGAAGCAGGCGCTGGGATCGGCGGAGGCAGGGGGCGGCTGGCGATGTGGGCCCATTATAGGTCTGGGCCCTGTCATAGTCGCGACCCCTGCGACCGTGATCGTTACGCCCATGGTTGGGGGGTATTGTACAGCAAGAAGAGGTGTAAGAGCTATTATACTGTATATAGGTCCATTTTCCTGCATAGAGGGCTGTGTGTGGGTCACATTTGTTGACACTGTACTTTGCTGGGATACTTGAGGGGGGTACAGTAGGGTCATCATACTGTGCGTGTGGAGGGTACTGTGGAGGAATTCACTGTGGGGGAATCATTCTGTGTTTGTGGGGCACTTTTGTTTTAATCATACTTTATTGGGGCAATGAAAGAGGAATCTAGGGGCTTCAGTAGGATGAGGATTACTTTGTAAGGGCTGCACATTTATGAGATATATACCTATGTGACCAAGCTAAATATTATTTTTCTTTGGGGGGGAGGGGGGCAATTAGAACGTGTGCAGTGGGGCCCCTGCTATTAGCTCCGTACAGCCCTGCATGCAGCACTTATGACTAAGTGTTTCAGGAGATAGAGGCGTGGTCCCTTGGGGGAAGACGTGCCATTTTGCCAGCTTTGTGCATCAACAAGCAGCCACTGCACTGACTGTAGCTTGTTGCATGTGGTGGGTGGACGGTGGACAAGTTAGTGCCAGGCAGTGGCCACATTGGAGCTGCCCAGAGTTTTCTAGGTGTGCACCAGAGATAATAGGCTGGCAATCAGTGCCTGTCTCCTGTGATAGCTGAGGAGAGGTGTATGTTACGAGGATGTGGGACTGTGTGCAGGATTACAGTTCTGCCAGCCATAATTGTGTGTCTGTATGCTTGTGTCAAGCCTGTTATTGCCATTAATAATCCCTGTTGATGGGTGTGATGGCACTGACATCCTTGTATTTGGACATCTTGTTTTTCTATTTCTCTAAATTATAATGTCCACTATTATACTCATTTTTACAGGATAGATATAGATCTGTATGAACCAGATTTATTTCTACCAATTTTAAAATTTTACTAGGGAAGGGGGAGGGTGTTTTGCAGTTTGCCTAAGGCAGCAGAGAGACTAGGTTCACCCCTGAACATGGCCAATCTTTAATTATATTGATAAGGTCACCATTTATAATTTTGCTGGTAATGTCCAATGGTCAAAACTACTTTAAAAACGGGGGCGGAGCCTAGCGCATGGAGGAGTAGGAAGCACAGAGACAGAGCTCCGCAGTGCCACCGTCATTATCAGCTACTATTAGCAGATCCCGCTGCCTAATAAATATGGGCAAGACGAGGAAGCCCTCGGGAGGTCCAGGAGCAGAGGATGGCGGATCTCAGGGAAGCATGGATCGTTATCTGAGGTCCGGAACGACTCCTATCCCGGACCGCGCAATCACCAAGATGGCGCCTTCCCGCTCACAGCAGGTGGCGGGGGGATGGGAGAAGAGGGGGAAGCGAGGCGCGAATCGCTTTGCTGCACTCGGAGGTGCACAGGAGGAGGACTCTGACTTCCCGGACTCTCCAGACGTGCTCCCAGGGGGTGAGTTGGGAGAATACCTCAAAAATCTCCCTACTAAAGGAGATCTGGAACGTTTTGTCCGCCGTATAGAAAACACTTATAGGGAAGAAATGGCGGCTCTAAGACAGGAGGTCACCTCCAGAGTGGAGGACGTGGAGAGGGCACAGGAGACGGTGCTGGACGAGCTCCAGGCTCATAGGGACATGCTGTCCTCACATGCAGCTCTCCTTGAGGAGATGGCTTACTCACAGGAGGACTTGGAGAACCGCAATCGCCGCAATAATATAAGACTGAGAGGTCTGCCTGAATCCATCCCTGCCTTGGAGCTTGCTGGTACGGTTCAGGGGCTGTTTAAACAAGTTTTGGACAATGATCAAGGTCCTAATATAGAACTGGATCGAGTGCACCGGGCTCTTGGACCACGAAGCCAGCAAGATACTAGACCTAGAGATGTGATTTGCAGGGTGCACTTTTATGCCATAAAAGAGGCCATTATGGCTGCGGCCAGACAAAAAGAACAGATCCTGTATTTGGACTCCCCTATAATATTTCTTCAAGACCTATCTCGTCGCACTCTCCAGCAGCGACGGGGTCTTCGCCCGCTCCTAGAGGTCCTGAGGGAACGAGAGATTAGGTACCGCTGGGGGTTCCCTTTTCAACTTTCTGCATCACATGGGGGCCGCTCGGCATCTTTCAGGAAACTGGCAGATCTACCTGCGTTCTGCAAAACCCTGGACATCCCCGAAATGACTCTGCCAGACTGGCCTACACCACCTGGCCTGCCCTCGGCTCCTGCAAGATGGCAAAGAGTGAGACGCCAACGCTCACCCAGGAACCCCCATACCTGAAAGGGGAAAACAGCTTGCAGACTATTGATCCCCTGTTTTTACACGGGACGTTCTCCTGTTGCACAGTGTAAGGAATGAGCAGGGGGATCCTGCCTGTTGCACTACTGGTCTGAGACAGACTGAAGAGATTCCAGGACTAGAGAAGGCCTTTGCCTGCTGTTAATAGTTGTCTTACAAATAAGAGATGATATCAGATCCTCTCTTATATTTGAGTTGTGGATTAATATGTGTGGCTTTTCTACCTTCCCTTGTACTACCTCTGGCTTATCTGTCCATGTGCACTTGTCATAGCCTCTTCTACCTGCACTTCACCCACTAACTATACCTCTATAACACTGCCCGAGGAGAGATCTTTTGGCTCCTTCTACATTATTTCTCCTTGTTCCTATCCTATAATGCCCTGCTCTGTTCTGGAGGGACGGGCTGCTCCCTTTCTCTCTCCTCTCTCCTTTCCCCTACACTTTATTCTAACTTCTCTACTGCCCCTGGCTATTATGGCTTTTTCAGTTCTCTTGCTCTCTTTGCTCTCTATTACTTGACTATCACCGTTTTCTCATCACCTACCAGGTCAAGCCTTCTACCTATCCCTACCCTTTTCACCGTGTACCCACTTTACCTAAAAATAAGCTCAATGTTCTCTATTGAGGTTCTGAGTGGGGAGGGGGGGGGGGATCTACTACGGGATTTAGGCCTGAGACATACTAGATATTTTATACCGTATATACTCGTGTATAAGCCGAGTTTTTCAGCCCAAAAATTGGGCTGAAAAGTCTACCCCTCGGCTTATACATGGGTCATATACGGTATGTGATGTGGTGGGGGCTGTGGAGGCTGCAGGAGGCGGGGGGAGGCTGCTGTATGAGCGGCCCCGTCACGTGGGGCCGCTCATTAAATATGCACTGCATCCCCCTGTCAATCAGGGGGAAGCAGTGCATATGGCCCCCAAACGCTGCCACTCAGCCCCCCCTCTGTGTCAGGGCCCCCCCGCTGCTGTAAGGGCCCCCCGCTGCTTATCTTACCATCCGGTATTCTGATCAGCGCTGCTCCTCGCTGGTCCCGTCTCCTCTCCGTCCTCGCGGCTTCCGGGATCCCCGGCCGTCGCAGGTATGACGTCATACCTGCGACGGCCGGGATTCCGGAAGCCGCGAGGACGGAGAGGAGACGGGACCAGCGAGGAGCAGCGCTGATCAGAATACCGGATGGTAAGTTAAGCAGCAAGGGGGCGAGTGCCAGCATTTGGGGGCAGCAGTGTACCCCTGGGGGCGGCTATATACCCCTGGGGGCGGCTGTGTACCCCTGGGGGCTGCTATATACCCCTGGGGGCAGCTGTGTACCCCTGGGGGCAGCAGTGTACCCCTGGGGGTGGCTATATACCCCTGGGGGCAGCTGTGTACCCCTGGGGGCTGCTATATACCCCTGGGGGTGGCTATATACCCCTGGGGGCTGCTATATACCCCTGGGGGCGGCTGTGTACCCCTGGGGGCTGCTATATACCCCTGGGGGCAGCTGTGTACCCCTGGGGGCTGCTATATACCCCTGGGGGTGGCTATATACCCCTGGGGGCTGCTATATACCCCTGGGGGCGGCTGTGTACCCCTGGGGGCTGCTATATACCCCTGGGGGCAGCTGTGTACCCCTGGGGGCAGCTGTATACCCCTGGGGACGGCTGTGTACCCCTGGGGGCTGCTATATACCCCTGGGGGCGGCTGTGTACCCCTGGGGGCTGCTATATACCCCTGGGGGCAGCTGTGTACCCCTGGGGGCAGCTGTATACCCCTGGGGACGGCTGTGTACCCCTGGGGGCTGCTATATACCCCTGGGGGCGGCTATATACCCCTGGGGACTGCTATATACCCCTGGGGGCGGCTATATACCCCTGGGGGCAGCTATATACCCCTGGGGGCGGCTATATACCCCTGGGGATGGCTGTGTACCCCTGGGGGCGGCTATGTACCCCTGGGGGCGGCTATGTACCCCTGGGGTGGCTATGTACCCCTGGGGGCGGCTGTGTACCCCTGGGGCTGCTATATACCCCTGGGGGCAGCTGTGTACCCCTGGGGGCAGCTGTATACCCCTGGGGATGGCTGTGTACCCCTGGGGGCTGCTATATACCCCTGGGGGCTGCTATATACCCCTGGGGGCTGCTATATACCCCTGGGGGCGGCTATATACCCCTGGGGCTGCTATATACCCCTGGGGGCGGCTGTGTACCCCTGGGGGCAGCTATATACCCCTGGGGGCGGCTATATACCCCTGGGGATGGCTGTGTACCCCTGGGGGCTGCTATATACCCCTGGGGATGGCTGTGTACCCCTGGGGCTGCTATATACCCCTGGGGGCTGCTATATACCCCTGGGGGCGGCTATATACCCCTGGGGGCTGCTGTGTACCCCTGGGGGCTGCTGTGTACCCCTGGGGGCTGCTGTGTACCCCTGGGGGCGGCTGTGTACCCCTGGGGGCGGCTATGTACCCCTGGGGGCGGCTGTGTACCCCTGGGGGTGGCTGTGTACCGCTGGGGCTGCTGTGTACTGCTGGGGCTGCTGTATGCCCCCGGAGGCTGCTGTACACCCCTGGGGCTGCTGTATATACTGCTGGGGCCTGTATACCACTGGGGCTGCTGTATATACTGGTAGGGTCTGCATATACCACTGGGAAGGCTGCTGTATACCACTGGGGCTGCTGTATATACTACTGGGGCCTGTATATGCCACTGGGGAGGCTGCTGTATACTACCACTGGGGGGCCTGTATACCTGTGCTGGGGTCCACCCTCGGCTTATACACGAGTCAATAGATTTTCCCAGGTTTTGGGGGCAAAAGTAGGGGGGTCGGCTTATACACGGGTCGGCTTATACACGAGTATATACGGTATGTTTCCAATTTGTTTTCATATTATCCGACTCTAACATTGTTATGCTGGATAATAGGTATTTTAAGTATTTGGGAGCATAAGGTGGCGCTGCGGAGGAATGGATGCTCTGGACAAGACAACCATATCCCCAGTGCTGGATGGCGTTTGTCACCCATAGACGCACGCAAAATTGCACCAATTGGTGCCCCAGTTTGGTAAATGTTTATATATTTATATATATATGTTATTTTTCTACCTTTTATGTTGATAACCCCTTTTTACCCAGAGAGCCCCATCCCTATCCCTATTTCTATGCCGAGTGCCTAGATAGAAAAGACTCGAGTCACATCTGTTCGACACAATGCATATGACTACGCTGAAC
Source organism: Allobates femoralis (assembly GCA_033576535.1). NCBI lineage: Eukaryota > Metazoa > Chordata > Amphibia > Anura > Aromobatidae > Allobates > Allobates femoralis. Next base: position 194,657,848 of record JARQOC010000001.1, read on the forward strand.
TGTTGTTCCTTCAACACAAATGGTCTTAATAAACCGGAAAGGAGGAGACAGATATGCTATTCGTTCCACAAAGCTAGAATACATATTTTAATGCTACAAGAAACCCATTTCCGCTCTGACAGAGTCCCCAAGTGTGAAACCAGAGATTATCCAATATGGTTCCACAGCACATTTCCAAGTTCTAAGGCAAGGGGGGTCTCGGTGGCGTTCCATCGGTCCTGCACTCCACAAATCTTAGACCAGGAGATGGATCCTGGGGGCCGCTATATGTTCCTAAAAGTGAATGTTTTCTCTCTTACTTTTATTATAGCTAACGTATATTTTCCTAACAGAAAACAACTAAGATTTGCTGCACGTTTCAGACGGCGTCTGGAGGCATTCGCCGGCTCGGTCCCGATCATTATGGGAGGAGACCTCAACTATCCTGCAGATCCGATGATCGATACGTCGGCGGGTAAGTCCTCTCAACCTGCGCCATCTCTCCACTACCTGAATAGACGGTGGGAGGGGATGCTCCTGGTGGATGTGTGGAGAATCCTTAATCCTGACGTAAAAGACTATACATTCTACTCACATGTTCATTCAACGTACAGTAGGATTGATAGGTTCTACGTATCACATTCATTATTGGACCGGGGGATGACTACTGACATAGGCACGATTCTGTGGTCTGACCACGCCCCAATATATCTTAAATTGTCTATATCCGCATTTAAGGGAAGTGGATTTACCTGGAGGTTGAACGAAAACCTGTTATCTGATCAGACATGTCACTCGGACCTTGAATCTACGATTAAAAACTTTTCACTGGATCACTCTTTGGACCCGACACCCGGCCCGGTAAAATGGGAGGCTCTAAAGAGCGTTCTGAGGGGGGTGCTAATTGCACATGGCACACGCCTCAAGAAACAACGATCACGTGAAATAGAAGAACTGCTTACCCAGACTGCCGGGCTGGAGTCGAAACACAAGGAGAATCCAACACCACAGGGCCTGTCCCTTTTATCCACTATAAGACATAAATTACTAGCTATTCTTGACCAAAAGGATAGGGTGAATAGGGATTGGACTAAATCTCACTTTTATAAGTCGGGCAATAAAAGTGGGAAATTATTGGCTAGGGCTCTCCACCCCAGACCTCCAAGAACATATATATCCCATATCCGAGATCCAGAGGGCACTATGCTTCATAAAACCAGCGATATCCTTAATAGATTTCGAGACTTTTATTCTTCATTATATAATTTAGAGGCGCCCCGAGCATCTGAGGAGGATTTCTTGGATTATATTAAAAAGACGGGCATGCCTGGTCTGTCTTTGGAGGATGTGGGCCGGTTATCTGCTGACTTTACTCTGGGGGAAATTGAGGCCGGGATTAGAGACATGAAACCTGGTAAAAGTCCGGGACCTGACGGATATTCCGCAGGCTTTTATAAAAAATATATAGACCTTCTGGGACCGATATTTTTGTCAGTGTGCAATGATGATTCCTCAGGAGGATCATTTCCAGCCCAAGCACTCATGGCCCATGTGGTGGTCTTACATAAACCCGGGAAAGATGTGGCATCCTGTGGTAACTACAGGCCCATCTCATTAATCAACCTAGATATAAAACTTTACTCTAAGTTGGTGGCAAACAGACTCAAACATCTACTTCCCGGGTTGGTACATGGAGATCAAGTGGGGTTTGTCCCTGGAAGGGAGGCTAGAGAGAATACGATCAGGTCGGTGGCATTAATTGACGCTGCCCGTAGGCGATCGATACCCATGTGCATCCTGTCAATAGACGCAGAAAAAGCGTTTGACAGGGTGCACTGGGGATTCATGTTTGCCGTTCTTCGTCACGTGGGGATAGGTGAGATTATGCTTCATCGCATAGCGGCTTTATACACCTGTCCAACTGCACGTCTACGGATTAATGGCATATTGTCAGACTCTTTCTCGGTTCGCAACGGTACGCGCCAGGGCTGTCCACTATCCCCTCTATTGTATGTTTTATGCATGGAGGCCCTGGCGTGTGCCTTGAGGATCGACAAATCGGTACAGGGCCTGGTGGTGGGAAGGAAGGAACATAAGATCGCCTTATTCGCAGATGATCTGCTACTCTACATCACAAACCCTCTGATATCCCTCTCTCATGCTATTGACAATATGGAGGAGTTCGGTAGATTGAGTAATTTCAAGATAAATCCCTCCAAGTCCGAATTACTCAACATTACCCTGTCAGGCTTGGTGGTTTCACTTTTGGCTAAAAACTATCCATTCAAATGGAAAGAGGGATCCTTGGGATATTTAGGAATCAGGTTGTCTGGGGACCCATCGCTCCTTTTTGTACATAATTATATGCCCTTGTTGTCTCTCTTGGAGTCAGACTTGACCAAGTGGAACAAATTATCGCTGACATGGCTGGGTAGATTACATGCCTTACGAATGGACATTCTTCCCCGCCTTCTCTATTACTTTCAAACCTTGCCGATTCATTTACCGGCCTCGTTTTTCTCCAGACTGAAGCAGGGATGGACCCGCTTCCTGTGGTCCCATGGCCGCCCAAGAATCTCCTTTAAGACACTTAGCAGGAAAGTTGCTCAGGGTGGAATGGGCCTTCCAGACCCTCTATTGTATCACTATGCTGCTATAGATAGATGCCTTCTGGATCTCTTTGGGGAAGGGGAAGGAGGATGGGTAGATGTAGAGCGGGAGGGACTCCATTATGATCCTCTAGCATGGATTTGGTCCATGGACTCAAGTGGACGTGAAACCCGCTCGTTTTTATCTTTGCAATTACATGATTCTTTTAAAGGACAGGTCCGTTCATTACATCTTACCACTAACCCGGGTCCCCTAACTTTCCTATTCAATAATCCATCATTTCCGATAGATCCGGGATGCACTTCATTTTTGGGCCTTGCTAAAACATCCTGCCCGACTCTCAGGGACTGTATCTCCCAAACTGGACTTAAGCCTCTAGCAGAATTTCCTAATATGACCGACAGTAATCAGGGAACGTGGTTTCAATATGCAAGATTAGGGAGTTATGTGAGATCCCTGCCGTTCTCATCCCTCAAGCGCCCCTTGACGGACTTTGAACAGATATGCATCAAGCAGACATATATTCCGCATGCCACTTCAGTACTATACAATATATTCCAAACATGCCAAAATACAGACATGGGGGACAGACCTAGATATATTGAGAGATGGGAGGGAGACCTAAATAGAACTCTATCTATATTGGACTGGGAGAGGATCTTCATCTCCACGTATGGAGCATCTCTCTCTGCCCTGTCTCAGGAGAGAAATTATAAGGTGGTGGCGAGATGGTATAGGTGCCCTGCTGACATACACCGGGTGTTCCCGGAAGTCTCGGACCGATGCTGGCGATGTCTAGAGGAAGTGGGCTCATACACCCACATATGGTGGGGATGCCCATTGATATCTTCTTTTTGGAGGGATGTAAATGATCTTTATACACGTACAACGGCTCTTAGGATAACATTTACCATGGAACTAGCCTTACTGAATCTACATCCTATGTCTGCCAAGGGTTTTAAGAGGGGTCTATTGAGATTCTTTCTGACGGCAGCTAGACGCCTCATTCCCAGGTGGTGGAAAAAGACCAGACGTCCTTCACGATGGGAGTTGGTGGCGGAACTTAATGAGGTGTGCAGGATGGAGGAATTGGCATCCGGGGCTTCGCGGGATCCTGATTGCCTGGAAAGGCATCGTGAGAGATGGACCTCTTGGTTTCTTTACAGGGACTCTGCAGAGCTTCAATCTTGGGTTTCCTCGGTGTACTGAGATCTCACAAGGTTAAAGTGAACAACATATGTGACCATTAAAGTCATAGACATGCTTTTATACAGACATGGGACACTCGGCACTTATACCCCTTTCCCTCTTTCCATTTCCTTCCCTGATTTCTTTCCCCCTTTTTATTTTCTAACTATGTTCAAAATTTTTAATTATATTCATCTATCTTTTTGAAGAACATAAGTTCTAATAATACTTTGGTCAATCATTTGAGATGCGTGAGAAAGTTACTAAAATATATAGTTGGATATGACGCACAAAATGAGACAATTCTATTATGATACAGTCCAATATATGTGTTTTATTGGAATATGTGTCATCGCAATTGTAATTGAAAAGACATATATTATAGAGAAAAAACAGTTATGTTAGTTTTTATTTGTGATGAAAAACGAATAAAAATACGATTTGGAAAAAAAACTACTTTAAAAACTTCTCATTTTATTGGTAGTTTCTGGGGATCTATAGAGTGATCATGCTCTCCCTCAAAGCATAGCATAGCAGATCTGAGCAAGGAATAGATGAGTTATACTACAATGAGGATGCCATGATAATGTGTCTGTTTTATTACACAGTTGAGGGTAAATCTGTTTTTCATGAATTAGACAAGATTAGTAGGTGCAAATGCAACTGTCATTAGAGGGATCTTCAGAGAAGAGCAGAGCTAAGCAGGGCTACAACCCGCCTGTCAGATGTTTTATTACAGAAGGCTTTGGGTGCATCGGAGCAAGCTCAACTGAAAAGATTAAATCTACTGGAGGTCGGGGCCAGTGGTAATGGTGTGTACGGAGAGTCCCACTTACCATAGGGTGATAGCTGCACACCAGCGCAGAGTTACAAATAGGTTGTATTTACACACATGATTAATTCTGTAAATACAGAAAACTGAGACAACCTTACGATTTCGAGAATAACCCTTTTTATACTATATAATATATTTATATAATATATACTTTGAAGCTGCTTAAATGTGGCACTGGAGTTTCTCTACTTCCTTAGTGAAGAGCAAATTTGCATATATCAGAGAGGAGGGAAGTGGCTTACAATCTCCTCACCTACTTCGCTGTCTCCATAAGGTTGATAGCAAGCTTCCAGACCTTTTTATACAGATTTTTTTCCTACTTTCCCTGAAATTTGGACGTTTCCTTTGTCTTGTACTTTTGAACCTGTTGGTAAGGCACACACCGCCCTCTAGTGGAAATGTTAGAGTTCATTGTGGTGAAAGCCTCACTACACCGATAAATAAACTACCTTGAAAAACTGAAATAATTGTGATCAATGCTCCAGTCTGTCTGACCCTGAAGAGTCCTGATTAAAACATGTGTCTGATTCTATTTGCAAACGCTCCAGAGTTCAAGTTTCAGGAAAAATGTCGTCCTCCTACATAGTGTAGTGGGTGCACACTCCAAACAGAGTTTTCCAGCCCACATAACCGAATTCCACACGGCACCTGTCATATGAGCAGCGCTGCTGTATACCAAATGTGTGACTTCAATGGAAGAATGGTAAAAAGACTTCACTTTTCACCTACTCAGCAACTTAAAAGATTTACTGTTCTGGAGAGCAATTCGCTAATAATCCAGTCTATGGGACACCTGGCACAAGTGATTTTATTACTATTCACATGTGATGCAATCCATCTAGACTGACTGACCAAACGTGTTATGTAGGGATATTCACCAGACACAGAGTGTATTAATGACTCCCTTATCCATTATATATTACGTCACATATATGATACCAGGATATATAGTTACCTGGCTGATTACAGAGAACTTTTCAGAGAAGGTACTTAGAGGGTGATCCATGAAAGTGGTGTATGGAAGATCACTAGACAAAGGATTCCAGCGGGAAATAAAGGAGGCCTCGCGCAACTTATCCCAGTGAATACGCAGTCCTTCTCCATCTCTCCTGAAAAGATTAAATCACAGGTGTTTAACATGTATAAAATGTGCCCTGGAGAAATCATTCTTAGAAATGGAGCAATAAGCCGTGCCACATTACATGCAAATAATATTACAATATGTACAGTCCCTGACAAAAGTTATGTCGCTTATCCATGTTATGTAAATAAAAGGTCATAACTAGTGATGGGCGAACCCGAACTGTAAAGTTCGGGGTTCGTACACAGATCTCGAACACAGACTTTCCTGGGACGTTCGTGTTAAAATTCGGGTATGGGTTTGGGGGTGGGGGAGCTGAAAAAATAAAGAAAATAGTTATTAATCAGGATTAAACTTACTGCGTCCCACCGCCCCTCCATCCCGCTGCAACTACTTTTGGTGCTGCTCATTATCTAGATATTAACTGCAGAGGGTCCCAACAGCCAATCACAGACACTGTTACAGAGAAGGGGCATCTGCTCACAGAAATATGCAGCAGAGCAGAATATGTTCTCTGTGGAATATGTCAGAGGAAAGGGTTTTTTTGTTAATTAAAATTGGGAAACAGGGCTGTTTCATATTTTATTTCTAAATTTTTTTTGTGTTTTTTTTTTTTATTGCTTACAATATGAATTTCAAGCTAAGTGCCAGCCAATACATAGCTGGCATTAACCCCTTTTTTACCCAGTGTGCCAATGCCACCAGGGCTACTGGAAAAGTCAGGGTACAGTGCCAGAAAATGGCACTTCTATGAATGTAGGATTTTCTGGGGCAGCTGCGAGCTGCAGTTCACAGCGGAGAGGCCCAAAAAAGCATGGGCCACCCTGCACTGAGGATTCCAGCCCCAGCTGCCTAGTTGTACCTGTCTTAAAGGAAAAAATATGACAAAGCCTCATGTCATTTATTTAAATTATTTCATGAAATTCATGAAATAATTAAAAAAAGGGCTTTCCTATATTTTTGGTTTCCAGCCAGATAAAAATAGGCAGCTGGGGTAGGAGGCTGCCTGAACCTGCTTGCTGTACCGGGATGGCATACAAAACTACGGTGAAGATTTATTATTTCAAGGAATAATTTTATAAAAAGGGCTCAACTACTGTATATACTCGTGTATAAGCCAACCCGTGTATAAGCCGACCCCTCTACTTTTGCCCCAAAAATCTGAAAAAACCTATTGACTCGTGTATAAGCCGAGGGTGGACCCCAGCACAGGTATACAGCCCCCAGCAGTGTGGTATACAGGCCCCCCCCAGTAGTATACAGGCCTCCCCAGTGGTAGTATACAGCAGCCCCAGTGGTAGTATACAGCAGCCCCAGTGGTAGTATATAGCAGCCCCAGCAGTAGTATACAGCAGCCCCAGTGGTAGTATATAGCACCCCCAGTGGTAGTATACAGCAGCCCCAGTGGTAGTATATAGCAGCCCCAGTGGTAGTATACAGCAGCCCCAGTGGTAGTATACAGCAGCCCCAGTGGTAGTATATAGCAGCCCCAGTGGTAGTATACAGCAGCCCCAGTGGTAGTATACAGCAGCCCCAGTGGTAGTATATAGCAGCCCCAGCAGTAGTATACAGCAGCCCCAGTGGTAGTATATAGCACCCCCAGTGGTAGTATACAGCAGCCCCAGTGGTAGTATATAGCAGCCCCAGTGGTAGTATACAGCAGCCCCAGTGGTAGTATACAGCAGCCCCAGTGGTAGTATACAGCAGCCCCAGTGGTAGTATATAGCAGCCCCAGTGGTAGTATATAGCAGCCCCAGTGGTAGTATACAGCAGTCCCAGTGGTAGTATATAGCAGCCCCAGTGGTAGTATACAGCAGCCCCAGTGGTAGTATACAGCAGCCCCAGTGGTAGTATATAGCAGCCCCAGTGGTAGTATATAGCAGCCCCAGTGGTAGTATATAGCAGCCCCAGCGGTAGTATACAGCAGCCCCAGTGGTAGTATATAGCAGCCCCAGTGGTAGTATACAGCAGCCTCAGTGGTAGTATACAGCAGCCCCAGTGGTATACAGCAGGCCCCCAGGGGTATTCAGCAGGCCCCCAGGGGTATATACAGCAGCCCCCAGGGGTACCCAGCAGCCCCCAGGGGGTACCCAGCAGCCCCCAGGGGGTATCCAGCAGCCCCCAGGGGGTACCCAGCAGCCCCCAGGGGGTATCCAGCAGCCCCAGTGGTAGTATACAGCAGCCCCAGTGGTAGTATACAGCAGCCCCAGTGGTAGTATATAGCACCCCCAGTGGTAGTATACAGCAGCCCCAGTGGTAGTATACAGCAGCCCCAGTGGTATACAGCAGGCCCCCAGGGGTATATACAGCAGCCCCCAGGGGTACCCAGCAGCCCCCAGGGGGTACCCAGCAGCCCCAAGGGGGTCCCCAGCAGCCCCCTGGGGGTACCCAGCAGCCCCCAAATGCTGGCACTGCAATGAATATCCAGGAAGTTAATGAGCAGCCTCGGAAGTACAAGCGAGTGGATGCCAATGAGTATAATGCTGTTTAATAGCTATCTTTTTTCATTTCATAGCCCCCATCCCATAACTTTACATTCAGAGTTCAAGGTTCGGACTCAAGTTTGAGACACTTTTGACCCCAAACCCGAACTTTAAAAATGTTCGGGCGAGTTCCTTGAACCCGAACATCGGCGGGTTCGCCCATCACTACTTATAATCTGATATTAAATTCATCCATTGGTTTATAAATGACTCTTTTGAAAGCTGAAACCCTCCCAAATGTGGTTTAAATTAAGAAAATACATTGGCATCAAAGCTGACATATTGATCATTTAATGAACACAGAATGGTCCGATTTTGGCAAGACAAAAGTTTTGCCGCCTGGTCATATAATGCACCCAATCCTAGTTTACATCCTCATCTGTGCTCAGTAAATGATCGGTTAATTAGTGGGTGTATATAAAAAGAAACCCAGCACCCCAGACCTTCACTTGAACTGCAACTTGAGCAACATGCCAAAAATCCACCCTGCCACCAAAGCTTTGATTAGCAAGAGGCTGGAGACCAGATCCAATTCAGAGGTGGCTGGCACCTTTAACGTGTCTCAGCGTCAAGTATAAAGAATTAAAAAAAGATTTGAAGAGACTGGAGATGTGTTTGACAAGCCCAGGTCCGGCAGACCCCGCAAGACAACTGCTCAGGAGGAACGTTTGTTGGTTAGAAAATGCAAAGCAAGCCCCTCTTCTACTGCAGCAGAGGTCCAACAGGCCTGGTCACCTGAACAGTTTGTAGGATTCTGTCTCTAAATGGCCTCCATGGTCGAATCAGTGCCCAGAAGCCAGCACTAAAGAAAACGCAAATAAAAAAACGTGTGGCATTTGCAAAGTGCCACAGCCTGCTAAACAGATGGACGCTGGAAAAGTGGCAGAAGGTGGATTTGCTTTGATGAATCTTCAGTAGAATTACACCACAGCTGCCGCAAATACTGCTAGAGACCTACTGGAGCCCGTATGCATCCAAAATACACCCAGTAAACAGTTAAATTTGGTGGTGGAAAGATCATGGTCTGGGGTTACGTTCAGTATGGGAGTGTGCGAAACATTTGCAAGGTGGAAGGCAATATCAATAGCCTAAAATATCAACACATTAGCTACCTCTTACATTCCAAATCATAAAAGGGGTCAAATTCTGCAGCAGGATGGTGCTCCATCTCATACATTCATCCCTACAACAAAGTTCCTCCAGGCAAAAAAGATCAAGGTGCTCTAGGATTGGCCAGCCCCGTCACCAGACATGAACATCATTGAGCATATTTGGTGTAGGGTGAAAGAGGAAGCTTGGAAGGCAAAACCAAAGAATCTAGATGAACTCTGGAAGGCATGTAAGACTGCATTCTTTGCTATTCCTCATGACTTCATTAATAAATTGTATGAATCATTGTTGAACCGCATGGATGCAGTCCTTCAAGCTCATGGAAGTCACACAAAATATTAAATATGACTCTAATAGCACCACAACTTTATTTTATGTTAACTATTTGTTTGAAAATCACATTACTTTCTGTGGGCGACAAAACTTTTGTCTTCCCAAAATCTGACCATTCTGTGTTCATTAAATGATCAATATTTAAGCATTGATGCGAATTTATTTTCTTAACCTAAACCACTTTTCGGAGGATTTCAGCTTTCAAAAGAGTAATTAATAAAACTAATGGATAAATTTAACGTCAGGTTATAAGCTTTTATTTACATAACATGGATAAGCGACATAACTTTTGTCAGGGACTGTACAACATGATTTTAAAGCACCATTCATCTCTGAGAAGGATCTTGCCAAAAGACAATTTCTCCATATAATGCTACATAGAGATGTAGCAGAGCTAGATTTTCAACAATCATTTGGTCTACATCAATTTCTGAGGCTATTACTTTCTCTTTCTTAAGATTAAAATGTTCTTCAACTATTACACTTTATATAGATTGACATCACTATTTTATTTGCTCACAATAGTTTAGGCCAAAAGGCTGATATATGAATGATTTAATTCCTTGCTTTTTTTCAACATATTATTTTTCCATCAGGGTCTGCATTTCCCTGCATCCTGCACTCATTTCATAGCTAGATACTGGTGATCAACGAGCACTACCATGCTTGATACTTGTGTCGAGCAGTCAAGCGCTCGGACAGTCTTGTCTCATGTACCGAGTATAATGGAAGCTAATGGGAAAAACTTGGAAAAATGCTCGAGTTTCCCATTGACTTCCTTTATACTTGATACATGAGTCTAGAACACCTGAGCGTGTGACTGCCCATTACGAGTATGGAGCACCCGAGAAACGTAGTGGTCACTCATCAGTACTGGTTTCAAATGTTTCTAGTCTATTCAATGCTCTGCTCACATCTGAGTTGGAGTTCGATTGCCCTAAAACTGCCGGACAAATTAGAACAAAAGCCTGCAATTTTTCACAGGTTTGCTTTTCCTATATTAGAACTGAAAAGTAGAAATAGCAGATGTGAACCTAGCACCAGGTTCACAGATCTCACTGATCGTTTGCTACAATATATCAGTGCACACTCTTAGGGCATGTTCTCAAAGTCTTTTCCCAGTGAATAAAAATGTCAATTTTTCAAGCAAAAGATGCTTAAAGGGTTACTCCGATACCAGTAGCATTTCTCCTAATGTCCTATTTTATTAATTCTATAATCTAAGATATTTTTTAATATACTTGCTTTATTAATTCCCTATGGTTCCCTCTCTATTGTGTTTTATTTCTCTATTTCCTGCTGATGATGTACTGTGTGAGTGCCCCAATGCATCCTGGGATTATCACACAATGTCATCAAGCAAGGTGACAGGCTCCAGGCACTCCCTCAGCCCCTCCCTGAAACCAAGCATCACTGTGACACTGGTTTTAGGGGCTGGGCTGTCATTTTTTTGTTCATGAAGGTCTCCATCTTCCCTCACCCAACCTTCTTTCCCCCTCCCGCAGTGTCACAGCCCTTCTCTTCTTCTCCCCTCCCTGCAGCGCGGTCTCTCAGCCCCTCTCCTTTCCCACAAAGTGCTGTCTCATGTTCCCCCATGCCTTGTCTGTTCCCCTGTCTGATGAGTGCCCTGAAGTGTCAGACCAGCGACACAGGAGACCGGTGGTGTAGGGCGACCACAAGTGATATCAGAGGTTCCAGTGACGGCACTTGTGGGCAGCGCTCAAGTTCTCCGACACAGAAGATTTGCACCATGCCAGGAATACTGACGTTTTATAACACAAAACCCCCTAGCAGATAAAGATGCAGCATAGACATACCATTAGAGTTTAGAACAAATTGTAGTAACTTTTTACTGCTACAATGATTGGGAAAAACAACTAAATGGAAAAACTCTTTAAAAGGAATCTGTCAGGAGGATGCCATTCCCCAAACTATTTATATGAGCATGGAGCTCCTTCAAAGAGAAGCCCAGCAATAACTTTACACGGCCAGGCTGTTCCTCCATTACTGAGAAATCAGCGTTTGAATTAATATGTAAATGAGGCTTAAGAACTATTTGTAGATCTGAAGCCTCTATCTTCCAAGCTTAATTCCTTATCTAGTGACAGCCTCTAAACTGTGAGAGCTGAGGCAAAGGAACAGTCAGTAAAGCGGTATGAGGTGGTGTTGGGTGGGGAATAGAGCTGGAGTGACAGAGACTTCAGAGCAACAGCTTTATTTACATATTAATGTGAATCCTGATTTATCAGTTTACATAGGAAGGGAGTGGCCATATAAACGCATTTCTGGACTTGCCTGTGAAAATGCTACCTGCTCATAAAAATAGTTTTGATGGTGAAATGCTGCTGACAAATTCCTTTGAAAGGGAAGACGAGCATAAATCCACAAAGCCAAGGATAGCCAAGTAATGAGCCTTTACATGCTTATACTGTAACTAGTCCAGAAGGCTCTAGAATGGTGATGCACATTCGTTGTGCTCAATTTATTGACCACGCCTAATAGTTTTATCCAGGCACATATACATTACTCTTTATAACCAACATCTAATTAGTAGTTTTTGACGTGAGTGGCGGTATCCTGTTAATCGTGATGTTGTGGTCACAACCACCCAATGTGTTACCACTGAATTCTGCTGCTTCAGTGCAAAAAATATCAAGTTCTTCCCTTACCTGAGGACACACAATACTGTCTATCAGGATATTTAGAATACATTAGCTAAAATAAAAAAAAATATATTGTATGAGATCCGAAACCTAATAATTTTGGCGTGTAATCCTCTTTAAAAGATTAGATATCTTGCTTGAAAAAAAATGATGAATTGCGATGCATGCCATTCCCTCTCCATAACACAACAGTTTTATTTCAACATCACTGTGTTTTCTTTGCATCTGGTAACAAAACCCCAGCTTAGTGAAAACGCGGTATGTGCGGTTAATGGAAACTCTTGGCAGCAGTCCATTAAAACAATACACACAATGGGGAGTCAGCAGCTTTGTGTGCAAGTACGCTATTGTACAAATTTACTTACCGCCACACTCTTCAGTATTTGACCATCTGTCCTGAAGTGCAGGCATGTGTTAAGTTACAAAGCTTTCCATTACCAGTAATGTTGAAGAAATGTTTCTGGCAAGGACCAGATTATCAAGCTTCATTATAAACCACTTGACAAATGGAATTTCTCCATCTCGGAATGTTATGGGGCTTTTTGTCGCGAAAGATTAATCTTCATAAAATTAAAACTTTATTATCCTGCAGTACCACTGGTTGTTACCCTGAAATCAAGGTTATAAAACGCAACGGAGATCAACTTTCATAAAGCGGCACTAGTCAAGGAACTAGCCAACATTTCAACCAGTGTTTTAGCTAATTGTCCCAAACTGTCCTTTTCCCCCCAAAAGAAGTAATCAAATAATCAAAGAAACATTATTTACTAATTTATTCATGCCCTTCCAAAGCTATGTCAGAGGTTTTCTTCATTTTTATTGTCATCGCAAAAGTAAATTACTAGCTTCAAGCATTGTGTACTATATACCTGAGGCAAGAGATTGGTTACAGTGATCACATATTAGGAATATAGGATGCCATTGCAGCCAGGTAAACAGATGACCAGTGGTGGATAACTGGGTTTGTGGTGTTAGAGAGAATCTCTAAACCCTCCTCAGCCATCTACACGGGTATGTAAGCCATAGGAAGCGGAATATATTCAAGCCTTGATATCTGCAATCCGATGTCTCATTTCTGAGAAATCTAAGTTTTTCTTAATATGTAAACGAGCTGTTACGCTCTCTAGCATGGCCACAGATCTTCCTCGGAATCTGACCCCAGAGATTATTTTAAATGGAAGACGGAGTACCAGTGTGAGACATGTAGATCAGGAGAGCAAACTGTCAGTCATTACATGTCTCACATTGGTAACGACCCCTTTCATATAAAATAAGCTCTAGAGGCAGATTCAGAGAACTTTTTGTATGGCCAAATCTTAACAGGTCATTTACATATTGAGATAAATGTGGATTTCTCTGAAATATAACATCTGATCGCGGATATCAAGGCATCATTTTATTCAACTTTATATGACCTACGTGCCCTTACCAAGGTATCATTTTATTCAACTTTCTATGAACTACATGCTCATATAGACAGCTTAGGAAGGTTGATCTTACTGACAAATTCCCTTTAAACACTGGGGGATATGAACAACCTCGTATTTTTTTTTCACTATTCCTGTATTTGGCAGTTTGAAAAACTCCTTTAATCTGGTAATATAGTACAATATAACAGAGAAGTAGTAGAGACAAAGTTGTCATGTAGCTGTTCTGCTACACATCTAATTATATGCTGAATCACCATACATTTGATGACATATAAAGCTCTGCTGTAAACTAATACATTATATCGGTGGACATGGCTACTGAGCTTCAATAACTCTAATGGTACCTTTACACGCCGCCACGGCAGGCTGGATACATCCCGCTACTTCACGTGCACGAGCACGCTCAAACGGCTACAAACGGTCAACGCACCCTCTTTACACGCCGCCACAAGGTGCGCTACGCCACGCTACATCTATAGCTAGCTACATCACCGGGTGTCGCAAGTAGCCAGCTGTAGCTCATTTACACACCGCTATAACCAGCTACTATGGGCGGACCTGGTGCAGCAGGGCCAGCACATAGGCGTGCCACAATTGAGAGTACGAGACGTCTGTACGCTGATAGGACGAAGCAATAACATCCTGATTGGGCAGGCAACGCAGGAGGCTGAGTAATACAGCACGCTCGAGCGATTGTGTAGTGTGACTCGTCAGCTCCTTAAATATGCCTCCCTATGCAGCGACTACCAATCGGCACGCAGCAGCTTCCACCAATGATCGCACATGGGGCGTGGTAACACGGAGCCAGGGTCACGCCTTAGCTACATTGCAGGCTGTCCCGAGTTCCCTTCCGTTGCCTCTTTACACGCCGATACAGCTCGCTACCATCGGCGATATAGCCATCTGTTTTCGAGCAGAGCCCATAAACAGATGTATCTGTCGCCGGCTGTAGCGTCGCGTCTTCAGACGCCGCTACGACGGGCTACATTGACGCTACAAGCTACATTTGTAGCCTGTAGCGGGATGTATCCAGCCTGCCGTGGCGGCGTGTAAAGGTACCATAAGGGTACCTTTACACGCCGCTACTGGAGGATGGATACAACCCGCTACTTCACGTGCACGAGCACGCTCAAACGGTTACAAACGGTAAACGCACCTCCTTTACACGCCGCCACAAGGTGCGATACGCTACGTTACATCTATAGCTAGCTACATCGCCGGGTGTCTCAAGTAGCCATCTGTAGCGTACCTTACCTTATTTACTCACCACTACAACCAGCTACTATGGGCGTACCTGGTGCAGCAGGGACAGCACATAGGCGTGCTACAATTGTGGATTACGAGACGTCCGTACGCTGATAGGACAAAGCAATAATACCATGATTGGGCAGGCATCGCAGGAGGCTGATTAATACTTGACGCTCGAGCAATTGTGTAGTGTGACTCGTCAGCTCCTTAAATATGCCGCCCTGTGCAGCGAGAACCAATCGCAACGCAGGAGCTTCCTCCAATGATCGCTAAAGGGGGCGCGGAAACCCGGAGCTTGTGTCACGCCCCAGCTACATAGCATGGTGTAGAAACAACCCTTCTGTTCCTTCTTTACACGCCGATACAGCTCGCTACAATCGGCTTTGTAGCCATCTGTTTTCGAGCAGTGCTCGGAAACAGATGTATCTGTTGCCGGCTGTCTTGTCCCGTCTTCACACGCCGCTACTACGGGCTATATTGACGCTACAAGCTACATTTGTAGCCTGTAGCGGGTTGTATCCATCCTCCAGTAGCGGCGTGTTAAGGGCCCCTAAGGGTACCTTTACACGCCGCAATTTTTGGTGGCAATAGGAGGCAATCTAGCGTGCACGACTTTTATGGTTGCCTCAGATCGCCGAAGGCGCTTTTACACGCCGCAATTGCGCCCTCAACCTAAGGCGATGTGTCGCCCCGGAAATCGCCTACGCCACAGCGGAACCAATCCAGTGGAGTTCCCTCGCCGCAATCCCCAAAGCAATGTGGGCGTACATGGTTAGCGCTGCGAGAACATAGGTGTGGCAGACTGCTG
This sequence comes from Allobates femoralis, assembly GCA_033576535.1. Taxonomy (NCBI): domain Eukaryota; kingdom Metazoa; phylum Chordata; class Amphibia; order Anura; family Aromobatidae; genus Allobates; species Allobates femoralis. Next base: position 194,673,616 of record JARQOC010000001.1, read on the forward strand.
TATACCGCGCCCCAAACACGCTGATTAGACAACGCAATAGCGTTATGATTGGGCAGCCTACGCTGGAAGGCTGGCTAATACATGACGCCATTGCCATTGTGTGGTGGTGAATGGACAGCTGTTCAAATATGACGCGGTGTCAAGTGACAGTCAATGGAAACACAGTAGCCACCACCAATCATCGCTGACGGGGCGCGGACTCCAGCACGCTGTGGCACACCTACGGGAAATCAATAGGTGATACAGATTCCATCACTATCGCCCGTTCACACGCCAAAAGCCGGTAATGTCGCCTTCATGATTGCCTCTGATTTTGGAGCAGTGCTGTGAAATCGGACCCAGGCGACAACTTTTTTATCGCCAAATTTATTGCCGAGTTCCCAAATTACACGCCGCAACTGCGAGGCAATTTGACGGCGATGGTGCCGGGGCGACATATCGCCGGTCAGATTCCTCGTCGCAGTTGCGGAGTGTAAAGGTACCCTAAGAGGGCATATAAAAATGTGTTTGTTTCATTTATAACACTTGAACAATTTCATGTGTGTCTGCTTTTTACATCTGTGTCCCATTTACTTTCATACATCTCCAGTCAGAAATGTACATGATGAAATCCAGTGTCCTAGGTCAATAATGGAAATGTATGAGTAAAATTCAGATGCTGCACAGATGTTTTGTGTTTTGGGGATCTGATTTATTTGTGTACCCATAGACTGATGGTGGTTTACACGCCGCGATATCGGCGTCCAACTCCGACCCAACTCCGACAAAAAGTCACGTGGGTCGCGAGTTGGAGCCGATATCGGGTGCGCGTTGTATTGTTTTCGCATCCAATGCGATGCTGGAACGATGCCAAAACGATATCGGAGTTGAATAGCAGAGCTATTCAACTCCCCGATATCGCAAGGCCGCTGTACCAGCATCGCAGCGTGTGACAGCCCAACTCCGATGTCTACGCTCACGTCACCCATTCACTCCCATGTTAACTGGTCGTTCCTGGGTTGGTGGGCGTAGACATCGGAGGGACGTTGCATCCCGATATCGCGGCGTGTAAACTGGCGATGCGATGCAGGGAGAAACGTGCACTAAATGCGCGCTCCCGCGTCGTTGCCTCCGATATCGCCGCGATATCGGGACGTGTAACCCCACCATGAAATGGTAAGTTCATCCAAGACTTGGAAGTGTCTAACGCAGGCTTCTTTTTTTTTCTTCCACATGGACACTCATTCCATGTGTAAAAGTGTTTATCTGAACAGCCCTATTAAGTTAGAGTGCTAGCCAATTGTTGCTTGGACAGCACACGTCCGTAAGGAACACTCATCTGAATGAGCCCTTACAATGATGTACTAGGTTTACTTGCTATTCTAAAGGGAAAGCACAAATAATACAGTGAGATATCACAAGGAATTGTCAAGAATTCGGTAGAAAAAGAACTAAAGTGAAGTCATTAGGGAATAACAGTTATAACTGGAATCACTTCTTATTAAAGCATGAAAGTTTCCATAAGACAGATGGATGGAGGCTATTCAAGTCCCCACCTCATCAAATTCATTACCAGAGTCTGTCTTACCCCTTCACCACACAGCGATTTTTTTTGTTTTCAGTTTTCGTTTTTTCCTCCCCTTCTTTCAAGAGCCACAACTTTATTTTTCCATCAATATGAGGGCATATTTTTTTGCGGGACGGGTTGCGCTTTCACATTAAATGATTTATTTTACTATATAGTGTACAGGAAAATGGGGAAAAAGTTCCAAGTGCAGTGAAATTGCAAAAAAAGGTGCAATTACACGTTTGTTTTTTGGGTTTTTATTCACCATGTTCACTATATAGTAAAACTGACGTTACAGTATCATGCCTCGTGTCGGTACGAGGTCGTAGATACCAAACATGTATACTTTTATTGTTATCCAAGTGGTAAAAAAAAATTCTGAATCTGGGGCTGTGTGATAGCTTATTTTTTGTGTCTTGAGCCGTCGTTTCTAATTATACCATTTTTGGGGGAAGGTCTGTTTTGATCGCCCGTTATTGTATTTTATTACAATGTTGCGGCAACCAAAATAACAAAATTTTGGCGTTTGGACCTTTTTTTCTGTTATACAGTTTACAGCTTTGATTAATTGATTTTTTAGAGCTTGATAGATTGGGCATTTCTGAACACGACGATACCAAATTTGTGTTTTTTTTTATTTTTTAATACTTTTATTTTGAATCAGGCAAAAGGGGGGTGATTTGAACTTTTGTGGGTTTTTTTCATACTTTTAAAAGTGTATTTTTTTATTTATTCTTTATTTACAGTACCTCATATGACGCCACAGTGTTTCAAAGTCAAATCACTTGTGCTATGTCCCAATGAGCTGCAGCACATCAGGATATACCGCAGCACAAATGATCACTTTCTGTGGTTGGCAGCACTTGTCAACCACTCACAGGAAGTGATCCCCGATATCCCGGGCTCACTGCAGGCCCCCGGGCTATCAGGTGACTCATGGAGATCCCATGATCTTATCATGGGAACTCCACAGGGAACGGCGTGGTCCCCGCCGCAACGTTTTTGGATAGCGCTATCAGTGAATGACAAAGGGTTAATATCACCAATCGGATAGCGAATCCAATCAGTGCTATTAACCAACATCTCAGATGATGAGATCAGCTGAGATGTCGGGGGAATGATGTGAGCTCACCGCCGGAGCTCACATCAAAGTGAGGGAGCCGACCCTAGACGTACATGTACATCATGGGTCGTGATGGTGTTAAGCATCCTATTCTCTAATGACAGACTAAAGGCCAATACACTACCATTACATTGGGGCTGCCAATATCCAGATGGGTTCATTTTGACAGGAAATGATTCGTACACTGAGACTGTGACAGATCCAGATGATTAGCCTACATTTCCATACACTGGATCCTGAAATGGGGATTTCCCAGGTTTGCATTCCCAAGCTTATTCACAGTAAAAAAGAGAATTTTGTTTACGTACCGTAAATTCTTTTTTCTTTAATCATCAATGGGAGACCCAGACAATGGGGTTTAGGGCTCCGCCCTCCGGAGGTCACACTAGGTACTACAAGTTTGTAGACACCGCCTCCTCCGCTTATAAACCCCCACCGTAGGAAACATCCTCAGTTTAGTCCATAAGCTGCGAGGAGAAAAATGAACCACACCCGAAACATCGGGAAGAATACCGTGCACAGACGGTTTGAACAACCCGGAAAAAAAACACTGTCTCAACAGAGAACAGATCAAATGCAAACATGCAACGGAACAACTGGGTGGGTGCTGGGTCTCCCATTGATGATTAAAGAAAAAAGAATTTACGGTACGTAAACAAAATTCTCTTTTTTCTGGTCATCATAATGGGAGACCCAGACAATGGGGATGTCCTAAAGCAATACCCCAGGGCGGGAAGAGTTCCTCAACAAGACGGATAATACACGGTCCCCCTTAAAGGTGGGCAACCGCCGCCTGGAGGACCCGCCTGCCCAAACTTGCGTCCGCAGAGGCATGGGCATGCACCATATAGTGCTTTGAGAAAGTGTGCAGGCTGGACCAGGTGGCCGCCTGACACACCTGTAGAGCAGATGCTCGATGTCGCAAGGCCCATGAGGCACCTACAGCTCTAGTAGAGTGTGCCTTCAAACCGACCGGGAGAGGCAAACCAGAAGACCGGTATGCCTCCTGAATGGGAGCCTTGATCCATCTGGCCAAGGTCGACTTCGAAGCCGCGGACCCCTTACAGCGACCCATCGTGAGGACAAATAAGGAATCCGAACTCCTAAAGGAGGCGGTCCTGGACACATAAATGCGTACAGCTCTCACGAGATCCAAAGTATGGAGGTCGCGCTCAACCTGATGAACGGGAGCGGGGCAAAATGATGGGAGAACAATCTCCTGGTTTAGGTGGAAAGTTGAAACCACCTTTGGCAAGAATTCAGGCCGCGGGCGCAGCACCACCTTGTCTTGGTGAACCACCAGAAAGGGTGACTTGCACGAAAGTGCAGCCAATTCTGAGACCCTTCTCAGAGACGTAATTGCCACCAGAAAAACCACCTTCTGGGACAGACGAGAGAGAGAGATGTCTCTCAGTGGCTCAAACGGCGGTTTCTGCAGTGCCGCCAGGACCATGTTGAGGTCCCAAGGGTCCAGAGGTCGTCTGTAAGGCGGAACCACCCGAGACACCCCCTGCAGAAATTGACGAACCTTTGGGAGGAGCGCCAAGCGCCTGTCAAACAGCACTGAAAGTGCTGATACTTGACCTTTCAGCGAGCCAAGGGATAATCCCAACTCCAAACCCGACTGTAGGAAGGCCAACACTGTCGGGATGGACAGGGGCCACGGTGAGCGTCCACCAGAGGCACACCAGGAGAAAAAGATTTTCCACGTTCTGTGGTATATCTTCCTGGAGACAGGTTTCCTTGCCCGATTCATCGTGGCAACCACCGTAGGAGAGAAGCCCCTGGATGTCAGCAACCAGGCCTCAAGAGCCATGCAGTCAATCTGAGGGCCCTGGAATTGAGGTGGAAGAATGGCCCTTGCGCGAGTAGATCTGCGCGTTCTGGAAGAGCCCACCGGTGTCCGCCTGACAGTTGCCAGAGGTCCGGGTACCAGGACCTCCGGGGCCAATCTGGAGCCACTAGAATGGCTACTCTGCATTCTGTCCTGGTTTTCCACAGAACCCTGGGAATCAGAGCGAGAGGCGGGAACACATATGGCAGCTGGAAGCTGGACCAACTCAGGATCAGGGCATCCGCCCCCAGAGACTGAGGATCCCACGATCGTGCCATGTATTGGGGTACCTGATGATTCAACCGTGAGGCCATCAGATCCACGTCCGGAGTGCCCCATTTGCTGCAGATGTCCCAGAAGACGTCTGGATGCAGGGACCACTCTCCGGCGTCCATCCCCTGTCGGCTCAGGTAGTTGGCCTCCCAGTTCTCGACCCCTGGGATGTGAACTGCGGAGATCAGGCAGCCGTTTTCCTCCACCCAGGCTAGAATGCGGTGGACTTCGGCGAGGGCCTGAGCACTTCTGGTCCCTCCCTGATGATTTATGTAGGCGACGGCCGTCGCATTGTCGGACTGAACCCGAATGGGTTGTCCTGACAGGAATTTCTGAAACGCCAGGAGCGCCAGATAGACCGCCTTGATCTCCAGCACGTTGATCTGTAATGCCGACTCCGCCTGGGTCCAGAGGCCTTGAGCCCTGTGGTGTAAGAACACCGCGCCCCAGCCCTTCAGACTGGCGTCGGTGGTCACCACTAACCATGACGGTTTTAGAAAGGACCGGCCCCGTGACAGATGATGTGGCAGGAGCCACCACTGTAGGGAGTCCCTGGTCGATTGTGACAGCGTCACCAGCCGATTCAGAGAAATCGTCCTTTTGTCCCATCGGCGAAGAATCTCCAACTGGAGAGGACGGAGGCGAAACTGTGCGAAAGGCACCGCCTCTATCGCCGCTACCATGCGTCCCACCAGCTTCATCAACTCCCGTAGGGAAGATTGTGGTGACAGGAGAACATTCTGCACTCCTGATTGGATCGCAAGCTGTTTGGCTTGAGGTAGGGACACCAGGGCTGAGTCCGTGTGGAAGTCCATGCCCAGATATGTCAAAGACTGGGTCGGAACCAGGGTCGACTTTGGAATGTTGAGAAGCCACCCGAACTGTTCCAGAGACTTCATGGTCACCTCCAGGCTCACCCGACAAAGGTCTTCCGATGGCGCCCTGACCAGCAGGTCGTCCAAATAGGGAATGACGGCGTGTCCCTGCACATGCAGGAGAGCCATCATTGAGGCCATCACCTTTGTGAACACTCGCGGTGCCGAGGCTAGCCCGAATGGCAGTGCCACAAATTGGAAGTGTTCTTCCCCCACTGCGAATCTCAACCAGCGCTGATGAGCCGGTGCAATGGGCACGTGAAGGTAGGCGTCTCGGATATCTATGGACGCCAGGAAGTCTCCCTGTGACACAGCCGCGATCACGGAGCGCAGGGATTCCATACGAAACTTCCGGACCAACACGTGGCAGTTGAACAACTTGAGGTCCAGAACCGGACGAAAAGAGCCGTCCTTCTTTGGGACAATAAAGAGGTTGGAGTAAAAACCCCTGAACCTCTCTCCCGTGGGTACTGGGACCACCACTCCGTCTCTGCGGAGTCCCTCCAACACCAGATGAAAAGCCTGAGCTTTGTCTAGGGATGGAACAGACCGATGGAATCGGTGTGCCGGCTGTGACGTCAGCTCTATCCTGTAGCCTTTTGAGACTACGTCTCGGACCCACTGGTCTTGGACGTGGAGAAGCCATCTGTCCTGGAAAAGAGACAGGCGGCCCCCCACCTGTGGGGAGACAGGATGAAAGAGCGAGTCATGCCGAAGCGGGTTTAGGGGTGGCAGCTGCAGCCCCTGCCGGCTTCTTTTGGCGACTTTTGTTGCGCCACTGAGTGGAGGGCTTGCCCCCACGGTCCGCGCAAGCGGACGCCGCTGATGACTGCGAGCTGGGGCGAAAGGACCACTGTTTTGGGTTCCTTTTCACGGTTATACCGTGGCTTAGGCTTATTCTGCGGTATCTTAGACTCAGCAGAATCCTTTATCAGCTTGTCCAGCTCGGTGCCGAAGAGCCTGTCACCAGCAAACGGAAGATTTTGCAAAATCTTCTTAGACGTGGCATCTGAGTCCCAAAGACGCAGCCACAACAACCTGCGGATCGCTATAGCATTGGCCGAAGCCACAGCCGAGCGAGTGGCAGTTTCCAAAGTTGCCGTCCTGGCGTAATCCGCATAAGCCCTTGCCCTGTCGGAGAGTGCCAGGACCTCTGGGCTGGCCCTAGCTAGATCAGAGATACCATCCAAGCAGGAGGTAATCGCTTGTAGGGTCCAGACCGCGGCAAAATTAGGGGCAAATGAAGACCCCACAGCCTCATAGGAAGACTTGGCGAGTTGCTCGACCTGTCTATCAGTAGCATCCTTCAATGAGGAGCTATCAGAGGCAGAAAACAAGGAGCGTGCAGCAATCCTAGTCATGGAAGCGTCCACCTTAGGGGACTGTGACCATTCCAGAAGCACCTCCTGAGGAAAGGGGAAGCGATTGTCCTTAGGTTTACGGACATAACGCCGCCCAGGATGTAACCTGGGAGCTCTAATCACCCTTCCAAAATTAGTGTGGTCCATAAAGGACCCACTTGGTCTCGCCTCCGGCCGCAGCCATTGATAGACCTCCTTGGGGTGAACAGTCACCTCCTCAGGAGGAGTGACCAGACGTAATGTCTCATTGATGGAGGACACCAGATCCTCCACCCCATCTGGAGGTTCAGAGACAGACCCAAGAGTAGAACCCCCATCATCTTCCTCACCATCAGAGGAACGCTCCTCCTCAGAGAGAGCTTGGAGCTCTGGAGAGGCCTCACGAGCTCGCTTAGGGGGTCTCACAGAAGAAGTAAGAAGCACCCGGGGGTAACTGGGAGGAGTAGCTGGGTTTTCCAGCCTCCTATGAAGTGCCTCCAGGGATTGCGACATGGAGGACATCTGGGACAGCAGAGATTCATTTATCTTATTCTGTGCTTCCCATGTCCCTGGGATCACCCGAACCTCAGGGTACAGACCCGCAGATTCTGATCCAACAGTAACTGTCCGGGTCTCTGGGCGTCCGCAATTATTGCAGGACCCCTCCACCAGTGAACCGTTGCATGTAGCGCAGGTAATGGTGCCATCTGCCGTCTTAGCAGCATGCTTCCTTACTGAGGACATCGCCACAGTAGGGGGAAATAAGCCAAGTTGTAACAAACAAACCGGAGATCCCGGTGGCTTACCGACCGCAGTAAGCGGTAGGAGGAAGCGGTGTTCGTGTGTGACCTCCGCGAGTTCCGGTCTCCCCTGGAAAGTGCAGACACACGCTGCAGCCAGATCCCAGCCGGGAAGAGAGGGAGAAGATGGCCGCCGACAGTAAAGTCATAGGCGTGGCCAGGAACACGCGGGAGAACACAAAACACGCCCATCGGTGATGTCACCGTAAGAGCTGCTTCCTCCTCCTCCAGGCAGCCTCAGTAATGGAGGTGCCAGAGCCCGCAGCGCGGGAAAAGAGTGTGTAACAATGCACATACACACACAGACTGCATGCACAAAACAAACATCAGCAGTCTACAGCCTCAGCCCCTGAGACACACAGGGCGGTCAGCCAGAGTGACCCCAGCACAGGGTACACCAACAGAACCGCGGACCCGAGGGTAACCGCGCGGTCTGAGTGTCATGACACCAAGTGACAGACACTACCCCCAGGCACACAGGAGACACACCAGGTGCCTCAGTGCCGGTCCGGTCTGTAAGCACCTTTAGGGAGGCCTCGGACGGGGGTACAGCACCAGTCCGGAGTGTAAGCACCATTTAGGGAGGCCTCGGACTGGGCTGGCTCCGTCCGGTCTGTAAGCACCATTTAGGGAGGCCTCGGACGGAGCGGAGCTGTGCAAGGCTCCAGGCTCCCCCTCTCCAGAGCCTCCATGGAGGGATGGAAAGGAAGGAGCTCGACAGCGTACCGGGAGAACAGCAAGTGTCCAGGCTAAAAAGCCCTCCGGTACCTCCACCAGCGTGTTCCACGAAGGGTGAGCGGGGAGACTGTCGAGGGTCCCAACCGGGACCATTTACCTTGTCTTCATACGCCATCACGTAAGCTGTGAGAATGCAGTGAAGTGCAAGCAAAGCGTGATCCTCCGAGCACACTAAGTTAAAAACTGAGGATGTTTCCTACGGTGGGGGTTTATAAGCGGAGGAGGCGGTGTCTACAAACTTGTAGTACCTAGTGTGACCTCCGGAGGGCGGAGCCCTAAACCCCATTGTCTGGGTCTCCCATTATGATGACCAGAAAAGTGCAAAATTTAATTTCGTAACCACTTTAAAACATCCTGCCTGTTGTCAGTAAAACGTGTGCAGAAAAAAAATCAAATGCATCCTTCTATATGCTGGAAACCCAAGCTGAACTGAAAGATATATTGTGTTTGGGAAGAAAAAACACCCTCCCATCCCCGGAAGTGTTTTATTTATGGCTGGCTGTATGTGGGCGGAGAGCTTAACTGCCAATCAATGACTTCCATTGAGGTTCAGGTCAAGTTTAGGGTCATGAACAGTGCACCAAACAGTTCGGCAGCACCGTCCAAACTACAAATGGTTTGCTCATTTCTAGTAATCAGGAGAATCATACTACATTTCTAATAGGAGGTATTTGTTAATATTATTATTATGACACCTTCTACATATTGGGATAGAATCTTGGAGGTGCGAATACCTTTAAATTTAAATCCCACACGCAGTGAGTTCCTAATGACATTTCAAGAGACTATGTTATTCCTAATGTGAGGTATGCCGGCGCTATAGCACCTGCCCGGTATGACTCACATGGCCTGCTGCAATTTGGGTGATTGCTGGACCTAGCAGTACACACAGGGTTAAGTGTGAGTTAGCTCTGTAGTGGTACACAAGGGGTTAACTGCAGCCAGGTCTATGGCTGAGTGGTGCTGATTGCTCACTGAAATCCAGGTGTGGAGGGAGGCCTGCCATTTCTATGCGGGAGGAACCTGTCCCTCTGACCGAGGGTGTGTGAGCCTGTGGCCAGAGGCAGGGGTTAGGATGGCTCCTAGAGTTAGGGAACCTGGACTGAACCTGGAGGGTGCTTGCTTGGACATGGATGGGGTGCCGACGTGGACCTGGAGATCTGCCTGGTATGGAGGTTTGGTGGCGGCTGGCAACATGGAAACACGTAGTGAGGAGACCCTGGGGATGCCTGGTTTACCCGATAACTCAGGTTTACCAATCCCTGATCTGGGCCTGGAAGGGCAGCAGTCCATGGATATTTTATGATGGACTGTGTGTGTGTGTGTGTATGAGTATGTATGTGGTCCATGGATGTATTACGATGGACCACATGCTATGTGTCGTGTGGAGACCGAGGACGGCTCAAGGGCCAGGCGGTCGTAGCCGCCATTGGGACTGACTATTAGGTCATGATATGGTCCTGTTGACCTCGTGTAGATGCATGAAGGCTGTGTGCAGTATAGCAGCCTTTATGAGACTGAGGTCTGTGTGTCTCAGGTGTACCTAAAGGTGGGGACACGTACCATGCACTGAGACGACGAATGTCTCGTACGAGGGTTTTGTATATATTGAGCTTAGTAACTTTGGTGGGCTCTGTAATCATGTAGTGTTGTATAGACTGATCTGGGTAAATAGTGTCGGATGGGCGTTACCACCCTTGGGACCAACTTTAATCTCCTAAAGGTCCCGTTGACAACCATGATGTAAAAACTGTTATGTACTAAGTGTGGATAAGGCTAGGCGGCCATAACTGCCATAGGGAGCCATGATTGGTGCTCCTGGTGTTTGATGGAGCGGTAATCAGTGCTCCCGTGTATATAAGCCTTTTAAAAGGGGTATATGTGTACTGTAATGTGCTGTTATGTGAGATGTAATGTCGTGTTAATTAGTGTTACGATGTGAATGTACTCTGTATTATATGTGATGTGAGCAATTTATGAGTTATAATAAACTGCTACATAATGTTTTACGTTAAAAAAAAATGGTTTGGTGTCATTGCGTTGCCAAGTGAGTCCCCTGGGCAAGAGCTACCTCACACTAAGGTAAAAAAAAATGCTTGTACCATGTTAGCCAATAGGCCCTTGAAGGCCACTTCACACACACAGATATCTGAGTCCAATATCTGAACAGATCTCTGGTTGCAGTGAAATCATGGATACATTGCTCCATTTTGTGGCTGTGTACAACATGGAGCAATGTATCCATGATTTCACTGCAACCAGAGATCTGTTCAGATATTGGACTCAGATATCTGTGTGTGTGAAGTGGCCTTTAGGGGATATACTAGCGGTACTAGGGTTGAGATAGGAAAAAAAAAAATAATTGGAAAAAAATAGAAATAAATATATATTTATATACATACATTGCGTAAGTGAAAAAATCAAAGCAATGGTTAAAAATATAAAAAAAAAAACGCTCACCTCTGCGATGAGTGTCCTGCGATGTGCGGCATCCACCTCTGATGGCTGCAAGGTCCTTAATCACCAGACCGGGCGGGGCAACACGGTTCACATGACTACATCAGCTGAGCTGCTCAGTACACTAAAAACAGATCTGGGAAACAGTCCCCATGTTATTTGAATCAGACAGCGTCAAATCCGATGCTGTCCGAATGTGTCCGCTGCACCCAAAATCGGAGCAGTCTCCCGATTTTGGGGACGTTAAAAATGCGGACACAATCAGATCTCTGCACACGCGAATGGCTATTAACCACGAATCTGTGCCCGTAAGGATACATCCTGGCCAAATCTGATCAGTTTTACAACACACAGCCATGGATCCCCAAAAATCGTGATGCGAAGGGTGCCTAAATCATCAGTACTTTATACAGTGAATTGCAAAAGTATTCCCACCTTGGCTTTTACCTATACTGTTACATTACAACCTGCGCTTAAATATTTTTGTAATCTGATTTGTATGTGATACATAAAGACAAAAAAGTCCAAGTTAGCGAACTGAAGTGAGAAAAACATTGGCAAAAATTTAATTTATAGGATAAAATAAATAAAAAATTCCATGTGCATATGTATTTACCCCTTTTGCTGTGAAGTCCCTAAAAAGTTCTGGTGTCACATACTTAGTAAAAGTAAGTCAACCTGTGTGCAATCTAAAGGCCCAGTTACACACACAGATAATTGTGCAGAGATTGTTGGCAGATCTCTGGTTGCAGTGAAATCATGGACACATTGTTCCATTTGTACACGGCCACAAAATGGAACAATGTGTCCATTATTTCACTGCAACCGGAGAGCTGCAATCAATCTCTGCACAATTATCTGTTGGTGTAACTGGGTCTTTAGTGTAACATGGTCTGTCAGGATATACCGTACACAGCTTTTCTGAAAGGCTAACGAGGCTGCAACACCATTAATCATGAAGCACCACTAACCAAACACCATGAAGACCAAGGAGGTCTCCAGAGACAATGTTGTTGAAAAGTACAAGTCAGGGTTGGGTTCTAATAATATATCTCAATCTCTGATGATCCTCCAGAGCACAATCAAATCTAATACCATCAAATGGAAAGTACACGGTACCATAACAAATCTGCCAAGAAAGGGCCGCCCACCAAAAACTCTCAGCCTGGGCAATGAGGGCATTATTCAGAAAGGCAGCACAGAGACCAAAAGATGCTGCAGAGTTCCCAAGAAGACTGGAGTATCCATCTGTCCATACGACCACAATAAGTCATACACTTCATAGAGCTGGCATTTATGGAAGAGTAGCCAGAAAAAAGCCTTTACCTTACAGCCAAAAATTGGAAGGCTTGTTTTCAGTTTCCCAAAAGACATGTGGGAGACTCTCTAAGTGTATTGGGGAAGGCACTGTGGTCAGATGAGACCAAAATTGAACTTTTTGGCCACCAAGGTAAACTTTTATGCCTCTCACAAAACCAACACAGCTCATTACCTTAAGAACACAATGGTAAAGTGAAACATGGTGGTGGCAGCTTAATGTTGCAGGGATGTTTTTTGGCAGCAGGGACAGGGAAAATGGTTTGAGTCAAGGAGAAGATTGATGGTGCGAAATGCAGGGATATTCTTGAGCAAAACTGGCTTGTTTGTCAGTAATTTGAGACTGGGACAGAAGTTCACTTTCCAACATGACAATGACCCAAAGCATACAAGTAAAGCAACACTTGAGGGTTTTAGGGGAAACATGTAAATGTATTGGAGTGGCTTAGTCAAAGCCCTGACCTTAATTCAATTGAGAATTTGTAGTCAGACTTGAAGATAGATGGTTTCTTCTAATGAACAGCAAACATAAGAAGCTGCAGCAATTTTGCCTTAAAGAGATTCTGTGAGGTCAAAAATTTGTATGTATAATTTTCTAATTCCTCTGTCTGGTAAAGTTTTTTTATTCATGTATTTCTTTTACTTATACTCGCCCCCTATTCTCTGTAAACTGCAAATAAAGATTCATTCCATCTGTCAATCACAGCGAGTGATTGCTTACTTCCCTGCTGCCCAGGGAATGAATATTTATGTAGTGACATCAGTGCCATGCCCTATGTACTGCCTTCCTCTGCAAGTACACAACCAAAGTTCAGTGGAAATCACTAACATGGGGGGGAGGGGGGGTCTCTATTGCTACACCGAACAGATCCTGCCTTGTCTGCACTCACTGCAAAGGAGAAAGGAGGGGGAAAATGTGAGCTCTGAGAAGCTGCAGCTCTGACATTTCCCTCCAGTATGAAGCAGTGTCAGTGTTTGTATCTGAGGCATATGTGTAGTGTGTGCTGTCTGAGGTATTTCTATGTGTTTATATGAACATTTGTTTTTCTATGTGCTCAGCATATGTTGTGTAATGTGTATGCTGTATACACGTCTGTGTGCTGTGTACACGCGTGTGTGTATGGTGTCTATGGTGTACATGTGTCCATGTATGCCGTACGTGTTTCTGTGCGGGGTGTACATGTCTGGGGTTATATATTTGATTGCAGTATGCCATATGCAAAACTTGTATATATGTAATGATGTATGAAAATGGCCGTGTATAGAGACACATTGGCTGCTGCCCTGCTCTTTCAGGCGTTCAAGATAATTGGTCCGATTTAGGATTGCAGTACATGGACTGGCTGCACACCTGACCAGAGTGTGACATCCTCATAAAATATTTGCAGCTGTCACGCTCAGGCCACATGCGCAGCCGGTCCATGTACTGTGATCTGACATCGGACCAATTCTCATGAATGCCTGAGAGAGCCCTGATTGTGCCCGCAGGGTTTTCAATAAAATTTGGAAAAAAAAAAAACTTATGTAATTATGGCCCAATGCTGTTCATCTATGTCCCCAGCAATCCATAACATGGCTAATGTCCCAATAGCACTGCAGCCTTTCAGCATCTGACAGTAAGGCTGGAGTCACACTGGCGTGTATGCATCCAATGTCTCTCTCATACGAGACCATCGGATGCAATATACTAATGACCCTTGGATCAGGCTCTACTGCATGTGTGACCGAGTGACACCTACTGTGATTCAATCCACTTGCAAGTGAGAGCATCATATCACAGCTACGAAGGAGGTGGAGAGATTAATTTCCCATCTCCAGCATTGCCGGCCTTGGTCTATATTGCGCTGCACTCAGATGTCATCTGAGTGTAGTCCGATAGTTCACACGCACCCATAGACTTGTATGGGTGTATATGATGCGAGACTCGCAGACAATCCCAGCATGTAGGACACCAGCGTAACTGTGGGAGGTAGAGGGGGGCCAGCAGCTTCCTTGTACGCAGCACACAACAAGACAGAGTGGGCTTGAGCCTAGGCCCATACCAAGGAAGCCCTGTGGGAGGCAGTCACAGGGTGGCCAAGCCCTTTTTTTGTTTGAGATGACAGGGGGTGGGGATCTTGTGAGGAGGAAGAGAAGGTGGGTCTGGGAGGAAGGTGGCAGCATGTAGGCACATGGAGAGATAGTCACCGGGTCCAAGCACCATGCCGCTGGGGCAGCTAGTAAGAGCAGCGGGGTGTGCTTGGCCAGTTTGGAAAGAGCACCAGGCACTGCTAAGAAGTCAGGAGGATGCTGCATCTCCTGCTGCCGCCCGCTCCTGCACCCTCCTCCCAGTGACTGCCTTCCACAGGGCTTCCTCGGTATGGGCATAGAGTGCAGTCTGCTCCACTGTGTTGTGTGGTGTGTGCATGATAGCTGCTGGTCCTCCCTGCCTCCTGCACTCTTATGAGCCATCCTGTCCTCTTTACTGATGGCCCGGAGGGGTGATCAGGAGCTGTGTCCTACATGAGGCCCTGAGTTCGGGACACGATGATTCAACTGTGTGGCAATCCTGTTTACTTAATTCTGCATACTTGGAAACATGGCAAAAGCTGCTGGATTAATTGAAGCAAGTGGACACATTACATGTGTGCAGGGAAACAAATGTTCATATAAACACATAGAAAACACACATAAACATATAGAAATCTCTCACAGACAGCACACACCGTAGTGATCTTACTACAAGACCTGCAGATTTGGGGCTTGTGCTTAGAGCAATAAACATCTCCCCCCTCTCCTCAGCCCTGAGTATAAGCCTGAGATTTTCAATGATTGACTTTAGGCCAGGGGGGAGGGAGGGAATACTACCTTGGGTGGGCATGAATATTTAATTACCATTTACATACTATTGACAAGTTGGCAGTGCAGATGCTTATAGCAAGAAAAATGCAGAGGGTACAGTAATGATTTTTACATATTCTTAAAGGGCTACCCAGGTACTATTCAAGAGTACCATTAGTATCATACTGAAAAATAAACTGAGTGGGCAAAAATCCCAGTGGCAAGATGTGGAAAGCTCACACTTATCTAAAGCGACTTGTAGCTGTAATTGCCATATAAGGAAGCTTTACAATGTACCGACTTTAGGGTAGTGAGTAGTTTTGCACACTGAAGTTTTTAGTTATTGTCCTTTTTGTTGTTTGCTTCGCAATAAAAAGAAAACCAAATCTTCACAGTTGTAGGCATGGAATTCATATGAACTGATGCAAACTCTCAAAAAAAAAATCAATGAAATTCCAGGGTGTGAGGTAGCAAAACAAGAAAAATCCCTTAGTGGGTGTGAATACTATTATGGCGGGTTTACACGTCGCGATATCGCAGTACAATTTCAATCAAAAGTCACGTGGTTCGCTCGTTGGACCCGATATCGTTCCTGCGTTGTATGGTGTGAACGTCCAATGCGATGCAGGAACGATGTCAATGCGATATCGGGGATCGAATGAGCGTGCTATTCAATGCCCCGATATTGCATAGCGATTGAAGCCGGATCGTGCTGTGTAAACGCCCAATTACGATGCGATTTGATACGTCACCCATTCACTCCCATGTTAACTATGCGATCCTGGGTTGGGAGGCGGAGACATCGCACGGACGTTGTATTTCGATATCGCAGCGTGTAAACAGTCAATGCGATGCGGGTGAAACGTGCACTAATTGCGCGCTCCCGCGCCATTGAGTTGCGATATCGAAACGATATCGTGGCGTGTAAACCCACCATTACAAGGCAAAGTACAACAAATGAAGTGTAGGTGCACATATATGACTGCTGCTTCATTCAATCAGCAGACACAGTACTTAGTAGTTCTTGTGATCGCTGGCACTCCCAATGATCATATCTGTATTAGTTTGCTATACATGGGTGAGAAGTTATAATTCTGAGACAGACACTTTAAATGGAGCTAGGGTATATGTGAACAGCTGCACATCCACTAAAGAAATCCTTCGATTCAGGTATGCATTTTCACTCAAATTCTCAGCATACCTTTATACTCAATAATACAAAATGAAGTACCGTATATACTCGTGTATAAGCCGACCCGTGTATAAGCCGACCCCCTACTTTTGCCCCAAAAATCTGGAAAAACCTATTGACTCGTGTATAAGCCGAGGGTGGACCCCAGCACAGGTACACAGCCCCCAGCAGTGTGGTATACAGGCCCCCCCCAGTGGTATACAGGCCTCCCCAGTGGTAGTATATAGCAGCCCCAGTGGTAGTATACAGCAGCCCCAGTGGTAGTATACAGCAGCCCCAGTGGTAGTATACAGCAGCCCCAGTGGTAGTATACAGCAGCCCCAGTGGTAGTATACAGCAGCCCCAGTGGTAGTATACAGCAGCCCCAGTGGTAGTATATAGCAGCCCCAGTGGTAGTATACAGCAGCCCCAGTGGTAGTATACAGCAGCCCCAGTGGTAGTATACAGCAGCCCCAGTGGTAGTATACAGCAGCCCCAGTGGTAGTATACAGCAGCCCCAGTGGTATACAGCAGGCCCCCAGGGGTACATATAGCAGCCCCCAGGAGGTACCCAGCAGCCCCCTGGGGGTACACAGCAGCCCCCAGGGGGTACACAGCAGCCCCCTGGGGGTCCCCAGCAGCCCCCAGGGGGTACACAGCAGCCCCCTGGGGGTCCCCAGCAGCCCCCTGGGAGTACACAGCGGCCCCCAGGGGGTACACAGCAGCCCCCTGGGGGTCCCCAGCAGCCCCCAGGGGGTACACAGCAGCCCCCAGGGGGTCCCCAGCAGCCCCCTGGGGGTCCCCAGCAGCCCCCAGGGGGTACACAGCAGCCCCCTGGGGGTCCCCAGCGGCCCCCTGGGAGTACACAGCGGCCCCCAGGGGGTCCCCAGCAGCCCCCAGGGGGTCCCCAGCAGCCCCCTGGGGGTCCCCAGCAGCCCCCAAATGCTGGCACTCACCCCCCCTTGCAAGGGCCCCCCCCGCTTCTCTTACCATTCCGGACTTCTGATCCGCGCCGCTCCTCGCTGCTCCGTCCGTCCGTCTTCTACATCCGGGATCCCCGGCCGCGCGATGACGTCATATGCCTGCGACGGCCGGAGATCCCGGATGTAGCAGACGGACGGAGCAGCGAGGAGCACCGAGGAGCGGCGCGGATCAGAAGTCCGGAATGGTAATATAACCATCGGGTGGGGGGGGCCCTTACAAGGGGGGGCGAGTGCCAGCATTTGGGGGCTATATGCACTGCTTCCCCCTGCCGCTGATTGACAGGGGGAAGCAGTGCATATTTAATGAGCGGCCCCACGTGACGGGGCCGCTCATACAGCAGCCCCCCCCCCCGTCTCCTGCAGCCTCCACAGCCCCGGACACAGCCCCCCCGTATTGACTCGTGTATAAGCCGAGGGGGAGACTTTTCAGCCCAAATTTTGGGCTGAAAAACTCGGCTTATACACGAGTATATACGGTAACCTGAATGGCAGACATGTCATGTGTAATCATATTAAAGGGAACCAATCGCCTGTAAATCAGTGCAGCAGGTGATTGACGTGTGCAGCATGGCATCTTTTTATCTTTATTACTCCCCTGTGGGATTGTCTTTCTGCTGCAAGCTGAAACTGCTCCTTCTCACCCAGACTCATCCAAGGGGTTCAGCTTACAGCAGAAAGACAAGTCCACAGGGGAGGAATTAAAAAAAAAAACACAAATAGTGATGTCATGCTGCAGATGTCAATCACCTGCTGCACTGATTTACATACAGGTGGTTAAATCCTGCTGGTTGGTTCCCTTTAAAGAGACAGTGCTGCCAAGTGACTGCTATTCTCATCTTGTACAGTAGATTTTTTGGGGTCATTAGGATGAATTCTTTTGACAGCATTCTTTAGTGTACTCTTTGTATACATTCCCAAAAGAAATACAAAGCAAGAAGCTTACCAGCACCTCTGAACAGAATAAAGCGACTGTACAGGTGCAAGCTGCAATGACTACACAATATACAAACAAAAGAATATAGCAGCACTCAGGTAGTGCTAAGATGTATGCAAACATTGAATATATGAAATTTGAACAGTATCACTGGCTATGTAATGTATAGCTATACTATAGTTATAAAAAGGAAGGCACTTGCATTGGCCTATTGATGAGAGACCATCAGTAACAACAAGGTGACCTTTCTTTGCTGGTTGTTTTTTTTTGTCATTTACTATTGAGGTTTTGACTGCCTCCATTTCCAACTGAGAGCACCTCCATCAGCTTAAGGCCACGTGCACACGCTGAGTATTTGATGAGTTTTTTACCTCAGGATTTGTAGCCAAAACCAGGAGTGGGTGATAAATACAGAAGTGGAGCACTTGTTTCTATTAGGCCACGTGCACACGTTCAGTATTTGATGAGTTTTTTACCTCAGGACCAGGAGTGGATGATTAAATGCAGAAGTGATGCAGGTGTTTCTATTAGACTTTTCCTCTGATTGCTCCACTCCTGGTTTTGTCTACAAATCCTGAGGTAAAAAACTCATCAAATACTCAGTGTGTGCATGTGGCCTAAGGCTGTTTTTAACGTGTGCTAGATCCCACCTGAAATTTAAATTTGGTTGCTTTTACCCCATGTTTGATATTAGGTTTAGGGTATCATCAAAAATAAGGTAAACCTTGTTATGGCTGGAGGGCTCTCATAAATTAGCCAATTTAAGCGTTACGCATATCATTTTTATAAGAAATGTAGTAGTACCACAGATCAAATTTTATATTTTCAATATTCACTAATGTTTTCATTTATTTGTATGCTCTATGTATAAATCCCATTATTTATCAACTGCATAGCATTCTCTCCTCTACAAACAGTATAAAGTAACAATTTAGTAAAAAAAAAATTACACATGTACAGCTGAGTTGAGCTTTCTAAAGCATTCACCAGAAGCAATGAAATAAAATTATAGCCAAAAGGTAAAAAAAAGAGCTAGATTTATGACAAAGGTGTTGGGTGTGTCCATGAAAGTATGCAGGCAGATAGTGAGACGCTGGAATAAAGTGCTGTGCGGGGATGACCAGCAGCTGTAACCCTGCCCAGCTGTAAAGAAATAAGGTATTCCTACTCCACCTAAAGAAATGTGACTCCTTGTGTACATTAAAAACACAAAGAAAGGTACAGAGCTGGCATCTCTGAGGGTATTAAAAGCTGTTTTGCTGACTGAATGACCTCGAAATGAAATATTTTCCATGACGAGAATAAAAGACGCTGGCATGGTGTCAGACACTAAGATTGCACAGTGTCTCGAATCTATCCATGCCCTCAGGCTCTTACAAACCTTAAAGGCAGGTGCTCCTTTATCTGCTCTTTGCTCACCTGGCTGTTAACCAGCATGCTCCTAAGACCTCACCTCTTCTCCATTAACTGTTTGTTAGCTTTGGCCAGCGAGGAAGTGACTTATTAAGTGGAGTGAGTAGCCTGAGGCTGGAAGATTTGGCTCAACTATACAGCCATGGTGCCAAGAAACTCTAACCTGGAGCTATAGGCTTATCTTTAGTTTTATCCAGTAAAGGAAAACACGTCTGATGTCCCGTAATAAAAAATCCAACTATATGCCATATACCATCCACCATAAACCTTTTTAGACACTGTACCTATACACTGGTCTGTCGAGTTGGAGTCAATGATAGTTTTCCTTGGAGTCGGTCAAATTTTACACGACTAATAACTTGGAAAAAAAGGATATTACCTGTTGTTAATATTGTGTAATTAACTTTTATATAGATTTAAAAAAAGTTTAGAAATGCTAATATTATAAATAATTTTCATGATTTATCAATCTATGGCCCCTATGTATAGAGAAAAAAACTGTTTCTAGTAGTTAGTGCCTGATGTTACCATTTTCTCACAGTAAATTTGATAGTATAAATTATTGGTCATTATTAAGGAATGAGAGTTGGGGGTCAGAGTGTGGAAAAATGGAGTTGTTGGAGTAGAAAATTTGGCTAACAGACTCCACAGCCTTGCTTATCCATAGTTGCAATTAATCCTAGATATTATACTGTATGTCATTTTCATATACTCCATTAGAGAGTTCTGAATTATAGGAATAGGTGGGATCCTCTTGTTCAGAACTGTAATGAAAGGCTGTCTTTCGCTCTGGAGCAAGGGCTGTGGAGTTGGAGTCTGTGTCCATTTTAGTGGAGTCGGAGTTGGATTCAGAGAACTTGAGGAGTCGGAGTGGAAGGTTTGGCTCACAGACTACACACCAGGGCTGTTCAGTTGGAGTCAGTGTCCATTTTGGTGGAGTCGGATTAAGGAATATTGAGGAGTTGGAACCACATTGCATTAAGCGATCATTTCCTTCTCTTCAACACTGTGCCGAAACCGCAGCTCTCAAGAGATGCCCGCTCTTTGCAATGCTGTGGTGTGCGAGTTCACCTACTTCCCCTGTGCTGTAATTGATGCATTCCACACAGCTGCTCCACCACCTTTGTGAAGCAGAATGATCCGCAGCACTGCACAGAGCAGAGTTCGTCTATTTCCTCTATATATGTAAAGGTACCGTTACACGGTACAACGTTGCAGAAATGTTGGAAGGAATTCTGCGGGTGCGCACTCGCTTCCAACATCGCTGCCTTAGGTGTCAGACGCAACGATATTGTTAGTGATGCTGCCACGAAGTTGTGCACAACCCAGCAAGCGATAAGCATCAATGTTGCAAATAGGCAGCATCGCCAGCAACATTGCTATCACTGTGTCACACGGAGCCAGATCGCTGGAGCAACATCGCCAGGTTTACCAACATGTTGGTAAACCTGACAATCGCGATCCAGCGATATATCGCAGTTGCATTGTGCTGTCACACAGCACGATGCACCTGCGATGACGCTGCAACATCGCTGAAGCTGGGACTTTTCAGCGATGTTGCAGGCAACATCGCCCCGTGTGACGGAAGATTAAGGGTCTGCAGCAGCCATCAATTTCGTTTGTAGTTGTGTCTCACACAAATTATCCAGGTGAGCACCAAAAACTCATTGTTAGATAATGATCTTGAGCTAAAACCCTATCCTGCTTTTTTTTTCCAGCATTTTTCCACTATGTAAAAACAAACACAGGAGGTGGTGCCATCAGAAATGACTACGATATCCTAGGGATCAAATGGACAGTATCAGTGTTAAGGAGACTTTCCACTACTAATTTCACCACTTTCCTTTTCTCTTAACCCTTCCTAACTAACACATTCCTAATATACTTCTGCTACATACCCTGCTCTGAGGCTTGTAAATACCTTTATTGTTGTAGCTATCATCCTTCTGGGCTGCAGAACGGAATGAAACCAACTGAGCAGAGGACATCACTGGTGGGGGTTGAAGAGAGTGAAGTCTGATTAGGGCATGTGTGCCCAGACTGTTGTCACTCACAAGAGAGGCAGCCCCACTCTCACCACTTGGTTTGAATCTGGTCTGCTCAGTTGGTCTGAATCTGGTCTGCAGCTAGGAAGAATGAAAGCTACAGCATCAACTGAGGAATATAGGAGCTGCAGAGAGATCAGCTTACAAGGGGCAGGGAAGATATCAGAAGTATATTAGGAAAGTATTATGAAGAGTTAGGACAAAAGAAAGGGGGTGGAATTAACTCTTACCTTAGCAGTTGAATTGCTTGGGAAAAACAGTGGCCTTTTACTCCTGGGGGACAGGAATTAATAGGATTTGAACCTTTTAATATTGAATTTAGTTTGTGACTGCTACATTACAAGGTCAACAGATAATTGAAATGCCTTCATTATGTTGCTTAGAGAATAATATTCTCTTATAGACAACTTTCATGTTTGGTCCACAAGGACAGCTAAATCCTCCATGGGCACGATAACCCTGTCACACAGAATTATAGAGCTCAGATTTTGTGGTTTGTGTGTTAAAGATAGTTGGAGCAGTTAGGCTCCTTGTACAATATATAGAAATGGTATACATTGGTAGACTAATGGTATTACTGGACCATGTATTTTTCAGTATAATGACTCTTATTTCAATGTAAGGTCAGGCATAAAATAGATTTGATCAACAATTAGGATGCATACACCATTGTACCTCTTTGTAGTACTGTAACTGATGATGTGAAGACAAGGACACCCTGTTATTACATCAGGTAGAGTACACAGTGTCTCCAGTTCAGTTCTTATCTGGGCAATGGCCCAAGTGTTAATCCGGCAGATAGGCTATCACTGTCAGGATGAAGAATTCTCTTTAGGACATACCACAGGCTTGTAACACACTGCATTGCTAATCCCATAAATCAGACTTCAATACTTCTACCAATGTTCATTATATGTCCTGTACAGTACAGAGAAATGATACAACGCAACAGGAAGGTGGAAGGTCGCTCTTTTTTTGTGTGTGTGAAGTAGTACAGTGCTTTGTAGATTGCAGATCTACTTTATGAATGGTGTGATGATTATCAGAAGTGATTTGTAAAATATCTTCCGTCTGACAACAATGTTCTGTTTATTTTCTAAAGATAAGCATCATGTTGCACAATAAGGTAAATTATTCCCGAGCGCTCTATAATGTTGAAGATTACCAAAAAATGTCACATCAAGAAACTATTCTCCAGGAAACTACAGTTTAGTCATTGATTTATCATAAATATTCAAAGAAAATTTTCATCAGAAAAACATTTTTTTAAATTAGGGTATCATTAAAAATTAAAATGTTGAACAATGTTATTACGGTAATTTTCGTATATATACAATATATTAAAATATAATATTCCAGACTTCACACAAGATCAGTGACAATAGGAGGCAATTCATGCTTTGGCTGACGTCTGAGCTTTGCTGTAATGACCGGGACGACGACAGTGGAGGACAGAGGATCAATTGAACGCTCTTTTGTATTGATGGAGGCCTAGATATAGCATAACACCAACATTATACAAAAAGGTGCATATTAAATGTTATACAATGGTCTTTGGGAGAGGGCTGTAAATCTGGACAAACACATTTTTTTTAGTAATAGATGGAGACAGCTGCAGAAACAGTAGGCAAGATGATAGCCGGGGTCAAGTCGAGAGAAAAAAGACAGACAGTGTCAGACAATCTAAAGTCAAATACAGTAAGACACCCAATAAGATAGACAAAAAAAATCAGTGGATTCCAGAGGCAGGTTAGAAACACAGTGGATCATGAATAAACTAGGATCACTCTATCAAGTGGATATCGCAGGATCTCAGTCTGGGATTAAACAAGTGATTTTGCCTTAATAAATTAAGTGATCAGACGATTGGGGCTGACCAGAGCTCCTTCTTTAATATGCAAAATGTGTCCCCTACAAGGCATGTGCATGAAGGTGCTCTGGTTACGAGACCAAAGTAGAAAAGTTCAAGGAGTATGAATACTTCATTATGTATGTACGTATGGGGTTAATCCCTCTGCTTCCTTCACGAGGTAAGGACAGGAATACTTTACATTTAGAAGTACTGTTGGTTAATTCAGCCTCACATAAGCCGCACTCCTGGTAACGTAACACAGCCTTCCTTCAGCTTCAAAAAACACAAACACGGTTTCACAGTTCACTGCACTCGCAGGTATGCAGAGGTTCCAATACACTTGTCCGGAGAATTTTCCCAGTGGAGGTATCTCATCCTCGACTCACTGATCACGGTCAGTATACACAAATCCTGTCTCTGAAGTTCCTTCTGGAGGTATAACAAGTTTCCATGTGTCAAAAAAAACAGATACTATTATAACACTTGGGACACAGTAGAGATATATGGATAGCCACACACACATGTATCTCTGGCTATCTGTAAAACGTGGCCCTCTAGCACCTTAATAAGTCTGGTGGCACAAGTACCAGAGTAGACTTACACCACCTCTGTGATATATGACGGCAGTTCACAATGTACCCGGATGCGATCTTACATACTTCCCCATCTGCCTAAAGCCATGGGGCTTGGTACCTTTCAAAACCTGACCAGAGAGTCTTCACTGTTCAACTTGGGCTTCATCCCAAGACGAAGTTTGTCACTGACACTGGACACCTTTTAGAAATCACATCTATTCCTTTAGGTAAGCCTCTTTGTCAGACCACTCCCTCTGTGACTGCCTCCAATGGTCAGTGTGTGGAGGTTTTTCATACCTCCAGAAGGAAACTGAGAGAGGGGTTGTATATACTGATCAGGGAAATTAAAGGTAACCTGTCACCTGGATCTAAGCCCCTACACTATCACTACCTGCCCCTGCACCTTCCTAGCTGCTCCCTATCTATCCCTCTCTGAGCTAAATCCGCCCTATAAAACAGCAGAAAAATAACTTATAACTTATGGTACCTTTACACGCCGCGACGGCAGGCTGGATACATCCCGCTACTTCACGTGCATGAGCATGCTCAAACGGCTACAAACGGTCAACGCACCCTCTTTACACGCCGCCATAAGGTGCGCTACGCCACGCTACATCGCCGGGTGTGTCAAGTAGCCAGCTGTAGCTTAGCGTACCACGTTTACACAGCGCTACAATAAGCTACTATGGGCGGACCTGGTACAGCAGGGACAGCACATAGGCGTGCCACAATCTTGGATTACGAGCAGTCCGTACGATGATAGGACAGCGCAATATCATCATGATTGGCCAGGCATCGCAGGAGGCTGAGACATCCAGCACGCTCGAGCGATTGTGTGTTGTGACTGGTCAGCTCCTTAAATATGCCGCCCTAGGCAGCGACTACCAATCGTCATGCAGGAGCTTCCTCCAATGATCGGTGATGGGGCGCGGTATCCCGGAGCCTGGGTCAAGCCTTAGCTACATTGCAGCTACAGCCCCGGGTGTCCAGAGTTCCCTTCCGTTGCCTCTTTACACGCCGATACAGCTCGCTACCATCGGCGTTGTAGCCATCAGTTTTCGAGCAGACCTAGGAAACAGATGTATCTGTTGCCGGCTGCAGCGTCACGTCTTCAGACGCCGCTACGACGGGCTACATTGGCGCTACAAGCTACATTTGTAGCCTGTAGCGGGATGTATCCAGCCTGCCGTCGCGGCGTGTAAAGGTACCATTACAGAAGTCCCTGAGGCTGGGGACTGAAAAGCGGGCCCAGGCTCCATTCTGCCCCTCCTCAATGCAGCAGCACACACCCCGCTGGGCGGCATTATTCTTTCTTCATCGCCGCCTCCTCCATTTGGAATCTCCCGCCTGCTTTACACCTATCATGTTGTGGTGATGCGACCTCGAGGTGTCCCCTGACTTGGACACAGCATATGGGAGATTGTATCTTCTGCTCGGTAGCAGCACACACAGGGTTAGCTGCTACTGGAGCTGAGTGCTGATTGAAAGTACTGACACCCAGGTGTGCGGGTGAATAGGAGATGATATGAGCTGCCCTGGGCTGTGGGGAGGGGGTGGATTGTGTCAGGATAGCATCAAGAGCTGCTGTGTAGAGAGAGCTATGTGAAGATTTAACACAGCCTGTGAGCTCTCTCAGAGTGGACGTTCATGAGGCTAATGAGCAGACGGTGAGGAGAGTAAGGTTGTGTGCTGACCTAACACAGCCTACCCAGGGGAAGGTACAGAGCTTCTATATCAGCTGTTGGGATTGTATGAGGTTGTACTCAGCTGCGCCCCGGAACCTGGAGGTCTGTGAATACCTGAACTGTGCAATTAAACTGTGTGCTGTGTGAGTAAATACCTGAGTCACTGCCTTCTGTCATGCCGATCCTAACTGCTATCTTACAGTGTAAAGTGGGTGGGAGATTCCAAATGGAGGAGGTGGCAATGAAGAAAGAATAACGCCGCCCAGCGGGGTGTGTGCTACTGCATCGAGGAGGGCAGAATGGAGCCTGGGCCCGCCTTTCCAGTCCCTAGCCTAAGGGACTTCTGTAAGTTATAAGTTATTTTTCTGCTGTTTTATAGGGCGGATTTAGCTCAGAGAGGGATAGATAGGGAACAGCTAGGAAGGTGCAGGGACAGGTAGTGATAGTGTAGGGGCGTAGATCCAGGTGACAGGTTCCCTTTAAGTGGAGGCGAAGATACCTCCACTGGGCTGTGGAGACGTTTTATCCAACTTTTATTTACTGGAAAGCCAAAGGAAGGCTGAATAAACCAACTGAACTTTTAAATGTAAAGTGGTCCTGTTGTTACCTCATGGAGCGAGCAGAGTGAGTAGCCCCATTACAGCATATTTTATACACACATATATATATATTTGTCCCATGACCAGAACACCTCCTTCCACATGCCAAGTAGAGGACACATCTTACATGTGGAAGAGGGTACTCTGGTCAAATTAAACAAAAGTAGAAGTTTTGGGGCTAAATGCCATCTGTGACGAATAAAAAGAACACTGTACATCATAATGAAAATACCATCCCCACCATCAAGCATGGTGGTGACCGCATCATGCTGCAGGGTTGCTTTTCTCAACAGGGACAGGGAAGCTGATGGTATGAAGGATGAAGCTAAATGTAGGGCAATCCTAAAGGGAAACCTGTAAGAGATAGCAAAAAATTTGACAAAAGTTCACCTTCCATGAGGACAACAACCCTATGTATATTGCCAGGAGAACAATGGAGTGGTTAGATCAAAACCATATTGATATGTTTGAATGGCCCAAAGTACACACCTGTTCACAGATGCTCTGCACACAATCTAACTGAGCTAGAGTGATTTTGAATGGGAATTGGTAAACATTTCAGCCTCTAGATGTTCAAAGCTGGCACTGACATACCCCAAAAGACTTGCTGTAAGGTGGTCCAACAAAGTATTGACTCAGAGGGTTTGAATACAAACTACAAATACAATTTTCAGATTTTTATAAAAAATTTAGAAAACCATACATCATTTCCTTTACACTTCACAAAAACTTGCTAATTTGTTTCAGTATATCACAAAAAAATCCCAATAAAACACATTTAAGTTTGTGGGTGTAACATGAAAAATGTGGATAAGTTTACAGGGTATGAATACTTTTTCAAGGCATTGTAATTAATATATACAGTTCGGTTAAGAAATATTTTACTGAATCTTTGTGATTTGCTTTGTGCATGCCACTAATTTTGATTTAAAATGAAACAACTGGGATGCAATTGAAGTGTAGACTCTCGGGTTTAATTAACCCCTTCATGACCAAGGACGTATAGGTAAGTCCTTGGTCGTGTCCCACACCTTTGAAGCGAGCTCAAGCTCACATCATTCCCTGCACGTGCAGCTTACAGGTGCGAATGGAGTAGAGATCCACCCGCTCCTGTTAACATGTTAGATTGCGCTGTCAAACTCTGACAGTGCGATCTAACACGCTGTAGTGATCACGTGGCACTGATGCGTTGCCATGTCAGTGAGGGTCAGATGATGACTCCTGTCATTGTCACAACTCACTTCTGGTAAATGCTGCCTGAGAGGCGGTGCTCACAAGATATGATAATTTCTGCTGTACAGAGCTGTGATCATCAGCAGCAATTAGACGGTGCAGTGTTAAGGCGCCCTAAGGGGCCAGGTAAAATGAAGAAGTGAAAAAGAAAACAATTTTCAAAAGTTCAAATCACCCCCTTTTTGCCCCATTGGAAATAAAAGTATTAAAAAAATACACATATTTGGTATTTGATCTATCAAAATATAAAATCAATGTGATCTGATCAGTAAACTGCAAAATGGCAAAATTAGTTTTTTTTAGTCACCACAACATTGCAATAAAATGCAATAACAGGTGGTCAAAACATCACATTTACCCAAAAGTGGTATAATTAGAAACGTCAGCTCAAGACGCAAAAAATAACCTGTCACACAGTCCCAGATCCCAGGACTTGGAAAATGGAGAGAAAAAGCAAAATTATTTTTTCATGCCAAATTTCTGAAATTTTTTTTCACCACTTAGATAAATGTAAATGTATACATGTTTGGTATTTACAGTCTCGTATTGACCTGAGGCATCTTATTGACCTGGGGAATCATAATGTGGGGTCAGTTTTACCATATACTGGACATGGTAAATAAAATACCCAAGTAACATACAGGACATGGTAAATAAAATACCTAAATAACAATTGTGACATTGCATTTTTTTTGCAATATCACTGCACTTTTTTTTCCCGTTTTCCAGTAAACTATGTAGTAAAATGAATAATACCATTAAAAGTACAACTTATCCTGCAAAAAACAAGCCATTATATGGCTAGATTGTCAAAAAAATAAAAAGTTCTGGTTCTTAGAAGAAGGGGAGGAAAAAAATAAAATGGAAAATCACCCAGGGGTGAAGAGGTTAAACAAAAAAAATATCCTGTGAAAGATTTAGGAAATGCAACAAATTTATCTACAAAGTCTCTGTTATCCTTGGCTATAATGTCTGTATAATCGTTTACTTCCTCCTCTGCCCAGAAGCTGTGGTATATCCGACCTGTTCCTGCATGGTCGGACACATCCATTACACAGGGGCACATTTACAAGAACATCTCAGGATATCCACTCCATGACCTTAAAGGGAACCTGTCAGGTGGTTTATGCCCCTCCAGCTATCACTGTCTGTAGCTGCAGCTTCATAACACTATTCTAATCATCCCTGTCTGAGCTCATAGTGTGATCTGAAAGGTGAAAGAAAAGCATTTATACACTTATATTTCAGTCCCCACCTTGGAGGAGGGGAACTGTCTGGCAGGATAATAGTTAGCCCACTTTTAACTTGGATAGCTAAAGGACCTGTGTGATGTAACGATCATGTGGCCATAGTGGGCGGAGCTAAGCCAGCAAACATATTATGTTCTATGAGAACTTAGCTCCGCTTATTGTAGTCACATGATTGTGACATCACATCAGGTCTCCCAACATGTTCTAGCACAAGGCTGAAATGTTAACTATTAACCTGCCAAACAGTCCCGTCCTCCAAGCTGGGGACTGACTGCCTCATTACATAAGAAAATGTAAGTGTATAAATGCTTTTTTTTCACCTTTCACAATATACTAGGAGCTCAGACAGGGATGATTAGACTAGTATTATAAAGCTGCAGGTACAGACAATGATAGCTGGGGAGGCATAAACTAGCTGACAGGTTCCCTTTAATGTGCTTCCTTTTGAGAAAATCCTTTGTTGCCTTGGCTGTATGTTTTGGGTCATTGTCTTGCTGGAAGACCAAGCCAACGACCCATTTTTAATGTCCTGGTGGAAGGAAGGAGGTTGTCACTCCAGCCTTGTGCAGGTCTAGGATCTTTTCCCTGACATCCTTAGAAACCTCATTGGTCTTGCCCATGTTGTAGAGGTGAGAGTCTGACTGATTAATTGTGTGTGGGGACAGGAGTCTTTTATACAGGTGACAATTTAAGACAGCTGGCTTTAATGCAAGTAACGAGTTGATTAGGAGCGTCTAAAGAGCCTGTTACATGGTACAATATCATTAACAATATCGTTGGGACGTCGTTGCGTCTGACACGTAGATACGACCAGCGATAAGTCGGCTGATCGTTGATTGTAGTTTTATGAACAGGACCATAAATCAGTCATCACTCGTTCGTTCAACTTGCAACATCGTTCTGTGTGATACCTTTCCATCGATCTTGTTTACGAGTTTGCCTATTCAGAAATGAAGCACGTAGGCGACCAAATGACCGCAAGTATTGTTTGCTTGTCACAGAATCGTTGCTGTGTCATTCAATATATCTGTACGTGTGACACCTCAGCAGCGATCAATGAACGACATTCAAGCGATCCAGGCCAAGTCGGATCGCTGGGACATTGAAGTGTGTAACGGGCCCTTAACTTGTCTATAGGAGCCAGAACTCTTCATAGTTGGTAGGGGATGAAATACTTATTTCTGTCTGCAAAATGCAAATATATTTTTATAATTTAGACAATGTGATTTTCTGGATTTTATTTTTGATATTCTATCTATCACTGTTAAAAATTAACCTACCCTTAAAGGGAACCTGTCACCCGATTTTAAGCCCCTACACTATCTCTAGCTGTCCCTACACCTTCCTAGCAGCTCCCTATCTCTCCCTTTCTTATCTAAAGTGTCCCTATTAAAGAAGTGTAAAATAAGATTAAACTTACTGCAGTCCCCGTAGTTAGGGGACTGGGTAGGCGTGGCCTCTGTTCCTTCCTCACTCCTCCGTGTGGTAATGCACGCCCGCTGGGCGGCATTATTGTGGGTCCTCTCTGCCCCCATTAACATTAATCCTCCGCCCTCTACACCTCTTTGCACCGGCCGGGCGTCACATCCGGCGCGGTGCATTATGGGCCGTCACGTGATCTGCCCTAGTGCATTCTGGGTCCGATCACGTGATCAGCCCCAGTGCATTATGGGATTGATCACGTGATCGGCCCCGGCTTCAATAAGCGCATTGCGCATGCGCGGAGCCGGGGCCGATCACGTGATCAAGCCCATAATGCACTGGGGCCGATCACGTGATCGGACCCAGAATGCACTAGGGCAGATCACGTGACGGCCCATAATGCACCGCGCCGGATGTGACGCCCGGCCGGTGCAAAGAGGTGTAGAGGGCGGAGGATTAATGTTAATGGGGGCAGAGAGGACCCACAATAATGCCGCCCAGCGGGGCGTGCATTACCACACGGAGGAGTGAGGAAGGAACAGAGGCCACGCCTACCCAGTCCCCTAACTACGGGGACTGCAGTAAGTTTAATCTTATTTTACACTTCTTTAATAGGGACACTTTAGATAAGAAAGGGAGAGATAGGGAGCTGCTAGGAAGGTGTAGGGACAGCTAGAGATAGTGTAGGAGCTTAAAATCGGGTGACAGGTTCCCTTTAAAATTATAGGCTGGTTCATGTCTTTGTCAGTGGGTAACCTTACAAAATCAGTAATGGCCACTTTACACGCGGCTACATTTCTAGCTTATCCACAGGTAACTTACTAGCTGCAGTGAAATCATGGAGACATGATTCCATTTGTACACAGCAGCAAGATAGAACCATGTCTCCATGATTTCACTGTAGCCAGTAAGTTACCTGTGGATAAGCTAGAAATGTAGCCGCGTGTAAAGTGGCCATCAGAGATCAAATACCTATTTACCCCCACTATATGTGGGTGTCCGTCACTTACCACTCTTACTGGGAAAAAAAGATCTTTTTGGTCAGGATCATTTCTAATATAATTTCTTCATATATACATGTGAGTACTATTAGGCTGCATTCAATCATTGGAGTTTTTGCCCACAATTGTAGCAAATAACGTATTGTTTTATCACAATTCTTCAAAATTAAAGAAAAATATGATATGTTTCTACCACATTCACCCAAACAATGATTTTGGATTTAAAGCCTCAAATCAATATCACAACTCAACTTTTTTTTTTATATTTTAAGATTATTATTCCCAATTATTCAGATGTGATTTATAGCAGGCTTCATGCCATCTCACATGAAACAAATTTGGATTAATAATACAAGTGCCAGAACACTGGAGTTGCTGCTTCACATTGATTATATGTTAGGTACAACACTATCAGCGGGTTAAACCGGTATTTGCTTGGATAATGACAGATGTTTAAGAGAAATGCAAGCTTTTGAATTTAACCAGGGTATGTAAATACTGTAACTTCCATTATTATTATTTTTCAGTTTGGTTAGTATTATAATAAAAACCCACAAAATTCCAAGGAAAAGGTGTCATAGCTGGGCCAGTCGTGACATGCAGTCTTCACAGCACACAGCCTTTCTTCAGCATGCACCTCTTTTCTTAGTTGTAAAATGGTCATTAGCTAACATGACATGATTTCCTTTACTTGTCAGCAAGTGGAAAACCAATACAAAACTACAGTATGTTTTAGACTAAATAGACTCTGTGCACACACGGCTCATATTTACCTTTCACATGAACTTCTCAATAAAAAGGACCCTGTATTTTTTACCAACCCCCCTTCCACCACTCAACTTCAGGAAAAGTCTTTAAGCAGAATTTGTGCCTTCAAAGAATATCACTATCTCGATCTGTGCCCTGATCAATCCTGAATGAACAAAACATCTCATTTCATACGTTATGGTCTTTTGCATATTACTATATATTACAGAAGGCTAAATATTTGGTAACAGTAGCAGTTGATAAACTGGCTAATTACATACATATAATGTAGCTCGAGCTTTCTCAGCCGGAAAAAAAACAAATAGAAAACTCCTCTTGCCTTCTTTAAAAATAAATGAAGCCCCCCATGAGCCACGAAAACGTAAGCTACCCAAACAATGAACTACTTGGTATAATTTTCAGCCCTATAATGAGAAGGTTGGGGCCATTAGAAGTTGCAGATTGTGAGGTAGCAGCGATAGTCAAGCACAATCGGAGGCAGCTCTTATTCACACCACACACAGTTTATTTGTCAGTCCAGGCGTTTACAGACCTCAGGGCTCCGGGACGCAGCCCGTACAGTCCTGTACACACTTGTACAAGTCTAAAAAAAACAAGACCACATGGCTGGACTGTGTTTTCCTGCACACAACCCCTGTCTCACAGCTCCTGCTGCTCTACTTCCTTGGCTTCAACTGAGACCTCACCCTTTGTTGCAGTCCAGGTTTAAACACATGCCTGGACCTGGGGATCCTCAAAGACCCGGAGTGGAGAGGATCTTGTAGGGATATGGAGCACATTCTGGGAGACACATAACGGCCAACACATATCACCCCGGTCAGTGTCTCACCTTCTCCTCCCCCTCCCTGTTCAAGCTTGTGGCGTTGAACACCAACCACGATACAAGGGCCCCTGGACAGGGCTTCCACATTGCCCTGCAACACCCATGCCCAGTGTTCCACAGTAAAACTGTAGTTCTGCAGGGAGAGGAACCACCGGGTGATTCTAGCGTTCCGCTCCTTGGTATTCCGCATCCAGACCAACGGGGAGTGGTCTGTTACCAAGTGAAACTGTCGTCCCAAAAGGCAATAGTGTAGGGATTCCAAGGCGCACTTTATGGCCCAGCACTCTTTTTCCACAACGCTATAGTTTCTTTCCGGTGTAATGAGCTACCTACTCAAGTAGGTGACAGGGTGTTCTTCCCAGTTTATCAATTGGGACAGCACCACTCCCAGCCCAACCTCAGAGGCATCCGTCTGCACAATAAACTCCTTCCGAAAGTTGGGATTGGCGAGAAAGGGTCGTCTGCGCAGTACCACCTTCAGGGCCAGGAAGGATTCCTCAGCCTGCAAATTCCAGCGCACCATGACGGACTTCTTTCCTTTCAGAAGATCCGTCAATGGGGCCAACAGTCCAGCAAAATTGGGGATGAACCGCCGATAGTACCCTATGATGCCTAGAAAAGCCCTTACTTGCTTCGTGGTAAGTGGTCAAGGCCATTTCTGGATTGCCTTGATCTTATTGATTTGGGGCTTAATTACCCCTTGGCCCAATGTAACAAGCTTCCGTGAGTCCCAATGTGCACTTTTTTGGATTAACTGTTAGACCGGCAGTTCTAAGCAAATCCACCACTGCTTGTACCTGAACCAAGTGGGTCTGCTACTCGGTGCTGTAAATTATGAGGTCATCCAGGTACACTGATGCATACGTCTATTGTGGTTCCAACACTGTCCACCAGCCTCTGGAACGTGGCCGGAGCCCCATGTAACCGAAAAGGCAAGACGACCTAGTGATGGAGACCTTCAGGTGTAACAAAAGTGTTCTTTTCCTTTGCTGACTCCGTCAGTGGCACCTGCCAGTAGCCTTTGGTCAGCTCGAGCGTTGTGAAAAACCGCGCTTGTTCCAGCCTCTCAATCAGCTCGTTCACCCTGGTCATGCAATAAAGATCAAATTTGGATGCTTCATTTAAACTCCTGAAGTCGTTACAAAACCGTAACGATCCATCAGGTTTTGGGATCAGTATAATGGGGCTGGCTCATTCGCTCCTGGACTTCCCAATCACTCCTAGGTGAAGCATTTTTTTCACCTCCTGCCACTGTAACCGGAGGCAGGCGACCTGAAGAGGCTATGTCCGGGGGTAGAACAGCCACCATGCATTTGCTGTCTTTCCATGGTTTCAACAGGTTTATATGGTATATATGTTCCAGTTACCTCCTACCTGGTTGAAACACCTTGTAGTTTACCACCCCAACCTTTTCCCGTTTTTCATTGGGACCCTGCTACTTAGCTAAGAACTTGCTTTCTGCGGTGGGGATCAACACTAACACGCGATCCCCCGGGGTTAAAGGACCCGACGGTGGCCTGTTTATTGTACCAAGCGCTTTGAGCTGCCTGGGCATCTTGCAGATGTTCCTACACAATTGGCATGACAGCAGCGATTCGGTCCTGCAAACCCATGATGTGCTCAATTACGCTTTTATGGGGGGTGGGCTCATGCTCCCAAGTCTCTTTAGCTACGTCCAGCAGCCCCCGGGGAGGACAACCATACAACAAATCAAATGGCGAAAACCCCATTGACGACTGCGGCACCTCACATTAAATAAGGGAGCAACATATGTCCTTCCTGTCCTTAGAGACCACCCTTTTGAGCATAGTTTTCAGGGTTTTATTAAACCGCTCCACCAGACCATCGGTTTGAGGGTGGTACACCGACGTACGCAGCTGCTTAATCTGGAGAAGTTTGCACAGCTCTTTGGTGATCTTGGACATGAATGGGGTCCCCTGATCCGTAAGGATCTCCTTGGGCAACCCCACCTGACAGAATACGGCAAACAACTCCCGAGCAATAAGCTCAGCTGCAGTATATGTCTGACAGGTACCACCTCTGGGTAACGGCGTAATCGACTATTACCAGGATATGTTGGTGCCCTCAGGCAGACTTTACAATTGGTCCTACCAGATCCATGGCTATTCGCTCAAAAGGTACCTCTATAATAGGAAAAGGTACATAGGGACTGCGGAAATGAGCCACGGGTGCGGTTCTCTGACATTCCGGACAGGATTCGCAAAACCTTTTTACCTCCCCGACGACCCCTGGCCAAAAAAAAATGCTGCAAAAGTCACTCCTGTGTTCTTTTAACCCGCAGTTGGCTGCTCATTAAGTGTTTATTAGCCAACTCTAGGGCCTGCCAGCGATATGGCTGTGGTATTAACAGCTGCTCCACTATATCCCCCCATATTCTATCCACTTGATAGAGTAGATCCCTCTTGAGGGCAAAATGGGGGAACCTCACCTCGGAACTGGGCGTTTGCACCACCTCATCAATTACCGTCACCCTACTTTGGGCATGGACCAACGTAGGATCCTGAAGTTGGGCTGTCCTGAAATTATTCGGAGACACCTCTAGCTCTGGGACTGGCTCAACTGTCTCGAGCTCTCCTGCCATTACCTCTAGGGGAGACCTGTTGGGTGTACACTCTGTCCCTATATTGGTGACCCCTATGGCAGGTATCCCAGACTCGGAACCTTCGGGCTCAGGGCCCGAACCGTCCATTACCTGAGGAAGATTGGATTGCTTCCTGCTTAGTGTCCAGAAAAGAGGCAGATCCCTCCCCAAGATCACATCACAGGGAAGTATTTTCATCACCTCCTCTTCGTGTTGCACCTGCCCACGCGAGGTAGTGATGGTAACCATCTCTGTAGGGTATTCCCGGAGGTCCCCATGAATACAGAGTACCCCCACTGTACGACCGGTGGGTTTTATCCCAGGGACCAGGGATGCACGAGGGTCACCAAGTTCCCTGAATCCAACAAGCCCGTTGGGTGGTACTTATTAACCTGTACTTGGCACAAAGGTGGTTCAGTCTCCGGTTTAACAATATCCGCTATACACACAATCTGGGCATACAATGAACCCCGGCGGGTATACCCGCAGTCCATGGGCTCAGTGGTAAGTGGACACTGGGTCCCCGTATGTCCCAGTCCTTGGCATCGCCAACAGCTCATAGTGGGGGTAAATCCTTTTGAGGGGTGCCGTTTAGGGAACATGGGCTTTTGGCCCTCTTTAAGGTGGGGTGTGGTCTCGACTGGGTCTGGTGTGGAGTCCAACGCAGGACTTGGTTGGGGGTCTTTAACGGCTGGCCTGGTGGATGTGGACCGATGGGCTGCACACAAAGTTCCAGTGTCCTGGATCAAGTCTTGTGTTGGCATATGTAGCTCCAAACACACCAATTGATCAAGGGAACTCAGGTCACCTTGTCACACCCACCATTGAATGGGGACGGGCAGAGTGCGAACAAACCGGTCAACCACCACCCTCCTACCATCTGCGCTGGGCTCAAAACCTCAGGCTGCAACCACTTCTTCACCAGGTGCAGTAAGTCATATGCCTGTGACCGTACCGGTTTTCCTTCCTCACAGGACCACTGGCTTACCCGCTGAGCCCTTACATATGTGTTAACCCAAAGTCGGGCAAGGTTCTCACCTTTTAGGGACCCGTAGCTCCTGGCATCTTCTGTGCAGAGATCAAGGTAGGCTTTTTGGGGCTCTCAAGTTAAATACGATTCCAACACCTCAGCCCACTGTTTCGGTGGCAGTTTCTCCTGCTTTGCGGTACTCTTAAATATTATCTGGAATACTTCCACATCTTCCCCCGGGTCATCTTTTGCATCTTTTACCGCTTTTCAGTTGCTGGAGTCATCACCTTTGCCTCAGGGTGGGGTGGTTGTCCTCGTACGGAGTACCTCGGTCAGGAGTTCCTGCTGCTGTTGCAGTTGCTGTAGCGAAAGTTTATTTGTCTCCTGTTGTACGAGCTGCTGTTGCTGCTGGGCCTGCACCAGGTGCTTAATCAGGTCCTCCATGGTAGTCGCAGGTGTAAATCTTAGTTTGGCAGGCTTAACAATGGACATATGTTAACGGAGTGTGCCTCGTTGCTGCTAGCAACCAGGTTGCTATGCCCGCATTGTCCACTATATGTGAGGTAGCAGCGTTAGTCAAGCACGACGGGAGGCAGTGACCCAGGCTCTTATTCACATCACACACAGTTTATTTGCCAGTCCAGGCGATACTAGACCTCAGGGTTCCGGGACGCAGCTCGTACAATCCTGTACACACTTGTATAAGTCCAAAAAAACAAGATCACACGGCTGGACTGTGTTTTCCTGCACACAGCCCCTGTCTCACAGCTCCTGCTGCTCTGCCTCCTTGGTTTCAACTGAGACTTCACCCTGTGTTGCAGTCCAGGTTTAAACACATGCCTGGACCTGGGGATCCTCAAAGACCCAGAGTGGAGGCGATCTTATAGGAATTTGGAGCACATTCTGGGAGACACATAACGGCCGCCACACGTCACCCCAGTTACTCCCTCACAAGATGCATCCCACAACGTTTTGGTGGGACATAAAATTACTTTGTCCGAGAATCTGATGGTAGTAAAGAAAAGTCTACTTGCTGTATAAATTAAAGGTAACAAATCATGGCTAGGAATGCCATTTAGTTAGATGTAGGGCTAATCGGCAGGTAAATGGCATTAAACCATGCCTGGTTACATTCCTGGGGCAGCGGCTACAGGGAGAAAATTCAATTTTGTTCTCCCTGTTGCTATTTACTTCCAATCATTGGGGCAGTGTAGGGAGCTATAAATGTCACCACTCACTTCATAGTGAGCTTATTATAATCACTACCTGGCACCTTGTTTAACAGCCTGCCTTGCCTCTGCGCACACACACCCTGCACGGTAACATGTGCACACACACACTGCACACAAAGCTGTCAGGCTATGTGCAGCCGTTATCAGCGAAAACCGCTGATGTGAAAGGGGCCTTACATATGTTTTGTTACACAAATTTAATTCCTTTGTGTGTATTAGAACAACACAAAACAAAATAAGAAAAAAAAGGCAAATTGGACAGAATTTCACACAAAACCCCAAAAATGGGCTGGACAAAACGGTGGGTAAACAACTATGTTTCAAGCATGTGATGCTAATTTAAATTCATCTGTTGCAAGTAACACGTGTGGGCAATATGAAAATCCCAACTGAAACCAGATAAAATCTTTGCATTGTGTGTTAGTTAAGTTGAGTTGAGAACCAAAATTGTTGAAAAATAGCAACAATCTCAAGGTTACAAGTCCAACTTTTTGATGTTTCTTTGTCCATGGTGCATGACACATTTATGAGGTTTACAACCCACGACACAGTATCTAATCTCCATAGAATGGCCAGCAGAGAAAAACTGATGAAACGTTGAAACGCAGTATATTCCCGATGGTGGTTATGCAGCTTCAATCAAATTCCAAAGAATTTCAAGCTGTTTTGCAGGTTCAGGGTGCATCAGTGTCAGCGTGAACTATCTGTTGACATTTTAATTAAATAAAATGCTATAGTTGAAGACACAGGAAAATTCCACTGCTGACAGACATAAAAAAGCTAGAATGCAGTTTGCCAAAATGTACATGACCAAGCTAAAATCTTTCTTGGAAAGTGTCTTGTGGACAGATGAGACCAAGAAAGAGATTTTTAGTAAAGCGTATCATTTTGTTGTTTACTGAAAACAAAATGTGGCCTACAGAGCAAAGAACACAGTACCTACAGTCAAATATGGTGGAGGTTCAAAAATGTTTGACCCAAAACATACTTCAAGAAGCAAAGAAATGGATGGAAATAAAGTGTGGAGAGTTCTCAAGTGGCCAACAATGAGTACAGATCTTATTCCCATTGTACACCTATGGAGTGATCTTAAAATTGCTGTTGGGAGAAGGCACCCTTTAAATATGAGAGACCTGAAACAGTTTGCAATCAAAGAGTAGTCCAAATTCCAATTGAGATGGCTTAAGGCCCGTTTTACACACACCAACTTTTGTGACCAACTTCTGAACAGATCTCTGGTTGCAGTGAAATCATGGACACATTGTTCCATTTTGTGACTTTGTACAATGAAACAATGTGTCCATGATTTCACTGCAACCAGAGATCTGTTCAGAAGTTGGTCACAGAAGTTGGTGTGTGTAAAGCGGCCCTAAGGCATGTGCAAGTTGAGTATTTGGTACAGAAATTTTCTGCACCAAATCTGCATCTCCTAGTAGAAAAATGAACAAATAAACGCAGTGCATTTTTCATGCATTTATGCTGAGTTTTTGCATGCATTTCGGGTGCGTTTTTGCCTGCTTATTTTTGCATGCATTTTACCATTAGATCAATCAAAACGGAGCTGGGGAGAGAAGAGAGTGACAGAGTGTGAGAGAGAAAGAACCAACAATTTTGTATAGCCCATTTTTGGAGCCTTGTGCAAAATTATATCCATTTTTGCCTTTTTTTTTCTCTGTTGTTCCAATACATGAAAAAGAAGTAGACTTGGGCATAACAAAACATGAAATTGCAACAATTTTCTGGAAGAAGACTTAATTTTCGGGAAAATTTCAAGGGTGCCAACATTTTCAGGCATGACTGTAAATGTATTATATTTTTGCATGTACTGTATGTACTTAAGTTCTTGGATAATAAAACATGAGAATATACTATTAGAAAATACTATTAAAACCAGCTGTCATGGCGAATTCACACTGTAAAAATGTTTAGTAAGATGTTGAAGAAGGGATAGTTCATGGATGCAAAGTGAGGCCATATTTCATCTTTGGCTTTTTGTTGCCTCAAGCACTGTAAGTGAATGTGTTAGGGTATGTGCCCACAGGACGTTTTTCTAGCAGTCCTGAACACAGCAAAACCGGTCCTGGTTTCAAGGATCTTAGAGTCCTTGCCAGGAGATTTGCTGCGGTCAGGTTCTGCATTTTTATTGTGTTTTTCGCGCGTTTTTTCTGCATTTTTGATGCTGCATTTTTCCAGCAGTTTTGCCATTGTCTGCAGCAAAATCGGAGGAAAAATAGAACATGTCAATTCTCTCCAATCCACAGCAAAACCGCAGGGATTTAACAGTTCTTGACACTTGCAAAAGCAATGTGTGTGCACAGTGTTTCTGTAAAACACATTGATTTTGCTGGGAATCCAAACGCAGGAACAAATTAGCATACATTACCATAAATCCAATGGTAAACTGCATGCAGAAACCGCAGCAAAAACGCTGTAAAAACATGCGGTGGGCACATACCCTTAGACGTCCAGGAAGTCGTTTAGATGTTAGGAAGACATCAATACCGCAGCCGTGAATTGTCTACAGATCGGCTATCTAGAAGCCATATCAGTGGTCATTTAATAGCTTGTTTAGACAGGAGACCTTACCTCTATGACCACAGAACAACCAATAATACAATAATTTCGTTCTCATTGTTCTTTGCAGCACATGTTCTATTTATACAGGATGATATGCTGCCGCAAACAATTTTTAAGCAACCTTGAAGCTTTTTTACCTAATGAACAAGCATTCTGCTTGTTTGTTAGGTGACTTGTGGCTGTTAAAACAGGTTGATAATCTGTAAACGAGTGTTAAGGCCACTTCACACGCTAGGATATCGTTAACGATATTGTTGAAACATCACAGATTTGTGATCATTCAAACGATATTGTTTGTGCGTCGTTGCATGTAAACGAACAATGTAGGAAGGAAAAACCATTAGAACGGTCATCAAAAATTTGAGATTCGGACCTCAAATCTGTCACTTGTCGTCCAATTAATGTCATGGGAAGAAGCAACATCGTTTATTGTGAAACCTTTTTGAACGATGTCGTTCATATTTCGCCTTTTCCTGCCGCTTTGTAAAGTCGTTCAAACGTTCTTCTCCAAATAGCTGGAGCGTTGCCAAATTTAAAATCGTTACCGATATCCTTGCGTGTGACAATGCACTAATGATGTCAGAAGGATCGCGGTCATGTGACATAGCTGACGATATCGTTCACCTATATCCTAGCGTGTGAAGCGGCCTTTACTAGGAACATTTGCTCTCAATTATTGGCTTGTGTAAATTGTACTAGAATTATAAAGTATTTAGCTTGATAAATGTGCCCTAACTACCCTGTTTCCCCGAAAATAAGTCACCTCCAAATATAAGTCAGGGCAGGGCTGGCGCAGAATTTTCCAATATAAGTCATACCCCGATTATAAGACAGGGTGACTTATTTTCGGGGAATATAAGACAGGGTACCGCTAAAGTGCCATTTTTGCCCATTGCATGTTTTACCTGTGCCCCCGCTGTCCCACTGGCCCCGCTGTCCTCCATGGGCTCCCCTCTGCCCTCAGGTGCAGCCGCAGGTCCGCTGTCCCCCGTGGGCTCCCCTCTGCCCTCAGGTGCCGCAGGTAACCCCGAGGGCATAGGGTTAATCTTGTGCGCCTGTCGCCCCGGCCTGACGTCACCGCTGCCGGCAGGAGCTTCTGATTGGCCAGCGGCTCCCCAGCATCTCGAGCGCTGATTGGCTCAGCAGCTCGAGTGCTGATTGGCCAGAAGCTCCTGCATGAAGAAGCATCTGGACAACGCCCTGCACCGCGGAGGAATCCATAGCCCGAGGCCGCCATTACCCTAAAAAGTAAGGATGTTTCCTTGCCGACTTGCCCATTAAAACAGCAATTCCGCCGCACAGCCGACTTGCGGCAGGTCCCCATACAATGTACGGTACTGTATGGGACACTTGCGGCAAGGTGCGGTTACCGCACCTTTGCCGCACATTGCCGCAAGTGTCCCATACAGTACCGTACATTGTATGGGGACCTGCCGCAAGTGTGCCGCAAGTCGGCTGTGCGGCGGAATTGCGGTTTTAACGGTACTATGCTGGGGGCTGCAGTGGCATACTGTATGGGGCTGGGACTTTTCATTTTTGTCATTTTTTTTTTTTAAATATAAGTCATACCCCGAATATAAGACAGGGTGGGACTTTTGGGGGTAAAATTAATATAAGACACTGTCTTATATTCGGGGAAACACGGTATACATAATTTTGCTAACATTTCTCTATGGATACTAGGAAAGCAGCATGCTATAATACCTTGAAGTATGCCGACATGTACTATCATTAATTTATTTTATTTTTTCCTAAAGGGGTTGTCCAGGCTGAACGGAAAGATTCAGCGCACTAACATGATTAAGCATTCAACCATTCATGTGGATGGATGGTCAAATACCAACTGGTCTGATCTGGCTTCTCTCAATAGAAAAGAATTGAGCTAAGTGCAGGCGTTTAGTGGGTATGTGACTTCAACTGTACATATCATATACATGTGGTCACGTGATCTCTCACCCTCATGAGAAATACAGGATAATCTTGAGAGAGTGTGCCCATTGCATCTTCCTTTCAGACAACCCTCTCTAAAGATGCAATGACGCAATATGTCTCATGAAATTAAAGGGACCCTGTCACCTAGATTTAAGGCCCTACACTATCACTAGCTGTCCCTACACCTTCCTAGCTGCTCCCTATCTATCCCTATCTGAGCTAAAGGTGCCCTATAAAACATCTGAAAAATAACTTATAACTTACAGAAGTCCCTGAGGCTGGGGACTGAAAAGGCGGCGTCAGGGTCCATTCAACACTCCTCCATGGTGTATCGCACGCCCCGCTGGGCGACATTATTCTTTATTCCTCGCCGCCCCTCTATTTGGAATCTCCCGCCCTCTGTACATGTAGTATGCACCAGCCGCGACGTCACAATCGGTGCGGTGCATTATGGGGCCGGTCACATGATCAGCCCTAGTGCATTGTGGGGCCGATCACGTGATCGGCCCGGCTTCAATAAGCGCATGCGCGGAGCCGGGCCGATCATGTGATCGGTCCCACAATGCACTAGGGCTGATCACGTGACCGGTCCCATAATGCACCGCGCCGATTGTGACGTCGTGGCCGGTGCATACTATATGTACAGAGGGCGGGAGATTCCAAATAGAGGGGCGGCAATGAAGAAAGAATAATGCCGCCCAGTGGGGCATACGCTGCACCATGGAGGAGTGTTGAATGGGCCCTGGCGCCGCCTTTTCAGTCCCCAGCCTCAGGGACTTCTGTAAGTTATAAGTTATTTTTCAGATGTTTTATAGGGCACCTTTAGCTCAGATAGGGATAGATAGGGAGCAGCTAGGAAGGTGTTGGGACAGCTAGTGATAGAGTAGAGCCTTAACTCTAGGTGACAGGTTCCCTTTAAAGAAAGATATGGATCAGTTTATAAAGAAATCCCCACATGTTATTTGTATGGGTTTTCAGCCAAATTGTGTACACAGGATTTAGAAAATTCCTTTTACCGTGTAACTGCAATGAAATACAACAAAGACTTAGCTGAAAATGTAGATGTAGGCTAAATGCAAACTATATATTTTGCTGTGATTTTTACATACGATAATGAGATGTCAGGATTAACTTAGCCTTAGGACTCATGAACATTGTGGCATTATGCCTCTGTTTTCTATGGCGTAATTGTAGAGCTGCAGTATAGGTGTACAAGACTTCTACTAGATTTGATACTCTATGGGCTTTCTGCATATCTCTGATTTAAATCTGGAGGCATACAGAGATTTCTTTCCATTGGATCCTGTACTAAACCTTCAGAAAAACAATTGTGGCATGTTCCACTAGATGTTATATGTACAGATGCAGCGGTATTAGGTAAAAATACACATTTGTATATTTAACACCTTGGCACTGGTACTGCAATTCAGGGGTTGTATGTGCGAAAACACGCTCCATCCAAAATGCCACTAAT
Source organism: Allobates femoralis (assembly GCA_033576535.1). Taxonomy (NCBI): domain Eukaryota; kingdom Metazoa; phylum Chordata; class Amphibia; order Anura; family Aromobatidae; genus Allobates; species Allobates femoralis. The sequence continues at coordinate 194,717,280 of JARQOC010000001.1, forward strand.
CCGGATCATGGGCACTCACCCTAAATGCTTTCTCAGATCTGCAGAATGTCGATTTCTTTAGTGTTATTGGGCCAGTATTTACACATTCTAATGAGTCAGAAATAAACAAGTAAGGGCCCTTTCACATCAGCGTTTTTTTCAAATCGCGGCAGATGCGGTGAAAAAACCGCATCTGCCGCAATTACCGCATACCGGCTGCACTTGCGGCACGGTTGCAGCGCGGTTGCGGTAAACGCCATAAAATGTATAGGCGGACTTGCGGCAAGTGCGGTTTTGGCACTTGCGGCAGGTGCGGCTGCAAAAAAAAAAATGCTGTCAGCCGCGGTTTTTTTCGCGGCCGCACCTGCCGCAAGTGCCAAAACCGCACTTGCCGCAAGTCCGCCTATACCTTGTATGGCGTTTACCGCAACCGCGCTGCAACCGTGCCGCAAGTGCAGCCGGTATGCGGTAATCGCGGCAGATGCGGTTTTTTCACCGCATCTGCCACGATTTGAAAAAAGCGCTGATGTGAAAGGGCCCTAAGAATACATAAAAATGCACACAAAAAATAACGCAAAAATATGTGTGTCAACTCTGGTAATTAAAGCAGTAACATCTGATGCAAATACTATGAATGTGCACATACCCATGCTTAGAAAATGTTATATTTTTTTGGAGAGGTGCACTAAAGCCAGCAAATCTCTGCCTTGTGCATAATGCTATAATGTGTTCCTTGGATAATTTAAATATTGAATAAAGACTAAATTGTAGCTGACAAAAGTGAAAATGATTAAAAACGTTACAAGTAATAAAAGCCCATGGTAACCTAAAGCACCATAAACAATTCAACAATATAATTAGTAGCCATCGGCACATTTCGTCTGAATGCGTCTTTATATGTCTCCTTAGTATAGTATGTCTATGGCACAGTAATTGTCCCTCCCAATCAAGGAATGATTCAGCATGTTGGAGGGGTTCTCATGCTCAGCAAAGCTAGAAGTAGGCATGTTCAGGGTGATACAACCAGAAGTCTTGCTAAACACATTTCCTGGCCTTTACTATTTCATCTTATCGTGTGCCAAACCACTACAGCCGTATTAAACCATTCTGTAGTACAGACTGACATAGCAATTACCCCACTGCAAAGACAGTACATTTTTTACAATTGACATGAATCTGTTATAGGTATCCTACATGGCAATGCAAGTACACTGGTACTTATTTCTTAGGGGCTTCAGTCATTCTGAGTTTCAAAAAAATAAATTATTTCTATTGTTATTTTACACCTTCTAGAAATAGCATTTCATCGTAACTTTAACTGCTGGAGATTAGAACTGCTGAGTATTACTGAGGTTCAAATATTGGTCAAAATAAGATGATAGGGGAGGACGTGGTTGGCATTCGTTCTGCTCCATGAGGAATGTTATGAAATGGCCAACAATCCAATGGATGAAGAGCCCTGTCAGCAGACGACATTCAGCTTTAGTGCTCATACCACACCCTAGAGAAACATGGGGCATTCTTGGAACTGTGCCAACAAGGCATGGTCATTAGGGACTGCAAGGAATTTGTTGCTTGAAATCCCAATAGTGGCATTTGGAAACTGATACCATGTGGACTTCTTTAACTCGCATGCCTCTTAGCGACCATGCAACACAAACAGTTTATTTAATGCTGGTTAGTGGAACAGGAAATAACAAGTATACAGATCTGTATTATCCACTTCTCAAGACGTTATGGACATAAAATTTTACAGCCAGTTGTATTTATCAGAACATATTTGAAAAAAAAATCTGGTAGTTAAGAAGTATTAAAATTAAGTAAATGTAACCTCAGATTAACACCAAAGCATGAGAAATTACTCAATTTGTTTACTTATTAAAAAGTAGGCCAAAAAAAGCAGTGTGCAAAATTAAAGGGGTGGGCCGAAGGCCAAAGTAATATTCATCTAAATTAATCTAATTCATTCACCTAAATCCCTACCTGTTTAGTGTCGTAATCTCATTTCTAATTAAAAATTCCCTACTGTTCTCTAACTACGCTACCTAACAGCTAGTGTATTTTTTTTTCCTACTTTCTCTCTGATGACACTTTGAGAATCTCAATGCTTGTTGGCCTACTGTAACAAAGAGCCAACAGAGGATGTAAACCCTGCCACAGTCTCTGCCCCCTCCTTGAAATGAAAAATCATAGTGATGCTCGTTACAGGGACTGGGCTAATCCCTGCATGATATGCACAATGACTGCATTCTCTCTGTTGCTGTCTCAAATCAGTAGTAATAAGATGGCAACAGAGCAGAATGCAATGTTAGTGCATGATATCAGGATACCCGGTGAGCATAGATCAGCCTCATCTGCGCAAGTGACATCACTAGTCTATGCACACTGGGTATTCTGCCAATGCACATCGGACAATCCCTTTAAAGAGGACCTGTCACCCCCCTAGTGCTATGCTAACTGAATGCAGCACTGAATCCAGCATTTGTGTCTGCTGCATTCAGGGAAGGGGTCCTTCATGTTTACAGCACCCCTGTAAATTGTTAAAAAGACTGTATAAAGTGTAGAGATAAGGAGTCCGGAGGGACTTACTCAGTAATGAGTCATCACTGTTGCTGCTGTCCTCCCTGCCTCCAGTCCTCTCTGTGCTGCCTTCAGCCCTCAGCGATGACACATACAGGGGGCGGGGAGGACACCGCAGCAGTGATGACTCATTACTGAGTAAGTCTCTCCGGACTCCTTATCTGTACACTTTATAAAGACTTTTTAACAACTTACAGGGGGACTAGAGAAATGGGGGACCCCTTCCCTGAATGCAGCAGACACGCTTCATTTAGTGCTGCATTCAGTTAGCATAGCACCAGGGGGGTGACAGGTCCTCTTTAAAAGTGGCACAGTGTAATGTGTTGTTCATCTGAGGTTGTATTTACCCAATTTTCAAGGGTTTTCCTTTTTAAAAGAAGGTGACCTCAAAGGATTTCTGGAAAGTAAAATGACAACACCACCCAACCCTGCTTCCAGCTGCTCCTCCACTCGCTGTGTTTTGGCTACAGTGGTGACATCATGTTAACACCTTACATTACATCTTCAGTCAATCACTAAGCACAACAGCTACAAATCTCAGCCTTAGCACATTTAATGCAGCAGTGATGTCATGTTGACATCTCACATCACCAATGAAGCCTAAACACAGAGACCAGCGTTTGGTTGAATATCCACTAGATATCTGAATCATGTAGCAATTTCAGATATCCAGTGGCATTGAGGTTTCCATTGATGAAGAATGGCCCCACTATCTTTGTACCCCATATATCACACCATACCATTCATTTTTGTATTCCAATAGTCTTGGAGGGATCTATCCACTGTGGGTTAGTGTCAGACCAATAGCAGTGGTTTGTTTGTTAACTTCACCATTCACAAAATAGTTTACCTCATCACTCATCTGAAGGCAATTGTCTATGATGTGAATGCTATCAGTCAGTCAAGAGTGGGAGAAGAGGGTTGCATTGACAATCCAGCACAATGGGCAGCACTTTGAACACATTTTATAAGTGGTCATAAATTTGTAAATAACTCATGAAAGAATAAAGTTAAAGCTGGATCCAAAATGGCTGATTTCAAAATGGCCACCATGGTTACCACCCATCTACAAAAGTTTCCCCCCTCCCATACTAATGTGCCACAATCAGGAAGTTGATATCACCAACCACTCCCATTTTATTTAGGTGCATCCATATAAATGGCCCACCCTGTATATATAATAATAATAATAATAATAATAATAATAATAATAATAATAATAATAATAATAAAATAAAAAATATATATATATATATATATATTCATTCATATAGCCTCTGGCAGTATGTTTAGGATTGTTGTCCTGCTGTAAAGTTTCAAGTCTTTTGACTTGACTGTTAGGTCCAGTCTCAAGTCTTTTGCAGCCTCTAACATGTTTTCTTTCAGGATTGCAATGCATTTAGGTCCATTCATCTTCCCTTCAACTCTGACCAGCTTCCCTGTTAATGCTGCGGATAATAGCACAGCATGATGCTGACACCATCGTGACTGACGGTTAGGATGGTGTTTAGAGGCTGATTTGCAGTGTTAGTTTTCCATCACACAAAGCATGTATTTAGTCCAAATAGTTCTACTTTGGTCTTATCTGACCAGCACTCCTCCTTCCACATACTAGATGTGTCCTCTAGTTAGCCATTCATTTTTCTTCAATTTGTAAAAAATCCATTTCTGCTTACAGGATGTTGCAAATGGAAGATAAATAGCAATCAGTTAACAGAGCTGTTTTCCCATTAACTCCAATGAACAATTGTACAAAAACAATGTATCTTGTAAAAATAATTTTATTCTAAAACAGAGACAAGGGTTGAGTTTGAACAACTTTTTTTGCCAAAAGATTGCTGCTGGATTTGTTTTAATGGATTATAACTGCTAAAGACGTGAAAGCTACCACTTCGGGGATAGTTTTAAAAGAATCTTTTATTTTATTCTTTTTAAAAATGACTGGTCAAGTCTAACATAGTGTACAAAGAGTGAACAAACAGGTGTATTATACAAATTCGCTGAAGGACAACAGCACATAACAATACATGTACCCCTTCCTCTCCCTATGTTTGCAAACTACCTGTCAGTGGAGGTAAATCACCCTAAAGTTTCGGGTGCCCCCACTCCACGGCGGCTCGCCCTATGATAGCCCTAGATACTACGGGTATCAAAAATAGCAACAATAGAAAGTTGTCAGAGGATGCATACAATATGTCTGGGTAACAACAGGACACAGAATCGGGCCAGGGTCAACTTAACTCAAATAGTCTCCCTAGTCCTTTGATTCCACGCTGGTCCACAGTGCATTCACGTTCTTCCTTCAGTTGTGACGTTAAAAGAAACGTTAATGAATCTCCATTGTTTCCATCTTACGCGTTTCGCCTCAGAAATTCAAGATGAGGCTCATCAGAGATCTTTTTGGAGTTTCACAAAAATTGCCTGTCACTCTTTTTTCACGAGACAAAGAATAAATCAAGATATTGTATCGCTTCAAAAGAGGGGTCCCAGAATCGGGGTCACGGGGGTGCATTCACTAACTCCCGGAGACAGTGTATACAGTGGTGGGCATCCAGCTACTGTTAAAGTCATGGACACTCAGGTTTCATATCAACCATATTAATGTAGGGTAGAAGAAAACCATTTCCCTTATATACTGGAAATTACCAGAGAAGAAGATACTTCAGGCCCATAAGCCTCCCATAGAGCTAAAGTGACTCCATATGTGTCTGATTCCAGGGTGAAGTGTCCAGGCTGGACAGGCAATTTTTGTGAAACTCCAAAAAGATCTCTGATGAGCCTCATCTTGAATTTCTGAGGCGAAACGCGTAAGATGGAAACAATGGAGATTCATTAACGTTTCTTTTAACGTCACAACTGAAGGAAGAACGTGAATGCACTGTGGACCAGCGTGGAATCAAAGGACTAGGGAGACTATTTGAGTTAAGTTGACCCTGGCCCGATTCTGTGTCCTGTTGTTACCCAGACATATTGTATGCATCCTCTGACAACTTTCTATTGTTGCTATTTTTGATACCCGTAGTATCTAGGGCTATCATAGGGCGAGCCGCCGTGGAGTGGGGGCACCCGAAACTTTAGGGTGATTTACCTCCACTGACAGGTAGTTTGCAAACATAGGGAGAGGAAGGGGTACATGTATTGTTATGTGCTGTTGTCCTTCAGCGAATTTGTATAATACACCTGTTTGTTCACTCTTTGTACACTATGTTAGACTTGACCAGTCATTTTTAAAAAGAATAAAATAAAAGATTCTTTTAAAACTATCCCCGAAGTGGTAGCTTTCACGTCTTTAGCAGCTAAAATAAATCTACCTCACTCTCCTATAAATCTAATTATATGGATTATAACTGGAAATGTGAACTTAGGCTGGTTTCACACTGCATATTTTTTCCTGTCCATGGGACACTACATTTTGTAGGATCCCACGGTCAGGAACGGATCCGATTTGGCCCCCATGTTATCCTATGGGGGTCGGATCGGATTTGGCCTAATTGCCATCCGATTTTGTGGGATCCGATTTGTGTCCGATTTTTTGCTTCACCCAAAATCGGAGACTGCTCCGATTTTGGTCACAGAAAAAAATCAGATACCACAAAATCGGATGGCAATTAGGCCAAATCCGATCCGTGTCCTTTAACATGAGGGCCTATGAGCGCAGGTCCAACCCTTCTAATTACACTTCTGCAATGTATAATATACATTGCAGAAGTGTGATTAAAGGGATCCTGTCACCTCCAAAATGCCTCCTAAGCTATCAAAACATGTCCCTGCAGCATCCTATCACTAATCTCACACTCCTTTTGTCTCCTAAAAGCATCCTGTGAAAGTGCATAAAAAGTTTTAATACTTACTCAATAGTGATTATAATTAGCAGGGGCTATATTCTTTAGCCCCTAGGGCATGTTGTTTTGCAGCCTGAATGATCCAGCCTCTCTCTGTCTGAGCTGCTGTGATGTGGAGCTGAAGGCAGGACTAATGATTTGCATTCTGTGAGTGATAGAGAGGGGGAGGGTAAAGCCTGCACAAGCAGAGCAAACAGACAGAGAGAGGGTGGATCCTGGAGCCTGCAAAACAACATGCCCTGGGGACTAAAGAATATAGCCCCTGCTAATTATAATCACTAATGAGTGAGTATTAAAACGTTTTTATGCACATTCACAGCTTGATTTTAGGAGACAAAAGGAGTGTGAGATTAGTGATAGGATGCTGCAAGGACATGTTTTGGTAGCTTAGGAGGTGTTTTGGAGGTGACAGGATCCCTTTAAGTAAAAGAAAGTTAAAATTAAAAAAACACTATGCTCACCTATCCTGTATCCACTGCTGCCTTCCAGCAAGGTCCGGGTGCTTACAGGATCTGTGATGATGTCACAAGCCAATCAGCTGATTGGGTCACATGACGGCAGTTACCGAGGTCATCTGAACCGATGATGCTCCGGGTTGTGACATCAGCACAGGTACTGTAAGCACCCAGACCTTGCTGGAAGGCAGCGGTGGATAGAGGATAGCTGAGTTTTTTTTTTATTAATTGTAACTTTCTTTTACTTAAAGGGATCCTGTCACCTCCAAAACACCTCCTAAGCTACCAAAACATGTCCTTGCAGCATCCCATCACTAATCTCACATTCCTTTTGTTTCCTAAAATCATGCTGTGAAAGTGCATAAAAACGTTTTAATACTTACTCATTAGTGATTATAATTAGCAGGGACTATATTCTTAAGTCACCAGGGCGGGCTGTTTTGCAGGCTCCAGGATCCACCCTCTCTCTGTGCTTACAGGACCTGTGATGATGTCACAACCCGGAGCACCATCGGTTCAGATGACCGCAGTTACCTCGGTAACTGCGGTCATGTGACCCGATCAGCTGATTGGCTTGTGACATCATTACAGATCCTGCAAGCACCCGGACCTTGCTGGGAGGCAGCGGTGGATAGAGGATAGGTGAGCATAGTGATTTTTTATTTTTAACTCTTTCTTTTTAGTATATTTCACTTCTGCAATGTATATTATACATTGCTGAAGTGAAAGTGCCCCACTGTGTCCGGATCCGTGATAATCACAGACCCGGATACAGAATAGGTCACCCCCTGTGGTGTCCTTTCCTGTCCGTGGGATCCTACAAAAAGTAGGATCCCACGGACAGGAAAAAATACGCAATGTGAAACCAGCCTTAGCTTTAGAGTGCCGTCAAAAATAGAAATACTCATAGTTTATTTATATCAATCAATAAAATGAAAAGTGAAGGAACAAAAGAGAAATCAAAATTAAATGAGACTTTAGTTTAACTCCCTTCCATCTGAAGCTTAAAAAATTGCAAAATGGAACCAAATCTTCTAGGTACATTTCCACAGTTTTTGTAGTAACTTGAAAGGTAGTATATTCCAAACATCTTTGAGAACCAACCTCACATCTTCTGTGGGTTTAGTATTGCAGACATCCTCCTGCTCTTCATGGTTTAATGATGGGCTCTATAGGAATTAAATAATTATTTGCAGATCTCCTTGTTCTTCTATAAGAACAGATACCAGATGTTTCGGACCATAAGACACACTTTTTTTCCTCCAAATTGGGGTGGAAAGTGGGGTGTGTGTCTCATGGTCGAACATACTTTTGTTGTGGGGAGAGGGCTTGCTGCTTGCTGTGGGGTGCAGACAGAGGGGAACTGTGATGGCAGGAGGTCGGAAGAAGTTCCCCCTGCAGGAATCCAGCGCTGTGGAAACCACGTGGTCTCAATCCTTAAAGTCATGGAATATTCATTAGCCGCTTCCCGCCCACCTGTCAGCGCTGAGCAGTGAGCGGAGAGCAGCTAATGCATATTCCGCCACTGAAACATCAGACACACATGCTTTCCCCAGTCCCAGATGCCTGCAATAGCTGGGGAGAAGTGTGTCCGGAGAAGAAGGAGGCAGCTGGACCACAGAAGGGATCGCTGCAGTCCTGCCTGGCCCAGAGGGACTGCAGATCACTGCACTCCCATGGCCAGGCACAGCATACCTGATATGCCGAGTGCCCTGAGTGCCGAGTGTTCCTCGTCATTGTAGGGCCTGTGGTGATGTAATGAAGAGGGTGGGCTGGAGCATCAGATAACCGTACAGAGCCTTCCCTCTTCATTTGATCACCACAGGTCCTGCAGACATTCATTACAAGCTTCCTCTTACAGGACCTGCGGTGAGGTAATAAAAGGGGAGGGCTCTTTACGGTCATGTGATGCTCCTGCCCTTCATTACCTCACCACAGGTCCTGTAAGCTGTAGAGAGCGTGGCTGGCTGCTGCAGGAGCTGTGGTGATGTAAGTACAACAGTACAAGTAAGAATTAAGCATTTATTAATTACAACACATAAAAAGCATTCTGTCACTCCTGTGGCGAACTATAACTCCCAGCATGCCATAGGATCTGTAGGACATCCTGGGAGTTACAGTTCTCCCATGGGATCGTAAAGCAGCACTCCAGTGTTATTTTTCAGTGCTGAAGGGGTGCTTTAAAATATAAGCCCCTGTGCCCCCATTATACTCACCTTCCAGTGTCTTCCTATGGTACTTTACAGACACCCCACTTGTTCCGCAGTACAATCTCCTGCCCTTAGCTTCCAACATAATAATATACTATTATATATAATAACACCACATATGTGGTAAAATATGTAATAATATAAATAACATACTATTATTTTTTGCTTCAAATATTTTTTCCCCCTATTTTCCACCTTTAAAATCTGGGTGTGTCTTATAGTCAGAAAAATACGGTAGTTTTTAATGATATTGGCTGTACGTGTGGGGTCATTGTCCTGGTGCAGAATAAATGCAATACCTGACTGATAGTATTGCATGATGAATTTGTATCTGCCTCTATTACTTAGCATTGAGGACACCAATAATCATGAACAAATCCCCAACTACATTTGCTGAAATGCAGCCACAAACTTGCAAGGGACCTCTACCATACTTCACTGTTGCCTGCAGACATTTATTATTGTACTGCTCTCCATCGCTTCGGCGAACTAACGGCCTTTCACATTTTGACTAAGTCTAAAGTGCCTGCTTCCATTTCTCTGCATCATGGTTTGTATGCCTTTGTTCATAATAGAAGAACTTGCTGGAGGTATTTCTATAGCTTAGCAGATACACAGATTGCAAGCATATAGGAAAATCAACGTTAATATAAACATTGTATAAATATAATACATTAATATTAATATTTTATTTTATCTAATTATTGTACTGTATTTTCCCTCCACTGTAATTTCGTATTGTATTGTATATTTTTTGTATACGAACCACTGTATTGTAAAGTGCTGCAAAATATGTTGGCGCTATATAAATAAAGATTTATTATTATAAACACATAGAAATCTCTTAAAGACAGCACACACATTGCAGCACAAAACACTTCCCCTTCCTATCTCTCCCCCTCCAAAGGAGCCTGCAGAAGCCTGAGCACAGAGGGTAGGGACAGAATACCAGCTTGGATAGGTGTAGTTATTTAAATAACATTTACAAACCCAGACTATTCCCTAGTCTGGTCAATTACTTTTACTGCTGAAGATGGCAAGTGGATTACAAAGGGTACAGTAATGATTTTTACATATTCTGAAAGGTCTGCCCGAGTACTATTATTATCATACTCAAAAATTACCTGACCAGGTCCCTTTAAGTGACGCATACCTCCACAAAATTAATAAACTTTACAAAAAAGTTCAATATTTTTGCAAATACTACAAGTATGCTTTATTTACTTCAAATTATTTTACCCTTTCCCCATTTCTATTACTAGCAACCAGTAAAATGCTTATAGTTGCTGTTACAAAAAGACAGGTATTGATCTATAATTTTTTTGTCACACATTTTTACAGCCTAGCTTTATCGCACCGGAACCTCAACTGATAATAATGACCTAATCTGTGGATATGTCATCAATATGTCAGTCCCAGGCAACACATACCAGTAGTGATGTAATTTTAATTTGTATAATTGTTTGCAAATGTAAACTAAAGTCAATAATAATAGTAACTAAAACTATGCTTACATCACAACTACAGCGTTTGTTTTTAGCGCTGGAGTGGTGCCGTTAATGTAAGACTCCGGTCTTATTCTCACCCTCTGACGTTTTCATCCTTTATCGGCATCACTCCGGTTCCATGGCACCATCTTAAGACTGTAACTTTTGACAATCCGAAAGTCAGAATTTACATCACGATGCTAGAACGAGGCACCCAGACATGTATTGAAAAGTGACTTCCGTCACCCTCAATGAAACACTGGAGCTGCCATCAGGTCACTTATCACCGCAGGCTGACCAGATCGTCACAGGAAAGGATAAAGGCAGTGGAATGTGAATAAATCACTGGGGAAAGGAGATTTACATTTAAAGCGCTACAGAGCAATAAAATAAAACGCTTTAGTGGTGCTATAATACTATGTTGTGAGTTTTGAAACATTTGGGCTACCATTTTGGTCCTACTATTAGTATATAACCACCAATGAAGCATGAACTGCTTGCTTCATAAGTGACCTGACATATCTAAACTGTGGTCCATGGCTCTTCATTTTCCCCCTTTTTCAGTCTGCCATAAACTGCTCAACAGTCATAGTCTTGTAAAACAGTTTTTTAGTTATTGATTTTGTTTCATTTTAATATGAAAAACCCAATTAAATGTTTTTGGTAAAAATGTTGTAGCCAGATGTTAGCTAAGGCACTATAGTAAAATCTGAGAATGTCTAGATTCTTGTCATTTTTGGGTCATTATTGCTCTTTTAAAAATGAAGCAAGCTCTAAATTGTAGACATACTTAAACATATGCTTTATAAAGCAGAACAAAAAGCTTTAAGCTTCACTTCTGAAGATGGAATGGAAAACTTAAGACATAATTAACACACTTGTCTCATTTATTCTGTAATTTTAATTTCAGGATCTTATCCTAGATAGAGAATTGAATTAGATAAGCATTATTATATGAAACAAAGACATGACTTTAATTGTCCTTAAACGCCACCTCATGCAAAGTGATGACTCAATGCCTCTGAAGTTATGTATTAATATATTTTAACTGAAACGTGATAGTAGCAATATAGATGTCAATGTCTGAATTCCTGATAAGCTTACAATATATCACACAATACATCAGGGGTGGATCAAGTGTAGCCATGGGAATTAAGACTGTGAACAATATCCCTGATCTGAAAGGGCAGATGTTAAGTTAGTCCAAGCAGTAATAATGAAACCTTTGCACCCCGTGGATAACTCGGCAGAGCAACTAGGTTTTTGATTTCTTGTGCTATGTTAAAGATTTCAGAGTTCAGTAGGATGTCTTATTTGTTGAAGTATTTCAAGCAAATATCAAGTGACGTCGATTAGTTCAGTTCTTCACCTGAGAAAAGCTGTATTGTCAACTAAAGCTACATTATATCTCAAGACCAATAAATTGTTACATTCACCCATACAGCTTTTTAGTATTCACTTTATGCCTCTGACTTAAAACGCATCTGTTACTTCTGCTCATTGATCAGAATATGCCATCACTGAAAAGTACCCCTACTATTAGCCATTATATGATGTCTATACTCCTTTTTCCACCATTTTGCCACACTGGTGTGCTCTTTTGCTAATTTTCAATAATCTCTGAGCTAGGAGAAAGAGACTCTCTGCTATTATGTGTCTAATAGCACACACAGCCACGGGGCAGGCATACCATTGGTGAAGTCCGTGTAGCTGCAGAGGGAACCAGGAGGTGAAGCTGTGCACTACCACCTCCAAGAAGATACCAGCTTTTGTCCCAGGCACAAGTACTGTTTTTACACAGGGCCCTTATATTTCTACATCCACACATGCAGACACAGGGTCCCTTATATTTCTACATCCACCCCTGCAGACACAAAGGATTCCTATTCTCTTATCTCTATGCAGCAGATGTCTAGAAGCAGCTGTAGTGTAGGATAATATACAGCAGTACTGAGCAGTGTAGCTGTAACTCTAACCCTAGGCTGAGAAAAACGCCAAGTAGAAAGCAGTAGTAATGTTGTTTGCGTTTGTGCCACTCTCCTTCACTATGCCTCTTAATCTGGTTTGCCCGTACTACCTTTAAGGAGTTGTATGGGCTTTTTGTATAATATGTGTGTGTATGTAGGCTGCAGAATACTGACAGTTTGTAATTTACACCCGGTTAGCATTCTGCATTGTTACCTAGATGTCACAATTTGGCGTGTGAAGGGGCTGCTTACCCCCGACAAGTTTTCCTGTTTTGGAGCCTGAATGTAACATCAAAACTGGATGTTATATCCAGACTCCAGCAGGATTTACATTCTGAAATGAAAGAAAGGTACAGTTGAAGCCAGATGTAAAAAGACATATAGTTATGTTTTTCATACTATCGGACATGAAATCAGAAAAAAACTTTCCTGTTTTAGATCAATTAGGATTACCATAATTACCGTATATACTCGTGTATAAGCCGACCCGTGTATAAGCCGACCCCCCTACTTTTGCCCCCAAAACCTGGGAAAACCTATTGACTCGTGTATAAGCCGAGGGTGGACTCCAGCACAGGTATACAGCCCCCAGCAGTGTGGTATACAGGCCCCCCAATGGTAGTATACAGCAGCCTCCCCAGTGGTAGTATACAGCAGCAGCCCCAGTGGTATATACAGCAGCAGCTCCAGTAGTTAGTATACAGCAGCCCCAGAGGTATATACAGCCCCAGTGGTAGTATACAGCATCCTCAGAGGTATATACACCCCGGTGGTAGTATACAGCATCCCCAGAGGTAGTATACAGCAGCCCCAAAGGTATATACAGCAGCCCCAGTGGTAGTATACAGCAGCCCCAGAGGTAGTATACAGCCCCAGAGGTAGTATACAGCAGCCTCAGAGGTATATACAGCCCCATTGGTAGTATACAGCAGCCCCAGAGGTATATACAGCCCCAGTGGTAGCATCCAGCAGCCCCAGAGGTATATACAGCCCCAGTGTAGTATACAGCAGCCCCACAGGTATATACAGCCCCAGTGGTAGTATACAGCAGCCCCACAGGTATATACAGCCCCAGTGTAGTATACAAGCAGCCCCACAGGTATATACAGCCCCAGTGGTAGTATACAGCAGCCCCAGAGGTATATACAGCCCCAGTGTAGTATCCAGCAGCCCCAGTGTAGTATCCAGCAGCCCCAGTAGTAATAAACAGCCCCAGTGTAGTATCCAGCAGCCCCAGTGGTAGTATACAGCCCCAGTGTAGTATCCAGCAGCCCCAGTAGTAATAAACAGCCCCCCCTCCTTATCACGTCCCCCCCAGGCTGCGGCAGCTGTCAAAATAACAAACACTTTATACATCACCTTCCGGCGTAGCTCTCCGCTCCTCTGGTCCTCTGCTCCTCCGCTCGCCGGCTTCTTCTTCCTTGATGTGCCGACGTCATCTCCTGCGCCCGGTTACATGACACCGGCACAACAAGGAAGAAGAAGCCGGCGAGCGGAGGAGCAGAGGACCGGAGGAGCGGAGAGCTGCGCCGGAAGGTGATGTATAAAGTGTTTGTTATTTTAACAGCTGCCGCAGCCTGGGGGGGACGTGATAAGGAGGGGGGGCTGTTTATTACTACTGGGGGACCCATATTAAGGAGGGGGACTGTGTAGTGCAATATGCACGGCATCCCCCCGCCGCTGATGGACGGGGGGATGCCGTGCATATTCATTGCACTAATGAGGCGGCCCCACGTGAACGCCTGCGGTCACCGCGGCCCCCTCCTGCCTCCTCCAGCCCCCGGTCACAGCCCCCCCCACAGCATACCGTATGACCCGTGTATAAGCCGAGGGGGGGGACTTTTCAGCCCAATTTTTGGGCTGAAAAACTCGGCTTATACACGAGTATATACGGTATTACTATTTGCCAAATGCCAGAATAATGAGAAAGAATGCTTTAAGGCATTTTTATTACTTTCTGCAAAGTCACAAGTTTACATACAGTTAGGGCCAGAAATATTTGGACAGTGACACAGTTTTCGCGAGTTGGGCTCTGCATGCCACCACATTGGATTTGAAATGAAACCTCTACAACAGAATTCAAGTGCAGATTGTAACGTTTAATTTGAAGGGTTGAACAAAAATATCTGATAGAAAATGTAGGAATTGTACACATTTCTTTACAAACACTCCACATTTTAGGAGGTCAAAAGTAATTGGACAAATAAACATAACCCAAACAAAATATTTTTTTTTTCAATATTTTGTTGCGAATCCTTTGGAGGAAATCACTGCCTTTAGTCTGGAACCCATGGACATCACTAAACGCTGGGTTTCCTCCTTCTTAATGCTTTGCCAGGCCTTTACAGCCGCAGCCTTCAGGTCTTGCTTGTTTGTGGGTCTTTCCGTCTTAAGTCTGGATTTCAGCAAGTGAAATGCATGCTCAATTGGGTTAAGATCTGGTGATTGACTTGGCCATTGCAGAATGTTCCACTTTTTTGCACTCATGAACTCCTGGGTAGCTTTGGCTGTATGCTTGGGGTCATTGTCCATCTGTACTATGAAGCGCCGTCCAATCAACTTTGCAGCATTTGGCTGAATCTGGGCTGAAAGTATATCCCGGTACACTTCAGAATTCATCCGGCTACTCTTGTCTGCTGTTATGTCATCAATGAACACAAGTGACCCAGTGCCATTGAAAGCCATGCATGCCCATGCCATCACGTTGCCTCCACCATGTTTTACAGAGGATGTGGTGTGCCTTGGATCATGTGCCGTTCCCTTTCTTCTCCAAACTTTTTTCTTCCCATCATTCTGGTACAGGTTGATCTTTGTCTCATCTGTCCATAGAATACTTTTCCAGAACTGAGCTGGCTTCTTGAGGTGTTTTTCAGCAAATTTAACTCTGGCCTGTCTATTTTTGGAATTGATGAATGCTTTGCATCTAGATGTGAACCCTTTGTATTTACTGTCATGGAGTCTTCTCTTTACTGTTGACTTAGAGACAGATACACCTACTTCACTGAGAGTGTTCTGGACTTCAGTTGATGTTGTGAACGGGTTCTTCTTCACCAAATAAAGTATGCGGCGATCATCCACCACGGTTGTCATCCGTGGACGCCCAGGCCTTTTACAGTTCCCAAGCTCACCAGTCAATTCCTTTTTTCTCAGAATGTACCCAACTGATAGCATGTCTGCTATCTCTCTGGATTTTTTCAGCCTCAGGATGTTCTGCTTCACTTCAATTGAGAGTTCCTTTGACCGCATGTTGTCTGGTCACAGCAACAGCTTCCAAATGCAAAACCACACACCTGGAATCCACCCCTGACCTTTTAACTACTTCATTAATTACAAGTTAACGAGGGAGACGCCTTCAGAGTTAATTGCAGCCCTTAGAGTCCATTGTCCAATTACTTTTGGTCCCTTGAAAAAGAGGAGGCTATGCATTACAGAGCTATAATTCCTAAACCCTTTCTCCGATTTGGATGTGGAAACTCTCATATTGCAGCTGGGAGTGTGCACTTTCAGCCCATATTATATATATAATTGTATTTCTGAACATGTTTTTGTAAACAGCTAAAATAACAAAACTTGTGTCACTGTCCAAATATTTCTGGCCCTAACTGTACATTTCATTAGAATTTGGTACCATTGCTCTAAAACTGTATGACTTGGGTCAAACGTTTTGGATATCCTTCCCCAAGCTTCTCATGATAGTTGATAGGAATTTGGGCTAATTTCTCCTTACAGAACTGGTGTAACTGAGCCATGTTTGTAGGTTACCTTGCTGGCACCTGACTTTTCAGCTTCGCCCATAAATTTTCAATAGGATTGAGATCAGGGCTTTGTGATGGCCACTCCAAAACATTGACTTAAGCCCCTTTGTAATCAGTCTGGCAGTATGCTTCAGGTCATTGTCCATTTGGAAGACCCATATCCACCCGAGCTTTAACGTCCTGGCTTATGTCTTCAGATGTTGCTTCAGTATTGCCACATAATCTTCTTTCCTCATGATGCCATCTATTTTGTGAAGTGCACCTGTCCCTCCTGAGAGCAAAACAGCCCCACAACATGATGCTGCCACCGCTGTGTTTCACAGTTTGAATGGTGTATTTAGGCTTCCAAGCTACTCCCTTTTTCCTGCAAACATAATGATGGTCATTTTGACCAAACCGTTCATTTTTAGTTTTGTCAGACCACAGGACATGTCTCCAAATATTTAGGACTTTGTTCTTGTGAGCATTTGCAAACATTAATCTTGCTTCTTTATGTTTCTTTTGGAATAATGGCTTCTTTCTGGCAGAGAGGCCTTTCCCATGTTTATACAGTACTCATTTCACTGTGGATAATGACACAATCGTACCAGCTTCTGCCATCATCTTCACAAGGACTTTTGTTCTTAAGTTGATATGCACATCTCGGACCAAAGCATGTTCATCTCTGGGAAACAGAACCCTTCTCCTTCCTGAGCAGTATGATGGCTGGACATTCCCATCTTATTTGTATTTGCCTATAATTGTTTGTGGAGATGAATGAGGCACCTTTAGGTATCTGGAAATTTCACCTAAGGATGAACCAGACTTGTGCAACTCCACAATTTATAACTTTGCATCCAGAATACAACATCCCCTATACTGCTCTCCTAAATGCAAATATGCAATTAGACACTGTGCAAAGAATCATTCAAAATATAAAGTCTCAAGTCAGCACTGTGCCCTCCCTATTATCTATATTTAGACACTTTTCAGCTGACCAAAAAATATATAAATTACTTAGCTATTATGACCACAAGTTCCTGTCCTGCGTCATCTTCCACACCAATTTATTTTAAGCCTGTGTCCCAAATTCTCTTTCCTATTCTCCTTTCACATCCCCAAGTCCTGTGCCCTTTCCTCCCTTCAATTCATTACAGGTACCTGTCCCATCATCTCCCCACCCATTTTATTATTAAACTGCTATCACACATCTAATTAAGTGTTACAATCTGAGAGAAACTAAAACATATTTTATTTCCTTACTTTTTTTTTTTACTGGAAAGACCAAATTAGAACTTTTTGGGCTAAAAGTAAAACATTACATGTAACAGAAAACTAACACTTTATATCACCCTGAAAACACCATCACCACAGTCAAACATGGTGGTGGAATTTATGGAAAGATGGATGGAGCTAAATACAGTGCAATCTTTTAGGAAAACTTGTTGGCGGCTACAAAAGATTTCGAGCAGGACAACAAACCTAAAGATACTGCCAAAGTTACAATGGAATGGTTTAGATCAAAGCATCTTCATGTATTTAAATGTCACAGTCAATGTCCAGACGTACATCCCATTGAGAACCTGTGACAAGACAACTATTTTAAAGACATTCCATCCAAAATCACTGAGCTAGAGCTGGTTTGCAAAGAAGATTTATATTTTTAAAATATTTAGAATACCATGCATCATTTTCTTTATACTTCACAATTAATGACCACGTAGGGTATGTGCAGACAATCCGGGACACCGTTACTCACATGAGAAAGGACAGCGCCACAGACACGGGTGGTGCAAATAAACTTCTGGTCTTTATTCCAGGGTCATAACAGGCGACGTTTCGATCACCAGCGTGATCTTTATCAAGCTGTCACAAGTTAAAAAGTGGTTGATTTTGTATTCTTTATTGGTCAGTGGATGTACAAATTTGTTCCCTTTGATCATATAAGAACAATCTACACAAGATAGACAAGGGTAGAATCCTGTTCTTTTTGTACCCATCACGCTCAGTTGTGCCAATTTTTTAAAACTCCCTATATCTGAATGTACCATTTTGCTTTGATGTTAGTACTTTTTTTATATGCAATGCGTGGGGGTAATCTGAATTCCTCAACCAGAGGAAAACATTTCGTCAATATCGACCAATGTTTTTTTATCACCCCTGCCACATCCTCACTTTCTTCGCCATATGATGTGACAAAGGTGACCCGCTTCTCTTTTTTTGGATTATTAATTTCTCCTCCATCATCTTTCTTTCCAATTAACTCCATTTGTGTTCTCAATAATTTTTTAGGATAACCCCTATTTTCAAATTTACGGACTAATTTTTCCAAGGATATTTGTTTCCCCTCTTCAGTTGTTTCTATCCTATTTATCCTCAACGGATAGGGATAGGGAATTGACCGCTTCATCCTCACTGGGTGGTTACTCTCAAAGTGTAACATATTATTCTTGTCAGTTGGCTTAACGTACAGTGATGTGTTAAGACTCTGTCCCTCAACTGTTACCAACACATCAAGAAACTGTATCTGATGTTCAGATTGGACTAATGTAAATTTGATTGTTTCATCTATAGTATTTAGATACTGATGAAATTCTAGTAGTTTCTCTTTTTTACCCTTCCACAGAAGGAAGACCTCATCTATGTATCTCCACCACACTACAACTTGCTTGTGGTGGTGGGATACATAGATGAGGTCCTCCTCCAGTACTGTCATAACTATATTTGCATACGCCGGGGCCGTTCCTTGTTTTTGCAAATAAAACTTGTCCCCAAACAAAAAATAATTACAAGTGAGCGCCAGCAGTAACAACTCCAATACAAATTCTCTACACTCATTAAAATAATCTGCCCCACGGAGCTTCTTTTCCACCGCCCTTATTCCTCTCTCATGATTAATTGACGTATAGAGGGATGTCACGTCAAACGACGCTAAAATCACTTTTTCTGTTATCACTTGACTCAATTTATCCAGGAAATCTTTTGTGTCCCTTACATATGATACTGCTTGTGTAGCTAAAGGGCCCAACACTTTATCCAAAAACACTCCAATCTTACTCACCACTGAGTCTACCCCTGAAACTACAGTCATGGCCAAAAGGTTTGAGAATGACACCAAAATTATATTTTCACATGATCTGCTGCCCTCTGGTTTTTATTTTGTTTGTGTGATGTTTATATCACATACAGAAATATAAGTGCAATAATATTATGAGTACCAAAAGGTTATATTGACAGTTAGAATGAGTTAATGCAGCAAGTCAATATTTGCAGTGTTGACCCTTCTTCTTCAGGACCTCTGCAATTCTCCCTGGCATGCTCTCAATCAACTTCTGGACCAAATCCTGACTGATAGCAGTCCATTCTTGCATAATCAATACTTGCATTTTGCCAGAATTTATTGTTTTTTGTTTGTCCACCCGTCTCTTGATGATTGACCACAAGTTCACAATGGGATTAAGATCTGGGGAGTTTCCAGGCCATGGACCCAAAATCTCTGTTTTGTTCCCTGAGCCATTTAGTTATCACCTTTGCTTTATGGCAAGGTGCTCCATCATGCTGGAAAAGGCATTGTTGAGCGCCAAACTGCTCTTGGACGGTTGGGAGAAGTTGCACTTGAAGGACATTCTGGTACCATTCTTTATTCATGGCTGTGTTTTTAGGCAAGACTGTGAGTGAGCTGAATCCCTTGGCTGAGAAGCAACCCCACACATGAATGGTTTCAGGATGCTTTACAGTTGGCATGAGACAAGACTGGTGGTAGAGCTCACCTCTTCTTCTCCGAATAAGCTGTTTTCCAGATGTCCCAAACAATCGAAAAGGGGATTCATCAGAGAAAATGACTTTACCCCAGTCCTCAGCAGTCCACTCCCTGTACCTTTTGCAGAATATCAGTCGGTCCCTGATGTTTTTTCTGGAGAGAAGTGGCTTCTTTGCTGCCCTCCTTGAAACCAGGCCTTGCTCAAAGAGTCTCCGCCTCACAGTGTGTGCAGAAACACTCACACCAGCGTGCTGCCATTCCTGAGCAAGCTCGGCACTGCTGGTAGTCCGATCCCGCAGCTGAAACCGTTTTATGATACGGTCCTGGCGCTTGCTGGTCTTTCTTGGGCGCCCTGGAGCCTTTTTAACAACAACGAAAGCTCTCTCCTTGAAGTTCTTGATGATGCGATAGATTGTTGACTGAGGTGCAATCTTTCTAGCTGCGATACTCTTCCCTGTTAGGCCATTTTTGTGCAGTGCAATGATGGCTGCACGTGTTTCTTTAGAGATAACCATGGTTAACTGAAGAGAAACAATGATACCAAGCACCAGCCTCCTTTTAAAGTGTCCAGTGGTGTCATTCTTACTTAATCATGACTGATTGTTCGCCAGCCCTGTCCTCATCAACATCCACACCTGTGTTAATGGAACAATCACTAAAACGATGTTACCTGCTCCTTTTAAGGCAGGACTGCAATGATGTTGAAATGTGTTTTGGGGGTTAAAGTTCATTTTCTAGGCAAATATTGACTTAGCAAGTAATTGCTGTTAAGCTGATCACTCTTTATGACATTCTGGAGTTTATGCAAATTGGCATTAGAAAAACTGAAGCCGTAGACTTTGTCAAAATTCATATTTGTATCATTCTCAAAACATTTGGCCATGACTGTATAGGTCTCCCCGGGGGATTCTCCAACCCTTTGTGCACCTTCGGCACTATGTATAATTCTGGTGTGATTGGGTGCTTCATCTCCAGATATTCCCGTAAATCACCATCAATAATCTGTCTATCCAGGGCTAGATCTAATACTTTATTGATTTTTCTCTGAATCTCATTTCTGGGATCACCTTCAAAAGGTCTATAAACCTCCCTATCACTAACCTGTCACATTACTTCTTCAACATATAGAGCCTTGTCCATGACGACGACTGCTCCCCCTTTGTCTGCGGGTTTTACTATTATGTCGTCGTCATGGACAAGCTCCTCCGATGCCATAGCTTCCTCCTTTGTGATGTTCGTTTTTTTGTACTGGTGTTGTGATGCCTTCCTTACACCCGCTATGTCTCTCTCCACTGCAGATATAAAAGCTTCTATAGCAGGTACACTATCGTTGGGGATAAAAGTACTCTTTTTGTAGAGCCCTACATCTGATAACATTAATTCACTTTTTCTCTCCACCAGTCTATTTGGTTTCCCTTCAAACCATTTCATGTACCGCCACTGAGGAGAGGAGGGGATAGGGAAAAAAAGCTCAAACTGTTGGAGCTAGAGTGGATACACAAGCTGGAAACTTTGAGACCCCAGGGACTGAATATAGATTTTAAGATAGGCCCTGTACTGTAAGGTATTCTCGATAACTCATTACTGATAGTATATGCTGAAGAGAGTTATATATGTAATCATATTTTTGAGAAATAATAATTTATTTTTTAAATCTTTTATTCTTTTAGATAAAAGTAAAAGAAGACTAATTTGAAGATTCATCCATCCATGTATGAAAGTAATAAGGAGGGGGGGTAATATATATTTTTTCTCCCTGAGGCATGTGAGTAACCCACCAATCATTCTAGTAGTAATAAGTGAATAAAGTAATTAATTTTGTTTGGCATGATAGTGATAAAGTGGCATTGAGAGCTCCCGGTGATCGGACCTAGTCTATAACGGGGGCCTGTGCATGGGGGCTATTTCTCCTGTACATGGTCATAGTAGACGTGAGCTGTGAAGCTATGTGGCCGTGATGTTGCTTAACCACAGCCTGGTACTGTAGGGGGCATTGCCACAAGAAAAGATTATACACTATGCAGCCTTAATGTAATATGAAGTATGGGCAGAGACTGGCCCTTAATAAAGATGGAGGACGGAGGCCAGAATATAAACAAACTACGTCACTATGCAGCGACGCTGTTTGTATAATAGAAGCGCCGATGCTGCTATTGGCTGCAATACCATGTGACCGCGCCGGGGAGCGGATTGATTGGTGGAGTGCGGCGTGATGTCACACTATGCAGGGATTAGTGGTGTACTGCGCATGCCCAGGGCACCCGGAAGACGCCGGTCTCTGGGAGAAAGCGCCATAAACATGGATGGGTCTGATAATGTAAGACACATGTGATTAATATAAACCACTTGGAAGCACTTTATGTATTTAATGTATTTATATTATGTAAACACTGCTATAGCATTATCAAATGAGCACTAGGCACTTTATATTTATTAATGAAATAAGGTATTTGATGTCATATAATGAAAAAGGAGTCTACAACACTGTAAATACCGCACTTTATAGATAATTGAATTTAATGACACTAATGAGTGTCACACTACATAACTTTGTCACAGTCTATGAGTTATTCACTGCTGGACGAAGGTTCTTGAGGAACCGAACCGTTCAGTCCTGATGGGCCAATAAAGAAAGGTATGATTTGCAACAAGGAGTGCTGTCCGATTTTTTTGGTAACTGGAAAATTCACAGGGTATGAATACTTCTTTAAGGCATTATATATACACACACAATAACTGTACAGTATGTTAATGTGGAAAACATATTTAGCAGTTCTAAATCCAGTTTCTTTTATCAGTTTTTATGGCTTTTTGCCTATTAATACTACCATTTTTTAGCTGTACTTCATATAAACTTCCTAGTGTTCCAGGTCACTTTGTACCCCTGTATGCACAGATATTGCAAAACTGTCTTTGATGACGTGTAGTAGCCCAGAGGCGAGGTACACTGATCAAAAGCGATAGACCACAAAATAATATTTTTGTTAGAAAGCATAATATAGCCTGTATGGTTTACATACAAAACAGTCATTGTCACTGTGTTATTGGAAGCCAATTAAAGGGCAAATTGCAAAAACAAATATTCTTTGGTACATGATCTTAGCACAACAAAGCTAACACACAATGGAGAATAAATATAAAAGCATATTGCAAAATAAGGTGAAAAAGGAAAGAAAAACAGTCAACACCCACAAGTGAGAAGGAATACCATACAGCTAGTGCCATACAGTATTAACCGGGTGGTTGGTCAGACTGCCTAGATCATACCGTGTGCCATGCTTGTCACCGGCATTGTCCCCATATTATGTGGCTAACCACAGGTAACAATAGAATGATTAAAAGCCACAAAACCGATATTTAACTTGTTCTGTCACAAAGTGAAAAAAAACAAACTAGCTAATTGGTACAATGGAAATCTCCACTGCACATGTCTGTGAATGTACTGCACTACAATGACACTTATCATTTAAATCTGTAAAAGGAAAAAAAAAGGTAAAAAATCTATTATAAAGAACATTGATTATGAACTCCAAGAAAATTTAGCTTGTCAAAATAATTGTTGTCCACATCTCCATCAACCAGGGCTGTGGAGTTGAAGTCGTGGAGTCAGGGACCATTTTGCTGGAGTCGGAGTCGGTATAAAATGCACCGACTGACAATATGTAATAAATTGGGTACAGTAGCTCAATTCAGTATTAGCTGAATATTATGATTTTTTTTTTTAAATACCGTATATACTCGCGTATAAGCCGAGTTTTTCAGCCCAAAATTTGGGCTGAAAAGTCCCCCCTCGGCTTATACGCGAGTATAAGTATACAGCAGCAGCCCCCGGAGGTATACAGCCCCCCCCCCCCATCATGATCCAGGGCCCCCCCCCTTGCGCGGCACACCTGTAAAGTAAAATCATACTTATCAGTGTCCTGTCGCGCCGTCCCGCCGCTTGCCGACATCACGATCCCGGGCTTCATTCCGCGTCTTCCGCCTTCCTGTGGTCGCGGGCAATGACGTCATTGCCCGCAACCACAGGAAGCCGGAAGACGCGGAATGAAGCCTAGGATCGTGATGTCGGCAAGCGGCAGGACGGCGCGACAGGACACTGATAAGTATGATTTTACTTTACAGGTTTGCCGCGCAAGATGGGGGGGCCCTGGATCATGATGGGGGGGCCTGTATACCTCCGGGGGCTGCTGCTGTATACAGCCCTGGGGCTGCTGCTGTATACAGCCCTGGGGCTGCTGCTGTATACTACCCCTGGGGCTGCTGCTGTATACTACCCCTGGGGCTGCTGCTGTATACTACCCCTGGGGCTGCTGCTGTATACTACCCCTGGGAAGGCTGCTGCTGTATACTACCCCTGGGAAGGCTGCTGCTGTATACTACCACTGGGAAGGCTGCTGTATACACCACTGGGGCTGCTGTATACTACCTAAGGGCTGCTGTATATACCTCTGGGGCTGCTGTATACACCACTAGGGCTGCTGTATATACCTCTGGGGCTGTATATACCTCTGGGGCTGCTGTATACTACCACTGGGGCTGCTGTATACTACCACTGGGGCTACTGTATACTACCACTGGGGCTGCTGTATACTACCACTGGGGCTGCTGTATACTACCACTGGGGCTGCTGCTGTATACTACCCCTGGGAAGGCTGCTGCTGTATACTACCACTGGGAAGGCTGCTGTATACACCACTGGGAAGGCTGCTGTATACTACCTAAGGGCTGCTGTATATACCTCTGGGGCTGCTGTATACACCACTAGGGCTGCTGTATATACCTCTGGGGCTGTATATACCTCTGGGGCTGCTGTATACTACCTCTGGGGCTGCTGTATACTACCACTGGGGCTGCTGTATACTACCACTGGGGCTTCTGTATACTACCACTGGGGCTGCTGTATACACCACTGGGGCTGCTGTATACTACCACTGGGGCTGTATATACCTCTGGGGCTGCTGTATACTACCACTGGGGCTGCTGTATACACCTCTGGGGCTGCTGTATACTAACCACTGGGGCTGCTGCTGTATATACCACTGGGGCTGCTGTATACCACACTGCTGGGGGCTGTATACCTGTGCTGGGGTCCACCCTCGGCTTATACACGAGTCAATAGGTTTTCCCAGGTTTTGGGGGCAAAAGTAGGGGGGTCGGCTTATACACGGGTCGGCTTATACACGAGTATATACGGTATCTTGATTATTGTATCATAATAATGATGTTCACATTGTACTACCATATATTTATCACCTAAACATGAACCATGCCCGAGGGAGTCGTAGTCATAGTCGTGGAGTCAGAGACGTTGAGGAGTCGGAGTTGGCGATTTGGCTTACCGACTTTACAGCCCTGCCAACAACCCCTTTTCAATCAGAGTTTATGCTCCTCTTAAATGGAACCAACCTGCAGGAACTAGGGTGCGTGCACACGGTCCGGACGAGCTGCGTGTTGGACGCAGCTCCTCCGGACCTGAGGGAAGCAGTGGGTGCCCGCAGGGAGACTGCAGCCGCCCTGTACTCACCGTGTGCGGCGAGTGCGGGGCGGCTTCTCCCTGCAGTCACCCGATTGGAGTCGCTTCGGACTCCGCAGCATGAAATAAACATGCTGTGGAGGAGCGGACTCCCGGCAACCCGCACCGCAGCTTCAAAGATGCTGCGGTCGGGTTACGCATAGTGAGGATGGGATTTCTTGAAATCCCATCCACTATGCAAGTACTGTACTACGCAGCGTTTTGGACGAAGCGGCAAGACGCTGCGTCCAAAACACTGCGTACACTGATTGTGTGCACGCACCCTTACAGCTATAAAGTGCCTTATGACACTGGGATACTGAATGAAATCATATCTTTACTTCAATAAATACATATTTGTTTGCAAACAAAAGTGTTAATCAAACACCGGGAAAACAGGGCAGCAGATGATTGATGTGTGCAGCGCAGCGTCATTATTTATTTATTTTTTTCATTACTCCGCTGTAGGCATGGCTGTCGGCTGTAAGCCAACCCCCCAAACCTCTCAGCTATACTTTTAGTTTCGGTATTTTCAGATGAGAAACTTATCTGAAAATGTGAGTACTTTCAGGTGGTTCCCTTTAAAAGAAAAACACATAGGCTAGGCGCTGACACTGTGATTTTCCACGTTTTTCGGTGTATTTTTGAATAATCCGCAGTACAGCAAATTCCCTGCGAAGTGTATGAGAAATTAGAAGTGTTATGTGCCTATGCTGCGGATCTTCCAGTGCGTGGAAATAGCACGCTTTTTACCGCGGAAAAATGGGAAGCATGTCAATTCTTTCATCGTATTATGCCACAATTTTCACCCATAGGGTTTGCTGTCTATTTAGCAGGGATTTTTGCTGATGACATTGGACTCTGCTGCATTTCCTGTCACCAGCACAGGTAGAGGCTGCCACTTCGCCCCCCCCCCCCAAACTGCCTAGTTTTACCTGGCTGGTAAACAAAATACAGGGGAGGCCTTTTTAAAAAATGTATTTCTTGAAATAATGTTTTGAAAAAAAAAATGATGTGGACCTTTACTGTATTTTTGGCTTCCAGTCAGGTAAAACTAGGCATCTGAAGGCTGGAATCTTTCTTGAGAAATATCATATTATTAGTTACATATACAAGATTCTGTAACTGGGCGCTGTTGATCTAGGGAACTACTTTGATTGCCGTATGTGGAGCCAGGAAGGAATTTTTTCCCCTAATGTGAAGCTTAGCGTTTACTAAGTGTTTTTTTTTTGCCTCCCTCTGGATCAACATGTTAGGCTATAGACTGAACTAGATGGACTTATGGTCTACCTTCAATGTTAAAAACTATGAAACAGTAGTGGAAAATCTCTTTAAGAGCACTGTCTCAGAACATCCACTTGCACTTAGAAAAACACAAAAGTGCCCCCAAGAGAGAAAATGGCCTCTCTGCTGCCTAAAGCTCCCGTCACACACAACGACGCAACAGCGATCCCGACACCGATAACGATTCATAGGGATCGCTGGTGCATCACTTTGGGATCGCTGGTGAGATGTCAAACAGTCAGATCTCAGCAACGATCCGGAATGATAGGAGGTCGTTGGGAATTGTCACTCTCGAGTGTAGTATTGAGACCATTGGTCGTTGTCCCTTTCAAACACAGCGATGCAGCGTTCCCAGCGGGAGACCAATGACCTAAAAAATGAGTCTAAGTGTCACACATAACGAGATTGTTAGCGAGATCGCTGTTACGTCACAAAATCTGGGACTTAACAACGATCTCGCTAACGATCTCATTATGTGTGACAGGGGCTTTAGGCAAAGTGCAGCCCCCCACCACAAGGATGTCAGTGCCATCACATGTACATACAACAACCACACGGAAGAATCCAGATCAAGGATCATTAATGGCAATGGCAATGGCAGGCTTGGCACAAGCATACAGACACACAATGATAGCGGCAGAACTGTGGTTCTGTAGGCAGACACAGTCCTGCACCTTTATAGCATACACACAGATGGCAGCACTGATTACCAACTTATTATCTCTGGCACATGCCTACAAAACTCTGGGCAGCTTCATTGTGGCCGCTGCCTGGCACAAGCTAGTCAGACATATCCAACATGTAGCACCGTCCACACACCACACGCAACAACCTGCAGTCTTTGTATCAACAAGCAGTCACTGCATTAAGCTGGTAAAATGGCATGTCTACCCCAACAAAACACCTCTTTCTCAAGAAACGCTTAGTCAATCACAAGCGCTGCACATGGGTCTGTCTGGAGCTAATAGCAGGGACCTTCCAATTGGGTTGAGCAAAGAATGTGAGAGTCGGAAGGGGGATAAACGCCATCGACCAACTGCTGCTCGGGAGAAACATGGCTGAAATGCTTGTATGTACTGCGGGGTAGCACTGGGCCTGGTGTGCAAGTTATAGCCAATCAGTTCTGCATCAGAGGCGAATGTAAAAGTGACAATACATCCTGAATCCTGGATTCATACATAGAAATCGTGGGGCCCCATAGCAGAAGTCCTAATTCTAATATAGCACCACCTATATACAATAGTTAACACCCCCCATATACCACACCCCGTATGCAATATTTAGCATCCCCATATACAATATACAGCATCCCCCATATACGGTACTATATACAGCACCCTCTTATACAATACATCTCCCCCATTACACAATAGTCAACACCCCCATATAACATATACAATATCCCCCCATATACAATATTCAGCACCACACATATACTAAATACAGCACCCCCATATACAAGATACAGTACCCCCATATACAAAATACAGCACCCCATATACAAAATACAGCACACCCATATACTATATACAACACCTTCATATACTATATACATCAACCCCTTATATTATATACAGCACCCCCATATACCATATACAACACCCCAATAAAAAATAAAAAAAGATACACCCCTCTCTCTTCGCTGCTCTGGCCTCTTAAGTGTGACTCCTGTGCTCTGCACAGTGGGACGCACAGTGATGATGCCATCACTCCTCACTGTGCAGCGCTGCAGAGGGCAGTGACAAACAGCGGCAGGAGATTTGAAGTCAGACAGCGGCTGAGGCACATATCGCAGGTGGCGGGACACTAGCAGTCGCTATCTGCAGGGTGCTTGCTGCAGTGCCGCCCCCCTATACAGCAGCAGATGGCGCCGCCTGAGATGATCAACTCAAGTCGCCTGAAGGTAGTTACACCCCTGGATGTCCCATACTTTTCTAATGCCTCTGCAACAGAGAGGAAAAATAAAAAAAAATGTATTCCGTCATGCAGTCACTATTATATCCTGTATCCAGTTTAATATAAAAAATTTGTTGAAAGATCCTCTTTAACTGATGTGAAAACTTTATAGTATCTGCAAGTTGTAAAATATGTAATGAATTCAATGCAGAGGCAGTGCAAAATATTAATACTGGTTTATTGTTTTCCTCGCTTCAGAGTTTAATTTTAGGTGCTTTAGGCACCAGCTACCCCAGTCCTATGATGTTGTATTAAAACATTTGCTCGTGTGAACTTTGGATTTTATTTATAATATTCAGATAGATTTCACATAATGGATACAGTCATAAAATCAGCATGTAAGAGCACGTCTAGCATCCCAATTAACTACAATAATTTTAGATAGCTGTATTTATGTTTCTTCCTATTTATGTTTGTTGTCTTTTTTAGAATAAAGACATACACTTCGCTTGCACAAAGTCTGTCTTTATGTCCTTCTCTGTATGTCATCATATGGCAGTTGCCAGTTCCCCTCCCATTTACCTATGGCAAGTCTGGAACTTCCACAATTATAGCAGGAGTAGGTCATTTATTTATGATTAGGTCTAAACCCGGTGAGAATAGACATATTATTTGTACATCTTACCTTTGTGGTATTAATACACCTACGAAGTCTTGAAAGCAGTTGAATAAGCAATGGAAAAGTAAACGTGTATTATAATGAAGAATGAAGCCGCACACGGGTCACAGCAGGAACACGTCTTGTTTATTAAATAAATCGGGGTCTTACATGGTGAGGGGTGCAGGAGGGAGGACAGGGGGATTCAAAGGCGACGGCTGTTTCATGCCGCAAGTGGCGCTTCCGCAGGCATACAATCCTGTATGACCATGGAAGCACCACTTGCGGTGTGAAACGGCCGTCGCCTTTGAATCCCCCCTTCCTCCCACCCGCACCCCTCACCATGTAAGACCCTGATTTATTTAATAAACAAGACATGTTCCTGCTGTGACCCGTGTGCGGCTTCATTCTTCACTGGAAACCGGAAGTGACGCATCGCTGTACTGGAAGTGTGCACCGGGTAAACAGGCGGCTCAGAGCGCAGGACGCCAAAGGAAGGGGCACCCTGAAGCCATGCAGCAGCTGCAAAGAACCTCCCAGTGCACAATACACCGTGGTGGTGCTGGCTGAATAAGTCTACAAAGGTGTATTATAAGATCACATTGTGATCTATTGCAAAAAACAAATTGGAGGATATCTATTTAACATAACCCTTGGTCATGCTTCCAATTAAAACCCCTTTCTGACAGCATGAAGTTTGGAACATGTCTCCCCCTGAAGGCCCCAGGGTGTACTTACATTACAAGGATCATAACGCTATATTTTCTTGTAGCAAATTTAATGCTTGCTTAGGCACCTTTCACACCACGTTTTTTTCCTGTCCATGGGATCCTGTTTTTTGCAGGACTCCACGGACAGGAACAGACAGGCCCGAATGTGTACCTCCGGATGCCATTTCTGTGTCCGGATCAGTAATTTTGATGGATCCAGACACAGAAAGAGCTGGGAGGAGCCCAGTGGTGTTGGGGCTGTGATGTCACATAGGGGAAGGAAGAATCCTTTGTAACATGTCGGAGCTGAAGTTTTGCTTTCCCAGTGTATCTACATACACTGGAAAAGCAAAATAAAAGAGAAAACATGTATTAAAAGTAAAAAAAAAACACTCACCCCTCTGCCGGCTGTCCAGGAACAGAGAAGACGTCCGGATGCTGCCAGGACCTTAAAGATCTGTGATTGGCCGGTAATTAGAAAAAGTGAGGAGCACCACTAATCAGTAGTGATTATTTTAAAGTGTGCACTCAGCTATGTCAAGAGGGAACCATGTACATAGAAGAAAGAAGATTTGACATCTATAAGGGAGCACAACTGAATAGTAGAAAAATATATAGTGATATATATTTATATGATATATAATATATATTTTTCCACTATTCATTTGTGCTCCCTTATAGATGTCAAATCTTCTTTCTACTGTGATTGGCCGGTAGTGATCATGTGATGTCACATACCACCTGATCGCTACCGGCCAATCACATTTTAAGGTCCTGGCAAGTAGTGATCGGACGTCTTCTCGGGTCCCGGACAGCCGTCGGAGAGGTGAGGATTTCTTTTTTTTTAACACATGCCTTTATTTTATTTCACTTTAGCAGTGTATGTAGATAAAGTGAAATTACACTGAGCAGAGCAGTTTTAGTGTACCGAGCATGCTCAGTACACTAAAATCTGATCCGGGAAACGACCCCGTTTTTCCTGGATCCAAGCTCCATAGACCCCAGTATTATTTGAATCGGACAGCGTCAGATCCGATTGTGTCTACATGAAAACAGCGGACACAATTGGATCCCTGCACACAAGGATGGCTATTAAGCACCAGTCCGTGCCCATAGGGATACATGGGGGCAAAATCGGATCCATGGCTATCTGTTTTACAATGGATAGCCACGGATCCCAAAAATTTGTGGTGTGAAGAGGGCCTTACTTAGACCAGCTATAACACCAGATCGGATGGGTTCAAGCAATCCTTTTAGATAAGCAGAGGTTGTCTAAATCACACAATTCTTTCATGTGGCAAAGTAAACAAACTTTAGGCTTTACGAGATCCATGACTACCTCTACACAGCAGAGATACCTATTCCCTTTCACAAAGGTTTGTGGCCAGCTCACAATTTTTAATCAGAAATACTAGTAACCCTTTAAAAAGAAAACTATTCAATTCTTTGTAGACCTAGCCTAAATCTATGGCAAATTTTAATGTTACACTTACATTTTGATTACATATTTTAAGGCATAAAATCCATCACTGGCTATGTAATCATAGAGACAAAAATCTGATCTGTCAGCAGAATATCCTGTTCTATTAATGGGCGGCATATTACAGGCACGGTTCGGCTCTATTAGTAATGATGGCACATGTAAATACAGCAGGCTATTATACCACCACTCTGGCAGTTTTTTACTATACCGCAGGAGTGGTGCTTTAAATCCATGTTCCCTGCCGCCTGCGTTATAGGCACCTTTCAGCGTCTTCATCTTCTATCACCGCCGCTGTACTGTTGTAGTCAGCACTTTTCTATCCCAACCAACAGAAAAGCAGAGGAGGTGAGGTTCAGACTTACCATAGTGTACCCCATGCCACTGCAGAGAACATGTAGAAGAGCGGAGGCCGTTAGATATAATGGGTATATAGTACAAATGTCCAATATTATTTAATATTTGGGGGGGGGGGGGAAGAATCAACTTTAAGTTCATATAACTCCTTTAAAGTGAATGTGTCATTTTGAAAATATTGGCCTATCTGCAAGCAGCTTGTTATATGTTATACAACAAGAGTTGTGAATTACGAGTTTCGATGTGAATGATCCAGAAAACCCCTATTTATTAAGTGCTCAGTCTTAATAAATAGCCAGCTATCCTCGTATTAGTACAGAGCTGTTCACGCCAAATTTGATGGCCCAACAAACTCCTAAGCCCAGAAAGGGTAAAAATGTAATGGAGTTCGAAAGTAATAACCATTGCAATCTGAAATGCATATCTATTTCATGTAATACCTGCGTTCTACTTACTATAGGGCAGGTCTCAGCCCTGTCATATAGTAAGCGGTGAGGTCACTGTTGCCATAGCCATTAGCGGTTACTATGGCAATGGTGACCTCCTGACATACTATAGGGCTGAAACCTGTGTATAGTAAGAGGTGACGTCACCGTTGCCATAGCAACAGCGGTTATTATGGCAATGGAAACCCCACCAATTACAGCGTTGAGACCTGCGCTTCGGTAACGTGCAAGTCTCAGCGCTGTCTTATAGTAAGTGGTGAGGTCACCTTTGCCATAGGTATTAGAGGTTACTATGGCAATGGTGGCCTCACCACTTACTATATGACAGAGCTGAGACCTGCATTTTACTATAATGCAGGTCTTAGTGCTGTCATATAGTAAGCAATGAGGTCACCGTTGACATAGTAACCACTGATGATGCAATGGTGACCTCACCGCTTACTATACCGCAGGTCTCATCGCTGTCATTCTGTGATCAGAGACCACAGGGAGCGGATGTGTTTTTCCTCACAGTGGAGTTGTGTCTGTCCAGGAAGAAAGAAGATGAGGATTGTGGAGGGGTACAAGTGTGGGGAGGGGGTAATAAATATGGAGTCACTTCGTGTCTTTGTGCTGTTTTCCTTTTAGTAAAATAATTTTTCTCTGTGTTGTGCCTTTTTTTTTTACTATTTATTTGACATTCTTAATGGCCAGATCTAACTTGGCCTGACATTAAGAATCTCAAGGTTTAATACCAGCTGGCAATACAAAGCTGGTGTTAACCCCTAATTACTCAGTGTGTCACCGCTACCAGGGTCACTGGAAGACCCCGGTAATGTGCCTGGAAATGGTGCTATGATAAATGCACTATTTTCAGGAGTGGCTTTGGGCTGCTATTCTTTAGCGTGGGGAGCCCTAAAACAATGGGCCGCTAAGAATACCAACCCCCAGCTGCCTAGTTTTAATTTGGCTGGCAGTTAAAAATAGGGCAGAGCCCACGCATTTTTTTTTTTTTGCCAGCCAAGGTAAGGGGCTTTTCACACTTGCGGTTTTTTCCTGATTTGGAAGATCAGGAAAACACCTGATTCTTACAGGATTCATTTTTTTTGCCCATTCTCTTTAATGATTTCAGGACAAAACATGAAGCAACAACATTCTAACTGACAAAATTAAAGTGAATGGGCAAAATACTGTAAGAATGGGGTTTTGCCTGATCTTCCAAATCAGGAAAAAACCGCAAGTGTGAAAGGCCCCTAAGATTACGCAGGTGAGGGTGGCAGCTCGCAGCTGTCTGCTTTCACTGGTTTAGGCTTAAAAATACTGTAAGGCCCCATGCATTTTTTTAAATTATTTATTTAATACCCAATGATGGCAGGTTGGTTGCCATACACTAATGTGTATGGCAAAAGAAACACAATCACCGCCCAGATTGAGGAAATACAGCCTCACTGCAACAGCCAATCACAGAGGTTCTCACAAAGTTTGAGTGTCTGTGATTGGCTGTTTGCCGGTCAGTGCAGTGAATATGCAGGAAGTTTAATGGAAGGCCCAGGAAGGAGCAGCGGCAGTGTGGTAAGCCCGATCTACCTATTTTATCTATCTTCACTAGGTCCTGTCACTCAGAGCAGACAGCCGTATGGCAGAACAGTATGCAGACATTGTCTACATTATCTGTATACTGTTCCCATGCAGTTTGACCACATTCTCATCCGTCCAGACCTCATTGCCATTTGGTTTGAGCATCTTCTTTTTCTTTGATAATTACTATGATTGGCAGGCACAGTATAACAAAAGATGAATATGGCATTACTATGACTGGCAGGCAATCCCCAGCATGTTTATTGGTGGAAAATCAGTCAGCAAACATGTTAGGCAGCTCATACGAATATCACGAGTAAAATCCATAACACAGAGTACTAATTATCCCGAATGCCGTACTATCCGTGCGAGGAGCGAATAAAGACGAGTATACTCGCTCATCACTATTCATCATCTTGTGTATAAGATGAATGTTCTGGCTTATACTGAAGATGTATGCGAACTCTCCATACAATACTGCGATGTGATGAAGAATATACAGAGATTCTTTTTCTCTCTTCATCATACCTTCAGACACACGTCAGATCTGAAATGTGCCAGTTCCTTGGAAAAATATCTTGTGATTGCTTTAGTGGAAGGAATGTGGGACAGGTAGAGACAAGCAGAGCCTCCATAACTGACATATATACACATGTATTCATTCACAAGCTTCATCGTAATTATCTTCCTTTGGGGAGGTTATACTGAGCCAGTGGCATGGTATAATAACAAGATATAATTACATGATAAAAGCACATCCCTCAGACCCCACGCCCCATAAAATAAAACACAGCCCTAACAACAGGGTGCCTGGAGTTATCCCAGTTCTGACAATTACACAACTTGGAAGACTCCAGCATTTAATTTGTGCTTCCCTTTTGCCTGCAGTGACTCTGCTCCCCCACCTTAGCTCAGGGATAAATGCTGGGAAAATCTGATATGCTGACTTCAAAGTTAGAAGCTTCCAGACCCACTTCTGCCATGCTGCACCAAGTCCTACCAGATAAACATTCAGGTGCCCAATGTACACATTAACTCATTCCTCACAAAAAGACTATGGAATAATAAAGGGTTAATCACACAGAACATCCTGTAGATTGTCTATGTGCAAAACTGAATGCTTGACCGCACCAAGGACTCATACTTCTGAGTGATGCATCAAAGAGAATAATAAAGATCTGGGAGATGTGCAGCTGGGAGCAGGATATAGCTGATGTCACCTAGTGTAATATTCTGTCACTAGATGGCGGTCATATTTGTACAGCCATATTTCCTCATCTACTTCACAGCTATTAGACCAAGGCAGCTCTGTATACAAAAAAGCCAAAAAATTATGATTTTCCATCACAGCTGAATCAGTTTTGTGACCGTGTGCTGTTCATTTTTGACAAAGCCATTATCTGTGATAGTCCCAAGTAGTGTATACTGCTATTATTGGAAAGTAAGTCTCACATCTGAATTAATCAATGGGCATCATGGTGGTTCAGTGGTTAGCGCTCCGCACTCTTACAGCGCTGGGTCCTGGGCTCAATTCCTACCAAGGACATCTGTAAGGAGTTTGTATGTTCTCCCTGTGTTTGGGTGTGTTTCTTCCAGGTTCTCTGGTTTCCTCACACACCCCAAGGACATACTGATAGGGAATGTAGATTGTGAGCCCCAATGGGGGCAGTGTTGTGGTTGCATGGAAAATGCGGCGGAATGAATGGTGCTATAAGTGAATAATGATTATTATTATGTAAACTCACAGTGCTCTCATGTAAGCATCATTCACATAAGTAGGCCTCTGGTATTGAACATTCCTGCACACTGACACCAATGTATGTGTAACAGCTTATTACAACTAGTAGAAAGCTGATATTCAGTCCATACTGTATATTTCTGTACACAATTTTGCAGAAGTTCCAATAAATCTGGGAGACTATAGCTGTGCACATAGAATAACACTACAGATGGATGTTAAGAGTTTTACTGACCTCTGCTGGGAATAATAGGTAATACGCAGTATACAGCAGGCAGGACGTATTTACATGCTTACATTGCAATGCTATATGATGGATTCTATTAAGATAAATCATTGATACATAATTCACCATAAAATACATTTTAAGAAGTTTATAAACTTATTTCCAATTTCTTCAATGGGGAATATTTGGATACAGCAAAAAACAAAAACAAAAAACACAAAAAAAACATTGCAATCTATTTTTTTTTTTTTTTTTAATACGGCCTTGTACTTAAAATACATTTCTGTTTCTGTTGTATTCTTTACATTTTATTGCCGAGGGCACTCACCCCTACTGCTGTCTAGGAGCACAGCTCTTTGCACTGCCCTGCACAATCCTGGCTGAGATCGCAGGGTAGCACTTAGCCCTTTATCCTAGTCACCTCTTCATAGCCCTGGCTGTCTTGTAGGACAGGTGGGAGACTACACACTTTAGTGCAGGGAAGTCATGAGGAGGGGGAGAACATTAAGAAAATAAGACCAACGATTTAAATATGGGGTTTTCAAATGGCAAACAAAGTTAAACTCAAATGGGGAAACATGAAGTCACCTGTTGGGTTCCCCTGGCAAACACTGCCACCTATAGGTTGACCTTTAGTAGTACACCTTTGTGGTCTAGGACTGCTGTGGGCTCTCGTCTGTTAAATCCAGATCAATGCAGCAGTTAGGGATACATGAAAGCATCCTCTGGGGCAGTTCACAATCTTCCATGTCACACAGAAGATGAATGGTGAGGATCGGCATGCCATGTTTTAGCACAGATGAGACGTGTACTGTCTGGCAAGCGCCAACACATGTGGAAACTACACGTGTGGATTACCCTATTTTTTCGGACCATAGAACATACTTTTCAGTAAAAAGAATTCTTGCCAAAAGAAGTCCCTGCATCTTAGTGTCTACAGTAAAACCTCTCTGACCCTTTCCATAATGATTAGTTGATTGCTCTGCCTGATCACTGAGAGCCTCATTTACAGAAGGCTATCAAGGAAACTATACCAATTCCTCTTATGTATTGTAGACTATAGGCATTACCTCTACTTCTGCCTTACACCACTATAAAAATATTAATCCCCTCTTCTACCGTGGAGCATTAAGAAATGAAGCTCTACCATAGACCCCCAAATTAACCACTATGGAAGCATTAATTAGAATTTGTAGGCAGCCTGAAAAATTCATTATACTGTATTGTAAGCAAGCTAAAGTATAAAGCCAAAGACCTGTACTTTGTTATAACCAGTGCAGAACATGGCTGATATTGCAAAAAAAAAAAGTGCAATTCTGAAATTTACTTTTCTTTATTTATAGATTTGAGTTGTTGGTAGGAATGACTTGGCAAAATGATTCTCCAGGTCAGTACGAACACGCATAATTAAACACAAATACAAATCAAATGTCCATTAGATTATCATCAAGGCCTATACGGCCACAGGATTTTCAGGGTAATATATATACATTATCATTAAATGTTATTACTCGCTGTGAGTGGGGGTTAAAATCCGCACCAATATTGCGATGTCAATACCAGGCGGCTGCGACCAATTAGCAACTCGGCTTCGTTCAATACATCTGCACATGTGACACCTCACCAGCGATCAGTAAGGTACCGTCACACTTGGCGACGCTCCAGCGATACCTACAGGTCGTATAGTTGTCGGGATTGCTGGAGCGTAGCCAAGTGTGACGGTACCTTACTGATCGCGACGATTAGCGATCTCAGAGCGGGGGCTGGTCGCTGCTGCATGTCACACTGAGCGGCATCGCTAGCGCCGGTGAGGGTACTTCCGTTGTGAGCGGCCGGGAGATGACCGGCTAGCGCCGGTCATCTCCCGGCTGCGTCGCCACTGACCTCCGTACGGCACACTTGGCAACGCTCCAGCGATAACTACAGGTCGTATCGTTGTCGGGATCTTTGGAGCGTCGCCAAGCGTGACTGAGTGGCCGGGAGATGACCGGCTAGTGTCGGTCATCTTTCAGCTGCAGTGCCGCTAACCTCCGGTGTGGGCGGGCGGACGACGGTGAGCCCCTCATTCATGCCTGGGCCCCAACATTTGGGCGGGTACGCCGGGTGCTGACGCCGGCCCTGCTCCTCAGCTCCGCCGTTTTCCGCCACCGAGCTGTCAGGAAGTAGTGGGCGGGGCCATCTGTGGCTACTAATTCTGTCTGTTTCTCTGTAGCGGAAATCTCGCGTCGCTCATTGGTCGCGCCTGGCTTGCCGCGACTAATCAGCATCGCGGGATTTCCGTTACAGAGAGGCAGACAGACACGATAAGGCGATTATATAGTAGGATTAACTATATCAGAATTTCAGCAAATTAATTTGTGATATCTTTTTGAGGCTGTCGACAGGGAAGGGGGTACTCTGATAGCTGGATAGGCGGTTGCTTCGATGGGGGAATCACGGCTGGTAGGTTCCCGGTTCCGTGCCCTGGACCCTCAGTGGTAGGGGATGGGGGTGATGATGATGGGGGAGAGAATGGTATCGTGACACCACCTGTGGTACCTGGTAATGTGGATATCAGCGCTGCGGCTGGCCACTGAGGTGATGGAGGTGCAGCTTAGAGTAGTACAGTTCACCACAGGTGGAGCTTTACCTCAGTGCAGCGGGGCTTGATGAGGGGAGTCGTAGTTCTTACCCCTCTAATGATGTTGAGGCCCTCTGGGCGCCGGAGGAAAGGAGCACAGACACCGATTCAACTCAAACGTCACTTTACTGGTACCGGGTAGATGATACAGTACACAGTCACAGCCTGATTCAACGAGGACGTAGCCACAGATTGTAGGGTGATCCTGTAGAGTCTGTTGATGGTCCCTTTTAATGGCTTTCGGGGTCTGTGTCCCTCCTTACTCTCTTTAACCACTCTGCAGAGCTCCTACGCCAGTCCACTGGTCTGTTACAATTAAAGGGATCCTTTCACCTCCAAAACGCCTCCTAAGCTATCAAAACATGTCTCTGCAGCATCCTATCACTAATCTCACACTTCTTTTGTCTCCTAAAAGCATCCTGTGAAAGTGCATAAAAACGTTTTAATACTCACTCATTAGTGATTATAATTAGCAGTGACTATATTCATAGTCACCAAGGCGGGCTGTTATGCAGCTCCAGGATCCACCCTGTCTCTGTGTGTTCTGCTATGATGTCCAGCCATTGCCCTCCCCTCTCTCTATCACTCACAGAATGCAAATCATTAGTCCTGCCTTCAGTTTCAGTTTCACTTAAGCACCGACAGAGAGAGGGCTGGATCCTGGAGCTGCAAAACAGCATGCCCTGGTGACTAAAGAACCCTACTAATTATAATCACTAATGAGTGAGTATTAAAATGTTTTTCTCCACTTTCACAGGATGCTTTTAGGAGACAAAAGGAGTGTGAGATTAGTGATAGGATGCTGCAGAGACATGTTTTGATAGCTTAGGAGGCGTTTTGGAGGTGACAGGATCCCTTTAAGTACATTCGGTTCCTTACCGGTACGGACAGGAGCGACAACAAGCAATCCTCCCGCCACCGGAATTCGGTCCTTTTCCTTAATGTGTCCTGGACCCAATATAGGACTGAGGTAAAGGTACAGTCTGTAGTGCTATGGCTCCCTTCTGACGGTCCCA
Organism: Allobates femoralis; assembly: GCA_033576535.1. NCBI lineage: Eukaryota > Metazoa > Chordata > Amphibia > Anura > Aromobatidae > Allobates > Allobates femoralis. The sequence goes on from JARQOC010000001.1 coordinate 194,756,794, forward strand.
CAGCTTGTCGGTTCGCTAACCAGGGATAGACCACTGGTTGCCTTGGCTCCGGTTATGCCAGTGTTGACCCCGGACTTCCTGAGCTGTCTCCAACCAGATCTGGTTTGTCCCCTCCGGTTCGCGGTTCACCTCTCTCTTAGAGGCGCCCTCCTGTCAGGAACGCTGTCAGGCATGTCCTCTCTAGCTGCCTTCCCAGCATTGTCTGACTAAAATTAGCTCAACTGTCACTCAAGTCTCCAGCTCTACTCTAAGCTCCACCTGCTGGACCTACTGAATACACGGTCTCTATGCTAAGGGGGACTAGTGTATGGGTGCTTTGGACAGACTCTACAAGGGAACTCCAAATCCATAACTACGGAGGCACTACACCTTCTGTTTGGGGTGCAGTACCTCCCTGTGGCGCCTAGCCATAGGGTCGCCACATTTTTTTCACCAATCCAATTGGTGGTTGACCTAACATGCATAGTTTTTATTTTATTTCAATGATGGAAACATTTTCAGAAATTTGTATAAAAAATTGTGCTCGATTCGCCACTTTCCGAGACCCAGAACGTATTTAATTCCCGGTCTAAGGAGATGTGTAAGGGCTGTTGTTTTGTACCCTGAACTGCAGTTTTTATTGATATCATTTTAGGGAACATCCGATGTTTTGATCATCTGTTATTACATCTTTTGTTGTTGCAGCAACTAAACAAAATGCAATTCTGGTGATGTATATTTTTTCTTGTAATGCCATTTACCGATCGGATTGATTTATTTTATGTTTATAGATCAGACCTTTAAGAATTCAGCAATACCAAATGTAATTTTTTTTTTCACACAGAGCAAACTACAAGGGGAGGCAGGGAGAAAAAGAAAGCCGAGAGCTGATAGGTGGAGCTGCATTCAGCAGGGGCTGCTGTGTGATGCTTCACCAATCAGAAGAGGGATCACATGCATATTGTCTACAGTGAAGAAAGAAGGCAGCGCTGAGGTAAAGGACATTCTGCCTACTCCAGTCATCCTCTGCCGACTCCATGACATTGTTCCATCATCCTGCAGCAGCAAGAGTGTAAGCACACAGCTCTGCACCAATGCTGCCTGTGTGCTTCTGTCGTGTAAAGGGGAGTGAAAGAGGCTCAGGACTCCCAACATCATTTCCCTGGTGAGAGGGAGGGGAGTGTTTCACAGGTGGATTGGAACCCTCTTGTAGATGTCCTTCTGTCATATTTATATAATCCTGCTTCCTCCCCATGTTCTGCAGACAGAACAAGGATCCTGGGCTCTGTAAGCTTGGCGTGGTGTGATCCCTGACCTGTGTCTGAAACTGATGGTGGGGTGTCACGCTGAGGACTAGGGAGTGTCCAACTACAGTGCGTGACAGTGGCGCACAGACCAACTGTGTCTGGCACACTACACACAACAGACTAGGGAAACACCAGTGGGAACAAATACAATGGAGGGCCCTGCTCACAGGAAACAGGGGAAAGGAGACCTCCTGCACTCACCTGCGGCTGTGCCCTGATCTCCCTATCCTCCCTATAAGGGCTCTTTCACCCTGTCACCAAGAAGGATACCTAGTCCCTTGCTGGCTCTTATGTTAACCCTCAATAGGGAGATGGCCAGCAGGAGCACTAGTCCCAACCACTGCACTAAAATCAACAAGAGAGGAAGTTAATACAGACAAGGAAACAACAAAACAACTTCACGCCTGCTGCCATACTCCTAGGCAGCAGATAGCTTTGCAACAGTCAGCTTCTCCAGAGTAGTTCCTTCACCAAAGGTAGTTAGGCCAAGAATGAAGTTCAATCAGCAGCAGGGAATGCTGGATCCTCTGACCATATAAAGGAGATGGGCGTAATCACAAAGTAGCCACACCAGGGAAGAGAACCAAGGAGCTTTGATAACAAGGGAAACTGACATTAACTCCTACACTGCCAAAGGAAAGAAATACATTTAAAATAAAGTCTCAATACAGGAATCATACAGAGGTCCCAAACTCGTCACAAGTCTCCAAAGTAAGAGAGATCCTCGTGACAGGGGGAGGGGGAGTTTAGGGGTGTGTAGGTTTGTGACACTGCTTTGCCACTCTGTCCTGTCACTCTGCTGTGCCCTGCCACTGTGCTGTGCCCTGCCACTCTGCCATGCCACCCTGCCTGGTCATTCTGCTCTGCCCTGACACTTTGAAATGCCTTTCTGCCCTGTCACTCCGCTACTATGTTCTGCCCTACCAATTTGCTCTGCCACTCTTCCCTGTCATTCTGCCTTGCCACCTCCTCTGGTCCAGGGACTGTGCAGTATCTGTATACTGAGTCCTGCTGCTCTCTTGTACTGTTCTCACTCTATTAGTGCAGGGTGGGAGCGGTTAGAGCTGCCACTTTCCATACACAGAGCAGTGACTGAATTGGCAAAGAGGCCTCCATGACTGAAACCAGAACGCAGCAGGGAGGATTAAAGTTCATTTCCTCCTGGCAGCTGGATTTAATGTAGGCACCGGGCAGGTTCAGAATATTAGAATAAGATTGAAACATAATTTCACCTGACAAACATTTTGCTTGTGCAACGACTTATTTCCAGCCTGTTTCGATAAACTAATAATAAGTTTCCAATTATTGACAGCATTATAAGTGCCCCTCAAAGACTAACTAAGCTTTTGGGAGATTTTTTAAGTTTTATGCACAATAATTCTCAACAGATTAGTGGGGAATCTGGTCCTGAGACCCCCAACCACAGCTGAAAAGTCCTTTTAGACGAGTGCATACAGCGCAGAGTGGATGTAGTAAAAACTCATAGACCTGTCCTCAGTTGTGCACTTCTAAGGCTGGAAACACACTGTCCGTGTGATATACGAGTCACTTGGACTAGTGTCGGATTTTATTAACCCTGAACAACCTCTCCCTGTCAGCAACACCACATTCCCATCCTGACAGGGACAGGTCATTCAGGGTTAATGATCCGACACTCGTCCAAGTGACTCGTATATCACACAGACAGTTTGTTTCCAGCCTAAGAGATCTTTTAACAATCTATGGGGATCTCAGGACACGGAACCACACCCATCTGCTTAGAATTAATGAACCTAAAACAAATCTCCCAAAAGTTAAGGTATTTTTTAAATGTTTAATAGTGCTAACTGCCTGCAGCTCATCAGTACTGGGGTTCTGTATGGTCTGCAGTCTGATGATGGTTGGCAACAACAACTTTTAGTATCTCCTTACCATTGTAGAAAACATACTAAAGGCCCCGTTATACCTAGCAACATTCCAGCAATCCCGACAACGATACGACCTGGCAGGGATCGCTGGAATGTCACTAAGTGGTCGCTGGTTAGATGCCACACAGGCAGATCTACTCACCGATGCGGCGACCCCTGACAGTCGTTGGGATCTGTCACTGTCACACGCGTAACATGGAGATCGTTGGTCGTTTGCCCTGTCACACACACCGATCCAGCATGGCCAGCGCGAAAACGACGATGAAAAAATGGTCCAGGCCATTCAGTAACGATCAGCGATCTCACAGTGGGGCGCCGCTTGCTGCTACGTGTGACACGCAGCGATATCGCCGGCGAGGTCGCCGCAACATCACAAAACCTGTGACGTTGCGGCAATATCATTAGCGATGCAGGAAAACCTGTCAACTCCGACTTAAACAACTATCGTTGTTGAATTGCGCGTTTACACGCTACGACGCAACAACGATGTCGTTTCAACTTCGTTCCTGAAGTCACTTTTGAACGACGTCGGAAATGATGTTGAAAGGTGTAACGGGGCCTTTAAAATCCTTTTTACTTTATAAGATCAAATCATTAAAATATAAAAGCACCCATGGTAGTGGAGATGCAGTCTTACTCTCAATGTGTTTCTGGCGTTGCGCCCTTAGTCACTGATAGAGTGAATCATAGTGCAGGTTTAAAAACATGTAACAGCAAATCATGGGATGGATTTACAAATCAAGAAAATTGAATATACATGGACACAAACACAGATTTTTCACCATTGTGAGTCACAGAGAATTGGACAGTTGGGAAATATATGTAAGAATATACAAAGTTATAAAAAGTTTTACTTCATATATAAAAAAAAAAATATATACATACAAAAATATACATACATAAATGTGATGTAACCTTACTAAAGAAAAAATCTATAGAGTTTATATAAGAATGCACTGATGAAAAAGTTTCTAGAAAGAAAAGAAAAAATGAAAAAAAAAGTCCTTAATAAAAGTTTAGAGAAAAGACATAAACAAAAAAGGTTTTTTGAAAATAAAAGTTGTTGTTTTTTTTTTTTTTAAAGGCCCTTTAAAGAAAAAAAACGTTTATAGAAAAGAAAAAAAAAAGTTTTAAAAAATAATCCTAATAGATATATAAGGTATCAGGTTTACAATTCATGCCATTGGGGAATTTTGTATTGAGCTTAATTATCCAGTGCATTTCTCTGATCATTAATTTTTTACCCCAATCACCACCACGAACTGGACAAAAAACTTTTTCAACCCCACAGAAAGTAAAAAATTATGTTTCTCCATAATGGTGTTCAACAAAGTGTTTGACAGTACTTGAATGAGTTGCATTTTTTTTTATATTAGCAAGATGTTCAGCAATTCTTTTCTTTGATCTTCTAGTGCAACCTATGTATTTTACATCACATTTTTTGCATTGTATGCAATAAACGGCATGTCTACTGTCACAATTTAATGAAAGTTTTTATGTCGACCTTGTCACCAATTTTTTTCGTCTAACAAAATTTACTAACATTACACCTGCTTTGTGCACATTTGAAGAAACCCCTGCTAGATAACCAAGCAGTATTTCTTTCTGGGGGCAAATACAGACTAGGTGAGAGCACATCAACCACCGATTTTCCTCGTTTGGTAACACATGTGACACCTTTTTGAATAGTACTCAACTTAGTATCTTGATAAAGTATAGGGATATAACGCTGGACTATACCTTTTATTTGATCAAACTGTCTACTATAAGGGGTACTGAATACAACTTTGGAGATTTTCTTTAGATTTTACGTCAGAAAATATTTCATTGTTGTTTTTAATTTTGTTTCTTAAAGGGATCCTGTCACCCCCAAAACACCTATAAACCTATTAAAACCTGTCCCTACAGCATATTAACACTTTCCCTACACTCCTTTTACCTCCTAAATGCCCTTAGTCAAAGTGAAAGAAAACGTTATAATAGTACCTGCTTAGTGATGATAATGAGTGACTATGCTATTCATAGTCACTCATCAAGGCAGCCCCTCTTCTTCAGATCACGCCTGAATAGGCGTGATCTTCATCATGGATTCAAATGTGCGCTCCCTGCGCGCCTCCCCGCGCTCCCATTACGTCCGTGCTTCAGGCTGGGGGCAGTATGACGCGATTCGCGTCATTTCCTGTCGCCGGGTGACGTCTCTACAACGGCGCAGCTTTCAGCTTCAAGTGCCGCACTGCGCATGCCTGCGGGAGCGCACTGCGCATGCGTGCGGGAGCCTACACAAAGCGGCCGTGTAGGCTCCCGCACGCATGCGCAGTGCGCTCCCGCAGGCATGCGCAGTGCGGCACTTGAAGCTGAAAGCTGCGCCGTTGTAGAGACGTCACCCGGCGACAGGAAATGACGCGAATCGCGTCATACTGCCCCCAGCCTGAAGCACGGACGTAATGGGAGCGCGGGGAGGCGCGCAGGGAGCGCACATTTGAATCCATGAGGAAGATCACGCCTATTCAGGCGTGATCTGAAGAAGAGGGGCTGCCTTGATGAGTGACTATGAATAGCATAGTCACTCATTATCATCACTAAGCAGGTACTATTATAACGTTTTTCTTCACTTTGACTAAGGGCATTTAGGAGGTAAAAGGAGTGTAGGGAAAGTGTTAATATGCTGTAGGGACAGGTTTTAATAGGTTTATAGGTGTTTTGGGGGTGACAGGATCCCTTTAAGTTTTCAGAATTTTTTATAGTTTTTAAATTTTCCCCTACCTTCTACCTTATCCAGGGCAATTTTGATATCACATTCCCTATACCCTCTTCTCTACTAACCTTTCCATTGTAATCGTGCTTTCCTCTTTGAAAGTCTCAAAAACAGAACAGTTTCTGTGAACACGCAGCAACTCACCATAAGGGATTGAATGAATAGTATGAGATGGATAATTTTCATTTTTATAACCTCTTTTTTCTTTAAAGGACATTTTTATTTTAAAAAAACAACTTTTCTTTTAAAAAAAAAAAAAGTTGTTTTTATTTCTATAAACATTTTTTTTTTAATACTTTACATTTTTTTTTTTTCAATAAATCTTTTTGTTTTTTTTCTTTATATCCTATTAGATTCTCCAGTATTATGAGTGTTCTCCTGCATAGTATTCATAAGTGCATTGTTGTGTAATCTATAGAGAGACACAGCGAGTAAGGCTGTGTTCACACACCGCGTTTTTTTATGGGGCTACTTCTTCAGTAATGTCACAGAGGGGAGGAAGAATCCTGTTCCCCCTCCCCTGTGTGACATGTCTGCCAGCCCCTTTGGGTTTTGTAGTGTATGAATATACACTACGAAACCCAAATTAAATTAAAGCAAATGTATGAAAAATAATATAGAATGAATACTTACTCTCCGGGTGTTCAGGAGCCGGGAGCAGTTGCAGGTATGGACCTGCAAGGACCTTGTGTGATGTGATCGGGCGCTGTGATTGGCCGCTTGCGGTCATGTGATATGCACGTCATATGACGTCACATATCACATGACCGCGAGTGGGTCAATCAGCATTCACAGGCCCTGGAAGGTCGATACCTCAGCAGGATCTCCCGCCTCCCAAACACCCGGTGGACAGGTAAGTATTCAATGTTGATTATTTTTTAGACATTTGGATTAGTTTATTTTGGGTTTCACAGTGTATATTAATACACTACGAAACCCAAAGGGGCTGTCACAGATGTGACACAAGGGAGGAGGAACAGGACTGTTCTTCCCCTGTGTGACATCAGTGCCGGCGTATTCCCGCTGGAATTGCACATTGTCTGAACGGCGATGCATAATTCCAGCGCGAATATTGGATCAAAATATGGGAGAAAGTGCGGGCACAGGTGCGTAAAGAATTGACATGTCAATTCGTTTTACACCTGCGCTTTCTCCCATAAAAGCACTGCGTATTTTTACGTTGTGTCTGTATGGCAAAGTGAATTTCACATTCACTTTGCCGGCAGATGCAGACACACTTTGTAAAATTTTGAATAGAGCGCACAAAAAAAGCACTCAAAAATGTGCAATGTGTGAAGACTGCATCTCTCCACTATCATGGGTGCTTTTATATTTGAATGATTTGATCTAATAAAGTAAAGTAAAAAAGGACTTTAAGGAAGACTTCTCCCACTTTTTCTTCTTGTATATGGTAGAAAACATGATATAATTCAAAAAGTACACCTCGTCACGCAAAAAAAAACCCTCATATGTCTATATAGATGGAAATTTTTTTTTAAAGTTATGGCACTTGGTAGGAGAAAAAATAAATAAATAAAATTGCCTGGGGCGTGAAGGGTTAATCAACATTTGTTTAAGCGTGTTACAGAGTAGATCTGCTTTAAATAGACATCATGTGGGGGCGTGGCCAACCTATGGAGGAGAAGGAAGCTTAGAGCGAGAGCTCCCGCAGCAGCAGCTCCTACCGCCGCTTCCTAACCCCACAGACTGCTACTAAAACTGGATGGGCAAGAATAAGAAGGCATCAGGAGCCACCGGACCGGCCGAGACACCTCACAGAGGCGCCATCGATAGATATCTCCGCTCCAACACAGAGACCCCGGCGGCTCCGTCTCCTCCCAAAATGGCGACCTCAGCACAGCGCGAGGCGGCTCCCAGGGCTGAGCGCGGCAACAGGCAGAGGGCGAACAGATTTGAGTGCCTCAGAGACGACTCATCACAGGAGGAGACCGCAGAGGGAACGCAATTTCTCCTAGACAGCTCTTCAAACCCTGAGTTAAGTGCATATATTAAGAATCTACCCACTAAACAAGATTTGGAAAATTTCGCTTGCAGACTGGAGAACTCTTACAAAACAGAGATTCAGACTCTGAAACAGGAGTTCACAAGCAGGGTAGAGGATGTGAAGAGGGCACAAGATGCGGTTCTGGATGAGCTGAAAGCACAGAGAGAAACCTTAGAGGCCCACTCTGCCCTCCTAGAAGATCTCCTTTACAACCAGGAAGATCTAGAAAACAGGAATCGCAGGAACAATGTAAGGATCAGGGGTCTATCTGAAGCTGTATCACCTGTGGACCTGGGGAAGGCAATCCAGAGACTTTTCAAGCATATATTAGGAGATGAGAGAGGCCCAGACATCGATTTGGACAGGGTACATAGAGCCCTAGCACCTAAACCATCCCCAGAAGCCTTTCCAAGGGACGTGGTATGCCGGGTCCATTTTTTCTCCATTAAAGAAGACATCATGGCAGCTGCACGACAAGCAGGCGCCATCATCTTTGAAAACTCAAATGTGCAGCTGCTCCCCGATCTGGCGCGGAGAACTCTCCTACAAAGAAGAGGATTGAGACCATTGCTTAATGTGCTTAAAGAAAGAGAGATAAAATACCGGTGGGGATTCCCCTTCCAACTAACTGCGTCCAAAGACGGTCGTTCAGCCTCTTTCAAACGGCTGGGAGACCTTCCTGCTTTCATCAAAGCCTTGGATCTACCTCTGATCAGCTTACCGGACTGGCCCAAGAATCCGATGTTGCCGGCACCCCCGCCCCGCTGGAGCAGATCCCCTAGAGCTGGATCCGGTGGAAGACCGCAAACATGAACAGATCAGGTTACTCCATTGTGATCCACATTGGAGGTGGAAGGAGGCGCAGCAGCTTTCAAGAATTGGTCACTTTTTCTGACATTAATACATGATAAATAGGTTCAGCTGAGCTGTGAGCCCGGTTTCATGGGGGTCGTCGATGTCCTTCCTCCACTCAGTCCTGAAGGCTTCTACCTATATCACTGACATCCTTCTCTCCCACCACACTTTCCCTCCCCTACTTCCACCCCTCCTATTCCTATTCTTTTTCCTCTTCCCGTGGTCATTCTTTTCTTAAGCCCCTGTTCCTAATCCCTTCCTCTACTCTTACATATTCACAACTATACACCATGCACTATCACTCTAACTTACTTTATCCTCCTCTTTCCCCTAGTATACCTTTTCACTTACACACTGTCAGAAGATATCCTACTTTGCAGTGGCCTTCTTGGGTCCCATACCCCTAACATCTATTGTGGGGGGAGGACTTGGACGACCTCCCATACCTCCATACTCTTTTCTTACATGTTCTCTGTTAATTGAGTTGACCTGGTTTAATACCTTCTAAGTTTAAGTTTAAGTTAAAGTAACTACTTCCTTTCCATGAACCTTTATAATACTATTTAGCCCATATATATACTTAACTGATAAATATATAGCAGTTTACCTAATCAGTATACGATGTGAAAATTTATATTATTTGTATAGGCTGTGGGGCGGGGCGGTGGGGAGATGCGATGTGTTTGTTAGCTACCTGGTGACCCCGCAACCCCTGGTGCTGGACAGAAGTTCTGTCCATTTATTGCACTTCTCCCCGTGTAGGACCAGGAACTGGTCTAACATGGGAATCTACTGGGTTTCTGCCCTTATACCTCTCTTCTACACATACCTTATATCTTTTCTTTTCCTTTTCTCAACTCTTCTATACCCTCATAGTCGGATAGGAATATCTAAATATCTACATACCATCAAGTCTCTGCATTATGTCGAACATGTCTGAGCTGAAGTGCTGCTCCTTTAATGTCAGGGGGTTGAATAAACCTGAAAAGAGGCGCCAAATCTTAGTTGCAGCTAAGAAATCTAAGACGCACGTGCTGATGCTTCAGGAGACCCACTTTAGATCCAATGCCCTACCTGCATGTGGTTCCCGAGACTTCCCATCCTGGTTTCATAGCACTAACCCCATGTCCAAGTCCAGAGGAGTCTCACTGGCCTTTCATAAATCTTTTTCACCCGAGGTCTTAGATCAATTAATTGACCCCTCTGGAAGATATATATTCCTTAAAATACAATGGCAAACTCGGATGTACATATTGGCTAATGTTTATTATCCCAACAGGCACATGATGAGATTCGGATCGAAACTAAAAGGGTTGCTGGAGGAATTTGCAGGTCCTACGCCAATTATCCTTGGGGGCGATTTTAATTTTCCTGTGGATCCGAGGGTGGATACCTCCTCCGGTAAGTCTTGCATACCTGTGCCGTCACTCTATCACCTCTCCAAACATTGGGAATCTTTACATATGGTTGACATATGGAGGATATTGCACCCGGAGGAACGTGACTACACATATTATTCTCAAATACACTCAGTCTACTCCAGGATTGACAGATTTATTATCTCTCATTCCTTGTTAGACTCTAGAGTAAAATCATATATAGGGAACATACTGTGGTCAGACCACGCTCCAATATACATTACTATACAAATTGGCCCACAAGATAGACGACCATTCACCTGGAGACTAAACGAATATTTGCTGAGGGACCCTTCCTGTCTTGCGGATCTTATCTCGACTATTAAGAATTTTAATAACGATCATGCCTCTGATTCCACATCTAGCCCCATACAATGGGAAGCTCTTAAGGCAGTCCTGAGAGGCGTGCTGATCTCTCATGGTACTAGAATTAAAAAAATGAGAACACAAACAATTTTGGAACTACTCCACAATATATCGTCCCTGGAGACCACCCACAAACAAAACCCCACTCCTGCCATATATGCCCAATTATCTACCACGCGGCACAAGTTATTAGCCCTCCTTGATCAGAAAGATAAACTCCAGAGGGACAGGATCAGCTCAAAATACTATCTCCTGGGAAATAAGCCAGGAAAATTACTAGCGAGGGCACTACATCCCAGGAATCAACGAACTTTCATCCCCCATATAAAAACTAAAGAGGGAAACAAAGTCCACTCCACTAACGAAACAGCGGAATGTTTCCGTGCATATTATGCCTCCCTCTATAATATAAGCAGACCAGAAGAAGGTATTGATGCCCAAATCCCCATATCAGAAATTAAGGACTATATAGACAGGTTTGGCCCTCCACCCTTATCCGAGGAAGAGAGAGAGGAGCTTGCATCAGACTTCACATTGGAAGAACTGACGGATGTAATTGGGAATTTAAAAATTGGTAAAAGCCCAGGGCCGGACGGCTACTCATCTGGATTTTATAAATCTCTAACCGAGCACTTGAACCCTCGTCTCCTGCAAACATTTAACAGCATATCCAGAGGGGACCAATTCCCTCCTCAGGCATTGATGGCGCATATCGCTGTCATACCAAAACCCGGCAAGGATTTATCTATATGCAGTAGCTACAGACCCATCTCTCTGATGAACATAGATATAAAAATCTTCTCGAAAATGATAGCTAACAGAATGAGGAGATTTTTGCCATTCTTAATTAGATCCGATCAGGTCGGCTTTGTCCCGGGACGAGAAGCCCGAGACAATATAATTAGATCAATAGCTGTGGTGGATGGAGCGAGGAGGGGGGGGGTACCCATGTGCATCCTGTCGATAGACGCTGAAAAGGCCTTCGACAGGGTGCACTGGGACTTCCTATTCGCCACCCTGGAACGCGTTGGACTGGGGGGAGTCATGGTACAGAGAATCAAAGCATTGTACACAACCCCGTCGGCTCGGGTTCAGGTGAATGGGTCCCTTTCGGAATCATTCCCCATACATAATGGCACTCGTCAGGGTTGTCCACTTTCCCCCCTGATTTATATTTTATGCATGGAGTCTCTGGCAGGCGCACTTAGATTTAATAAATCGATTTCGGGTCTGACGACAGGTAAAGTTGAGCAAAAAATAGCCCTATTTGCAGATGATTTACTTTTATACATAACGAATCCCCTTATATCAATCCCCAACATAGTGGAAGAGCTTACTAGGTATGGAAAACTAAGTAATTTTAAAATAAACGAATCCAAATCAGAGATATTGAACGTCTCTCTTCCAGAGCTAGTGGTCACCCTGCTTAAATCCCAGCTCCCCTTCACGTGGAAACATGACGAATTGAAATATTTGGGTATAAAATTAACTAGTGACCCATCCAACCTGTACACGAAAAATTTTGAACACCTACTAGACAAGATAACTTCGGATTTTAAAACGTGGAACAAACTTAATACATCATGGTGGGGCAGAATTAATTCGATTAGAATGGACTTATTACCCCGACTCTTATACTTTCTCCAGGCTGTTCCAATCCTCCTCCCGGCCTCCTTTTTCTCCAGACTTAAGACCTTGACCACACGCTACATATGGGCTCATGGGAAACCTAGACTATCGTATAACTTATTAAATAGGAGGTCGGGGGAAGGAGGAGCGGGATTGCCCGATTTTAAGACGTATCATCTGGCTTCCTTGGGCAAATGCATATTAGATTTGTATACCCAGGAGGACAGACGCCAATGGGTAGATGTGGAAACAGAACTTAATGACATCAGTCCTCTGTCGGCAGTGTGGCTTTTTGGTACTGGTGGCCCCCGCTCCCCCTCGTTTCTAACACACCACCTGCAGCAATTCCTTAAAAGACATAACACGTCACTGCATCTGACTACGAACCCAGGCCCTCTAACTCCAATATTTCACAACCCATCCCTAGGATTAGAAATTGACAGGAAAACATTCCTAGGCAGACATAGAAGAACGAACCCCACAATTCAGACCTATATTAACACAACGGGCATAAAAAGCCTTGCTGAACTATACCGTGGGTCTCCGATTCCTCCGGGTGCATGGCTACTCCATGCCAGACTTGGTAGTTATATTAAATCCATAAACTGGGAGGCAGTCACTAGACAGCCCACAGCCTTTGAGAGACTCTGCCTAGAAGGAGGCCCTGTCCCACATATAACCTCGATCTTATACAATCTGTTTCGCAGCTCATTAGAAACCCCTGACAAATTCTCACTTAAATACAAAACAAAGTGGGAGAGGGACCTCCAAAGGGAATTTTCTCCAATGGAGTGGGAAAAAATTCTAATGTTTACATACAAATCTGCCAAGGCGGCCACATTCCAGGAGAGGAACTTTAGAGTGATGGCAAGGTGGTACAGAAGTCCGGCAGATTTACATCGAATCTTCCCATCATTATCTGATTGCTGCTGGCGATGCAATACAGCTTGTGGTACATACCTCCACATATGGTGGGAATGTCCGCAGATTCAGCCTTTCTGGAGGGAGGTGTACGACCTGTTGGAACATTCTACATCAATCCGTCTGATTTTTTCTCCATCTTCGGCCCTATTAAATCTCATAGATACATCAATATCGAAATACAAGAACAGCCTGACTAGGTACTTTCTATCCGCAGCAAAAACACTAATTGCCAGAAAATGGAGAAGCACAGAAAGACCAACTAAAAAGGAATTAATAGCTGAGTTGAATCATGTGTGTAGGATGGAGGATAACATTAGCCAAAGCTCTCCAGACCTGAAAAGTGTGGACAGACACTGTCGCCTCTGGACCCCCTGGATTTTGTTCAGGGAATCTGAGATTATGAGGAGCTGGTTGTCGTAGGTGGGAAGTCGGCCGAGGTGGAGATCCCGGGATGCCCCAGTCGGGGAGTCACGGAATACCCCCTTTTCCATCACTGCATAGACGGGACAACCAACGAGACCTCAGGATAAGTCCAAATCATTAAGTAATCTAAACACTAGGAGCAAGCACTTAATTGACAGGCAAGACAACTGATGTACATACAATAGCTCATCCTATTCCGACTTCCCCTTTTCTATCTTCTCTTTCTCCTTTTCCCTTCCTTTTCTCTTCTCCCAAATTCATGTTGGTGTTTTTCTTGATTCTTTATATGTTTTTACTTTATACAACAATAAAATCCCTCATATTGGGTTACATATTATGAGATCAGCCTAAAGCTGAATGGGATTGTTGGATATATTATACCAATACCCGAAGGGTTATGAGCCGAAGGGTGGAGAATGCAACCGACCCTGACTCTCGTGATGTCAAAACACTATAAAGCAAATAATTTATCCTTGTTAAATTTCCATTTTAAGTTTTATATTACTGCTTACCCATTGGAATCGTACATTAACGTAAAATAGGACACTAAAGTAAGTAGTCCTATAACAATGTTTAGGGTAAACAATAAGATTTTTCAAGAACGATACAAACCCTTGATTGTACTTAACAGTGTATTTTTACTGTAACATTGTAATGTAGACGATTGTACCAACAACTATATGTTAATAAAAATTGATTTACACAATAAATAGACATCATGTGAACGTACTCATAGTGTGAATTGTCAGTAAGGCAGTATGAATGCCAAATACGACCCTGCCTACTTGAATAGCATTGAAATCTTGCTTGCCTACCTTACTGTAGCAGCAGCTAAAGAGAGAAAATTAACTTTCATTGTCCCTGCAGCCACTCTTTTCCAGACAATGGGGCGGTGCATGGAGCAGTATAAGTTACTGCTCACCACAGGGTGAGTGCCCTGAAATCCCTTCGCAGCACAGTGATTGAAAACAAACTCTAAAATGTGGATGTGTACACCAGGCTGTCAGTCAAATTCTTAGAGAATTGAATGAGTAGTGACTGTAACTGCTCACTGCACTGCCCCTATGATTGAAAACCAGCTACAGGAGGATAGAGGTTTATGTTCTCCCTGTAGCTGCATATCAGGTGCGGATTAACCCATACCTACAGGTAAATAGCTTTTACCAACAAGACAGCTTTCATTTAAATATGAAAAAATGGGATGAACAGATATCTTCCCTGGCAGTGACCAAAATTGGAGGGCTCAAGATAATTAATTCTATTGCTTTAAGGTTAGAATTGATTGTCAAAGGATCTATTGTGATTCTGTATAAAGATAGCATTAAGGCCCCGTTACACAGGGAAACATCTTTGGCAATTGACGGGAACGCGCACGTTTTTAGCCGCTGGCCAAGATCGCTGGTGACCTGTCAGACGACGAGACATCGCCGGCAATGCAGAGGCGATGTTGAAAGCAACTATCGCTGCCAGAGTTAAATTCAACCTTGGCAGCGATCCTTAACATTGGACTCAGTCCTGCTTGCAACATTGCTGTTGCAATGTCAGACAGGGCGATTCAGGCAGATCGCCTGAGCAACATCGCCAGGTTTCAGGACATTGTCCTGAAACCAGGCGATGTTGCTGAAGCAACTATCGCCGTTAATATCACCCTGTTACACGGGGCAACTCTCCAGTGATGTCGCCTCAAAATGGCAACGCCCCTGAGTTGCCGGCGATGTTGCCTGAGATGTTTTCCCGTTTAATGGGGCCTTTACATCAAGCTTACGTATATTCTCTGCAGTGCACACCCATACACGTCACTTCTGCAACTGCAAGTGCTCCATCCTTGTATATATACACACACACATCTGAGCTAAATATATATATACATATACAGTGTATATACTACCAGGCATGGGACTGACCACATGAAATTCCTTAAACTAATCAGAAGTTGATATGTAGGCCCTGATCGCTTCCTCTCATACCATTCTCTGATCAAACTGAAACTGAACTGGAAGGCTGCTATATCAGGATTCTCTTCGATCATAGGAAGCTCCTCCAGACTATAAGATCACATGCTCACATTGAGTATTTCTTGAGTATTTTTTTACTTCTTTAGAAACCAGGAGGAGATAAAAAAATACAGAAATGGTGACATGTTTCTATTATACATTTCCTCTGATAGTTCCACTCCTGGATTTGGCTACAAATATTGAGATAAAAAAAACTCACTGAATACACAACGTGTGACTGTGGTCTCAGACACACACATTTTTGCAATATTTTTTTTTTGCTAAAAAGTACATATTTTATTTTAAAAAAATCCCCAAAATTTATTTTGAGATGAATAAAGTTTGTAAATTGTCTACATGGAATTTTCCATAGCAAAGAAGTAATCACAAATATACAAATCCAAAAAAGTAGAGAGCACATCCAAAATGGTGAAAAAACAAGGGTCCTTTTTTACCAACACATGCTAAGTTTTAATTCTCTCTATGGAGCAAATATTCCAAAGAGAGAGCTTAAAGTGTAACTGCCATTCAAATATTTATTTAATAGTAATATAGAGCAAGTGATTTTAGTAAACTTTGTAATATAGTTCACTAGAAAATTCTGTCTGGTTACCATTCATAATCCTTCCACAAGGTGTCCCCACTGCACTGTGTATAAAGCTGATTCTGTGTAAGAGCCATCTTCACAGTGAATACGGGCATGTGAGGAGATATGGAGAGGGGGCGTGGCCTACACTGATGACTGCAGCTCATGAAGAGACAATGTATCACATTACAGCACAAAGCTGAGCAATGTCAGGAGGATGTAAGCAAGCTTGTCTGTTCTGTCATCTGTCTCCACACAGCAATCTCTGTTAACCCCTTGTCTGCTGGCTCCCCACACAGCTCATTACCAGCCTCCTCTCACACAGAGTGCTATCAGCTGCTGGCCACTCCCACACAGACAGAAAATGCAGTTTTTAAAACACCACAGAAAAATGTGTGACAATAAGTCATCCGACACAAAAAATCATTAGCTGCTATGTGACCCATCATTAACAACCAGTGCAGTATTGTTTTGTTTTGTTATTTTTCAATTAATTTATAGTTACATTTTAAACATAATAGCTGGTGTTGGTGAATAAAGATTCTTACTTTTTCACTATTTTGGATGTGTTGTCTATTTTTTGAGAATTTGTATATTTGATGAGAAGCCTTGTCAATTTCCTTGGGTGAGATATGAACCCAATAAGGCAGTGCTCCTGTTTTTCTAGATTTTTATGTGTATATATATATACATATATATATATATATTGTGGTGATGTGGCCCCTGGCCGGGTGCATCACGCGGGTTATCAGTGCAGGTCCCTGTTCACATGGGCCAGTTTTCCTGATTGTGTGTGCTGTGCGAAACCTGTCCGGTGTACAGGGGGTTAACAACTGAAGGGTTTTCATGCGCTGAGTGAACAGCTGAGTGTGAAGGCCACTTCACACACACAGATATCTGAGTCCAATATCTGAACAGATCTCTGGTTGCAGTGAAATCATGGATACATTGCTCCATGTTGTACACAGCCACAAAATGGAACAATGTATCCATGCTTTCACTGCAACCAGAGATCTGTTCAGATATTGGACTCAGATATCTGTGTGTGTGAAGTGGTCTTGAGTGCTGAAGATCTGGGTTATTTCATGAGCCTAATGAGTGGCTGTGTCTGAACCTGTGTATGAGTGCTTTGCTGGGCTAAACCTGAATGGTGCACAGGGGGTTAATCACATCTCTGGTCTGTGTGTGAGATGTGCTGATTGACTCACTGTGTTGCAGCTGTGGGTGAGGCAGCCTGGATAAGAACCTGCCATTGTCTGAGTGAAGAGAGGATGATGGGAGTCAGAAGTCCAGACCACTGCCATGTGAGGACGTGCTGGAAATGATCCGTCCCCGGTGGGGGAAGTGAAGGGAGCCTGCCAGCTCCATGCCGGTGCACCTGATGTGTGCATGCCAGCCAGTGATGAGGACCTAAGACGGCTCAAGGGCCAGGCGGTCGTATGTGTGATTTAAGGACCGAAGACGGCTCAAGGGCCAGGCGGTCATATGGACGGAGAGAGAGACCGAGGACGGCTCAAGGGCCAGGCGGTCATAAGTGTAGCCGACTTTGGGACTGACTGTGCTAGTCGTGATATGGTCCCGTTGACTATGTGATGGCTTATGTAAAAATGCTAATGTGTGATGGATGTGATGGCTTATGGAAAAGTGCCATGTGTGATGTATGATGCAGTGTGGGTTGAGACTCCCTAGGAGTAGGTTGAGGATCCCTACAGCAGGATGGGGAAAGATCCCTGTCTGGGTGAGAGACGGTGATAGCCGTCTTTAGAACCAGACTGAGGTCTGCAAGGGTCGGTGGGTGACGCCTTGAAGTTCTGGGGAGAACTTAAGTCTAATGTCCTGTACTATAATGTCATGTGATGTACTAATGTGCATATTATATGTGAAAATGTAAAGGGTGTTGTGTGTTACCAGTGGTTTATGGCGTTAAATAAACTACTGGGTGTCATGTTATCCGTTAAAAAATGTAGTCGCTGCTTTCATTTTCCCCGTGCCAAGTGGGTTCCCCTGGGGCGCTACCTCACAATATATATATATATATATAAAATATATTATATATATACACATATATACATATTTGCATTACTCAGACCAGTTATCAGTATCGATACTACACATTTGTGAAGTATTCAGTAATATGAACCTTTCCAGGTGTCACATGAATAGTTGGCTAATTTGCTGTTATACCTGTAGCACTTGAACATCATGAAAAATTCTTTATGAATATGTTATCTCTTCACTTATCTCTCTAGAACTCATAATATATGTACAGATCTTGGATATTAGTGCAGTAAAAAATTACATTTACAATTTCATTGTAAAACATTAATTACAAAAGCTAGAATTCGATAGGTTTCCTACACTTGTTTTCACCTTTAAGGCCCCTATAGGTCTTTAACTAGTCTGAGGTATACTGGCAATGCTGTCGGTACCAGTATGTTCACACAGACAGAGATCTGTTGTGATGTGAAAACAGATAGTTCACTGAGACTTGTATTACCAGAAATCTTAAATTATTCTAAGAATTGGTTTTACAGGAAGGTCAAAAGTGATGGGAGATGTCAACCGTCGGAATAAAGTTACGCCATTGCACCAGACCTCTTTGGTCCTGGTTTCTCTATCCAGCAGCAGGGATCACCGGCCCTTCGTCCTGTTTCCAAAAAAGATGGGAGGGTGGGAGAGATGGGAGGGTCTAACTATTCACATACCTCCTATAGGTGTATCTCATGGATATTGTGAGACTACTGGTGTATCACATGACCATGATGTAAGTAAGGTCCTTCAGACTCCTTGTGTAAACTATATGGCAGACAAGCATGCCTGAGACTGCAGCTGACTAGAGTTCCTGGAAGTCCAGGAAGTAACCAAGACCCTGAGGATTTGGACAGGTGCAGATATGGAGCAACTCCTGAGGACCTGGTGGGTGATCCCTGTGTGTGACCTCCTGGACACCAAGACTGGAAAGAACTAGTCTGAAACCTGCTAAAACTACTGAGCAGGTAAAACCGGAGTGGGACTTGTACTGATGGTGGTCAGTTGAATAAACTGTGCGGACATACTTGCGGTTGAAACCGACCAGCATGTCATAAAGGTTGCTGGAGACTATGCGGACGAGTCCACGGAAGCAACTATCCTATGTGAATTGGTGTTTTCTCAAAATGCTGAAAAACTATGTGCTGATACGTAGTTTATGTGCGATAATTAATCAGATGGGTTATTTTTGTATAGAACCATTGCCCTATGCCTTTATACCTCTGCCCAGAGAGTGTACCCTAAAGTATAAGTAAGCACAACCTCACACTAGATATTTCTAAATATTCTGGAATGTGGTGCTGTATCTTGCCCCATAACTATTGTTATTGGTCCGGGCGGTAGAGAACAGAATCCACTCTATCTCCTGGTCGGATTTGATCAGTGAGTTCAGAGTGAAATGGTCAGTTCAGCAGACAAGAGGAGGAGAATAGGAGTTTGAAAAGTGGAGAGATAAAAAGCATTTTTCAGAAATAAATTATATAGTAAAAGTTCCTCATCTCTGCTCATTTAAATCATACAGTTTAGTTCCATCCTTACATCTGTTCCCAGTAAACAAACACAGCTGCTTCCATCTTTCAGTGGTAACCCGGCTCTGCAATTACACAGCATGGAGCCCTGGTTGTGCTGGTCCTGCTCTATAATGCAGGCAGAATGAAAGGTCTATTATATCTGTCAGGTGCACAATGCACCTATGTATTATGGCTTTGGGAGCGATATACACTCTCAACATTTCTATAAAAGCTATTGAGTAAATTGCTAACACACACTTCAGGCCTTCTCAGTGGGAAACCACCAGCAAACAGGTAGGCACAATGAGAAGCCAATGCTGCTACACAGGCTAGGGTAGGCCCACTTACTTGTCCAAGGACTTCTGTGGAAATACGAATGGACCGCGACATATTCGGTCTACAAAATTTAGAGGAACCTTCTGGATCTGTTGGCAGCACAACATGATGAAGTCATACTTGCAGATAAATATATTATTGGCTGTTAACAGAACGACACGTTCCTTTTCATTGTTCCAATGATCAATTCTGTGGGAAACAAAAACAATAAATGCATCAGGAATACCTACCGCTTTAGAAGCATTATTAAATATGGCAATAAAATAAATGCTAGACATGCATTCTGCAGTTTGACCACAAGGTGGCAGCATTTTGACAATATAAATAACCAGAGGGGAAGACAAGAGGTGCCAGCTTTTTAATTTGACATTATGGTGATTATTCATTCTGAAATCTTGTTAAAAAATATCTCCCATCTGGATTATGAGCAAAACTGCAAAACCTAACAAGTTTCTGTGAGTGGCTGTCTTCATTTAGAAACCTTCTGACAGCCCCGAGAATGTGAAAATAAGAGGAAAAAAAGATCATGGAAGCAGCTTTTTATACTGGGAAGAAAAATGTACGTATCCAACACAATCAGACATGAGAGGAGACATGAGGCGGTCACATCAACTCCAAGGCATATTTTATATTAAAAAGTTCTCCAGCGAGAATTCTACTATGACTGTATTTGTGGGACTCCGTATTGCCAAAAATACCACTACACCAAACTGCTGTGATTCCAGACACTGTTGTAAGATCCAAAACATCAAGATGTGATTATTGGGAGACCACGTGTCAGTGTGTCATACGTGCAGCCACGTGTCAGTGAGACATTGTAGAAGCCACGCTTCAGATTGACACAGTTTTATGTGCCAAATTGACAATGTGCCCTAATTGTGAGATGCCACCTGTCGGTGTGACCTTGTTGTAGCCCCTAAATGTCACTGCACCATGGTCAAAGCTGGAGTATGTAAGCTGGAGGATTGGGCTGAAAAATAGCAAAAGAACTTTAATGGGAATAAATGTAAGGTCATACACTTGGAATGATGTACTTAATCATAGAGCACTGGGTGAAACTGTCACAAAGACTTGGGGTGTATGGGTGGACGAGAAATTCACTTTTAATGGCCAGTGCCAGGCAGCTGCTGTAAAACCTAATAAAATAATGGGATGCATTAAAAGAGGCATAGATGCTAATGAGAAGAACATACTGTATTTTTCGGACTGTAAACCCTCGTCACACTAAGCAAGATCGCTAGCGAGATCGCTGCTGAGTCACGTGACGCAATAGCGACCTCGCCAGCGATCTCGTTACGTTTTACACTTAGCAGCAACCAGGCCTCGGCTGTGAGATCGTTGGTCGTGTTAGAGTCACCTGGACCATTTTTGATTGTTGGGGTCCCGCTGGGCAGCATGCATCGGTGTGTTTGACAGGGACAACGACCAACAACCTCAATACTACAAGTCTGAGAAACAGGGTCCCAACGACCTCTGGATCATTGCTGCGTCACTGCTGAGATCTGACTGTTTGACATCTTACCAGCAACTACATAATGACGCACCAGCGATCCCTACCAGGTCGTATCGTTGTCGGGATCGCTGATGCGTCGCCAAGTGTGACGGTACCCTAAGAAGCACTGGACTATAAAACACACCTAGACTTTAGAGAAGGAAAATATGGGGAAAACATTAAGCAAAAAATGTGGCTTTAATTAACTGTTATGGGGGAAGATCTGCTGCTGACACTGTTATGGGGTTAACATCCCCATCCCTCACCCTGTAAAGGTAATATATGTCCCCCATCCTAGATATAGCCCCATCCTGGTATATAGCCCCCCATCCTGGTATGGAGCCCCTCATCCTGGGATATTGCAAACCCCAGCCTGGGATATTGCACCCCCAACAAGGGATATTGCACCCCCCCAGCCTGGGATATTGCACCCCCCCAGCCTGGAATATTGCACCCCCCCCCCAGCCTGGCATATTGCACCCCCCCCAGCCTGGTATATTGCACCCCCCCAGCCTGGGATATTGCACCCCCCCCAGCCTGGGATATTGCACCCCCCCAGCCTGGGATATTGCAGCCCCCAGCCTGGGATATTGCAGCCCCCAGCCTGGGATATTGCACCCCCCCAGCCTGGGATATTGCACCCCCCCCCAGCCTGGCATATTGCACCCTCCAGCCTGGCATATTGCACCCCCCCAGCCTGGGATATTTCACCCCACCATCACTATATGTGCCCCCATCCTAGGATATTGCAGCCCTCCATCACTGGATATGGCCCCCATCCTGGGATATTGTAGCCCCCCCATCACTGGATATGGCACCCATCCTGGGATATTGTAGCCCCCATCACTGGATATGGCACCCATCCTGGGATTTTGTAGCCCCCCATCACTGTATATGGCCCCCATCCTGGGCTATTGAAGACCCCAATAACTGGATATGACCCTCATCCTGGGCTATTGCAGCCCCCCATCAGTGGATATGGCCCCTATTTTGGCTATTGCAGCCCCCATCAGTGGATATGACCCCTATTCTTGGCTATTGCAGCTCCCCATAAGTGGATATGGTCTCTATTCTGGGCTATTCCAGTCCTCCCATCAGTGGATATGGCCCCTATTCTGGGCTATTGCAGCCACCCCTCACTGTATATGGCCCCCGTCCTAAGCTATTGCAGCCATCCATCACTGGATATGGCCCCCATCCTGGGCTATTGCAGCTCCCCATCACAGGCTATTGCAGCCTCCCATCAGTGGACATGGCCCTTATACTGGGCTATTGCAGCCACCCATCACTGGTTATAGCCCCCATCCTGGGCTATTGCAGCCACCCATCACTGGATATGGCCCCCTTCCTGGGTTACTGCAGCCCTGCATAAGTGGATATGTCCCCCATCCTGGGCTATTGCAGCCCTCCATCACTCGATATGGTCCCCATCCTCGGCTATTGCAGCCATCCATCACTGGATATGGCCCCCATCCTGGGCTATTGCAGCCCCCCATCACAGGCTATTGCAGCCTCCCATCAGTGGACATAGCCCCTATACTGGGCTATTGCAGCCACCCATCACTGGTTATAGCCCCCATCCTGGGCTATTGCAGCCACCCATCACTGGATATGGCCCCCTTCCTGGGCTACTGCAGCCCTCCATAAGTGGATATGTCCCCCATCCTGGGCTATTGCAGCCCTCCATCATTCGATATAGTCCCCATCCTCGGCTATTACAGCCATCCATCACTGGATATGGCCCCCATCCTGGGCTATTGCAGCCACCCATCACTGGATATGTCCCCCATCCTGGCTATTGCAGCCCTCCATCACTGGATATGGCCTCCAATCCTGGGCTATTGCAACCCTCCATCACTGGATATGGCCCCCTGCTGCCGCACACATTTAAAATAATAAACGTTTTAACATTCCTGTCTGCCGCTCCTCTCCATCCCTAATATTCATCAGGGCGGGTATAAGCGGTGAGGTCACCGCAGGAGAAGGGGCAACGTGGCCAGCACCACAACAAGCGATCCCTCTCCTGCGCCTGTGTTTAGCTTGGCATGCAGCAGGCGAGGGTGAGAATGAGTGATATGAGGGAGGTGGCGGAGGGTGGAAAAAAGATAGAGGGGGCGTGAAACTGCCCTGTCAGGAAAGTGGCTGTAGCCACTAGACCCCACCTATCCGGCTCCAGTATGTAAGTTTTCAAATTCAATTATCTCGGGGTACAGGGGGGCTCAAGGGATGGGGGACCCCTTGCCTGAATGCAGCAGACATGCTGCATTCAGTGCTGCAATTAGATCACCATGCCTGGGAGGTGACAGGTCCTCTTTCAGCACTGAGAGGTGGACAGCTGGATGCAGTGAATATTACAGTACACTATTGAGCGGGGGACTCGTGATCATGGGCAGCAGTGGCAGCCCTGCCAGCCTCCTCCAGCCGCTCTAGAGACGCCCCCCAGCACAGTCCCCGTATAACTGGAACATAAGATGCACCCCCCACTTTCCCCCACAACCTGGGAGAAAAAAGTGCGTCTTATGGTCCGAAAAATACAGTAATTTTACCTCTATTCAAGTCACTAGTGAGACCACACTTAGAATATTGTGTACAATTCTGGTCTCCAGTGTGCTGTAGTCCGCACCCCATCTGAGATGATTGGTGTGGGCTACTGTGTTCCCATTGGCTGTCAGTATTTGAAGAGCTGTCCGTTCAGCACCACACACATCTCCAGCTACACAACCGTCCGCAAACTCAGTGCAAACTCCGATAGACAATGGCGTCATGTATTAGCCAGCCTTCCAGAGCAGGCTGACCAATCGTAACGGTGTTGCGTTGTCCAATGAGTGCGTATGGGGCGCGGTGTAAACCACTGTGGCACAGCTATCTCCTCGCCACGCTGAACATGTACGCCCACATTGCCTTTGAGATTGCGGCATGTGAAGCGGCGATGGAATGAGGCAAGATTTGTTGTAGGTGAGGCTATTTCCGGAGCGACACATCGCCTTAGCTTCAGGGCGAAATTGCGGCGTGTGATGCCGCCATCGGCGATCTGAGGTGACCATGAAAACCGTGAGCACGCACGTTAGATCGCCACACATCGCCAGGCGAGATTGCGGGGTGTGACGGTACCTTTACACCTGCGTATAAATAGGATGACTGCAATCCGATAAAAAAAAGATTGGATTACACTCAGACTTTGGATTGCACTCTGACCAATGCTATTCAATGAATCAGTGCTGATCTGCAATTTTTTTCTCAGCTTTATTCGGCCTGAGAAAACAAATCACAGCATGCTGTGTATGGTTAACAGCATAGAGATGGCACTGGAAACCAAATCTGCTGATGATTTGCAGATTGGGAAAGTATATAAAGAGAAGAGGAGGGGGCCTAAGACCAGAGGAACCCTGTTAGTAAGGGAATGAGGAAAGGAGTAAGAAGATACAAAAGATACACACAGCGTAATTGCTGCGTTATGTGAGGAATCGTTTTTGGTGCAAAACTGCACCCAGAACGGATCTTCACAGAACGCAATGTTCTGTATGTGAACGCTGCTGCGCTTTTACTTACCTCGCTGCGCTCCCCTGCTGAGCAACGGTGATCTCTACTCATCTTGAAGGCCGCAACAACAGCAGCCCCTAGGGCCCCGCAGCACCATGTGACTGGATGATGTTGGTCGGTCACATGGTGCTGTCTAAGGTCCTGCACAGGTCATACGGTGTCAGGCTAAAGAGAGAACAGGTCCTACGGTGTTGGGATGAAGAGAGATCTCCGTGGGAGCGTGGCGAAGTGAGTAAAAGCGCAGGCGAAAAGCGCTAAGACAATTAACATGTTCATTCTTTTTACGTATCTGCTTTTCAGCCCAACAGCTGACGCATAAAAAGTGCAGCGTGTGAATGGAAAATTAAATGCATCAACTTGGCTGGGACAGCTGACGTCAATGCATTTCACTGCAATCCACTGCATTTGCGCATCCACAAAATAGCGCTATGTAAATGCTGAAATACGCTGGGTGTGAACCAAGCCTAAAGGAGCAGTCAGAGAGGTAGTAGGAAAACCAGAAGAGAGCAGTGTGCTTGAGGCCGATAGAGAAGTGGGTGGTGAGGACGAGCTGCTGGTCCACAGTCTCAAATGTGGCAGAGAGATCTAGGAGACGCAGCAAGGAGTAGTGGCCATTGGATTTTGCTGCTAAGAAATCTTTGGAGACTTTAATAAGGGCAATTTCAGTAAAGCGTAAAGAACGAAAACCAGATTGTAAAGGAAAAAGAAGAGAGTTATCTAGGAGACAATGGATCACATGGGGGTGAGGGGAGTCACCCAAGTGTTCCAGAAGGTAGGGCGTGAAGAATCAAGGAGACTGGTCCCTTCTTCTTCTGTGACAGACTCGAAGATGGAAGGTGAGCTTGAGGGGCAGGAAGGAAGGGGAGCTAGACTCTAAAGGTACCGTCACACGCGGCAATTTTGCAAGCAATTTCACTGGCAATTTGATGGTTGCAGTGAAATCATTGTTCTGTTTTGTTGCCGTGTAGAAATGGAACAATGTGTCCATGATTTCACTGCAACCTGCAAATTGCCAGTGAAATTGCATGCAATATTGCCGCGTGTGACGGTACCTTTAGGGATTTTGCAAAAAGTCTTGATGGATGTGGTTGATTTTTCGTAGGAAACATGTGGCCAGATAGTCAGTGCTGAGGTTGGTGACCATGGTCTGTACTTTAGGGTTTACGAGGGAGTGGAAGGTGTCAAATAGTCATTTCAGATTGTTAGCTGGTGATGTGACGAGGGTGGTAAAGAAGACTTGTTTGGTGAGATGGAGAGCTGAGTCATAGGTTTTCAGTATGCACCTATATTGGATGAATTGTTCTGCTAGAGTGAATTTCTCCACTGTCACTCAGTACACCTGGAGCAGCATTGGAGAAACCGTGTTTACAGCCTGAGCCAGAGTTGTGGCCACCTGTGTTGGGTCTTTCTGCGTGTTGCAGGTACAGCTTCATCCAGGGCACTCTGCAATGGATTATTATAATGTGACAATGCAGAGTCTGGACAGGAGAGGGAGGAGATGACTGCATATTGTTCACATAAAAATAGTAAGTAAATAAGTGCTCAGCATACAACCCAAGAATGTGATCCCAGCCTTATACTGGAAGTGATAAAAAAAATTGATTTCCCCCAAACTATTACTAACAAAACCTGTAACCTATCCCGCACAAAACCAGTCGCCCCTCAGGTCAGTCATCTGTCACTGGAAATATAGGGGCCTCTTACTATATAGGGGCCTCTTGTTAGAACAAAAACTCTGGAAAGGTGACGACTCCCACCCCCTCAAATAAAATCCAGTGAAATCTACGGTATGCTCCCAACTCCAAATGCCTTCCTTCTAAGCCCCACTATGCCTAAACTGCAGTAACTATAGTCACATGTTTGGCATTATTGCAGTGGGGAGAGCGCACTTAATTTACTTGGTGCGGGTTGTCAGAAGCACAATCTGGGCACTATATGTAGGCACTAGACTGGCATATTTGCAATGCTCCATAATCACGGCATGGATGTTACAAATTAGTCACTGCAACCGTAGATTAATTAAGAGGTGCAATTTCTATAATGAGGTCACTTTAGGGATTTGTATGCTGTTCAGGCACCTTAGAGGCACTGCAAATGTCACCCACAAACTACACAAGCCTGTGTCTGAATTCTGTGCACCCCATCCTTCATATACGGAGGGCCATCACACACATAAGATGCTTAACCGGCCCTGCTAAAAATTGGTATAGATTTTAGTCTGTGGGGAGGCTTATATACAACAGAGTTGTATATAAAGAGGTCTCAGTCACTCATTTGTAAACTTGCCTAACAAGGTGTTTGCTTTTGTCTTTCTTGGTTCAAAAAGATTTTAATCTCACTGATCCTGTTCAGGCTGACAGCATAGAACGCTTTTTTTGGCCATCTAGTAAAGCACTGAATCATACAGGGGGCTCCAAATCCGGCATAGTCTTTATCAACAATCTGGTGTGCACAGATCACAGTACATGTAATCAATTCTGTATTGAAATGCAGATGGATGTTTATTTTTCAAAAAATAAGTGACCCCTTAAATGCATTCATATGTACTAACCCACTTACATAAATCAAAGTGATATGTAGTTCTCATAAAGGTGCTATATAACACCTAGGAATCCAGGACTATCTAAAATCAAATGAAATATATGACTATTCCTATAAGAAAAGCAAAATGCCTTCATGGATATATTGCATTCAGAGTATCCTTCAACAATCTGTTCTCTGCCACCTGCTCCCTGCTTTAATTACAAGACATATCTCCATTCTACACTAAGGTGTCAGCTATGGCAGTTCAATGTTGTTGTCATTCTGTTTCTTCAACAGCAGCCTACTGGGGATATGTTTAACTAGAAACAAATAGAAAACATCATTCCAGTGCCAGTGCAGAGCTGGCACACAACTCTCATTGTGCCAGACCATTTACAGCAAATAGACTCTCAGTAACAGAAACAAGGGGAACAGCCTTCAAGACGACTAAAGGTCTGTATATACATACAGTTAGCTCTCCAGACTCCCCAATACTGGAGAACATATGACTCAACCAAGTGCTCCAGTATTCAACATAAGAGAGCTGCAACCAGACATCTGTCCGGGACTTATCTTGGCAGAGAACTAAAGGATTTGCCAATGAAATTCAACAGGCCAGATCCTTCTCTAGAAAGTTGAGCGGCCACCACATACATTGAGCCGATAGCAGGCTCTCCCGACTCCCCCATACAGGAGGACATTCAACTTGACCAAGTATTCTTGTGTTCTGCATGAGAGCGCATAACCAGCCGTTAGTCAGGGGAGAACAGAAGGATCTGCTACTAAAACTCAATAGGTCACATCCTTCTCTAGGGAAAGTTGGGTGGCCTCCATATACATTAGACTGTCAGCAGATCCTTCTGATAACCCTCATAATGTCTCCTATAACTACTGACACAAGCAATGGCATGATGCGACACTCACTCTGTTAGCAGCCAGGCACTATTCACAGTTTCCTTCTCCTTTGATAACAGCTGGGTTGTCAGATCCTCCACGGCCTGATCAAAGGCTCCTGGCTAAGAAAGAAAGAAAGAGGGGAACATGCATTAAGTGAGCAGTAAACTAGGTTTGCCCTAGTTATATTGTGGATCAATATGTTCTTGAAGCAAGTCTACATTTTTTTTTCACTTTTATTCTTGGAGGCATAAAATTGTGTGACATATTCAGTACAAAACAGATACATTTATCCTATGTAATAATACTGGTATAGGCATATACAAAGAACGGCAGGCAGCTGTTCCGCACAGTCTTGTCTCAGAAAACCAAGTTGTGCATCTTGTATGTTTAGTGACAAATATTTTAGAATATAATCTGTGTTTCCTTTGCAAAAGGCGAAAAAATCTGGAATGTGGTTGGTTTGGGTAAATATCTTGTGACTTACTGTCACGACTCATCTCTAACACTGGGATCCATTGTACTTTGTGTGGATAGATATGAGGAATGCAAAGTTCTTCATGTTGTGTAATTTTCAATTAGAATCTATATACTGGTGTATAGAGATGACAGGATCCAAAAGCATTCCCATCATATGCAGGCCATGCATCAAAGTTTGTCATCTAGGTGGATTTGTTAAAGGGAATCAGTCAGGTCCACCAAGCCTCCCAAACTAACATGATAACATTTTAGAGCAGTCTTTCTGTATTCTAGGAATTTCCTTGTTGTCCCAGGCCAACCTTTCATTGTGTGTGCCTCTCATCATAAACACATGCCCCAGGATGGCAGGCCCCAGACTGGTCTACACTCAATACTTGTAGTGATGCTCCCCTGGCTGCCCACGTCATCCCCGTACTGCGAGGCTGGCACATCACATCCTCTCCGACCATCCCTTCTGAGCACGTGTTATAATGCAAGGTGTAGTCTAATAGGGTTCATCAGCACACTGTGTGCTCAGGGAGAGAAAATAGAATGAAGAGACACTCAGAGAGGATGTTGATTACAAGACGTGCATCGGTGCTGAAATGACCTGGACCGCAGGGAAGGACGTTAATCGTGTCTGGGGGTGAATGGTCACAGATACACAGGTAACTGAAAAATTAGGTCTAAATGTATGTCAGAGGGTTAATAACTGAACATCAACACAAAGAAATCCCAAAAAGAGGATAAAAAGACCTCACCAATGAATATTAATAATATTATAAAATTTTCAAAAAACTAAATCTTTTGTGAAATCAATATAGACAGTAAAACCAGAATGATAAAATACAGGAAAAGAGGAGAAATAGGTTGTCAAACACAAAACATGAGTTGAAAAAGTCCCATGTCAGGAAGGTATACATGAGGACAAATAAAGATTGTTATTAATCCTTAATTAGTATATGCAAAGGTGCTTAGGGCCACTGCACCATAGGACTGTATATAGGGAAAACTCAACATGTAATAGAACAGTTAACCAGATTTCAAAGGGTCAACTAAAGTACAAGTGCATTAGTTGATAGCAGTATACCATAGGCCCAGATATACAAAAATTAGACAGGAGGTTGGTGGCCAAACAAGATCTGACAGTGTCTATACTTTCGTGGTCTTCACCTTCTATGTAGCAGATGTGTTTATACATTGTATTTATCATGTTTATCTACTGTGCCCCCCCTTCGTCTATCATGTGTAATCCTTTTGAGTGCCCCTATATGTTGTATCCATGATTTAGTGTTCATTGATGTGCACTGACACTTTAGATGTTTCTGTAGGGTTATTTTCCCCGCACTACAATAGGTTTACCAGTATATAGCTTTTTGTATATACTACGGTATATAAGGAGTCCTAATAGTATACTTGTAGTTTCTGACCACTGGCCTCATGTCTAATTTTTGTATATTTGAGCCTCTGTTATGCTGCTATCAACTAATGCACTGGCACTTTAGTTGACCCTGTGCAATCTGGTTTATTTTATTCTATTACATGTAGAATTTTCCCTATTACATTCTTAGGGAGCAATGGCCCTAAACACCTTTGCATATACTAATTAGGGATTTATCGTAATATTTATTTGTCCACCTTCCTGACCTAGGACTTTTTGAACTCATGTCTTCATATATTTGACCCTTTAAACAAGGACTGGTTCTGTAATATTTGCTGTTACACTATATCTATTGTCTGTTCCTCTTGGGTTTATAATCATATCTATGGATGTATTATATTCAATGCACATATGTATTACTGTATTAATTACGGTATATACATTTATTCTGGATATTTGTACTATATTATGTCATATGAAAAAAAAAACTTTTTGATGTTTGACCACCTGTTTCTCCTCTTTTCCTATATTTCATCATTCTCCTGGTTTACGGTCTACCATATATTGATTTCAGTAAAGATTGCTTTTCTATATATTTTGTAATATTATTAGTATTTGTTTCTGGGGGGGCTTTATATCTTTTTGGGGGGATTTTATTTCTTGGTGTTAACAGATACAGAGATCAGACTAATCTTAAGGTGGGTTTACACGTTGTGATATCGGCGTCCAATTTCAATGAAAAGTCACGTGGTTCGATCGTTGGAGCCGATATCGTTCCTGCGTTGTATGGTGTGAACGTCCAATACGATGCAGGAACGATGTCAATGCGATATCGGGGATTGAATGAGCGTGCTATTCAATGCTCCGATATTGAATGGAGATTGGAGCCGGATCGTGCTATGTGACAGCCCAACTCCGATGTGAAGTTCAACGTCACCCATTCACTCCCATGTTAAATGGTCATTCCTGGGTTGGGGGGCGTAGATATCGTACGGACGTTGGATCCAGAAATCGCAACGTTTAAACCTCTGATGCGGGAGAAACGTGCACTAAATGTGCGCTCCCGCGCCATTGAATTGCGATATCGGAACGATATTGCAACGTGTAACACCACCTTAAGGGAAGAGATACCACAAATCACTAGTCACGGGTGATTTGCATTCAGTGACTGGTGAGATAAAAGTTATTTATGGACCGGTAGTAGACAAGTGTATATGCCACGCTATTGGGAATAAGGCTCTGTCACTTGGAAAAGATGGTGATTTTTATTTTTCTATACGTTTCGGAGCAACAAACTTGATCTTTCCGCAGCAAAAAAGATTACGTACCTGAGAAAGGGGCAAGTTTGTAGCTCCGAAATGCGTAGAAACACAAAAATCACCATCTTTTCCAAGTGACAGTGCTTTATTCCCGACATTGCGGCTTATACACCTTTCTACGAATGGTTTATGATTGTTTCCTCGTGGTGGCTGCAGCAGTCGTGGCTCTCACAACCCCGAAAGGTGAGCCCTTCACTGTATTTTTATACCCCTGTCCACACAGATAAGACATTATTTGCACTACACCACCATCACGTTAGGAGAAAAGTATGAATACAAGTCTATGGGTCCAAGAAAATCCAAAACAGCACATGGATGGCATCAGCATATAATCAATGGGCTGTCTGGTTAACACTGCAAAAAATAGGAGAAGCTTTGTAATTTATTTGTTTTTCCATACATGAAAAAACACTAAGGGTGCCGTCACACCTGGCGACGGCACCGGAGATGTCGGCAGCGACCGTGGGAGCGCGGTGAGGTGAGTAAAAAGTGCAGCTCAATAACGCCGAATAATTGACATGCTCATTCTTTTTACGGATTGATTCTTTAGCCCAAGAACGGATCTCTGTAAAAAGTGCAGTGTCTGAATGTAAAATTGTGAAATGCATTGACTTTTCTGGGACAGCAAACATCACTGCATAACAGATCCGTAAGGAATGCAGTAATAACGGTGCAATAACGGTGCAATAACGCACTGTGTGAATGTAGCCTGAGAGGCAGTAGGGATGACGGCATGCAGTAGAAGGTTCTGACCGATAGACCAGGATTCTGCAAATCTTTTTGATCATCTTAAATTAACATTTACCATGATTTATGCACACATTATGATGTGGAGAGGGGAACGCCTGGGGGAGAACCTAAGTGCAATATATTGTGAGAAGTGCCTCACGGACTGGACATACATTTTACAGCCATACAATCTAAATTAACTACGTTTTTATTTTACCCTTGCAACAAAGAACTTTCTCATGATATACTGTTGGTTTGAGCGAGTTTCTAGATCATGTGGCTTGTTCTTCTCCTCTTGAGCCACTTTACTCCTGGCATCCTGGTTAGCTGCGGATGCAGGAAGATCTTGTGATCCAAGTGCCACTGGACGAAATTCATCCTTTTGCTCAGATTGAGACATTTCTGGAAATTAAGAAGATAAACACATCAGCATGAAGACATGAGTTGGCGACCTGACTAAGCACTTTAGGAAAAGCAATGATCTCTACACCGTGTTATGAATTATTATGCAAATTAAACTTAAGTGTCACAAGTATTTAATTTTTTGTTTTCAAATGAACTCAACAATGGTATCGTGTCTTGGGGCTCTTTGGATCAGTGAAGTCAATCTCAAACACCTGTGATCATTAGTTTCCCGGTGAGGCCATTAAAACCCTTCCTATCATTGGATGTACCGCTACATCCTATATTGCAGTGAATTCCTAAAAATGGAGTTAACGGTACGTCCTGGCGATAGTGCAGGCAAAGGATCTGTGCACATGTGATCATTGCCAGGATCTCGGCTTAAGTAACAGCTGGGCTGAGACCATCAAAGCCAGGATTCGTGCCTGCATGCCAGTCTGTTTAACTCTCTAAATGCCACATGCAATAGTAATCGCAGCACTTATACGATTGACAAAAGGATGGGGCTCCCTCTGTCACCTGACTGAGACCTCTGTGATGCAATCACAGGGGCCCAATAGCTGTCAAGACACCACGAGTTCAAATAATGACCTTCTGATCTGTCAGCTACTGTGGCCTGGTAGGCCATGCGTGGTGCATGGTCTGAACCTATAATAAGAAAAAAATGGAGAGCGCTCCAGAGTGCAGATATCCTTCATAAGGTGGAGATGGTGAGGACTGACAGAACGGGCATATGATTTTGCATTCATCTTAAAGGAATGTGCAAATAACAGGCACAACCCTGTTCCAAATCCAGAGATGGAAGGACTTAACTGTGGCTTCCAGTGATGTTCCCGTCAAGAAACCCTGGTATCAGGTAACAGTAAATGCAATCAGTAAACCATGTAACAGTAAAATAAAAATGAAAAAGGGAGGTGATAAAAGTGCTGCTGATTGTGAAAAACAAGCAGGTAGTATCTCAAGAAATATATACAAGAACAAATGCCACGCGTTTCAACATCGGACAGATGTCTTCGTCAGGCAAATTGTCTCTTCAGAAGAAGACGACAAACTCTAGTGCCAGCCAGGCAAATTTGTTAGCCGCACAATGAACAGGGTTTAAATGGACAAAAAAGGAGGGAAGACAGTCACACCTGACATCAATCAAAGGGTCAAGGGTCAATGCATTTAAAGACTAAAGATAAAAGTATATAATACCGACACATGGTGGTGTCAAATATAATAGAAATTATTTATACACATACAATGTTGAAATAATAGCCACAAAAAGTTACACACTGACATCCACAGGTGAAAGAGTTGTGCAAATAAGGAGTGAAACCAAGTGAGAACAGCACACAATGAATGACACAAACAACATAACATACATCATTGTGGAATAATGAGATGAAACTTCAAGGTACATGCTAGGTCCTTACAGTACCTAGGCAAATGTATAATTACAGTGTGTGTAGAATTATTAGCAAGTTGTATTGTAAGGATTGTTTTATTATTGATCAACAACCAATTCTCAATCACCCAAAAGACTCAAATATCAAAGCTAATATTTTTGGAAGTTGGAGTCCTTTTTTTTTTTAGATTTGGTATCTTGGGAGGATATCTGTTTTGCAGTATATTACTGTGCAGAATTATTAGCAACTAAATATAAAATCAATATATTCCTATCAACTTGGTTAATTTTCACCAGGTAAACTAATATACTGCACAAGATTTAGAATAAATACATTTTGACATGCAAAAAGAATATCCCCGAAAAATTAGCGACCTTATAGCCACCTTCTTATGTGACACTCAACAGCCTCCATCCATAGATTCTGTCAGTTGCTTGATCGTTTTACGATCACATTGTGGCAGCACCACAAGCCTCCAGACATGTCAAGTGTACTGTTTTCCCTCCCTGTAGATCTCACATTTTAGGAGGGACCCACAGGTTCTCTATGGGTTCAGATCAAGTGAAAAGGGGCCATGTCATTATTTTCTTCTTTGCCTTTATGGAGTATTTGGATGCATGTGAGTAGCGTTGCCCTCATGAAAATACAACGTTTTCTTGAATGATACGACTTCTTCCTGTGCAACGCTTGAAGAGTTCACATAAATTGGCAGTAGTCTGGATTTTGGCTTCACTCCATCCTCAACCCAAAAGGTCCCTACAAGTTCATCTTTGATAATACCAGACCATACATACCACTCCACCTTGCTGGCTCTGAGTCGGAGTGGAGCTCTCTGCCCTTTACTGATCCAATCCTCTGGCCATCCATCTGCCATCAAGAGTCCTCTCATTTCATCAGCCATAAACCTTTGAAATCAGTCTTAGATATTTCTTGGCCCAGTCTTGACATTTTAACTCTATGTTTCTTGTTCAAGTGGTCATTTTCAGCCTTCCTTACCTGGCCATGTCCTGAGTATGGCACAATTGTGCTTTTGATACTCAGTAATGTTGCAGCTCTGAATATTGCAAAAACTGGTGGCAAATGCATCTTGGCAGCTTCACGCTGATTTCTCAATTCATGGGCAGTTATTTTGCTCCTATTTTGCCCAAACTTCTTGCCCCTGTTGCTATTTGCATGAAACGCTTGATTGTTCGGGGATCACAGCTTCAAAAGTTCTGGCAATTTCAAGACTGCTGCATCCTACTGCAAGAATCTCACAATTTTAGACTTTTCAGAGCACTGTCAAAACTCTCTTCTGACCCATTTTGCAAAGGAAAGAAGTTGCCTAATAATTAAGCACACCTTATATGGGTGTTGATGTCATTACACCACACCCCTCCTCAGTTACAGAGATGCACATCACCTGATTTCTTAATTGGTTAGTTGGCTCTCAAGTCTATACAGTTTGGATAGGACAACATGTATAAAAGTTATGTGATCAAAACAATTTGCCTAATAATCTGCACACATGTATATTACACATTATAATGTATACAGTTTTATACAGTGTATGTAAACGTACAGATATACAAACGTAAAAGACACATATGTACAGTCATATGAAACTTGGCACCTTAATCTTTACACTTATTTTTTTAATTGTTTTTGCAACAGCTATTTCATGTGATATATGTAGTACTGATGGACACAGTAATATTCAGACTGAATGAGTTATTGTCGAACCGAAATGTGAATATGCATTATTTCAAACTTTGACAGGTGCAAGTATGGCACCTCACAGAAAAGTGACATTAATATTATAGATCCACCTTTTGCAAAAAACACCTCTAGTCGCTTCCTGTAGCTGTTAATGAGTTCCTGGATAAGGTTTTGACCATTCCTCTTTACAAAACATTCCAGTTCAGTTAAGTTTGATGTCGCAGAGCATGGACAGCCCGCTTCAAAACATCCACAGATGTTCACGAATTCCAAGCATTCCAAGAAACACTTCTACCCACTGTCAAATTTGGAGAGGTCCATCAGCTTGGGTGTGTCCAATTGGCACCGGGAATTTTTTAAAGTTGAGGGTCGCATGATTCCACTCTATTCAGCAGTTCTTGAGAATAATGTTCAGAATCAGTGTCAAAGTTTGAAGTACGCGGAATGGATCTTCAGCAGAAATGATCCAAAACACCACTCAAATCTATCAGATTCATGCAGAGGAACAATTACAATGCTCTGAATGGCATCCTTTCCCAGACTGAATATCATTGAAATTGTGGATTGTTTTGAAGCGGCCTGTACATGCTCGCGAATCAAATAATGAACTGAATTTTTTGTAAAGAGAATGGTCAAAAATACCTTCATCCAAGATCCAGGAACTCATTAACAGCTACAGGAAGCGACTAGAGGCTGTTATTTTTGAAAAGGGTGGATCTACTAAATATTAATGTCTCTTTTCTGTTGAGGTGCCCATACTTTTGCATCTGTCAATTTTTGAAACAATGCATATTTCACATTTTCGGTTAGTGCAATAAACCTCATTTCAATCCTGAAATATTACTGTGTCCATCAGTTATTACATGTATCACATTGAAATAGCTGTTGCAAAAACCCAATTTTAAACAAAAAAAAATTAGTAAGATTTAGAGAGGTGCCCAAACTTTTTCATATACGTAACTGTATTTCAGCTAATTTTGCAATTCAAAAGTCGAATGGTGCACCTTCCCTTCCGAGCCCCCTGTGCATGCAAACAAAAGTCCTCAAACACATATTGGTATTCGCATTCCCAGAACTTACAAAACAAATTACACGGTCCATTTTCTCCTGTTACTCTTATTAAAATACAAATTGAGACTAAAGCAATATTTTTGAGGGAAAAAGAAAAATTTAGATTGTTCCTTCCACATTGGTTTAGTTCCTGTGAAGCACCTAAAGGCACAAGTTGAAGCACACTTCTTCAATGTAGTTTTAAGCACTTTGAGGGGTTCAGTTGTTTAAAACAGTGTTAGTTTGGGGTATTTTCGGTCACATAGGCCCTCAAAGTAAATTTGAATGTGATGTGGTCCTTAAAAAAACTTGTTTTATGCATTTTGCTGGATATGAGAAGTTGCTGCTAAAGTTTTAACTTCCAAAAAAAACAAAAAAATGATGTTTCAAAAATTTGCTGATCTAACAGATATGTAAATTTTACTTTATTAGCCGTATATACTTGAGTATAAGCCGAGGCCCCTAATTTTACCCTCCAAAACTAAGCAAAGGTATTGACTCAAGTATAAGCCTAAGGTGAGAAATGCAGCAGACTCTCATCACAGTATACAGCCCCCCATTACTTGTGTATAGCCCCCATCACTGAAGGCATATAGTCAACAGCTCATCAGTGGTATACAGCCCGCATCAGTGGTATACAGCCCCATCATGTAACAGCCTCATCAGTGGTATAACATCTGTTAAGCCCCATCATGGTACAGCCCATCAGTGGTTACAGCCCCATCACGATCAGCCCATGGTATACAGCCCCATCATGAACAGCCCCATCAGTGGTATACAGCCCGCATCAGTGTATACAGCCCGCATCAGTGGTATACAGCCCCTCGTGCTCCCCATCAGTGGTATACAGCCCCTCATCAGTGTTCAGCCCCTCATCAGTGGTATAAGCCCCTCATCAGTGTTACAGCCCTCATCAGTGGTTACAGCCCTCATCAGTGGTTACAGCCCCCATCATGGTTACAGCCCTCATCAGTGGTTACAGCCCTCCCATCAGTGGTTATAGCCCATCAGTACCCCCCATCATCACAGCCCATCACTGGTTACAAGGCAGCTCCCATCAGTGTATAGGCCCTCAGTGGTTACAGCCCCCCATGTCAGGCCCATCACTGTATACAGGCCCCCTTCAGTGGTATATAGCCCCCCATCACTGGTTACAGGCCCTCTATCAGTGTATAAAGGCCCCTTTAGTAGTATATAGCCCCCACTCTGGTTACAGGCCCCTTCAGTGGTATAAAGCCCCCCATCACTGGTTACAGGCCCCACTCACTGTTTACAGGCCCCCCTTCAGTGGTATATAGCCCCCCATTACTGGTTACAGGCCCCCATCACTGGTTACAATCCCCCTTAGTAGTATGTAGCCCCCATAACTGGTTACAGGCCCCCATGCTGCCGCACATAAAATAATAAAGCTTTAACTCACCCTCCGATGTCCTGCAGGCACCATGCGTCCTACGTCCAGTCTTCCTGTCTGTATGCCGGCTTCTATTGCTGTGACCGGCGCAGCAGTGATGACGTCATCACTGCTGTGCCGTTCACATGATTAGAAACCGGCATACAGACAGGAAGACTGGACGGAGAATGCACAGTGCCTGCAGTACATTGGAGGGTGAGTTAAAGCTTTATTATTTTATGTGCGGCAGCATGGGGGCCTGTAACCAGTGATAGGGGGGGCGCGAGTATACATAGTGTGTATAATGTGTGCCACTCCCCCTGTCAGTGATAGACAGGGGGATGCAGTGCATATTCCACTACACTAATGAGTGGGGTCACGTGACCTCCTGCTCACTCTGCAGCCTCCCCCCGCCTCCTTCAGCCCCCGGACACTGCTCCCCGCCACACTAACTCGAGTATAAGCCAAAAGGGGGTACTTTTCAGCACAATTTTTGTGCTGACAAACTTGGCTTATACTCAGTATATACTGTAATTTTGTTTGATTTATCCTTTTGGTTTAAGGGCATAAAATTTCAAAGATTGAGAATTGCAAAATTATGTCAAATTTTCAATATTTTCAGAAATAAATCAAATCATATCGACCAAAATTTACCAATAACAAAGTGCAATATGTCAAGAAAAAAAAATTCTAAAATCATTTGAATATATTGAAGCGTTCTAAAGTTGTTACCACATAAATTGACACCAGACAGAATAAAAAAAATTGGCATTGTCTTGAAGGTGAAAACAGGTTATGGGGCTCAAAGAAAACTATACAAGGAGTTCCACATTATTAAGTAGGCTCCTAATTTCAAGCAATATATGGAGGAAAAAAGATCTGTCTGCTGCCGAAAAGCTTCAAATTGTGCAATGCCAAGGTATGAAAAAAATCATATTTAATGAAAATTTTAGCAAGAGGACCATAATGTGAAGACATTTGTGGATGATACACAGCACAGATGGGTTTGTGCAGATAAAGTTATAACAAGGAAGGTTTCTGCTAAATTCATTGGATTAAAAGAGCAGCTGTGAAAAGTACCATTACAAAGCACCAAACAGGTATTTCAAGTTGTCGGTGTCTCGAGTCCTGAGAAACGAAAGGTGTCAGTTCCTCCAGAGGTTTGTAGATGTGCACAAACCTACAGTTTGGCCACCCCTAAACAGTGCTCACAAGCAGAAGCGGTTTCAGTAGCCTAGATACACATAAGTAAGAAAACGAGATCTGCTGCGACACTAAATACTGAATGAATGTGAATTAGCTGCATGAAGAACCCAGTACGATGAGATCACCTTGTCACTGTTATCGGGCTCAAAAACAGTGCAGTCCTTAAGCTTAAGTCTCCAATTTTCTTTATAATCTAAAGTAGTATTTGCTAGGTCTCCTTGCCATATACACATTGTCTTAGCTGTACACATAGCCCTGCTATTCATGATACCATGTAGTAATCCATTCATTCGTGTTAGTGTCGACATTCTTTTATTGTATTTCTGCTTGCACTTTACATTAGTGATCCAGTCATTATTTATGATGTGCCGATGACAGCATCGTCTAAGCGAGTCCTGACTCGCAATGCGCTTCGCGCCAATCTCGCTGTAAGCACTGCCATCCCGCGCGCGGGCATAGCAGTGCCTTAGAGATGCATGGCGCTTCGGGCCAATGCTTCGACTCGTTGCACGCTGGCGTGATAGGACTGCCGACTAATGGCCGCTGGCGCAATGCTCGTTATCACAGACGACAAAGGGCACTCGCAGCATTCGTGATTTAAATAGATTGTAGTAGACATACATAAAGACTAATTTTAAAAAAAGTCTTCTTTACTAATAAGTGCCGTGCAGTACTGGATAGTCCAGATGGATGGAGTGGTAGATGGCCACTATGTTCTAACAAGGATGCAATGTCAGTAAGTGGGGAAGTCATGCTTGAGTTGGAATCATGAGCAAAGAGCTGCTAGGCCACTTGAGGTACCCTGAAGATGCAAAAATAATCTAAAAATAGTATATATATATATATATATATATATATATATATTATATATATATATATATATATATTTTTTTTTTTTTTTTTTTTTTTTTTTTCTGACTGACCACTTTCTCCCATGGTACAAAAAGGGGAATCTTGCCATCTGTAGCAAAATGTTCATGCATGAAAATGCATCCTCTCATGCTTTAAAGAATACCTCTGAGTCATTGACTGCTATGGGAATAAAAAAGAGAGAATCCTCTGACCTCAACCCTACTGAGAACCTTTGGAGTATCTTCATAGAGAAGATCTAGAAGGGTGAAGGCAGTTCCTATCAAACAGCAGCTCTGGGAGGCTATTTTGACACCCATAAGGGCGCCATTCATCTAGTGGTGCAGAAGCATTGTACTGTGCGGCGCAATGCTCAGGCAGCGGAGCGGTTGGGTAGCTTTCAGACACTCTGCATCATATGTACCAGTGTGAATGGTGCTATATGCAAGCCCAGTGTATGCATGGAGGTCGCCTCCCACATCTTGCTGGTAGAGGTGATTTATCAGCCTGCAGCTGGGCTTGCTTCACATTTGGGCTCTGACTGCATCCTTTAAGTGCTCTTGGTTTCTGTTTTTGGCATTGATGGTAAGTATTTTGACACCCTGCAAAGAAATTCAAGCAAAAACCAGGGCTGTGGAGTAAGAGTAGTAGAGTCGGCGTCCATTTTGGTGGACTCTGATTCATGGAAATTGAGGAGTCATAGGTTTGGCTTACCAACTCCACAGCCCTGGCAGAAACTATCCAAAAACTCAGAATGGATGCAAGAATTGTGTAGGAGGTATGAAAGAAGGGGTTCTGTGTTTATTTGTAACTTGTCCTGTTAATATGTTTTTGATTGGGAAAAGTTTTGATTTCTGTAAATGAGACCTCTTAATGCTGCAACATTTAATAAATGACCAATTTCAGTTCTTTACAATCTATAAAATGTTTGGAAACTTTGTTGTGCATATTTGCACTTCAGTAAGGAAGTGGAAAAAACTCCAGCGCCACATTTAAGTAGCTCCTCAAAGTCATAATTGCCTTCCAACGCAGCGTCTGTAGTTTGGGGTTCTGATCTGGAACAAATCCCTTAGGCGGCCGTCACACGGTGCAATATTTTGAACGATATTGTAAGCGATCACGTGCACGCGCGATCGCTAACAATATCGTTCACATCGTGGTGAGCTGTCACACAGACAGACTCACCAGCGATGTGGACAGCGAGATCGCTGGTAACTATGGTACACATCGGGTTACTAGGCGCCGCGCGGCGCTTAGTAACCCGACGTTTACCATAGATACCATCTCCCAGCATAGGCTCTGCCGCTGGGAGATCGTTCATCGTGGTGTCACACACCACGATGAAGCAAATTGAACAAGCGTTTATCGCTTGATATGAGCTCCGGCTCTCATATCTGCGATGTCACGATCAAGCGATTTTACATTGTAAAATCGCTTGATTCGCACGTAGCGATGCACAAACGATAT
Organism: Allobates femoralis; assembly: GCA_033576535.1. Classification (NCBI taxonomy): domain Eukaryota; kingdom Metazoa; phylum Chordata; class Amphibia; order Anura; family Aromobatidae; genus Allobates; species Allobates femoralis. Next base: position 194,798,607 of record JARQOC010000001.1, read on the forward strand.
CGCTTAAGCGATCAAAAAGCAGATCGCTTAAACGATATCCTTCAAGATATTGCACCGTGTGACGGCCGCCTTAGTCATATTTAAAAGATTGTTGGAAAGAGATTATGACTTTGAGGAGCTACTTAAAGGTGGCGCTAGAGTTCTTCCACTTCCTTACTGAAGTGCAAATTTGCATATTTCCTAGAAGGGGGGGGGGTGGCTACAATCTCCCCACCTACTTAACTGTCTTCTTATGGTTGCAGGACAACTTCTCTCCATAAGGTAGATAGCAAGTTCCCAGACCTTGTTGTGCATAATAATACAAAACTTTGAGATTTTTCAGTTTTGGAAGTAATACCGTTATTATTGGGAGGTTTTCTAATAAAATGGGATTAATACTCTAACGATGATGATTGGAACGTAACACTGACTCATCAACTATTTAGGAAAATCAGAGAAAAATTGCATTTGCATACTAATTTGGAACAACCTGTAATGTTCAGAATTAGCCATAGTGGTATAGAGGTTGATGATATACGGAACAATGCAGGATTGTATAGCAAACAGCGAGGTTTTGGAAAAGCACATAAAACAGTTGGCGTTTGTGTGCTGAAGGGTTTACCTTGGTATCAAGTCTTTCTAGTTTAGTTGAACACTGTCACAGCTACCTTCACAGCTTTGTTATAGAATTAGATAATTCCGTATTCTCAAATTCTGAATTATTCATTGCCAACATAAAATGTATCTAAAAAACATGACACATGCCGGCAGCTATTAAACTTGGTAAGTATTGTGCAGAAGCTGAACAGATTATGGCGGTATTTCTACATTTATGGATTAGGGTCTTTATACAGTGATGTTCATAAATATAGTGTTCACAGTGTTTTAATAAAAGGGAGTCTGTCAATAGGTATTTGCTATGTAATCTAATGGCACTATAAGGTAGATCAGATTCCAGTGATGTATCACTTAGTTTGCTGGGTGCAGAAGGTGTGATAGAAAGTTTTCTGCTGCAGATCTAGCAGAGCTCAGAATGTTAGACTGTGTATTTGAAAAATGCCAATAACCTACGCATAGTAATCGACACATCATCACCAAGAGTCTCTGGTCTTACATCATGTAGTTCTCAGATTACATAGCAAAAACCTGTTGACAGATTCCCTTTAAAGGACACTATGTGAAGCCACAAAGTCTCACATCATCCTAGAAATGCTCTGTTCACACCAATGTTAGCACTGTTTGTCCATAGTATACATTACGAAAGTGTGTAAGCATACAGTATCTCTAGTCTACCCCCTGGTGTTTTCCAAACTGAAAGCACCAACTGAATGCAGGGTGTCTGCTGCATTCAGGGACAGGGTCTCCCACATTTCTACTTCCCCTGCACTATAACCTGTAAAAAACACATTAGGAAGTTTAGAGATACCCTCCGCTGACGACATTGACATTGCCACCACCCTATACAACACCACAATAACGAACGCTCTCGACCTAGCCGCCCCCCTCACTCTCCATGCTCCAGGCATTAACAGGCAACCCTGGCACACCACCCTTACTAAAAACCTGAGACGGGCGTCCAGGGTCGCCGAGAGGAGATGGAAAAAGTCCCGCACCTCCGAGCACTTTGCTCTGTTCAAGCAATCCATCACTGACTTCAAGACGCCACTTGCTACTGGCAAGCAAGCGTTCTTCTCATCCCTAATAACCTCTCTGTCCCACAACCCCAAACAGCTCTTCAAAACTTTCATCTTCTTACTTCGCCCGCCTGCTCCTCCCCCTTCTCCCCTCATCTCTGCTGAAGACTTTGCAAACTTCTTCAAGGAGAAGATCGACAGAATCAGAAACAGCTTCTGTCCACTATCTCCACAACTCTCCCTCCCACCTACACTGTCCTCCTTCCTCCATCAGCCACTTCCCCCCCATAACTGAAGACCAACTCTCCTCCCTCCTGTCAAAATCACACCTCACCACGAGCGCCCACGACCTGCTCCCATCCCACCTAATTCCGAACCACACCTCATTTTCATCCCAGCCCTCACCCACCTCTTTAACCTATTACATAGCACTGGCGCCTTCCCCTTGGCCTTCAAACACGCCCAATCACGCCCATCCTAAAAAAAACCTCACTTGACCCTACCTCTGTCTCTAACTATTCGCCCCATATCTCTTCTACCATTCGCCTCTAAGCTACTTGAACAGCACGTCCACTCCGAACGGTCCTCTCACCTCTCCTCGTGCTCCCACTTCGACCGCCTACAGTCCGGCTTCCGACTCCTCCATTCCACCGAAACAGCCCTGACCAAAGTCACCAACGACCTACTGACCGCCAATAACAAACACCACTACTCCATCCTCCTCCTCCTTGACCTGTCTGCCGCCTTCGACACGGTTGACCACTCCCTTCTTCTCTGGACCCTGGAATCCCTCGGCATCACCCACCTTGCCCTCTGTTGGATCTCCTCATACCTAGCGGACCGGACCTTCAGCGTCTCCCACTCCCACACCTCCTCCTCACCCTACCCCCTTTCTGTCGGAGTCCCCCAAGTTCGGTCCTGGGACCCCTACTTTTCTCCATATACACTCTCGGCCTAGGGCAACTCATTGAGTCCCATGGCCTCCAGTACCACCTCTACACCGACGACACCCAAATCTACCTGTCCGGCCCTGACATCACCTCCCTACTCTCCAAAATCCCACAATGCCTTTCTGCCATCTCATCCTTCTTCTCTGTTCGTTTCCTTAAACTCAACATGGACAAAACTGAATTCATAGTCTTCCCCCCAAAGAAATTCACCCCCATGCGCCCTCTCCCCAGTCCCCTAAGCCAAGTGCCTCGGGGTAATCCTTGACTCCTCCCAATCCTTCAAGCTCACATCAAGGCCCTCACCACATCCTCCAGCTGCAGCTCAAGAACATCTCACGGATCCGCTCCTTCCTCACCCACGACACCGCTAAAACACTCATTCATGCTCTTATCATCTCCCGCCTTGACTACTGCAACCTCCTTCTCAATGGCCTCCCGGCTAACTCCCTCACACCTCTCCAATCTATCCTCAATTCCGCAGCCCGACTAATCTACATGTCCTCCCGCTACTGCCCTGTCTTCCCCCTCTGCCAAGCCCTTTACTGGCTCCCCGCCTCCCAAGAGATCCCAATTCAAAACACTAACCATGGCGTACAAAGCCATACACAACCTGGCCCCACCATACATCTCCAACCTGGTCTCCCGATACCTACCCTCACACAACCTCCGCTCCTCCCAAGAACTCCTCCTCTGCTCCCCCCTCATCACCTCTTCGCACAACCGAGTCCAGGACTTCTCCCGGACATCTCCCTTACTCTGGAACTTCCTGCCCGAACACGTCAGACACTCTCCTACCCTGAGAAGCTTCAAGTGTCACCTGAAGACTCACCTATTCCATCAAGACTACAACCTGCCATGAGACCTAGGCGACCGCCCCATACCTGACATTCCCCCATCCTACTGTATCCCAACCCGACCCTCGTAGACTGTGAGCCCTCGTGGACAGGGTCCCTGCCCCTCCTGTACCTGTACGTCCCGATCGCCTAGATTTAGTGTACTTGTTCTTGTCTCCCTTATCCTCATGTAAAGCGCCATGGAACCTAATGGCGCTATATAAATAAATAATAATAATAAGGAGTCCGGAGGAAGTAACTGATTATGCGGTCCTCGCTATTCCAGGGGGTCCTCCCCGCCTCCTGCCTCTCTATGCCGCCTCCTGCCTGTGACGTCAGCACCAGAGCCCACCCAGGGCCGCACCGTCCATTGGACAGTGTGAGCCCTGAAGCGCAGGCGGCAATCGTTAACGATATCGTAGCGCGAAACAGGCTCTTAAGTAATTTTTTCCCTACACTCTCCTAATGTAATGCAAGTGTATCAATATACTTACTGTCTTGCCTGGTTTCCAACATAGCCCCAGTTCACTTCTGGCCCATGTGACAGGTCTTCAGCAGTGCAGACGTAGGCTACGTTCACACTTTGCAGATTTTTTCCATTTTTTTCTGCAGTTGCACTTTTTTATGCGGTAAAAAGCGTAAATGCTTTCACACATTGCGCTTTTTCCTCTGCACTTTTACCAAGGCCCATTGTATCATGATACATGTAGGCTATGGGAAAAGCGCAAAGAATTGACATGTCTATTCTTTTTACGCACGTGCTTTTGCAGTGAAAGCACATGTGTAAAAAAGCACAGAAAAGCGCAATATATGAACCCATTTCAGCAAAACCCATAGGTTTTGCTGAACTGCGTTTCCATAATTGTGCTTTGCTGCATTTAAGTGCGCACAAAAAAGTGCCGCGTAAACGAAATAAAAAGCAGAAATACACAGCAAAACTCTGCAAATACACAGAGTATGAATGTAGCGTCAATGTGTGGGGAGATGTTTCTTCTCCAATGTACTGGTAAGCCTTTAACATCCAATACGAGGCACTATACCCTTACACGGAGTATAGCTAGATAGTCTGTTTTCAGGTCACGTATTGCAGGAGAGGAATAGAACAGCGCTGGAAACCGATGAAGACTGTAAATCGTGTGAATTTTAATACACTTTTATCACTTACATAATTAGGAGGCTTTAGGGTAAAACACTTTTTAACTGAGACTTCTTTAATTTAATTCACAGGTCAAGCCTTGCAACCTTTTCCATAACGTCTTATTGTCTTGCACCACTGATCAGTAACATTGTGACCAGATGACCAAAGGGACAGGAATATTCCTATCATGGATCATAAATTGTTTAAATATCTATCCTAAAAATTTAGGATAGTATATGTTATCTCTAATAAGCTGCCGTGAACCCCGCACATGCGCAATAGCTGCGCGAAGCCAGCAGTACACCCAAATGAGTGTACTGACGTATGTGCAACCGGATATGACGCGTATTACGTCATACCGGCTTCATCCCCCCTACTACGAAGCGAGCAGCCTCTCGGATGTTTACCACGCACATGGGGGCGTGCATAATTACCGTCAAGGCGGGGGAGTGCGCCACACAGCCCTGCCTGTTGCGGCTTCCTCGATACTAGGAAGCAGCACTAATCTCTATACATAATCACCAGTTTTGCGCTTCCGGCCACTGTGCCGCTATCAAGAGATGGCGCCTGCGCAAAACTGGTGATTACCCGGAACCGCCGCCATATTAGCACACCGAAAGCTCCTGCCGGCTGCCTGCAGGCTCCCCTCCCCACACATCCCCGTACCTCCCCTACAGCACCCACACGCCCCTGCAATACAACCTCGCACCCTCCCCTCCAGTGCCCGCTTCCTCCCCACACTAGACCCCCGCGCCCCCCTTCGCCGCCCGCACACCCCCGAAAACGTACCTCTTCACATAGGACCTTTGGTGATGTCACAGTCATGTGATCATTCACATGACCGTGCATCACCCTAGCTCTGCCTCCTCTACACTACACTGCTTCCCAGCTAGGACTTGGAGCTGTCACAGCTGGGAAGGAGAGAAGAGGAGGCTGAGAGGCAGAAGAGGGGAGCTCATAACAGAGGAACACAAAAACTCCACACAGAGAAGAGGGCTGCACAAACACTACAGAGGCTGAGCTAACAAGTAAGTGCAGCAGACAAACATAAAGGCCTCCACAGCCCCCTGTATACTCTGCTCCCCGCACGGCCCCCTGTATACTCTGCTCCCCGCACGGCCCCCTGTATACTCTGCTCCCCGCACGGCCCCCTGTATACTCTGCTACCCACAGAGCCGCCTGTATACTCTGCTACCCACAGAGCCACCTGTATACTCTGCTACCCACAGAGCCGCCTGTATACTCTGCTACCCACAGAGCCGCCTGTATACTCTGCTACCCACAGAACCGCCTGTATACTCTGCTACCCACAGAGCCGCCTGTATACTCTGCTACCCACAGAGCCGCCTGTATACTCTGCTACCCACAGAGCCGCCTGTATACTCTGCTCCCCGCACAGACCCCTCTATACTCTGCTCCCCGCACAGACCCCTCTATACTCTGCTCCCCGCACAGACCCCGCTATACTCTGCTCCCCGCACAGCCCCCTCTATACTCTGCTACCCACAGAGTTCCCTGTATACTCTGCTCCCCGCATAGCCGCCTGTATACTCTGCTCCCCGCACAGACCCCTCTATACTCTGCTCCCCGCACAGACCCCTCTATACTCTGCTCCCCGCACAGACCCCGCTATACTCTGCTCCCCGCACAGCCCCCTCTATACTCTGCTACCCACAGAGTTCCCTGTATACTCTGCTCCCCGCATAGCCGCTTGTATACTCTGCTACCCACTGAGCCGCCTGTATACTCTGCTACCCACTGAGCCGCCTGTATACTCTGCTACCCACAGAGCCGCCTGTATACTCTGCTACCCACAGAGCCGCCTGTATACTCTGCTACCCACAGAGCCGCCTGTATACTCTGCTACCCACAGAGCCGCCTGTATACTCTGCTACCCACAGAGCCCCCTGTATACTCTGCTACCCACAGAGCCCCCTGTATACTCTGCTACCCACAGAGCCCCCTGTATACTCTGCTACCCACAGAGCCCCCTGTATACTCTGCTACCCACAGAGCCCCCTGTATACTCTGCTACCCACAGAGCCCCCTGTATACTCTGCTACCCACAGAGCCCCCTGTATACTCTGCTACCCACAGAGCCCCCTGTATACTCTGCTACCCACAGAGCCCCCTGTATACTCTGCTACCCACAGAGCCCCCTGTATACTCTGCTACCCACAGAGCCCCCTGTATACTCTGCTACCCACAGAGCCCCCTGTATACTCTGCTACCCACAGAGCCCCCTGTATACTCTGCTACCCACAGAGCCGCCTGTATACACACAATTCATTTCACCGCGCTCCCGATGCAATTGCATCGGGCCTTTTTACTAGTGATATAATAAAATAGTGATTTATATAGATCGCAAGCACGGGGTGAGAACCAGGTGGTGCATCAGGATACAGCTGCAGGGTAGTAACAAGGGGATGTGGGTGTGTATGGGTCAGGATCACTTAAGACATATTCAGTTGTGTACACATGTTTTGTAAGTATATTATTCAGATATTTAATTCATAGTTTTGATGCCTTTGGTGATCACAATTTTTCTAGTCATGAAAACACGGGAAAACTCTTTGATGAGAAGCTGCTCAAACTTTTAGTCGTAATGTACATGCAGATACACACAAACGCACACTAAACAAACACGCTACATCACACTTGTTGATTCTTACGCACACATTCACGTGCACGACAATACACACATATAATGCCCCACACACAGTGCATGTTATACACATTAGATACACACACGAACACACAGTATAATGCCCCCACACACAGCAATTCAACACATGTAATACACACAGCAACACAGTATAATGTCCCACAGACACACGCACATACACACATGCAAGCATGCAAATAAACACAAACACGCATTCACATATAGTATAATGTCCCCACACACACACGCACATGCACACACATATACACACAACCAATCAAGCACACACACACGCAAGCACAAACATACGCACATACACATGCAAGCACATACTTACCCATGCATACACACATACGCGCACTCACACACAAACATGCATACGCGAACGCATACACACAATATAATATCCTCATACACACAAACGCACACGCCCATGCATACACACACGCAGATACACACACACTCACAAACATGCATATGCACTCGTATACAGACAGTATAATGTCCGCACATACACATGCACACACAAACACATACACACAGAATAATGCCCCCACACACACATGCAGATACACAGACGCACATAAACACGCAAGCATGCACATACACGCATACATACGCGCAGACACATACATATACACAGTATAATGTCCGCACACACAAACATGCACATACATTATAATAATAAATCTTTATTTATATAGCGCCAACATATTCCGCAGTGCTTTACAATACAGTGGGTAATGAAAATACACAGTATAATGCAGTAAGAAAATACACAATATAATACAGTAGTTCCAGTAGAGAAATAATACAGTACAATAATAGGAAACAATACAATAAGCATAAAATCAATGTAAAAAATACAATACAATACAGTAGATAAAACAAAAAAATAAGGGTGACCCTGCTCAAGAGCTTACAATCTACAACGAGATAGGGGTTATACAAAGTACAGGAGCTTATAACACTGATGGTCCAGGCATCTTGAGGAAATGGGGGATAGAACTAAAGTTACCAGACAATCTGTGTAGACCTTTTGGGTTCGGTGGAATCTGAAGAAGAGTTATGTAGAGAGAGATAGTGAATGGACTATGTACAGTACAAAGGAATTTAGTTAGGGAGCATGATAGGCCGTCTTGAAAAGATGTGTTTTTAGGAGCGTCTGAAGCCATGCAAGTTGTGGATGGTCCTGATTTCTTGAGGTAAAGCATTCCAGAGAATTGGTGCAGCTCTGGAGAAGTCTTGGAGCCGGGAGTGGGAGGATCGGATTAGTGCAGATGTTAGTCGAAGGTCATTTGTAGAACTAGAGAACGGGTGGGGTGATAGACAGAGATGAGGGAGGAGATGTAGGGGGGCAATGCATTGTGAAGAGCTTTGTGGGTGAGAACAAGCAATTTGAACTTTATCCTGCAGTGTATAGGCAGCCAATGCAATGATTAGCACAGAGTGGAGGCATTTGAGTAATGATTGGCCAGGTAGGTGATCCTGGCTGCTGCATTAAGGATGGACTGTAGAGGGGAAAGTTTAGAGAGGGGGAGGCCGATTAATAGAGAATTGCAATAATCAAAGCGGGAGTGGATTAGGGCCACGGTGAGGGTTTTAGTTGTTTTCCATGGTGAGAAAGGGGCGGACTCTAGAGATGTTCTTCAGGTGTAAGTGACAAGAACGGACGAGAGGTTGTATGTAGGAGGTGAAAGAGAGATCGTTGTCAAACTTGACACCCAAACAGCGAGCCTGCTGCCTAGGAGTTATCGTGGTACCGCACGCATACATACACATGCACACACAAACACGCATACACACGCAAGCATGCACAAACACACAAACACGCACACACACACATGCATATATGCACGCAGATACACATGCACATATACAAACACAAACACGCATATGCATGTCCATACATATACACACAAATACGCATACACACTGTATAATGTCCCCACACACATGCAGATACGCACATACACAAACATGCACACACTCAAACACAATTACGTGCAAACGCATATACAAACACGCACGTACTCATGCACACACACACATGCACATGTACAAATTCACACACGGACAAACATGAACACATATGCATACATACACATGCACATACATACACGCGCACACAAATGCGTGTACCCACATATGCGGCATACATACAAGCATACATGCACACATACGGCTCATTCCGTGTCAAGTGAACCAATGATTATTACCTCTACATTTTTAATTCTTTTGAGATTTTGTCATTTGATACTGGCATGTCAGACAATGCAAAATGTGAAGAGAAAAAAATTCTAACATTTTTTTTTATTTTTAATTGATTTTCAAAGTTTGGAAAAAGGGGCGTTTTTCTGAACGATGATCACTCAGAATAGGGCTGTGTGTGTATTAGGCCTTTAATAAGAAAAGCATTAAACTAGTAATATAAATTGACTCAATCTTTAAAGGGAACCTGTTGGCTAGTTTATGTCCCCCAGCTCTCTCTATCTGTATCTGCAGTTTCAAATTACTATTCTAATCATCCCTGTCTGAGCTCAGTGTAATGTTAAAAGGTGAAAAAAAGCATTTATACACTTACATTTTCTGAGGCAGTCAGACTACAGCCTGGAGGAGGGGGACTGCCTGGCAGGGTAATAGTTAACTCACTATTAATTTGTCTGTCTAAAGGACCTGTGAGATGTTACGATCATGTGACCATAGTGGGCGGAGCTAAGTGAGCAAACTCATCATGTGCTATGAGGACTTAGCTCCACCTATTGTAGTCACATGCTTGTGACATCACATCAGGTCTCCCAGCATGTTCTGACATTCGGCTGAAATGTTAACTATTAACCTGCCAGTCTATCTCCTCCAAGATGTAGACTGACTGCCTCATTCACATAAGAAAATGTAAGTGTATAAAATTTTGCGTGTGCATGGGTAAAATATTAACAAAGATCCTCCTGTGACATATCTGGTGAAAGTCTGTACAGTTCTGAGTAGAATGGGGTTTATTTTGTTTCTCCATCTTATTTCTAGCCCAAGATATGATAGAAAATGTAAGGCCATACCAGGCCAAAATTCACGCTTTTTCAAAACTTTAAAAATCTGTAAAAAATTAACTGATGAAGAAAAAAAAATGCAAAACTTTTACATTTGTAATTACCGTATATACTCGTGTATAAACCGAGTTTTTCAGCCCAAAAATTGGGCTGAAAAGTCCCCCCCTCGGCTTATACACGAGTCACTCAGTATGCTGTGGGCGGGGGGCTGCACCGGTGGCTGGAGGAGGCAGGAGGGGGCCGCAGTGACCGCAGGCGGTCACGTGGGGCCGCCTCATTAGTGCAATGAATATGCACGGCATCCCCCGTCCATCAGCGGCGGGGGGATGCCGTGCATATTGCACTACACAGGCCCCCACCAGTAACACACAGCCCCCCTCCTTAGTATGCCCCCCCCCTCCTTAGTATGCCCCCTTCCCCCAGGCTGCGGCACCTGTTAAAAAAAACAAACTTTAATACATCACCTTCCGGCGCAGCTCCTCCGCTCCTCCGGTCCCGGCTTCTTCTTCCACATTAGAGACCTCATTGTAGCTAAGCTGCTTTGGCATAATTAGGGTTATTCAGACTTGGCCTAAGAAATGTCTTCAATTCTATTTTTTGCTGGGCACAAAGCCACTTTCCAGAAAAGTATAATTGATACTTAAATGTTTCCTAACATGTTCAGTAAATTATCCGTGTACAGAAAACACAATATACTACAGGGAATTTGTCAGCACAAAATGACTGTTCAAACCAAGCATTTTTCCACCGGCTTGCTTTCCATCTGTCACTACATGAAAAACAGCATATCTGTCATCAAGGAAGAGAAGAGTATTGACCCCATACTAATTACATGCTCACATGTCACAAGTATATATAAGGCTGCCTTCAGACTTGCAGATGCCTCCGCAGCGTTTTGCAGAGGCATCTGCAAGTATCTGCATGCAGACCGCGGCCCCTATGTTTATAATGGAGCGCACGGCGGTCTGCAGATGCTTGCAGACTGCCATGCGCTCTCATTGCCCGCCATTAGTGATCTGTGCGCAGGCAGATGCCTGCGTACAGATCACACACTCTCGTCCGCACCAGGGACGCGAGATGTTGCGTCCCTGGTGCGGGCGAGAGTGTGTGATTTGTGCGCAGGCATCTGCCTGCGCACAGATCACTAATGGCGGGCAATGAGAGCGCACGGCAGTCTGCAAGCATCTGCAGACCGCCGTGCGCTCCATTATAAACATAGGGGCCGCGGTCTGCATGCAGATACTTGCAGATGCCTCTGCAAAACGCTGCGGAGGCATCTGCAAGTCTGAAGGCAGCCTAACACCTTGAATTGTCTACACAAAATCATGGAGAGATGTCTGATTTGATCCAAGACTCAGAACACGTGACTTTTGAACGATATCGGCAACGATATCGTTACATGTGACGTGGCCTTAAGGGTCTGTGAGAACGCTATTCACAGGCTTTGATAGAAACGGACAAACCAACCAAATTCTGATGACACTAGGACCGTTTTCCGTGTCCGAGAAATTCACTGCCATCTGAATGAGCATTCCAATCATATTTATTGTATATCCCCCAAATTCTCAGGTTATATATTTCTTCAACCTACTGTTAAAAATGCTCTTAAAAAATAAATGGAGAGGCGGCCAAGGACTTACGGAAACTTCACACATTTACAAGGCGTGGCAAGGTCGGGGAGGAGCCTTTATATGGCACTGTCAGTAGGATTGAATGGTCTGGCGACTCCATTAAAAAGGGTGTCCCACAGATGTGATGGGGTGTCACAGTTCAATCAGATGATATCCTACAACACTCACATAATCAATGTCACAGAATTGCTGGGGTGACAGCTCTCAGAGATGCGCCAGCCCAGGAGGTAAGAATGCTTTCTTTCACTAGACACATGAGGGACATTGAAAGGGGTAGTCCAGACCCCTAGAGACTGCTAACAGGAATAAAGGATGGGGAGTCTAGTGCTATGAGCCCCTGGGAGAATAATCATGCAGCTGACATGTCCAAGAGTTGACCCTGACATCACATCATACTGACTACCACCCCGGTATGTCCATACAGCCACTCCACAGCCTCTATGTGGGGCTGATAGAAGCTCTGAGGAGACAACACTGAGGACTGACTGCCTTAATTGGTAATCTTCATCTCAAAGTGATTCCAGACTGCTAGAATATGCCATCACTTTATGATCTGTAGGGATATGACCTTCGGGACCTGGTCACAGCCTTCCCATGCTACATTCAGGTAAATGAGGCCGATTGAGGTTCCCTGCAGCAGCCAGCTGGACAGACGGACAGGATCTCTTCTGTGCAGAGAAACACAGTGATGAGGTGTCAACCCAGATTCATCATTGTGGCCACAATTACCAGGATTGCAGAGGATTAGAAAGTCAGACATACCACAGATCAGAAAGTGCTGGCAATGTCCTTTAATGGGTAAACAAACCATTACAGACTTTAGTCTTCTGATAGTACAAAAACCTGTTTGACCAGACCATGAAGGCCTGATCTGTGCTCCTGGGTGAGGGTCATTCTGCTTTTGTTAAATATTCTGTTTATGAACATTATATTTTATTTTCCTTTTGTCCTATTATTTATCTAACAGACTCTTTCTAATGTTTCCAACATCATCATCCTAAATCATTACAGGGCTAATACCATCTCCAATATCCTATCCCAATATATAGTAGGCGTAATAATAATATTAGAAAATACCTCTAATTAGAAATGTAGTATAGTTCTCCTGATTAGTCAGGTCTCTTACTTCATGTGCAAGGGCATTGCAGTAGCTTAGGTATCCATGGTTACGACCACCCATGTATTAACAGTTAGGCTACGTTCACACATTGCGTATTTTGCCGCGTTTTTTTACGCGCGCTTTTCAAAATACGCAATGTGCCTTTTGTCTGCCTGCAAAGTGAATGGGAAATTCACTTTGCAGTGCAGACATTGCGTAAAAATACGCACTGCGTTTTCCGGGAGAAAGCGCAGCTCCGTAAACAATTGATATGTCAATTGTTTACGCAGCTACTTCTGCGTATTCTCCCAGAGGGGAGGAAGAATCCTGCTTCCTCCTCCCCTCTTTGACAGCTGTGGCCGCCCATTAGATTTCACAGTGTATTAATATACACTGCGAAATCTAAACAAAAGCAAGTGAATGAAAAATAAAAAAGAATGAATACTTCACCTGTCCGACGCCTTCTCCCGCTGTCTGGTGCCTTCTGCCGCTATCTGGTCTCCGGTTCTAAGTGAGATCTCTTCTGACAAGACCTGTGGTGATGTCAGAGGGGCGTTCCCGGGCACTCACGGTCATGTGATACATATCACATGACCGCGAACAGCCAATCAGCGCTGGAAACGCCCCGGGAACGCCCCCCCTCTGATGTCACCACAGGTCTTCTCAGTACACCTCTCACTTGGAACCGGAGACCGGAGAGCGGCAGAAGGCACCAGACAGCGGGAGAAGGCGTCGGACAGGTGAAGTATTCATTCTTTTTTATTTTCCATACATTTGCCTCTGTTTAATTTAGATTTCACAGTGTATATTAATACACTGTGAAATCTAATGGGGCTGTCACAGAGGGGAGGAGGAAGCAGGATTTTTCCTCCCCTCTGTGACATCACTGCGCTTTCTGGAGTAAAGAAAGCGCAGTGTGTGAATGCCCCTGCGTATTTTGTTGCGCTTTTTTGCGCGGCCAAAAAACGCGTCAAAAAGCGCAGCAAAATACGCAAATGTGTGAACGCAGCCTTAGGCTGGTTTCACATTTGCGTTCGGCACTGCAGCATATGGAGCGCACACGCAGTACCAAACGCAAACATTTTCAGGTCAACGAATTGGATATTGTTCGCATGTGTTCACATGAAAATATCAGTGAGGCTGCCCGGCCACCCAATCAGCGGCGGCGGCTGGGAGGCTGAGATCAGCGGCGAAGATCACTTCCTTCCGGCCGCCACCACTGATCTCCTTCTTCACCACTGGTTTGTTTAAAATAACCGGCGGGAGAGCCGACTTCACCGCCGGCTATTTTAAATGAACCAGCGGTGGCAGGGAGAAAGAAGAAGAACAAAGAAGAAAGAAGAAGAGGAAGAATGAAGAGGAAGAATGAAGAGGAAGAGAACGGCAGGACAGGATTCACCTGCAGATGACCACGAAATGACATCATCTTTCACGGCGTCTGTGCGCTTGCCAGCAGATGGCACTGCGTACAGATTGAATTTCATAAATTTTCTTGTGCGCGGCTGTCTGCACGCGCATAAATCAAGCACACAGCCATTCCCACAAATCCAACATGTTGCGTTCGGCATGTGCATAAATTATGCGCAGATGAACACAAACACAGCTGAACACGGGTACACACAGGCACTATGCCTGCGTTTTGCTGCGCTCAGGAACCCTGAGTTCATAGTGCACATCGTGCGCAAATGTGATACCAGCCTTACTAGTGGTCGTAACCATGGATATCTATGCTGTAATGTCCTGCACATCAAATAATTGACATGACAATCAGGAGAACTGTACTACATTTCTAATTGGAGATATTTGCCAATATTATTATTATTACATCTCCTCCATATTGGAATATGATATTAAAGATGGGAATGCCCTTTTAATTTATAATCTGTATAATTCCCTATTCCAGGTGTTGCATACAGTGTTGGCCAAAAGTATTGACACCCCTGCAATTCTGTCAGATAATACTCAGTTTCTTCCTGAAAATGATTGCAATCACAAATTCTTTGGTATTATTATCTTCATTTAGTTTGTCTTCAATGAAAAAACACAAAAAGAATTGTCCTAAAGCCAAATTGGATATAATTCCACACCAAACATAAAAAAGGGGGTGGACAAAAGTATTGGCACTGTTAGAAAAATCATGTGATGCTTCTCTAATTTGTGTAATTAACAGCACCTGTAACTTACCTGTGGCACCTAACAGGTGTTGGCAATAACTAAATCACACTTGCAGCCAGGTGACATGGATTAAAGTTGACTCAACCTCTGTCCTGTGCCCTTTGTGTGTACCACATTGAGCATGGAGAAAAGAAAGAAGACCAAAGAACTGAGGACTTGAGAAACCAAATTGTGAGGAAGCATGATCAATCTCAAGGCTACAAGTCCATCTCCAAAGACCTGAATGTTCCTGTGTCTACCGTGCATAGTGTCATCAAGAAGTTTAAAGCCCATGGCAATGTGGCTAACATCCCTAGATGTGGACGGAAAAGAAAAATTGATGAGAGATTTCAACGCAAGATTGTGCGGATGATGGATAAAGAACCTCGACTAACATCCAAACAAGTTCAAGCTGCCCTGCAGTCCGAGGGTGCAACGGTGTCAACCCGTACTATCCGTCGGCGTCTGAATGAAAAGGGTCTGTATGGTAGGAGACCCAGGAAGACCCCACTTCTTACCCCGAGACATAAAAAAGCCAGGCTGGAGTTTGCCAAAACTTACCTGAAAAAGCCTAAAACGTTTTGGAAGCATGTTCTCTCTTTTTGGGCAAAGACATCAACAGAGTTTACAGGAGAAAAAAAGAGGCATTCAAAGAAAAGAACACGGTCCCTACAGTCAAACATGGCGGAGGTTCCCTGATGTTTTGGGGTTGCTTTGCTGCCTCTGGCACTGGACTGCTTGACCGTGTGCATAGCATTATGAAGTGTGAAGACTACCAACACATTTTGCAGCATAATGTAGGGCCCAGTGTGAGAAAGCTGGGTCTCCCTCAGAGGTCATGGGTCTTCCAGCAAGACAATGACCCAAAACACACTTCAAAAAGCACTAGAAAATGGTTTGAGAGAAAGCACTGGAGACTTCTAAGGTGGCCAGCAATGAGTCCAGACCTGAATCCCATAGTACACCTGTGGAGAGATCTAAAAATGGCAGTTTGGAGAAGGTACCCTTCAAATATCAGGGACCTGGAGCAGTTTGCCAAAGAAGAATGGTGTAAAATTCCAGCAGAGCATTGTAAGAAACTTATTGATGGTTACCGGAAGCGGTTGATCGCAGTTATTTTGGCTAAAGGTTGTGCAACCAAGTATTAGGCTGAGGGTGCCAATACTTTTGTCCGGCGCATTTTTGGAATTTTGTGTGAAATGATCAATGTTTTGCTTTTTGCTTCATTCTCTTTTGTGTTTTTCATTGAAGAGAAATTAAATGAAGATAATAATACCAAAGAATTTGTGATTGCAATCATTTTCAGGAAGAAATTGAGTATTATCTGACAGAATTGCAGGGGTGTCAATACTTTTGGCCAACATTGTATATCCAGTAGAATAGTCAGTGAGAGATTTGTATTTTTCATTTGAAAGGATCGTGTCTGGTGTATTAGAATGGGTTCTCACGTGGCTGATTTGCTGCAGAAGTGTCAGTGACCCCACCATTCATCAGATTAGGATTTACAGAAATCTACTGGATACCATGTAAAAATTGTCTGCTACAAATCTGCCGTGTGTGAACACACCCTATCTGG
This sequence comes from Allobates femoralis, assembly GCA_033576535.1. Classification (NCBI taxonomy): domain Eukaryota; kingdom Metazoa; phylum Chordata; class Amphibia; order Anura; family Aromobatidae; genus Allobates; species Allobates femoralis. Next base: position 194,815,313 of record JARQOC010000001.1, read on the forward strand.
TTATGATCATTTCTGCACAGCATGTCTGCTTCTGCATTATATTTCCTGAGATATAGGTAAACATCATAGCATTTTGGACCTTTTCCCCAAAATTGCTGTTTGTGTAGTGACACTTTTTAAAAAGAAAACGTATAAAGCATTTAGGCTTCTTTTTCCCATATACTGTTTTTTGCATAGACTTTTAAAGAAAGATAAGTTACCACAATGAGCGTTCGGCGAGTTTTCCAAACTAAAACATGTCAATTTCTCTCGTGAGCATTATTAGTTTTACGTGCAAATTTTCCTCAGAGTTCCGTTACTATAGAAAATCTGCAGGTAAATCCGCTTGATATATCTACTGTATTTTTCGATTATAAAATGCAGTACCCCCACCCCCCAAATTGGGGAGGGAAAAGGTGGAACGTCTAATAAACTGAAAGTAGCTTAATTGGAAGGGGGAGCAGTGGCGGTACCAGTACTGTGATGCTGCGGTCGGGGTACAGAAGGGGGGTGTCACGATGGGGCAGTTCGTGCTGCTTTGATTTTCCAGCGATGACCCAATACACGTATGGAAGATGGCTGCTGAGACAGCATATATGCAGATTGAGATCTTGGATAGCCGAGATCTCAATCTGTGCATACGCTGCCTCCGACGCGATGATCTCCAGTAAAATGGCTGTAGAGCATAAACTGAGAAATTGGCTTCACCAGCTATTTTTCAAACGTCCATCGCGTCACCTTTGGGAGGTCATTGCCGCTGCAACTGTTCCTTCTACCATGCCCACAGCATCGCCTCACAGGTACCGCAGCGTCCCTGCCTCCTGTGCCCCTACTGAACCAATGCCGGGATATCAATGCACCTGAATCGCTCCGCCATGGCACTCCCTACTCCCGTGCCTGCAGCATTGCCTCACAGGTACCGCAGCGTCCCTGCCTCCTGTGCCCCTACTGAACCAATGCCGGGATATCAATGGCACCTGAATTGCTTCGCCATGGCACTCCCTCCTCACGTGCCTGCAGCATTGCCTCACAGGTACCGCAGCGTCCCTGCCTCCTGTGCCCCTACTGCACCAATGCCGGGATATCAATGGCACCTGAATTGCTCCGCCATGGCACTCCCTCCTCCCGTGCCTGCAGCATTGCCTCACAGGTACCGCAGCGTCCCTGCCTCCTGTGCCCCTACTGCACCAATGCCGGGATATCAATGCGCCAGAATCGCTCCGCCGTGGCACTCCCTCCTCCCGTACCCGTAGCATTGCCGACTCAGATCCTGTGACCCTGCTCCACCGCTGACGCCTCCCCCTCTCCCATGAACTTATATACCGATGGTAAGACGTACCCTGGCATTATAAGACGGACCCCAAAGAACATTAAACATTTGTTATGTTTTCCTCTAAAATTTGGGGAGTGTATTATAATCCACAAAATACGGTATGGTTCTTTTGAAAAAAAATAAACTTGGCAGATTTCCAGACAAGACTGGAGCAGGTGAATAACAGGCAGCTCCTGTGTCCCGTATGAAGATGAGAAAATGGAGACGGCGGATCCAGTAATGTCAGCAATGTGCCAAAAAGATGGCACACACATGGTAAAAAACAGGTAAATGTATGAAAATCCCACCCAGCATATTGATAAAAAAAAATCATATTTTCTGTGTAACAAAAAAGAAAGAAATGCAAAAACCTACCTAATGATTTAATGGACTTACTACAGTGGTGCAGTCATATGAAGCAACTAATTAGGTGGGGGATTTAATTCCTGATTGGATGCCACAGGTAATTACATCTGTATCTCGTGAGAAATCTCATCCAGTTCAAATTCAGTCCAGTCACCAATGGCAAAGCGGGCCTGGACCTGCCGCCTGCACAGACTTTCTATCTACCTAATGTCCGGTAGGCGGATGACTCTTTGTAGCATGTAGATATGGCAGCATGGTGACTCAGCCAACCCACATATACTATTGTGTCTGAGCATAAATTGGAGCAAGCTGCACCTTCTTTTATGGCAAATTAATTTAGACAAATTAATATTAATTAGCACCGAAAAAAAAAAGAAAATTGTGCATCTCATGTACCCAAGTCAAAAAGGTACCAGATTTGTTATTAGAACAAATTAATATCCTAAAGTAAAACTAATCTGCTGAATCTTAAATGTCAGGGACGCAGGATATCGGAGAAAACGTGGTATAAAGTCTGCGCTGCTGCCAAATAATCCAATACAGAGAAGATATTAAAGCAAGTGGTGATTTATTTAATTTCACTTTGTATTTATATAAATAATAAATGTGTTTTTTTATAGAATATGTATTAAATTACAGTAGCGTAGTTTCTATGTAACCCTTTAAACTCCAGCTGCGATCATGTGTTCCTTTGGCGCTCTTTTTTTGTTGAGCTATTTAGTCCGCACCACTGACTTTACCTTGCAACTGGTGTATTTCCTGATGAAAAAGCGAGGACACACCTCGAAACGCGTTGAATAAACCATCATTTGCTTTATCATCTTCTCTGGATTGGATCATTTGGCAGCAGCGCAGATTTTATACCACGTTCTCTCCGATATCCCGCATCCCTGACTTGCCCTGGTACATGTGGTTTCTGCAGCCGCTGATTTAACATTTTCATTTGGTGGAGTATTAAACCTCACAAGGTGAGCATTGCATTACTTCCCTGTTAGCCCCCTCTTTTGCCGGGTAAGACCATAATGCCCTTTTTTCCCCCCACAGTTTATTGCTTGAGTCTTGAAAGTATCAGATTCAAGTTTACACTTTAAATGGGGGGGGGGGGGAACCTTTTTTAGGCTGTTTGGATATTTTTAACATGTTCCATAGAAACTCATCAACTTTAAAGGGGTTGTCTGGGCTTTTCCGAAAATATGTGTGTGTATCTAGACTGCAAAATTCTGACAATTTACACCCTGTCAGCATTCTGTATGGTTACCTAAATATGAGTCAGCCTGTGGAGGAGATGCTCAGCCCCCAACAAGAGGCATGTTTGTTTTGGAGCCTGGCTGTAACGTCACATCTGGTTGTTTACACCCAGACTCCAACAAGCCCTCCCCAGTCCCCAACAGACCTGCCCTGGTCTCCAATAGGATCACCCCCATTCACCTATGTAGACGCTGATTGTAATTGAACTGTATTGCACTATGCGGTCATCTCCTCTCTGCAACACTGTGCTGAAGCTGCCCCTCTGTGAAGGAGATGACTGCTCTTTGCAATGCTGCGGTGTGTGCGCCCTTCATTCTTCTTAAGTGATCCTCCTCTCTGTAATCACTGCCACAGCCATCCCCTCGGTGAAGGAGGTGAACCTCCCTGCTTATAGGCAGCGCTAAGCAGGGAGGACACTGGTAACTATGATATACAATGGGCATCTAAGAAGCGCTCTGCCTTGATACCTGCTGTTTATCATAGTTACCAGCGTCCTCCCTGCTTAGCGCTGCCTGAAAGCAGGGAGGACGCTGGCAACTATGATAAACACTAGGTATCTAGGCAGGGCACGCTGCCTAGATACCCGCTGTTTATCATAGTTACCAGCGATGTGGAGGTGGCTCCCTGGTCGCTGGGGAGATCTGCCTGTTTGACAGCTCCCCAGCGACTAGGTAAAGACACTCCAACGATCCCTACAGGATCGTTATCGTTGTCAGGATTGCTGGTGCGTTGTTGTGTGTGACGGAAGTTTAAGTCTGGAGTACTCTTTGTGGTGATGTTTTGTAAAGAACGGCTTGCAGATATACATTGCCGTGATCATAGACATGTATTACACTGCATGTCTCCAACAATGAGACTGTTGTATATACATCTCATAGGATACACCAAGACTGCTGTACACATATCATATAGACACTGGGGCTGATGTATTTATATCATATTGGACACACTGAAACTGCTGTATACATCACATAGGACACAGTGTGATTTGTGTATATACATAATTTAGGAGACACTATGACTGCTGTATGCATCACACAGGAGACACTAAGGTTACATTCACACATTGCGCATTTTTGAGCGCTTTTTTGCGCGCGCTTTATAAAAATGTGCAATGTGCCTTGTGTCTTCAAGCAAAGTAAATGGGAAATTCACTTTGCCGTAAGAACACCGAGTAAAAATACGCTTTTATGGGAGAAAGCGCGGGTGTAAAAAGAATTGACATGTCAATTCTTTACACACCTGCGCTTTTTCCCATAGGGGCCGGCGCTGCAGGATCTGATGTCACAGAAGGGGAGGAATAATCCCGTTCCTCCTCCCCTCTGTGACATGTGTGACTTGTCACCTTCTCATCGTATTGCGCTGGGCCGGAGCATCATATTCGGCCTGATGCATTGTGGGGCTGATCATGTGGGACGGCCCGACTCCCGGCGCATGCGCAGTGCGCATATTGAAGCCGAGCCATCCTACGTGATCAGCCCCAGAATGCACCGGGCCAGATATGATGCTCCGGCCCAGCACAATACGATGAGAAGGGGTGGGAGAATTCAAACCAGAAGGATTTACAGAAGGGATTCCCTGTGATAAAGAGGCGACAGACAGCAAAAGAGGACGCCCAGGGGGGCTACTAACAGTAGCGCCTCGCTTTGTTACCATGACAACATGTAAGTATAAAAAGCATTTTATACACCATCCCAGCACACAGTTAGCACAGAGAGGGAAAGTTAGATTAGTAATGGGAAGGTGCAGGGACAGGTAGCGACAGCTTGGGGGGCTTAAACTTGTTCTCAAATCAGACGATCTTCGATCAGCCAATCTGCTGCATCGTTGTGTGTGACACCACGATAATGATGTCGTTAACGACTTCGCCTATTTACAATAGTGAACAAGTATCGTTCACTGGGTTGTGCGAACGGTAGCTGCTTGCCACATCGTTGGTGCGTCATCCACGATATCTAGACGTGTGACATCTCACCAACGATGTCAAAAACATGTCCTAACGACCGCGCTCCCGTGAGATCATTGGTGAGATCTTAACGACAGTGAAGCATGTAACGGTACCTTTAGTAACAAATAAAACCATCAGCTGGATCAACTGAAGAAACATTTTATGATGGACTCAAGACAATCACAACCTTGTAGTTGCAAAACATCATGATGCCATTCGTTACTAAATAATTTCTAAAACTACCCAAGGCTCCAGTGAGAACTGTTGGGGTCATAATCAGAAGTGGAAAAAACTATTTCGCCAAACATTGACCATCACCAGCTGCTTCCTGCTAGATTTCAGACAGTGGGGTGAAAATATTATCAGAGTTGTCCAGGAGCCAAACACCACCTGTATAGGACTACAGACGACCTGGAATCAGCAAGTACAATTGTTAAAATTAAACAATAATTAAGGGGAACCTGTCAGCTTGTTTGTGCCCCCCAGCTATCATTGTCTGTAGCTTCAGCTTTATAATACCAGTCTAATCATCCCTGTCTGAGCTCATGGTGTAATGTGAAAGGTGAAAGAAAAGCATTTATACACTTACATTTCAGTCCCCACCTTGGAGAAGGGGGACTGTCTGGCAGGATAACAGTTAACTCACTTTTAACTTGGATAGCTAAAGGACCTGTGTGATGTAACGATCATGTGACGATAGTGGGCGGAGGTAAGCCAGCAAACGTATAATGTTCTATGACAACTTAGCTCCGCCTATTGTAGTCACATGGTTATGACATCACATCAGGTCTCCCAACATCTTCTAACATAAAGCTGAAATGTTAACTATTAACCTGCCAAACAGTCCCCGTTCTCCAAGCTGGGGACTGACTGCCTCATTACATAAGGAAATGTACCGTATATACTCGCGTATAAGCCGAGTTTTTCAGCCCAAAAATTGGGCTGAAAAGTCCCCCCCTCGGCTTATACGTGAGTCACTGTATACATTGTATACAGTATACAGTCACCCCATCAGTATACAGGGCCCCCCCTTGTGTAGCAATCCTGTAAAGGAAGAGATTAGTATACTTATCCCTGCCGCTGTCCCGCTGCCACTGTCCCGCCGCCGCCATCGCGCTCCTCCGGCTTCATCTGTCTTCTTCCGGCTTCCTCTAGTCGGCGCAGGCAATGACGTCATTGTCTGCGCGCCAGAGGAGGAAGCCGGAAGACGCTGGATGAAGACGGAGGAGGCGGATGGCGGCGGCGGGACAGCGGCAGGGATAAGTATACTAATTATCTTCCTTTACAGGATTGCTACACAAGGGGGGGGGGGCCCTGTATACTGATATGAGGGGGGGGGCTGCTGTATATACCTCTGGGGCTGCTGTATATACCTCTGCGGCTGCTGTATACTACCTCTGGGGCTGCTGTATACTACCTAAGGGGCTGCTGTATACTACCACTGGGGCTGCTGTATACTACCACTGGGGCTGCTGTATACTACCACTGGGGCTGCTGTATACTACCACTGGGGCTGCTGTATACTACCTAAGGGCTGCTGTATACTACCACTGGGGCTGCTGTATACTACCACTGGGGCTGCTGTATACTACCACTGGGGCTGCGGTATACTACCACTGGGGCTGCTGTATATAGCACTGGGGCTGCTGCTGTATACTACCACTGGGGCTGCTGCTGTATACTACCACTGGGGCTGCTGCTGTATACTACCACTGGGGCTGCTGCTGTATATACCACTGGGGCTGCTGCTGTATACTATCACTGGGGAGGCTGCTGTATACCACACTGCTGGGGGCTGTATACTTGTGCTGGGGTCCACCCTCGGCTTATACACGAGTCAATAGGTTTTCCCAGGTTTTGGGGGCAAAAGTAGGGGGGTCGGCTTATACACGAGTCGGCTTATACACGAGTATATACGGTAAGTGTATAAATGCCTTTTTTTCACCTTTCACATTACACTCTGAGCTCAGACAGGGATGATTAGAATAGTATTATAAAGCTACAGCTACAGACAGTGATAACTGGAGGGGCATAAACTAGCTGACAGGTTCCCTTTAATGCCCTCAACATCCATGGCCTGTATGCACACTCACCTAGAGTATGCAGAACATAAAGCATGCTCATGCGCGTTTAAAGTTTGCTCACCAACATGTAGACAAGCCTGTGAAATACTGGAAGAATATAGTCTGGTCGAATAAAACCAAAATTTAACGATTTGGATGACATAATTCACACCATGTTTGGATGCCAAAAGGCAATGCATAACACCCCAAAAATACCATACAAACAGTGCAGTTTGGAGGTGTGAACAGCAGCATATTGTAGGGCTGTTTGTCAGCATACGGCACTGGCAAACTTCAAATAACTGAAAGAAGAATGAATAGACAAATGTACCGAGACATTCTTAATATAAATCTGCTACCCTCTACCAGGATGATGGAGATGAAACGAGGGTGGAGGTTTCAGCTAGACAATTATCCCAAAGACACAGGTAAGGCCGGCTTCATACTGCGGGTGTGATCTGATCTGTGGCTGTCAGCTCTCTGCCATCCGGTTTCCATCTCTCCGGGAGAATTCCGATTTTTTTCACGGGCTTGCAACGTTTTTGTGTCCGAGGAGAAAAATCTCCCCTAATTGCCGGGGCCTCGATCCGGGAAGATCCGGGAACCGGACACCTGCAGCTGCACGTTGCTGTAATTTCAGGATCGCAGCTAGCTCCCTGCGAGTCGTGGTCCTGAATCATCAGCAGCGTCAGCTGCGTGTGGCTGCACACCGGACCGGAGGGCTGGTTCTGTGCGCTGATCCGGTCCAGGGCTGTCAGGTTCACCCTGACAGCCACGGATCGGATCACACTCGCAGTGTGAAGCCAGCCTAAGGGTATGTGCACATCAGTCGTTTCTGCATCTTTGCAGAACGACCGGGAACCGGTGGAGATTAGCAGAACTGAGTTTTCTGCACTCGCTAGTGTCCCTGGTTTTGTTAGCGTTTTGCTAACGATTTGCGATCGGGTTACTAGCGGTCGGACAGCGTGTTCTTGGCGATTTCCCCGGTGTTCTTCTTAGCGATTTCCAGACTGGTCTTTGCTGCACTTGTTCAGCTAGACCCGCTGGAAAAACGCTGAAAAGAAGTCGCTTGCTCTATCTTTGACAACCGGTCGGAAACCGGTGAATAAACTGAAATCGTCAAGAAGAAAAACGTTGTAATGTACACAGCGTTTCCTAAACTCCATTGACTAGCATGTTAATCCTACCGGTGGGTAGGATTAACATAAATTAACATAAAACTCAGCGGGAACCGCCGACGGAAACCGGTCAAAACCAGCCCACAAAACGACTGATGTGCACATACTCTAAGGAAACTCTCAATTAGTTTTAGAGAAAGAAAAAAAAAAAAAGGTGCTAGAATGTTCCAGCCAATCACTTGACCTGAGTCCAATAGAAAATTTATGGAAGGGACTAGGACCTTCTGGATTTGAAGTGTGTTTGTGTAAAGGATTGGCCCAAAATCACACCTGAACAATGCATGCAACTAGTTTCACCACACAGTAAGTGCCTTGAAGCTGTCATCACCAACAAAGGGTTATGTATGAAATATTAAATACATTTCAGTAAGGCCCCTTTCACACTGGAGTTTTTGAAAAAATGCAGCAGAATTACCGCGTCTGCCGAATCTTCCGCCTAACGGCCGCACCTGCGGCTCTATTCTGGCAAGCCCCATGCATTGTCTATGGGGCTTGCGGTCGAGTGCAGCAAGTGTGGTTTTGCCAATTGCGGCAGATGCGGCCACGAAAAAAACCGAGTTCAGCAGCGTTATTTTTCGCGGCCGCAACTGCCACAACTGGCAAAGCCACACTTGCTGCACTCGACCGCAAGCCCCATAGACAATGCATGGGGCTTGCCGTAAGTGAGCCGCAAGTGCAGCCGTTAGGTGGAAGATGCAGCAGATGCGATAAATCTGTCACATTTTCAAATAAACGCCTATGTGAAAGGGGCCCAAGTGTCTTCAATACTTTTCCCCTATATCATTTATCGTTATTACATATCACTAAATTTATTGACATATATGATTTGATTTTGTTGCCTGTGTGGATTGGATGGTTAAGGTACCATTAGGGTACCGGTACATGTCACAACATTGCATGCAATTTCACTTGCAATTTGCTGGTTGCAGTGAAATCATGGACACATTGTTCTATTTGTACATGGCAACAAAATAGAACAATGTGTCCATGATTTCACTGCAACCAGCAAATTGCCAGTGAAATTGCCTAGCAAAATTGCTGTGTGTGAAGGTACCTTAAAGGGAACCTGTCAGGTGGTTTATGCCCCTCCAGCTATCACTGTCTGTAGCTGTATCTTTATAATACAATTCTAATCAACCCTGTCTGACATCATAGTGTCATGTGAAAGGTGAAAGAAAAGCATTTATACACTTACATTTCAGTCCCCACCTTGGAGGAGGGGGACTGTCTGGCAGGATAATAGTTAACTCACTTTTAACTTGGATGGCTAAAGGACCTGTGTGATGTAACAATCATGTGACCATAGTGGGCAGAGCTAAGCCAGCAAACATATTATGTTCTATGAGAATTTAGCTCCGCCTATTGTAGTCACATGGTTGTGACATCACATCAGGTCTCCCAACATGTTCTAGCACAAGGCTGAAATGTTAACTATTAACCTGCCAAACAGTCCCCGTCCTCCAAGCTGGGGACTGACTGCCTCATTACATAAGGAAATGTAAGTGTATAAATGATTTTCTTTCACCTTTTACATTACACTATGAGCTCAGACAGGGATGATTAGACTGGTAATATAAAGCTGCAGCTACAGACAGTGATAACTGGGGGGGCATAAATGAGCTGACAGGTTCCCTTTAAGATTATCATTAAGGTCCCTTTACACGCCACCACAGGAAGGAAGAAACCGCCAGGCATCGGGGACAATTGTTCCTGTTGCCCTGAAATCACTACGAAATGGTGGCGTGTAATTCAGGGAGTTCCTTCCCGTGTCTTGCAGTTCCTTCGGATACCTGTTTCTGAGCCGTGCTCAAAAACAGGAAGGAACAATTTTTATGGTGGCGGCATGTAATCGGGGCACAGGCAAGGTGTTTGCGTGGCCTAGTGAATTCCCTGGGGCGTGCCACGGCTTCATGGATACCGCGCCCAATCAGCGATCATTGGTGGAGGCTCCTGCGTTACGATTGGTTGTCCCTTCACAGGTCACCATCTTGGAAGAGCTGTCACTTCAGCACTAGACGCATAAGCCCCATCTGCACGATCCGATACATCAGTACAATTACGCGTCCACCCAATAGCGCAGGCAAATGCATAGTGCTGTATAGTCCTATATAGTGTGCACATTCTTATACCACATTCAAAAGGAATAAATTGCAGTACACAGCGCACACGCATGCCGTACGTAGCGGCCTGCGTCTTTTTTTTTTTTTTTTTTTCTGTTTACAATGTAACATGATGTTTTAATGTCCATTGTCTTTCCTTTCTGTATATGTATTTTTATTTTACCATTTCATGAGTCTAAAAATAATACATGGGTTTTTTTGGATCCAAATGACTCTGTGTGAGCCTGATTACTTGGGGATGAAGGGCAGCATGATCAAGGTTTGGGTTGTGGCCAGTGCTGTCACACACATTGGCACCTATGGGTGGGACACAATATGTGTGGGTGCCCATGAGCTATGTGAAGGTATTTGGTCAACAGTCTATGTGACAAATGTGTGTACATAACCCTTGTGGTTTGGTGTAGGCAGAGGGTCACCTGGACACAGCACATTGATGAAGCACATGATATTGTCTGTCATGTGGGTTTAAGTAAGTAGTGCTGCACATGTGCAGACACACACATCATGTACATGTGGCATGTGAGCTGCTCAAGGCCATTGACATCTGTTACCACATATGCTATCTGCATTGGGGCTTGATTCACACATTTAGATCCAGACACACACAAAGCCAAACACTTAGTTAGTAAAACGCACTGACTGCGTGACTGTAAACCGCTCCTGTGTGACGTGTAAGCATCCCCTAGGTGAATATTGCCACACTCCGCCATGTCACAAGCGCTTATTCCGTGTGACAATCCAAACACTACTATGTCACATCTTCGCCATCCGCCCTTCGCGCCGTGACCAATCAGAAAGCTATTGTGTTGGCCAATGGTTGTCGTTTGGGCGCGGTGTGACGAACTGTGGCACGCCTATGTGTTGTCCCTGCTGCCCCAGGTCCACCCATATTCCTTTGTGGTAGCGGCGTGTAAACCAGGGAAGGTACTCCACAGGAGGTACCCCGCGGCACCCGTCGGCACTTCCGGGGAACGCAAAGACCTTCAGTGGAGCACATTGTGGCGGCATGTATATGCGGCATCGGCGATCGGTATCCACCGTTAAAAACGCGCGCGTGCACATGCGGTGCCTACTGGTTGCTGCACTCGGTGGCGGTGTGTAAAGGTACCCTTACACGTCGCAACATTGCATGCAATTTCACTTGCAACTTACTGGTTGCAGTGAAATTATGGACCCATTGTTCTATTTTGTTGCTGTGTACAAATGGAACAATGTGTCCATGATTCACTGCAACCAGCAAATTGCAAGTGAAATTGCATGCAATGTTGCGACGTGTAACGGTACCTTAAGAAATTCACATCAATAGCACTTTTAGAAATGAAGTTACTTAGAAAATTGGTGACATGTTCGATACTTATTTCACCCGCTGTACATACTAATGCATCAGGACCCATGGAAGCGATAATACCTCATAACGGCGGTATCCCAAGTACATGTCATTCCTTGAGGATGAATAATTAATTGGAGCTGAAAACCACCACCGGTAAGTGACACTTTTCATTTCTTCATTAACAAGTATTTCAACTGTTTATTTCTGTTACTATTGATGATTATGGCTTACAGCCAATGAAAAGCCAAAAGTTATTTCAGAAAATTAAAGTACGGTGGATGAAGGGTTAAAAACCGCACTGCCGTATTCCACAAGACATCAAAGGGTGAATAGAATATTGATTTATTTGTCAATGTATTTAAGGCCTGTCAGAAACGCCCTGAAACATGGCAACATTCCATTGATTTTTGATAATAATCTAATTCATTGAGATGCACTTGTAAATCACATTGGAGACACTAAAAACCCTGTTACAAGCTTCAATGTCCCAGCGATCCCACCAATGATCGGGATCACTGGGACATTGAAGGCTGATCGCTGGTGAGCTGTCACACAGGCAGACTCACCAACGATCCGGACCAGTAAGCACGATGGTATCCAAGGTAAACACCGGGTAACTAAGCGCCGCACGGCGCTTAGTTACCCGCAGTTTACCTTGTATACCAGCTCCCAGCGTTGCAGAGATAAAATAATGGGCCAGCCATAGGTGACCAGCAGAGATAAAATAATGGGCCGGCCATAGGTGACCAGCAGAGATAAAATAATGGGCCGGCCATAGGTGACCAGCAGAGATAAAATAATGGGCCGGCCATAGGTGACCAGCAGAGATAAAATAATGGGCCGGTCATAGGTGACCAGCAGAGATAAAATAACGGGCCGGCCATAGGTGACCAGCAGAGATAAAATAACAGGCCGGCCATAGGTGACCAGCAGAGATAAAATAACGGGCCGGCCATAGGTGACCAGCAGAGATAAAATAACGGGCCGGTCATAGGTGACCAGCAGAGATAAAATAACGGGCCGGCCATAGGTGACCAGCAGAGATAAAATAACAGGCCGGCCATAGGTGACCAGCAGAGATAAAATAACAGGCCGGCCATAGGTGACCAGCAGAGATAAAATAACAGGCCGACCATAGGTGACCAGCAGAGATAAAATAACAGGCCGACCATAGGTGACCAGCAGAGATAAAATAACAGGCCGACCATAGGTGACCAGCAGAGATAAAATTACAGGCCGGCCATAGGTGACCAGCAGAGATAAAATAACAGGCCGACCATAGGTGACCAGCAGAGATAAAATAACGGGCCGGCCATAAGTGACCAGCAGAGATAAAATAACAGGCCGACCATAGGTGACCAGCAGAGATAAAATAACAGGCCGGCCATAGGTGACCAGCAGAGATAAAATAATGGACCGGCCATAGGTGACCAGCAGAGATAAAATAACAGGCCGACCATAGGTGACCAGCAGAGATAAAATAATGGACCGGCCATAGGTGACCAGCAGAGATAAAATAACAGGCCGACCATAGGTGACCAGCAGAGATAAAATAACGGGCCGACCATAGGTGACCAGCAGAGATAAAATAACAGGCCGGCCATAGGTGACCAGCAGAGATAAAATAACAGGCCGACCATAAGTGACCAGCAGAGATAAAATAACAGGCCGGCCATAAGTGACCAGCAGAGATAAAATAACAGGCCGGCCATAAGTGACCAGCAGAGATAAAATAACAGGCCGGCCATAAGTGACCAGCAGAGATAAAATTACAGGCCGGCCATAAGTGACCAGCAGAGATAAAATTACAGGCCGGCCATAAGTGACCAGCAGAGATAAATTAATGGGCCGGCCATAAGTGACCAGCAGAGATAAAATAATGGGCCGGCCATAAGTGACCAGCAGAGATAAAATAATGGGCCGGCCATAAGTGACCAGCAGAGATAAAATAATGGGCCGGCCATAGGTGACCAGCAGAGATAAAATAACGGGCCGGCCATAGGTGACCAGCAGAGATAAAATAATGGGCCGGCCATAGGTGACCAGCAGAGATAAAATAACGGGCCGGCCATAGGTGACCAGCAGAGATAAAATAACGGGCCGGCCATAGGTGACCAGCAGAGATAAAATAACAGGCCGGCCATAAGTGACCAGCAGAGATAAAATAACAGGCCGGCCATAGGTGACCAGCAGAGATAAAATAATGGACCGGCCATAGGTGACCAGCAGAGATAAAATAATGGGCCGGCCATAGGTGACCAGCAGAGATAAAATAACGGGCCGGTCATAGGTGACCAGCAGAGATAAAATAACGGGCCGGCCATAAGTGACCAGCAGAGATAAAATAACAAGCCGGCCATAAGTGACCAGCAGAGATAAAATAACGGGCCGGCCATAGGTGACCAGCAGAGATAAAATAACAGGCTGACCATAGGTGACCAGCAGAGATAAAATAACAGGCCGGCCATAGGTGACCAGCAGAGATAAAATAACAGGCCGGCCATAAGTGACCAGCAGAGATAAAATAATGGACCGGCCATAGGTGACCAGCAGAGATAAAATAATGGACCGGCCATAGGTGACCAGCAGAGATAAAATAATGGACCGGCCATAAGTGACCAGCAGAGATAAAATAATGGACCGGCCATAGGTGACCAGCAGAGATAAAATAATGGACCGGCCATAAGTGACCAGCAGAGATAAAATAACAGGCCGGCCATAGGTGACCAGCAGAGATAAAATAACGGGCCGGCCATAGGTGACCAGCAGAGATAAAATAACGGACCGGCCATAGGTGACCAGCAGAGATAAAATAATGGGCCGGTCATAGGTGACCAGCAGAGATAAAATAATGGGCCGGTCATAGGTGACCAGCAGAGATAAAATAATGGGCCGGTCATAGGTGACCAGCAGGCCAGCGCTGTGGTCCTGGGAATCTGTCAGGGATGAAAAAAAATTGACATTGCAAGCGTTAGGCCCAGTTACACACAGATAATTGTGCAGATATTGTTCGCAGATCTCTGGTTGCAGTGAAATCATAGACACATTGTTCCATTTTGTGGCCGTGTACAAATGTAACAATGTGTCCATGATTTCACTGCAACCAGAGATCTGTGACCAATATCTGCACAATTATTGTGTGTGTGACGTGGCCTTTAGCCAGGCCGGAGGATCAACATCCTGCGTGAAGACAGAGGGTGGTCCATGTCTGGGGCCATTATTTTTTGACTTGCTACAATTCATGTACTTCAGGCTAAAAATATTTATTACAGTTGGGTTTCATTAAAATTCTTGCACCGTTTGGTTTTTAGAGGCCAAAGTACAAAAATTAATGAGTGCAACTAAGGCTGCTTTCACACTGGCGGTTTTTGAAAAAAACGCGGCAGATCCAGTCAAAAAAACGCATCTGCCTAACGGCAGCACTTGCGGCAAGCTCCATGCATTGTCTATGGGGCTTGCGGTAAGTGTGCGGCAGACACGGCAAGTGAGGTTCAGCGGTTAGTGGCGTTTTTTTCGCGGCCGCATCTGCCGCAACTGCTGAAACCGCACTTGCCACGTCTGCCGCACACTTACCGCAAGCCCCATAGACAATGCATGGAGCTTGCCACAAGTGGGCTGCAAGTGCCGACGTTAGGCAGCATTTGCGGCAGATGCGGTTTTTTGTCTGGATCTGGGCAAAACCGCCAGTGTGAAAGTACCCTAAGGGTGCGTGCACACGGTCAGTATATGCAGCGTTTTCGACACAGCGCCTTGCTGCTGCGTCCAAAACGCGGCGTAGTACAGTATCAGCATAGTGGATGGGATTTGAAGTAATCCCATCCTCGCTATGCTTAACCCGCCAGCGTGTTTGGAGCTGCGGTGCGGGTTGCCGCCAGTCCGCTCCTCCGCAGCATGTTCATTTCATGCTGCGGAGTCGGAAGCGGCTGCCATTAGGTGACTGCAGGGAGAAGCCGCCCCACATGGTGAGTACAGGACGCTGCGGTCTCCCTGCGGCCACCCACAGATTCACTCAGGTCCGGAGGAGCCGCATCCAACAGGCAGCTCCTCTGGACCGTGAGCACGTACCCTTAGGCTGGTTTCACACTGCAGTTTTTTCCCTGATCAGGTTTGATCAGGTTTGTGTTTGTGTGCCAAAACCAGGAGAGGAACCAGGAGAGGAACTTGCAGAGAAAAACTATAATTGAAAGATTGACACCTGTTCTGGGTTTTGGAGACACTCCTGGTTTTGGCACCCAAACACTGATGGAACCTGATCAGGGAAAAAACTGCAGTGTGAAACCAGCCTAAACTGTGGCCAACACCTGGGGTCCAGACTGAAGCAGGGATCAACACATGGAGCAGCCTGACAGGAGATGACCCTGCACTATAGAGCCCAGCAGTCACAGGCTGCCTGTATACACAGCACTCTCCGGCATCACAGGCGGAGGAGCCACAGCAGGAAACTTCTGTAACTTCCCTGTAGAGGGGGAGAGCGGCTGTGGCGGGGCTATGGCGGGGTTAGGAGTCCTGCTGTAATCAGGAGACCACAGCCTGCTCCCCTGAGCCCCGCGGGTCTGGTCCCGGAGGACGGACAGGCTTACCGGTGTATGGCTGGAGGACCCGGGACACCTCGGTTGTTTTTCCTGTGTGTGACTACAGTCAGCAGCCGCCCCAGCCCCGCCCGCCGGCCGTGATGATCACATAGGAAGTGTCGTTATACAGGGAGAGCGGCTTCTCTCCATGGAGATTGCGGGCGGACTGCGCTGTGGTCAACAGTGGTGGTGTGCACACTACCCTGCACTGTATATACTGGCTGCACTGTATATACTGAATACTGTATACACCCTGCCTGCACTGTATATACTGCCTGCTCTATACATTGCCTGCACTTTATATACTGCCTGCACTGTATATACTGCCTGCTCCATACACCCTGTCTGCTGTATATACTGCCTACTGTATATACCCTGCCTGCACTGTATATACTGCCTGCTCTATACATTGCCTGCACTTTATATACTGCCTGCACTGTATATACTGCCTGCTCCATACACCCTGTCTGCTGTATATACTGCCTACTGTATACACCCTGCCTGCACTGTATATACTGCCTGCTCTATACATTGCCTGCACTTTATATACTGCCTGCACTGTATATACTGCCTGCTCCATACACCCTGTCTGCTGTATATACTGCCTGCTCTATACATTGCCTGCACTGTATATACTGCCTGCTGTATACACCCTGCCTGCACTGTATATACTGCTTGCTGTATACACCCTGCCTGCTCTGTTTATACTACCATCTCTATACAACCTGCCTGTACTGTATATACTGCCTGCTCGATACACCCACCGCAGACACCAGTACAGATTGTGGGAGCGCAGTCTGATTGGCTGTTTCACTCAGACTGCACTCCCACAATCTGTACCGGTGTCTGCGGTGGGTTGCCATACACAGATGTGTAAAGGTACCGTCACATGCCACAATATCGCCTGGCGATGTGTGGAGATCTCACGTGCGCGCTCACGATTTTCTTGGTCGCCTCAGATCGCCGATGGCGGCTTCACACGCCGCAATTTCGCCCTGAACCTAAGGCGATGTGTCGCACCGGAAATCGCCTCACCTACAGCGGAACCAATGTTGCCTAATTCCATCGCCGCTTCACACGCCACAATGTCAAAGGCAATGTGGGTGTACATGTTCAGCGCGGCGAGGACATAGGGGTACCACAGTGGTATACACCGCGCCCCATACATGCTCATTGGACAATGCAACAGCGTTACCTTTGGTCAGCCTGCTCTGGAAGACTGGCTAATACATGACACCACTGTCTATCGAAGTTTGTACCAAGTACACACTAGTGTCGTCAATTGTGGCTCCTGCAACACACTTTCGAGGCGCCAAAGCGTCACACAGGAGCGGTCTTGTGCAGTACAGTGGATTTCACTAAAGAATGGCTATGTGTGCGTCTCTAGCTGATGGCGGTAAGATACAAACCACACTATGCACATATGTGCCTGCATTGGACCATGCACACTGGCGCCGCCAAACAAAGTTGAGGGCACTAACAAGGTAGACGTCCGCGGAGTGGGAGGAGTATAGTGTACCCAGCAGTGTCCCCAAATTCACACACATAGGGCGATTGCAATGCGTGGCCCATGGAACCCATCTACGATACACAGCGCAACTTAATACACGCGGACAACATAGCTTGCGCTATTCAATGGCGCACGTAATTGCACTGAGTTTGCGGACGGTTGTGTGGCTGAAGATGTGTGTGTTGCTGAACGGACAGCTCTTCAAATATGGCGCCGTGTCAACTGACAGCCAATGGGAACACAGTAGACCACACCAATCAGTTCAGACCGGGCGCGGACTCCAGCACGCTGAGGCACGCCTACGGAAAATCATAGGCAACGCTCTTTCCATCACTATCGGAAATATCGCCTTAACGATTGCGGCTGATTACTGAGCACTGTTCAGGAATCGGGCGAGAGGCGATTTATCGCCGCGAAATTCCCCAATCACACGCCACAACCGTGAGGCAATTTCACAGCAATTGCTCCGGGGCGACATATCGCCTTTATGATCTCCAGGCGATATTGCGGCGTGTGACGGTACCTTAAAGGTACCGTCACACGCTGCCATATCTCTGACGATTTTGTTGGCAATTCCGGAATTGGGCGATTTGGAAACCACATCGCCTGTGCGCAGTGGCGTGTGACTGGTCAATTCTACGGCAAGAAATCGCCGGTGGAGCATCGCCTGATTGCCCTGCACTACAGTGACATAAGGCGATATCAGCACTTCATGGTGTGTGACAGGGCGATAGCGATGTAGAAAGCGAGCTCAGACAATGTCTAATCAATTCCGGAGGCGTGCCTGAGTGTCCGGTTTGTCGCGCCCCATCTGCAGCGGTTGGTGACAGCTCCTGCGCTCCCATTGGCTGGCCGTGGCAAAGGCGCCATATTTGATGATCTGTGCGTTCTTCACCAGACTCATCTTCTTCAGAAGTGTCAGGAAAGGCATTAAAACTACGAGCGTCATGGACTAGTGCATAAGAGTGATACTGCGTGTATGATGTTGGGACGTCCTGACTAAATGAATAATCCTCCGATAATAACGATTGGTGTATGGAAACATACATGCAAATATCTGTGTGTAGTAAAGCAAGTGCTATTGCTGGTGGGTTAAATGTGAGAAACTAGATGTTGACCATACACAAATCAGAAATCATATGTAGCCCCAAATGAAATAGTAACGCATGTATGTCTTCCAGTTGGTACGCTCGTCCGTCACCCTGCGGTTTGTTCTTAATGTATTGAGGTGACGCCACGGCGTCTCTGAAAGGCTCAACACTCTGTTGCGCCTTAAGTTGTCCGGGCCCTCAAGTCTCCTCGACGTAACCAGCATGCGCAATGACGTCGTGTCCTTGTTTGACGTTGGGCCCTGCCTTCCAGGTTCTTTCCCTTCCCCTGCAGAGGTAGCGATGGCGCCACTCCAGGGTCTGAGTCCGCAGGATGCCAGGAGCAGCAGGGACAACTACTGCTCCTACATCAATGGCCCTGGGGCAGTGACCTGGCAGCAAGAACAGGTGTAGGGTGGCTGGGGTAGTCAGGCACCACCAGCAGGAGCAGGGTACAGTCACCAGTGTGGCAGCACCAGGAGGTGTGTGTTTGTGTTGGTTTGTAATATGTTTCCTTTTATTTTGTTGTTTGTATTTTTTTAGCTAAAAAATTAGAAATAAGAATTTGCTTTTTTTTTTTTTTTGTTCTTATGGCCATTGTTTGAGGTGACATTTGTATTATTTGTGTGATGTGAACACTTGTTTTGTTATGTATGTTATATCTTTTTGGTTTTGTGCACACATTTAATATAAAAAATCTGAGCATAACTACCTGTGTCTGTCTTTACTTGTAACTACACGGCATTTGCACATACCTTTGTGCACAGCATAATGCTATGTTAGGCCACAATGGTCTTTATGGGTCCATGCTGCATTGTGTCCAGATGTCCTGTACACCGGTCCAGGCCTTGCACATGCACTGTATTCTGTGACCTTGTCTCCCTGTCCATATTATATGGATTCACACATGGGTATGTGTCCACACACGGACAATTGTATAGTGTTGGTTGTGGATGTAGGTAGACATCAGTATCCGCACACACACATGTCTGCACACACATAGTTCTGCCTGGACCAGACACAATCCATGCATATATGTCCATACTGTTGTTTGTTGCTTACCAACGTCAACAACACTCGCACACATAGCCATTCCTAGTGTCAGCCACAGAGCAAAACACAAGCTGTCCTGTGTGGCACTTTGGCAACGTGTCCTGCAGGAGCCGCACCACATGACATGAGCGTGGATTAGCGAGATAGTCAAAAGGGCAAATGCGTCATGTAGTGGGCAGACTTCCTGACAAGACTGACCAATGGTAACACAGTTGTGTAGGCCAATCGGAGAGGTAGGTGCGCGGTGTAACACACTCTGGCATGCCTATCTCCTCACCGATGCCAAACACTCTGCCCACATCGCTGATGTGGTGGTGGCGTGTGACGTGGCGATGTGAGAAGGGAAAATCACTTCTGCTCTTGGTCAGGTAATTTCCGGAACGCAGAATCGCCGGTGATCGCACGTGAAATCGCTGCGTGTGACATCTCCGAAGCGATGTGGAAAAATTGCCCAGAACATGAGCGCTCCCGTCAAATTGCCAGCGATATGGCAGCGTGTGACGGTACCTTAAGGCAACCAATCTGCCGTCATAGTGTGTGAAATAGATTAATTTTTAAAAAATGCATAGGGCTTTGCATTATTTTTCAGTCTAGCCTAGTGAAAGCAGACAGCTGTGAGCTGCCACCCTCTGCTGCCTAACTTTACATTGGCTGTCAAAAAAATGTGTAAGGCTCCGCCCTAATTTTAATTGCAGGTGAAGGTAAAACAAGGTAGCTGAGATCTGGTATTCTCAGTGGGGTGAGGGACCATTGTTTTTGGGCTCCCCCACACTAAAGAATAGCAGTCCCCCTGAAAATGGCGCATTCATCGTAGCATCATTTCTAGGCGCTTTACCAGGCTCTTCCAGCAGCCCTAGTGGGGTTGGCACGCTGGATAATAAGGGGTTAATACCTGCTTTGTATTGCCAGGTGGTATTAAGCCCTGAGGTTCTTAATGTTGGGCTAAGTTAGACCCAGCCATTAAAGGAAAACTGTCAGGTCAAAAATCCATATGTAACTGCTATCATTTTCTCATTCCTTTCTATAAGATCTCTCTATTTATGTATTTCTATTATTTATATTCCCCTCCAATCCTCTGTAAACTTCAAATAAAGAGATTCATTCTATCTGTCACTCACAGTGAATGATCCATTTAGTTCTCCGCTGTTCCCTCCCCATAGGATGATTGTGCATGTCACATCACAACACTGGCGATCAGTGGGGGGGACTGTATCCTCCTCTGTACTCTGCAGCAAAACCAAGAGCTCAGTTAAACACAAGATCTCTCACAGCCCAGCAGGGATTCCTTTTTACGAAAACAAATGGAGTCTAGATCAGATAAGGCAGTACTGTAGCTTTCTCCCTCCCTTTCCTGAACAGAACAGTAGCTCCAGAAAGTGAAACCACACAGCACTGAGAGCAGAGGGAGGAGAGAGCTGCTGAGAGGGAGTGCATAATTACATGACAGTTTATACAGCATCATGACTAATTGTCTCTGCTTATAATGGAGAGGACTAATGCAGTGATTCCCTGCAGGGTGTGAAGATGCTGATAACATGGAAACTACAAAGGGTAGAATAATGATTTTTACATGTTTTTAAAAGGTCTGCCAATGTATTATTCAAGGGTAATATTAGTATCATACTGAAAAATGTCCTGACAGTGTCCCTTTAAGAATCTCAAAGTAATGTTTAAAAAAGACACAACACAGAGACAAATCGTTTTATTATAAATTAAAAACAGAGAGACACTTAGTGACTCCATCTTTATTACCCACTCCCCACCCTCATACCCCTTCACGATTCTCGTCTTCTCTCTTCCTGAACATAGGCAGCTCTGCTACATCAGAGACCGCGGGGAGGAAGAACATGTTCACTCACTGTGTTCTCTGATCAATGGATGACAGCTATGAGACCTGCAGTAAGCAGTGATGTCACTGAGGACACAATTTCCATAGTAACCAAGCAAGCGGTTACTATAGTAACAGTGTCCTGGGGTCACCTCAGTTACTCCCGGCTTACTCCGCCGCTATCCCTGAGGCTCCTGAAAGACCCGCAGGGTTGGTGGCAGGATAAGGCAGGAGTAAATAAGTTCACTGAATTCATTCGAGCACACCATTACCATAGCAACCACTATTAGCTGTTACTATCGCAACAGTGACCTCACCACTTACTATACTGCAGGTCTCAGCACACTCATTCAGTGATCAGAGACCACAGGGAGCAGACCTGTTCTTCATCCCCCCGGTCTCTGATATAGCAGATTTGCGTGTGTCCTGGGAGAGAGAAGATGAGGATTGTGGAGGGGTAATAAAGATGGAGTCACTAAGTGTCTCTGTATTTCTATTTATATTAAAATTATTTTTCTCTGTATTGTGTCTTTTTTAACCATTTCTTTGAGATTCTTAATGGCCGGGTCTAACTCGGCCTGAAATTGAGAATCTCAGGGCTCAATACCAGCTGGCAATACAAAGCATATTAACCCCTTATTACCCAGCGTGCCTCCATGCCGGGGCCACTGGAAGAGCCTGGTAAAGCGCCTGAAAATAGCACTACAATGAATGGGCCATTTTTAGGGGCGGCTGCCCTCACCCTGCTGAGAATACCAGCCCTCAGCTGCCTTGTTTTATCTTAGCTAGCAATTAAATCTAGGGCGGAGCCCACACATTTTTTTTGCCATCCAAGGTTAATTACGCAGCTGAGGGTGGCAGCTCGCAGCTGTCCGCTTTCACTGGTCTAGACTGAAAATTACTGCGAATCCCCACATGTTTTTCTTTATTTCATATTTAGCACACTATGATGGCAGGTTGGTTGTCATACACTAAAGTGTATGGCAACCAAGCACAATCATCGTCCAGATTGAGGAAATGCAGTCTAATTGCAACAGCCAATCACAGAGGCTCTCACAGAGTGTGGGCGTCTGTGATTGTCAGTTGCCAGTCAATGCAGTGAATATTACATGAAAGTTAATGGGCAGCCCCAGAAGCAGCAGCGGGAGACTGGTAAGATGTTCTAGCTTCTATCTATCTATCTATCTATCTATCTATCTATCTATCTATCTATCTATCTATCTATCTATCTATCTATCTATCTATCTTTTCTATCTATCTTTTCTATCTATCTATCTATCTAGGATGAAAAAATGAAGGGCAGCACTTCCTTTAGTGTATCCATGTGGGTTTATTTGTCCTAGGACTGCAACGTTTCGGCACACAGCCTTCCTCAAGCAGTGACAAACAGATCTAGTGCTCACATATATATAGCTCCCATGCAAGGGGCTTACAATAATACAATTAGTGCAATCTAGTACAAAAAATGTCATATATAATAACAATTGTGCATATAATAACATATAATATATGATAATCAGTGTAATATAAAGTGCATATAGTGATATTTTAAAATACTGACTTCCATATTATGACCATATCGGGCATTATACTCTAATTGGTCAATTATAACACAGATGCCACTTAGCTTCTAATCAGAGGACCCCACGCTGTCACTGTATACTGCCGCTTCCGCCATCGTGATCTCGGCGTCTATATTATTCCATTGCGCATGCTCCGTGTGAAAAAAACTCCATTCTCTTTCTCCTGAGATCGCGTTACCCTCTCCTACGTCCCGCGCATGCGTAATGCGTACCGGGATTTCAGGATACACCCACTGCAGTTGCGCAGTGGCCTGTATGAAGTCACTACTCTCAGTGCAGTTCTCGCGCCTGCGCTCTCCGCTCCGTGAGTCTCGGGCGCCATCTTTGGTACTTTTGCAATCTTATTATAGTGATTGCGTTGGTTCCATTATATGCGCCTTCATACTGATACATAGAGAATATAAGTGCACCCTACTCATGATTACATAGTGGTGCAAGGAACTTAACGCCACTATAGAAAGCATATCATTCTCCAAATTACCCAAATCACTTCTACTGCACAGTATAAGTGTACACATTGGGCAATTATAACTGTAGAAGAATGAGATCTAAGTCCAGTACAAGAAGAACCTTTTTTAACCATATATAAGATCACCGCCCTAGTGGGCTTTTTACAGTTAAGTATGTTAGATACATACAAATGAACACAATAATGTGTCCTTCTGTTTAGGTGACCAGATTATTCTTCCATTAAACAAATTACTAACCAATGGACTTGATCATACATATATACTTTATTAAATTACTCGTAGACAGGGGCACGTTCCATAGAAAAGAACATTGAATAACACAACTGAGACAATTGCAATTGGAACAACATGTATACAGTCAAGTCGCAGCTCGTGGGATCCTCTGTATATATCTGCAGATTAAAAGAAATATTTTTTAGTCAAAAAAAATATTTAAAAAAAGACATTTTTTTACTTTTTCTTAAAACAGTTAAGATTATAATTCAGCTA
The DNA here is from genome assembly GCA_033576535.1 of Allobates femoralis. Lineage (NCBI taxonomy): Eukaryota > Metazoa > Chordata > Amphibia > Anura > Aromobatidae > Allobates > Allobates femoralis. The sequence continues at coordinate 194,839,449 of JARQOC010000001.1, forward strand.
TTATTTATCGACCTACTCCAGTAGTTGATTAGAACCGAATATATTAAAGGTATATATACTATAATAGACTATGTATTTTGTAATCCACGTTTAGACCATTTGGTCTCAATGTATTCAGTCTATGGATCCACTCCATTTCCCTTTTCAGTAGCAATTTTTGTCGATCTCCTCCCCGTCTCTGTACAGGGATTGTATCAATCAGACGGAACCTCAAGTCTTTTTTCGGTATGCCCCATATCCACAAAGTGTTTGGGGACCGGCAAATCTTTCCTTTTTTTCTTTATGGTATGTCGGTGATGAGCAATGCGTGTCTTAAAATCCCACGTTGTCTCACCGACATACCATAATTGTAGACTAATGAAAAAAGGCTCACACTTTGAACATCCAAAAACAGGACAAAGGTTTGAAATTAAGCATTACTTGACTTGTTCATCTGAATATGTTGTCTACCTCCTTGAATGTCCTTGCTCATTATGGTATGTCGGTGAGACAACGTGGGATTTTAAGACACGCATTGCTCATCACCGACATACCATAAAGAAAAAAAGGAAAGATTTGCCGGTCCCCAAACACTTTGTGGATATGGGGCATACCGAAAAAGACTTGAGGTTCCGTCTGATTGATACAATCCCTGTACAGAGACGGGGAGGAGATCGACAAAAATTGCTACTGAAAAGGGAAATGGAGTGGATCCATAGACTGAATACATTGAGACCAAATGGTCTAAACGTGGATTACAAAATACATAGTCTATTATAGTATATATACCTTTAATATATTCGGTTCTAATCAACTACTGGAGTATGTCGATAAATAATAGCTGAATTATAATCTTAACTGTTTTAAGAAAAAGTAAAAAAATGTCTTTTTTTAAATATTTTTTTTGACTAAAAAATATTTCTTTTAATCTGCAGATATATACAGAGGATCCCACGAGCTGCGACTTGACTGTATACATGTTGTTCCAATTGCAATTGTCTCAGTTGTGTTATTCAATGTTCTTTTCTATGGAACGTGCCCCTGTCTACGAGTAATTTAATAAAGTATATATGTATGATCAAGTCCATTGGTTAGTAATTTGTTTAATGGAAGAATAATCTGGTCACCTAAACAGAAGGACACATTATTGTGTTCATTTGTATGTATCTAACATACTTAACTGTAAAAAGCCCACTAGGGCGGTGATCTTATATATGGTTAAAAAAGGTTCTTCTTGTACTGGACTTAGATCTCATTCTTCTACAGTTATAATTGCCCAATGTGTACACTTATACTGTGCAGTAGAAGTGATTTGGGTAATTTGGAGAATGATATGCTTTCTATAGTGGCGTTAAGTTCCTTGCACCACTATGTAATCATGAGTAGGGTGCACTTATATTCTCTATGTATCAGTATGAAGGCGCATATAATGGAACCAACGCAATCACTATAATAAGATTGCAAAAGTACCAAAGATGGCGCCCGAGACTCACGGAGCGGAGAGCGCAGGCGCGAGAACTGCACTGAGAGTAGTGACTTCATACAGGCCACTGCGCAACTGCAGTGGGTGTATCCTGAAATCCCGGTACGCATTACGCATGCGCGGGACGTAGGAGAGGGTAACGCGATCTCAGGAGAAAGAGAATGGAGTTTTTTTCACACGGAGCATGCGCAATGGAATAATATAGACGCCGAGATCACGATGGCGGAAGCGGCAGTATACAGTGACAGCGTGGGGTCCTCTGATTAGAAGCTAAGTGGCATCTGTGTTATAATTGACCAATTAGAGTATAATGCCCGATATGGTCATAATATGGAAGTCAGTATTTTAAAATATCACTATATGCACTTTATATTACACTGATTATCATATATTATATGTTATTATATGCACAATTGTTATTATATATGACATTTTTTGTACTAGATTGCACTAATTGTATTATTGTAAGCCCCTTGCATGGGAGCTATATATATGTGAGCACTAGATCTGTTTGTCACTGCTTGAGGAAGGCTGTGTGCCGAAACGTTGCAGTCCTAGGACAAATAAACCCACATGGATACACTAAAGGAAGTGCTGCCCTTCATTTTTTCATCCTAACATTTGCCAGTGAAGTGGTAGGAGGGCCTTGCACCCGTCTGTATAATACGGTGCTGTTTCAATTTTTTTTTTTTTTTTTATCTATCTATCTATCTATCTATCTATCTATCTATCTATCTATCTAAAGAAACAAAACAGCACAACCATCACATATCGGGTGCAAAGCCCCCTACCCCGATCAAGGTATCTTAGATGAATGAAAAAATGGAGGCATCACTTCCTTCAGTTCCAGTTATGTGGGTTTTATTCCCAGGGACCCTTAGGTCTTCCTCAGGCAGTGTCACAATACAACTAGAGTACACATATTTATAGCACCCATACAAGGACTTATTAATTACTAGCTGGGTGCCCGATGCACATGCATCGGGATTCTAGCAGAGCGAGTCTCTGACTCGCAATGGCCGCTTCGCGGCCAATGCTTCGGTCGTATCCACATGACGACACTGACTCGCAGCGCGAGCGGACTCAAAAGGGGCAAAAAACCCATTCGTGACTATATAATAGATACAATCAATATAATATTAGTTAATATATATATATACCATCATCATACAAATCCATCTAAATTTCTGACAGTGTTCATAAAGTGCATATGCTCTAATATAAATAAGTAAAAACAGTGCCAACTCTTCATAATTCATATACAAGGACATAAATATCCTTAATTATTCAATTGTGCACATGTGGCTTCAATAATAAAGTACTACAGACTTACTGCACCAGACTCATATGTTACAACAGGAGACCGCCGTGCTCCCGGAATGTAGTTTACAACATTGCGCATGTCCAGTATGCTCCACCTCTGTTGCGTTACCCAGTGACAACTTCAGTTTGTCCATGCATGCGCTGATGCGCACCGGGACACAAAGCGTGTAGTTCTAACTACTACGCTTCCACTTCCCCCGGTCACATGAGATTCTCGGCGGCCATCTTAGTGCCTGCATTATAATACAATAGAAGTCAACTACACCCAACTGTATGTACTCCAATAAAACTATATAATTATGGGTTTTTAGGTGCTCATAATTAACCCCGTTTGATCTGACTCTATACTGGGTAAGATAACACATTTTAATGGCCCCTCTCCAGCAATTCCCAAGGAATTATCGTCACCTGTCCGGAGGACAATGTACAGTTAAGTGCTCTATGTTGTTAGCAGCACGAATGAACCAGCCACCAATATACTGTTTCCAACATATGGGGCTAGTCATCCTGTTACGGTGACAATTCCTATAGATAATATATTAAAAGACCAAAGACTATTTTTATAGCTCATATCCAATTTCTATTAGTTATTAGGGGAAAAGACAGTCACCGTCGAGAGGACAACTATTAAGTGCTCTGAATTCATCAGTAGCACAAATGGCATAGTCACCATATGGTGGTCTCCACCACACAGTGCTATCCATCCTGTTTAAGTGACCTTTCCATTTCCAAGAATATCGATTGAATATTCTGGGATAAGGTGTTGAACCCCATAGCTAAAACTGTGGAGTCATATATTAAGGATACTGGGGATTTCTTATGTAAATTAAAGGAATTGTCAATAAGTGGTGAGGTGATACTCGCGTCACTTGACGTAGTGTCTCTCTACACTTCAATTGACCACAAAAGGGGACTGATGGCTGTAAAGAAAAAATAGGAGGAGACAGAAATGACGGTTGAAGTAATTGATCTGATATTGGAACTCCTAGGGCTACGTCACACCAGGTGATGTCGCCGGAGATGTCGGCGGCGACGGGCGGGAGCGCACACGTTTTTGTCTCCCCGCCAGCGTCGCCGTTCCCCATTTACATGGGGCGACACCCCCGGTGATCTGACAGGCGGCATCGCCGCTGGGGTGTCTAAAAACCCCAGCTGCGATGACGTAACACGGATCGCCGTCGGCCGTTTACATGGGGCGCTGCTGTGAAACCAGGTGACCACTCAAATGCGTCGCCCTCGCCCGTTCACATTGGGCCTAAAAAATCGCAGCCGACGTCGCCAGGTGTAACGTGGCCCTTTGGGTACTGTCACACCTGGAGACATCGCCGGTGATTTCACAGGCGACGCAGGGGCGTGGCCTATTGTCAGCGTCAGCTCCAAAAAATCGGCTGAGAGTGGTCACCTGGTTTCACAGCGCTGCTGTGAAACCAGGCAACCACTCTCAGGCGATGTGTAAGCATCGCCCCATGTAACATCGCGATTGGCGATGTTATAGGCGATGGGAGTCATAGGCTCCCATGTTACAGGATCGCTGCTGGAGGCGACGCTGGCAGAGAGCCAAAAACGTGCGCGCTCCCATGCAACGCCTGCGAAATCGACGGCGATGTCTCCAGGTGTGACGGTACCTTTAGAGTTGGTACTGACGAACAATTATTTTTTCTTTGGTGATGATTATTTCTTACAATGCAGAAAACTGCGATGGGCGCCAACAAGGCGCCAGCCTACGCAAATATGGTTATGTGGGTTCTTGAGGAAGACTTCGTCTATGTGTCCCACCACTATGGCCTTGTTGCCACGTGGTGGAAGTACATAGACGATGTCTTCCTCATATGGACAGGGACTGGTGAAAGATTGGAAGAATGTCATCATTTTCTAAATACTATAGATGAGACTATAAAGTTTACGTTGGTTTCATCAATGGAGTCTCTACAATTTTTGGATGTATTGGTGCGTTATGAAGCTAACCAATTAACACTGAACTTTATGTGCAGTAGACAGACAGGAATAATCTCCTTATGTATAATAGCCACCACCCGAGAAAGACAGTAAAATCAATCCCTTATACCGTATATACTCGTGTATAAGCCGAGTTTTTCAGCCCAAAAATTGGGCTGAAAAGTCCCCCCCTCGGCTTATACACGAGTCACTATACGGGGTGAGTGGGGTGGGGGCTCTGTCCGGGTGCTGGGGAGGCAGGAGGAGGCGGGGGGAGGCTGCTGTATGAGCGGCCCCGTCACGTGGGGCCGCTCATTACATATGCACTGCATCCCCCTGTCAATCAGCGCCAGGGGGAGCAGTGCATATATGTGTATTGCAGCCCCCCAATCTGCTGGCACACGTCCCCCCTGTTGTAAGGCCCCCCCCTGCTGAATACTTACCATCCCTGGTCTTCAGCAGCACCCCGGCGCCGGTCCTCTGTGCTCCGGTCCTACGCGATCCCGTCCTCTGTGCTCCGCTCCACGGCTGCATCCGGGTTCCCCGCGCGTCGCCGACGCGATGACGTCATTGCTTCTGCGACGCGCGGGGAACCCGGATGCAGCCGTGGAGCGGAGCACAGAGGACGGGATCGCGGAGGACCGGAGCACAGAGGACCGGCGCCGGGGTGCTGCTGAAGACCAGGGATGGTAAGTAATCAGCAGGGGGGGCCTTACAACAGGGGGGACGTGTGCCAGCATTTGTGTGGGGCTGCAATACCACTGGGGCTGCTGTATACTGGGGCTGCTGTATATAGGGGCTGTATACTGGGGCTGCAATACCACTGGGGCTGCTGTATATAGGGGCTGTATACACCACTGGGGCTGCAATACCACTGGGGCTGCTGTATATAGGGGCTGTATACACCACTGGGGCTGCAAGACCACTGGGGCTGCTGTATATAGGGGCTGTATACACCACTGGGGCTGCAATACCACTGGGGCTGCTGTATATAGGGGCTGTATACACCACTGGGGCTGCAAGACCACTGGGGCTGCTGTATATAGGGGCTGTATACACCACTGGGGCTGCAATACCACTGGGGCTGCTGTATATAGGGGCTGTATACACCACTGGGGCTGCAATACCACTGGGGCTGCTGTATATAGGGGCTGTATACACCACTGGGGCTGCAAGACCACTGGGGCTGCTGTATATAGGGGCTGTATACACCACTGGGGCTGCAATACCACTGGGGCTGCTGTATATAGGGGCTGCTGTATACACCACTGGGGCTGCAATACCACTGGGGCTGCTGTATATAGGGGCTGCTGTATACACCACTGGGGCTGCAATACCACTGGGGCTGCTGTATATAGGGGCTGCAATACCACTGGGGCTGCAATACCACTGGGGCTGCTGTATATAGGGGCTGCTGTATACACCACTGGGGCTGCAATACCACTGGGGCTGCTGTATATAGGGAGTGCAATACCACTAGGGCTGCTGTATATACCACTGGGGGCTGCTGTATATACCACTGGGGGCTGCTGTATATCATACTGCTGGGGCCTGTATACCACTGCTGGGGGCTGCATACCTGTGCTGGGGTCCACCCTCGGCTTATACGCGAGTCAATAGATTTTCCCAGGTTTTGGGGGCAAAAGTAGGGGGGTCGGCTTATACACGGGTCGGCTTATACACGAGTATATACGGTAGTCAGTTTTTGAGGGTGAACAAAAATTGTTAGTGATGATTTTAATCTAGAGAATTACTTAAACCAAATGGTAGAAAAGTTTTCCGCTAGAGGGTACCCCCAACAATTACTTAAAATCCAAAAAGAAAAGGTAGCTAGCATAGAGAGATCAGAATTTTTTGAGAAAAAACAGCCTACTAAAACAATTGAAAGAATACCTGTAATAACTACCTTTAGTGACCAAAGTGCAGAAGTAGCCAAAATTATTAAAAAACATTGGGAGATGTTGGGGAAGTGTCTCCCCGGAGTGAAGGAATTCAAAGAACCCCCTCTGTTTTCTTATAGGCGTCAAATTTTAGGAGACATATTGATTCATTCGGACATAGGTGGTCTAAAAAAGGATGCACAGAAATATTTAACGGGGACAAAACGCATAGGTTGTTATCCATGCCTTGCTTGCATCAATTGCAAGTTAATGATAAAAAGGTCATCATTTGTACATCCTAAAACTGGTGTGAGATATGAAATAAGAAATTTTCTGATTTGTTCATCGGAATTCGTAATTTACCTCTTAGAGTGCCCATGTTCCCTGTGGTATGTTGGTGAGACAACATTGGATTTTAAAATTCGGATAGCACAACACCGGCATACCATTAAGAAAAAGAGATAGGACTTTCCAGTCCCTAAACATTATGTTGAGACGGGGCATAAAATACTAATGTATTCTAATTGTTTATTTGTTTGTTTTTGTTTTTGTTTTAGGTTAGGTTCACTCTACTATGGACAATGCTGCACCAGAATAATGCATTGAATCATTGCGTAAATTCTACCTATTACTCACCTCTGTGTTTGTGATTACTATAGTGATTATTTAATATTAATAAAAGCAGGTTATTAAAATATTGGGATATACCAGCTTTATTTGCATTCTCACGCGATGGGATAATGGATATATACAGTTGTGGCCAAAAGTATTGACACCCCTGCAATTCTGTCAGATAATACTCAGTTTCCTTCTGAAAATGATTGCAATCACAAATTCTTTGGTATTATTATCTTCATTTAATTTGTCTTCAATGAAAAAACACAAAAGAGAATTAAGCAAAAAGCAAAACATTGATCATTTCACACAAAACTCCAAAAATGGGCCAGACAAAAGTATTGGCACCCTCAGCCTAATACTTGGTTGCACAACCTTTAGCCAAAATAACTGCCATCAACCGCTTCCGGCAACCATCAATGAGTTTCTTACAATGCTCTGCTGGAATTTTACACCATTCTTCTTTGGCAAACTGCTCCCTGATATTTGAAGGGTGCCTTCTCCAAACTGCCTTTTTTAGATCTCTCCACAGGTGTTCTATGGGATTCAGGTCTGGACTCATTTGCTTTCTCTCAAACCATTTTCTAGTGCTTTTTGAAGTGTGTTTTGGGTCATTGTCCTGCTGGAAGACCCATGACCTCTGAGGGAGACCCAGCTTTCTCACACTGGGCCCTACATTATGCTGCAAATTTTGTTGGTAGTCTTCAGACTTCATAATGCCATGCACACAGTCAAGCAGTCCAGTGCCAGAGGCAGCAAAGCAACCCCAAAACATCAGGGAACCTCCGCCATGTTTGACTGTAGGGACTGTGTTCTTTTCTTTGAATGCCTCTTTTTTTCTCCTGTAAACTCTATGTTGATGTCTTTGCCCAAAAATCTCTACTTTTGTCTAATCTGACCAGAGAACAGTCTTCCAAAATTTTAGTTTTAGGCTTTCTCAGGTAAGTTTTGGCAAACTCCAGCCTGACTTTTTTATGTATCGGGTTAAGAAGAGGGGGCTTCCTGGGTATCCTACCATACAGTCCCTTTTCATTCAGACGCCAACGGATAGTACGGGTTGACACTGTTGCACCCTTGGACTGCAGGGCAGCTTTAACTTGTTTGGATGTTAGTCGAGGTTCTTTATCCACCATCCACACAATCTTGCGTTGAAATCTCTCATCAATTTTTCTTTTCCATCCACATCTAGGGAGGTTAGCCACAGTGCAATGGGCTTTAAACTTCTTGATGACACTGCGCACGGTAGACACAGGAACATTCAGGTCTTTGGAGATGGACTTGTAGCATTGAGATTGCTCATGCTTCCTCACCATTTGGTTTCTCAAGTTCTCAGACAGTTCTTTGGTCTTCTTTCTTTTCTCCATGCTCAATGTGGTACACACAAGGACACAGAACAGAGGTTGAGTCAACTTTAATCCATGTCAACTGGCTGCAAGTGTGATTTAGTTATTGCCAACACCTGTTAGGTGCCACAGGTAAGTTACAGGTGCTGTTTAGAGATGAGCGAGTACTAAAATGCTCGGGTGCTCGAAGCTCGGGCCGAGCATCCCAAGATACTCGTGTACTCAGCACGAGCACCAAGCCCAATGTTATCCTATGGGAGACCCGAGTATTTTTCTGACATGACCCCCGACAACATGGAAAAACCCTAAAAATGTCACAAAAGTATCAGAACAGTGCTTAAATGATATGGGAACAGCATGGGGAAGACCCCTGGAAGCATTTCAGACCCCAAGGTCACTGATGTAATCAATATTGTCAAACTATTACGCCACTTTTACGAACTGTCAAGAAAACGTTACAAAATGAAACCAAAACGGATTTTCATGGATTTTTTTTTTTAAATTGTGTGGCACTCCCATGCCCCTGGGAAGATACGTAAATGAAGGCCTCTTTAAATAATGTGCCCATTATAAGGAAGTGGGTCTTTTGTAGTAATTCCCTAGGCAGGGAAGACAAAAATTGTGTGGCACTGTGATGCCCCTGGATAGAGACGTGCATGAGGGCCTCTTTAAATAATGTGCTCATTATAAGGAAGTAGGTTTTTTGTAGTAATGCCCTAAACAGGGAAGCCAAAAATTGTGTGGCACTGTGATGCCCCTGGATAGAGACGTGCATGAGGGACTCTTTATATAATGTGCCCATTGTAAGGAAGTGTTTGTTTTTGTAGCATTGCCCTAGGCAGGGAAGCCAAAAATTGTGTGAGATGTAAATGAATGCCTCTTTAAATAATGTGCCCATTATAAGGAAGTGGGTCTTTTGTAGTATTGCCCTAGGCAGGAAAGCCAAAGGTTGGGAGGCACCAAGATGCCCCTGGATAGAGACGTGCATGAGAGCCTTTTTAAATAATGTGCCCATTTTAAGCAAGTGGGTCTTTTGTAGGATTTGCCCTAGGCAAGGAAGCCAAAAATTGTGTGGCACTTCAATGCCCCTGGATAGAGAGGTGCATGAGTGCCTCTTTAAATAATGTGCCCATTTTAAGCAAGTGGGTCTTTTGTAGCATTGCCCTAGGCAGGGAAGCCAAAGGTTGGTAGGCACCAAGATGCCCCTGGATAGAGACGTGCATGAGAGCCTTTTTAAATAATGTGCCCATTTTACGCAAGTGGGTCTTTTGTAGGATTGCCCTAGGCAAGGAAGACAAAAATTGTGTGGCAATTCAATGCCCCTGGATAGAGATGTGCATGAGTGCCTCTTTAAATAATGTGCCCATGTTAAGCAAGTGGGTCTTTTGTAGGATTGCCCTAGGCAAGGAAGCCAAAGGTTGGTAGGCACCAAGATGCCCCTGGATAGAGACGTGCATGAGAGCCTTTTTAAATAATGTGCCCATTTTAAGCAAGTGGGTCTTTTGTAGGATTGCCCTAGGCAGGGCTGCCAAAAATTGGGAGGCATTGCAATGCCCCTGGGAAGAAACATGGAGGAAAGACTCTAAAAATTGTTCCCATTACAAAGGAGCGGGTCTCCTGTACTTGTAATGCCCATTCTGCAAGCATGGACTAAAACATTTACCCCTGGGGGGTATACATGAAACTAATGCCTAACTTTTGGACGGTTAGGGTCATCATCATCATAAATATGATGTAAAAAAAATATGGTTTTTGTGGCATCATGAACCACGGTCACACTGATCATATGATGGTGGCGAATGAGGAGAAGGAGGAGCAGTACAGCAAGTAGCCAAAGACTTGAAGTGTGTACCGATGTGTGGGTGTGCGGAGGTGCATGGCAATCTACCGGCACAAAATTTAAATTCCGCTATCATTTAGTGGTGGTGTGGTGAAGTCAGGCCCAATCCAACCCTTGTTCATCTTGATCAAAGTCAGTCTGTCAGCATTTTCAGTTGACAGGTGGGTGCGTTTATCTGTAATGATTCCACCTGCGGAACTAAAAACACGCTCTGACAAAACGCTAGCGGCAGGGCAGGCCAGGAATTCCAAGGCGTAGAGAGCCAATTCCTGCCACTTGTTCAGCTTGGATACCCAATAATTATAAGGCACAGAGGAGTCTAGGAGCACTTTAGTACGATCGGCAAGGTACTCACTCAGCATCTTGGCAAACTTTGCAGTCCTTGTGACACTACCCCGCACTTAAGGGCCTGTGGTACGGGAGGTGCAGAGAAAAGTGTCCCAGATCTTTGAGAGTGTTCCCCTATCTCTGCTGGATTGGACTTGTGCCTCTCTCGGCCTGACGCCATGGTTGTCCACTTAATCGTGACCTCTGCCGCTAGCGTTTTCAGAAGGGAATTATTTGACTAATTCCGCGACTATGGCCTTCTGGTACTCCAGCATTTTTGTAGACCTCTCCGCCTTGGGAATAAGAGAAATAAAGTTCTCTTTGTAGCGTGGGTCTAAAAGTGTCACCAATCAGTAATGAGTGTCCGCCAAGATCTTGATAACGCGAGGGTCACGAGACAGGCAGCGTAACATAAAGTCAGCCATGTGCGCCAGACTGTTAACACCAAAAGCATGACTGGCCATGCTGACCTCATCCTCCTCCTCCTCTACCCTGTCCTCTGGCCATCCACGCTGAACCGACGGTCTGACGGTTGTGCATGTATTACCGTCAATTCTGCATGAAAGTAGCTCTATTTCTTCATCCTCCTCCTCCTTGTCATAGTCTTCCAATGCACGTTGGGATGAAATGAGGCTGGGCTGTGTGTAATCACCCAGTACGGTTTCTTGCTGCAAGTCATCATGCTCCGCCTGCAATGCTTTGTCTTTGATTTTGAGCAGAGAGCGTTTTAGAAGACAGAGAAGCGGGATGGTGACACTAATGATGGCATCATCGCCGCTCACCATCTTGGTGGAGTCCTCAAAGTTTTGAAGGACGGTACATATGTAGGACATCCATGTCCACTCCTGAGGTCTTATGTGTGGAGTTTGAACTGTATACCGATGGCCTAGTTGATGCTGGTACTCAACAACTGCCCTCATCTGCTCACAAATCCTGACCAACATGTGCAGTGTGGAATTCCAATGCATGGGGACATCACACACCAGTCAGTGAGCCGGAAGCTGCAAACGCCGCTGAAGGCCGGTAAGGCGGGCAGAAGCAGTAGGTGACTTTCTGAAATGGGCACACAGGCGGCGTACTTTGACAAGCAGATCAGACAGCTCCGGGTAGGATTTAATAAACCGCTGAACCACGAGGTTGAGCACATGGGCCATGCATGGAACATGTGTCAGCTCGCCTCGCCTCAGAGCTGCCACAAGGTTCCAGCCATTGTCACACACGACCATGCCTGGCTGTAGGTTAAGGGTGTGAGCCAGTGATCTGCCTGCTGTTTCAGAGCTATCCACAACTCTTCAGCGTTGTGGGATTTGTCACCTACGCATATTAGCTTCAGCACAGCCTGTTGCCGCTTAGCCGAGACAGTGCTGCAGTGCTTCCAGCTTGGGACTGGTGTGGAGGGTGAAGTGGAGGAAAAGGAGAAGAGGAGGAGGAGGAGGCTGAGGAGCATGACGTGCTAGAGCTGTACACTGTGGGTGAAACCCTGACTGAGTTAAGGCCTGCAATCCTTGGTGTCGGAAGGACGTGTTCCGTCCCAAGCTCAGACTGTGTCCCAGCTTCCAGAATATTAACCCAGTGTGCCGTCAGTGAGATGTACCGGCCCTGCCTGCAAGCACTTGTCCACGTGTCTGTGGTTAGGTGGACTTTGCCTGAAACTGCGTTGTTATGGGCACGTATGATGTTTTGTGACACGTGCTTATGTAATGCGGGGACGGCACACTGGGAAAAATAGTGGCGGCTGGGGACCGAGTAACGTGGGACAGCCGCCGCCATCAGGTTGCGGAATGCTTCCGTCTCCACCAGCCTAAAAGGCAACATTTCCAGCGCAAGCAGTCGCGAAATATGTGCATTTAGAAATGTGGCATGTGGGGCTTTGGCAGTGTATTTGCGCCTGCGTTCCAAAGATTGGTGTATGGATAACTGAACGCTGCGCTGGGACAAGGACGTGGCTGATGATGGTGCTAGTTCTGCTTCGGCAAGTACAGGTGAAGGACAGGAGGCATCTTTGCCTGCAGTATGGACAGGGGATTGGCTTGCACGCACAACAGTGGAAGACGCAGCGGTGTCACCCGCAGACAATGCTCCTGGACTCTGCTGTATATCCCACAAAGTTGGGTGCTTTACTGCCATGTGCCTGATCATGCTGGTGGTGCTCAGGCTGCTAGTTTTGCTACCCCTACTGATGCTGGCATGGCAGGTGTTGCAAATGGCCTTTTTCAAATTATCTGCAGACACCTTAAAAAACAGCCAGACTCGGGAAGACCTAACAGTTGTACTGGCAACTTCACTCGTGTTGTTGTTCCGGGGAACGGTTGCCTGCCTTCTGCCTGCGGACACCACCCTGTTTCTTCCAGCCTGTTGTGATGCTACGCCTAACTCCCCCTGTGCAGTGCTCTCCTCGCTCTGCATGTCCTCCTGCCAGGTTGGGTCAGTTACTGGATAATCCACCACGCCGTCTTCCACTTCCGCACCCTGGTCCTCCTCCTGACTTTCTGGCAATTGTGTCTCATCGTCCACCTCTTGTTGAGACACGTTCCCACCGTTGCCTTCGTGAGACCGTGGCTGCTCAAATATTTGGGCATCGGTACATACGATCTCCTCATGACCCACTTCAACTGGAGCTGGCGAGAGGCCAGAATCTACGAATGGATAAGTGAACAGCTCTTCAGAGTGTCCAAGTGTGGGATAAGTTATGTCCGGGGCCGGGCACTCGGCATGGTGGGAGGAAGGAGTAACAAGGTGTGGAATGAGCGGTCCAGTCTCACGGCTACTGACACTTGACCGTGTGGAAGACAGGGTATTTGTGGTGGTGCCAAACTGACTGGAAGCATTATCTGCTATCCAACTAACAACCTGTTGACACTGGTCTTGGTTTAATAGTGGAGTACTGCTGCGGTCACCTAGAAATTGGGACAGGAAAGTCGAGCGAGATGATGTGGGCGTTTGTCGTGACGCAATTCGAGCTTGCACACGGGCTCGGCCTCTGCCTGCACCACCATCACGTCTAGTTCCTTGTCCTTTGCCACTGGCATTGCACATTTTCAATGTTGTGCTGACTGTATACAGCTAAATGAAGGCGTCCAAGATTTGGTTTTTAGCACGACCCTGAGATTTGAGATTAAGGCCCTGCAGGTGGACTAGTCAGACACAAACGCTGACTACAATAGCAATTCTTTTGGCGTATCCTAATTTACGCTGCAACCTACAGTAGCTTTTTTAAACAGTAGAGACATATGAGCTTTGTGCTTACAAATATACATATTTATTGCCAGGAAACATACATACATAGAGTAGGTGACATTTAAAATTGCACAGCAAGGATCACTGGTACATGATTCAATTGATATGCTCACAGAGCTTTGCAGTAAATAATACAGGCATAAATATATTACAAAAAGGTCGCATACATGATTGGTTTAACAGATATAATCCAGTTAATATAGTATTAATCACATGCTGAATCTGCCCATATCTGCAGCAACCTATTGAAACCACGGTCTAAATTGCCTGCATGTATTGTGTAGTCTCAAGAGCAAAAGGGATTAGCAGCATACCACTTCAAAGTGCCTAGTGCAGAGAATATGGGGGTCCCCCCTCGTGCCGGACTCCAACGCACGTTTCGTGTATTATTATCTTTAGTGCTTCATCAATGGGAGTACTGGGGCCCTCTTAGCGACGCGTATATATAGCTAGTTATGCACCTGTGTCAGTGGAAACTAATCATGCAGCTGATTGCGGCGCATGCGCACACGCGGCCTGTCCCGATACGTCACTTCCGGCGCTCCGCCCGCCGCGTCATCTCCGCCGCATAATATATCCAAACAGCAGGGAGGTGACGGCTAGGCATCGGAGCGCCGTCATGACGACCAAAACATGGCGGAAGTGCGCGCATGCGCACCGGGGGCACGATATACAGAAATTGTGCAATGTAACTATATCTCATCCTCCATAACATTATAACACAGTAACCAAGATGTAATGTTCTCATGGTCCATTCCACGATATCGCTCTCTTTTGCACATCCAAATTCACTTCATATAGTGAAGTTAACGCTGTCAATATAGAGAAAACAAGCCCAAGTGAAAAAATAAAAGACAATTAAAACCAAGCACATATAAATACAAGCACAAGAGGGGATGGGGAAAGGGAAATAATAAAACATTCTCATTATCTTTAGAAAAAGGGGACAGTGGTGGGATAGTTATGGACCGTCTAGGAGACTCTAACAGGATCAAACAATTATAAGTATGGAGAAAAACTGAGGGACTCGTTTAGGCCCTTAGGAGACACAGTATCCAGCATCACAATCCATTTTAATTCCCTCTGGGCGAGTAATTTCTTTAGATCACCTCCTCTGATCCCCCCCATGTACCACATCTATACCCATCACTTTTAAGCTTTTAGGATTACAGTCATGGAACCTATAGAAGTGACGGGGTAGGGTTTTCAGTTCGGTGATATCTTTGATCTTCCTAGCACCCCCAATCTCCCTCACATGTCGCCAATTTTCACTCGCAACTCGCGAGACGTCAGACCCACATATATTTTCTGGCAACCACAAGTGGTATAATATACCTTATGTGGCTTAGTTTGTGCTTCGGTTCAGCTATATTTGTGCACACTATGACTTTACATTATTTCTGGTTTCACTTAGTACTAAGGCTGGCTTCACACCATGGTGTGATCTGGTCCGGGGCTGTCCGGGATGACCCTGACAGCCCCGGACCGGATCAGCACACAGAACCGGAGGGCCAAATGTGCCCTCCGGTCCTGTGTGCAGCTGGACGCAGCTGCAGCTGCTAATGATTCAGGACCGCGGGTGGCAGGGAGCTAGCCGCGGTCCTGAAAGAACAGCGGCGTGCAGCCGCCAGTGTCCGGTTCCCGGATCCTCCCGGTCCGGGGCAATCCGGCCCCATAGGCTCCCATGTTAGGGAGCGCCAGATTGCCCCGGATCCGGGAGGATCCGGGAGAATCCGGGCACATCCAGGATCCGGCAAATCGGGGAAATTTTTCTCCCCAGACAAAAAAATGTTGCAAGCAACATTTTTATGTCCGGAGAGAATAATCCGTATACTCCCGGATTCCACCGCAGTGATGAAACCGGATGGCAGAGAGCTGCCATCCGGCTCCATCCGGCACCATAGGCTACTATGGGGCCAAAAACCGGTCCGGAGATGTCTGGTTTACACCGGACAGCCCCGGACCGGATCACACCGTGGTGTGAAGCCAGCCTAACACAGACTAAAGTCTGCTACACCTGTGCACTCTGATTTAACAATAGAGTGAAGCAACAACTCAGCTCTGTATTAAAACAGACCACATTGTAAGATGTTGCAGTCCTTCAGGAAACCACAGATATTGTAAAATAATAGTGTGGACACATGTAGTCTTAAGTTTAACTGTTTGGCATGTGTGGAGTTAAGCTAAGGTAATGGGAATTCTTTGCAGTCCAATGTAAAAGCTGTGAATAAAAAGCACATAATGTATACAGACAGTAGAGCTGAATTGGCACAACAATATCATGTTTTTCATAGGTGATTTTTCACAACAATACAGCCCAAAAAATAAAGGGAATCTGTCAGCATGTTTTTGCTATTTACTTTGAAAGCATAAATAATAAATCCAGAGGATACATACATTAGCAAGAATTTAAAGGGGTAGATTAAATTAAAGTGAAAAATCAAAACTCCTTAAATTACCGTTATATGATAAGATATCGTGAACGATATCGCTCAAACGTCACGGGTTTGGAGACGTTGAAACAACATCGTTAGGACGTCGTTGTGTGTTACACCGAGATACGACTACGATAAATCGTTGGATCGTTGATCGCAGATTTGAGAACATGTTCTCAAATCAAACGATCCACGATCAGCCAACCGGCTGTTTCTTTCTGTGTGACACCGCGATAACGATGTCATTAACGACTTCCCCTATTCACAACAGTGAACAAGTATCGTTCACTGGATTGAGTGAACAATAGCTGCTCGCTGGATCGTTGATGCCTCGTCCACGATATCTAGGCATGTACATCTCACCATCGATCTCTAAAAGATGTCCTAACGACCACGCCCCCCGAGATCGTTAGTGATAAAGTTTCTACATTGAAGCGTGTAACAGTACCTTTAGCCACTCTACAAGACAGAATATGAGCACTATGTGGGCGTTCTTTGACATTTCTTCGCACATGCACATTATAGTATTTTGCTCTGCCCTCAATAGGGCAGAGAAAAGTGTGCAGGAGTACAATGGAAGACCCTGTGTGTAGGAGACGTACGATGTGTTGCCCACATGAAGCAGAGGAGGACGATGCGATTGAAGAAGAAAGGAGGCGCCAGACCAAGACCAGTCACGCCCATTGTAGTGGACCTATATAAGGCGTTGCTGGTGACGGCTGCAGCTTATATGCAAAAAAAAAAAAACTGCTGACAGGTTCACTTCTATATCACGTCTATGTTTTAAAATGACATACCCCAAAAAATCTGAGTATTTGTATACAGTGCACAATAGACTGAAATGGTCATATATAGCATAATATCACAAAATAATGGGCCCCTTTAGTATAGTAGATAGACTATAGTAAAAATGGTCTTACACATCACATAGTACACCTGTGCCCAGTTGGCAGAGGTAAAAGAGGACTTCTTCTTTCTTTCTTCTTTCTTTCTTCTTCTGTCTTCTTCTTTCTTCTTCTGTCGCAGATTACAGCTATATGCTTCCTTATAGCTTTATCATGAGGCACAGAGTATTAAAAGACCAGTACATGTAAAGGGTGTCAAGCTGCACCCCACTTTTCAACTAAAGCATAATTCTGTTTAT
Organism: Allobates femoralis; assembly: GCA_033576535.1. Lineage (NCBI taxonomy): Eukaryota > Metazoa > Chordata > Amphibia > Anura > Aromobatidae > Allobates > Allobates femoralis. The sequence goes on from JARQOC010000001.1 coordinate 194,856,990, forward strand.
TTTTTTTTAATTCACCGCCAAATTGGTATTACTAATATCTGTTCCCTGCCCCCAGTAAAATATCAGCCTGAATGATGTGCTTTACCAAAAATCCATATCTTGGTCTCATCTGTCCACTAGGCGCTTTCCTAGAAGAATTTTGGCCTATTCAAGTACATTTTGGAAAACTGTATTTGAACTTTTTCATGTCTTTGGGGCAGCAGTGGGATCCTCCTGGGTCTCCTGCCATAGCATTTAATTTCATTCAAATGTTGACGGATAGTTTGCCCTGACACTAATGCACCCTGGGCCTGCAGGACAGCTTTAGTTTCTTTGGAACTTGATTGGGGCTTCTTATCCACCATGCAGATTATCCTGCATTGCAACCTTTTATCATTTTGTATTTACTGTGTTGTCCAGGGAAATTAGCTACCATTCCATTCCTTCTGAATTATGTTGTGCACCATGGACAAAGGAACATCAAGATCTCCGGAGATGGACTTGTTACCTTGAGATTGTTCATATAATTCAACAATTTTGGTTCTCCAGTCATCTGACAGCTCTCTTCTACTCGTTCTGTCCTCATTGTGTATCTGTGTGTGCCACACTAACCAATGTCAGATTCAACTTCTCTTGTTATCTGGTTTCATGTGTGATTTTTATATTGCCCACATCTGTTGCTTGCCACAGGTGAGTTTGATTGAGCATTACATGCTTAAAGCAAATATATTTACGCACAATTTGGGTGGGTTTGGGAGAGGTAGAACGTGTATCCTCGTGTATAAACCATCTTGAACACTTGAAAAAGATACACCTATGATTGTACCAGTGGCCAGCAAAACTAGCTAATATTGTACCAAATCAGTCCTCACTATGTTGGGAAGGATGTGAGGAGAAAGGTACATTGGGTCATCTGTGGTGTTTTTTTCCCATGAATCTAAATTGGTGTACAATAATTCACTGTAACGTTACTGTTCATCTACCCCCTTGATTTAGATGTCACATATGATTGTATTGGCCAAATGAATATCTGTTGTTTTCAGTTACCGCCTGGTCATCCTTCTCTGCCCTGTTGCATCAGCGTAACCTGTTTACAACAGCAAAAGCTGGAAGGTATAAATGTGAGGTAGAAAGAGACTTTGAAATGCATGATTGTCAACACTAGTAAAGAGAATTTGCTTTGACCAGATATACCTATAATGCTCCACAAGGTGGTGCAAGGGTCCAGGCAGAAAGACATTTTCTGTCCAAAATGTTTTGGAATTATTTAGAGAAAATTGTTCAAATTCAGCTTAGAAACAATGGGACAGACAGTGCAAGCTTACACTAAACAGTCCTAAAATGTGCCAGATTTTACAAAGTGGTTCAAGCTGTTTGATAAATGTGGTGCATTTTAAAACTATTTAGTCTAAGCCTACATCATCTTGTTTTACTCTGCGGCAGTTCTGTCGCATTTTTTGGCACATGATGTTGGGGTTCTTTTCACATGCCTACTGCTGCATTTAGCTTATTAAATCTTTTTGAATGTATTTTAATGAATGAATTAATGCATGCATAAAATAAATGCCAACACACTTTTTAGTTGTTTTGGCCTTAACAATGCAAACAGAACTAATCGATAGGTCGTTGCCAAATTGTCTAAAGTAGTAGTCCCCAACTTTTCTTATATTGAGAGCCACATCCAGAGCCTTCACTTAATAATAGTAATAATAATAATAATAATAATAATCTTTATTTATATAGCACCAACATATTCCGCAATGCTTCACAATACAGAGGTTCATATTTAACCCCTTAAGGACAGAGTCACTTTGCAGCTTAATGACCAGATAGTTTTTTATAATTCTGACCAGTGTCCCTTTATGAGGTAATAACTGTGGAACGCTTCAACGGATCCTAGCGATTCTGAGATTGTTTTTTCGTGACATATTGGGCTTCATGTTAGTATTAAATTTAGGTCAATAATTTTTGCGATTGTTTGTGAAAAAATCAAAAATTTGGCAAAAACTTTGAAAATTTAGCAATTTTCAAATTATGAATTTTTATTCTGCTAAACCAGAGAGGTATGTGACACAAAATAGTTAATAAATAACATTTCCAACATGTCTACTATGTTTTTTCGTTCGGACGTTATAAGGGTTCAAAGTTCATCAGCAATTTTTCATTTTTCCAGCAAAATTTACAAAACCATTTTTTTTAGTGACCACATCACATTTGAAGTCCATTTGAGGGGCGTACATGACAGTAAACACCCAAAAGTGACACCATTCCAAAAACTGCATCCCTCAAGCTACTCAAAACTACATTCAAGAAGATTATTAACCCTTCAGGTGCTTCACAGGAACTAAAGCAAAGTGGAAGGAAAAAATGGTCATTTTAATTTTTCCAACAAAAATGTTCTTTTAGCCTCAATTCTTTCATTTTCACATGGGCAACAGGATAAAATGGATCCTAAAAAGTGTTGGGCAATTTCTCCTGAGTACATCGATATCTCATATGTGGTCATAAACCACTGTTTGGGCGCACGGGAGGGCTCAGAAGGGAAGGAGCGCAATTTGACTTTTGGAGCTAATTTTCCATTCAAAAAGTCAAATGGCGCTCCTTCCCTTCTGAGCCCTGCTGTGTGCCCAAAAAGTGGTTTATGACCACATATGAGGTATCGGTGTACTCAGGAGAAATTGCCCAACAATTTTTAGGATCCATTTTTTCCTGTTCCCTATGTGAAAATGAAAAAATTTAGGCTAAAAGAAAATTTTTGTGGATAAAAAAGTACTTTTTCATTTTTACGGATGAATTTGTGAAGCACCTGGGGGTTCAAAATGCTCACCACCCATCTAGATACGTTCCCTGGGGGCTCTAGTTTTCAAAATGGGGTCACTTGTGGGGGAGCTCCAATGTTTAGGCACACAGGGGCTATCCAAACGCGACATGGTGTCCGCTAATTATTTGAGCTAATTTTTCAGTCAAATTGTTAGCGGACACCATGTTGCGTTTGGAGAGCCCCTGTGTGCCTAAACATTGGAGCTCCCCCACAAGTGACCACATTTTGGAAACTAGTCCCCCCAGGGAACTTATCTAGATGGGTGGTGAGCATTTTAAACACCCCAGTGCTTCACAAATTAATCTGTAAAAATGAAAAAAGGAAATTTAAGTGGAAAAAAAAGTACTTATTCAATTTTACAGATGAATTTGTGAAGCACCTGGGGGTTCAAAATGCTCACAACCCATCTAGATAAGTTCCCTGGGAGGTCTAGTTTCCAAAATGGGGTCACTTGTGGGGGATCTCCAATGTTTAGGCACACAGGGGCTCTCCGTACCCAACATGGTGTCCGCTAACAATTGGAATTATTAGCGTACACTATGTCGCGTATGGAGAACCCATGTGCGCCTAAACATTGGAGCTCCCCCACAAGTGACCTCATTTTGAAAACTAGACCCCCCAAGGAATGCATCTAGATGCATAGTGAGCACTTTGAACCCCCAGGTGCTTCACAAATTGATCCATGAGAAGGAAAAAGTACTTTTTTTTCACACAAATTTTCTTTTTTCATTTTTACGGATCAATTTGTGAAGCACCTGGGGGTTGAAAGTGCTCACTATGCATCTAGATATGTTCCTTGGGTGGTCTAGTTTCCAAAATGGGGTCACTTGTGGGGGAGCTCCAATGTTTAGGCACACAGGGGCTCTCCATACGCGACATGGTGTCCGCTAACTATTGGAATTGTTAGCAGACACTATGTCGCGTATGGAGAGCCCATGTGTGCCTAAACATTGGAGCTCCCCCACAAGTGACCCCATTTTGGAAACTAGACCCCCCCAAGGAATGCATCTAGATGCATAGTGAGCACTTTGAACACCCAGGTGCTTCTCAAATTGATCCGTAGTAAGGAAAAAGTACTTTTTTCTCCACACAAATTTTCTTTTTTCATTTTTACGGATCAATTTGTGAAGCACCTGGGGGTTCAAAGTGTTCACTATGCATGTAAATACAGCGAAGCCCATTTTTATTCTTTTTCTAGGACTAATTCTAGAAAAAAAATGGCGTGGGGCTCCGCCATATTTTTGCTCCAGCCAGGTACAACTTGGCAGCTACGGACTGCCAGCAACCCCCAGCTGCCTCATTGTACCTGGCTGGCAACCAAAAATACAGCGAAGCCCATTTTTATTTTTTTTCTCGGACTAATTCTAGAAAAAAAATGGCGTGGGGCTCCGCCATATTTTTGGTCCAGCCAGGTACAACTTGGCAGCTACGGATTGCCACCAACCCCCAGCTGCCTCGTTGTACCTGGCTGGCAACCAAAAATACAGCAAAGCCCTTTTTTTTTTCTAGAACTAATTCTAGAAAAAAAAAAATGACGTGGGGCTCCGCCATATTTTTGGTCCAGCCAGGTACAACTAGGCAGCTGGGGGCTGGAATCCGCAGCATGGAGAGGCCCAAGCGTTCTGGGCCTCCCATGCTGCGAATTGCAGCCCGCAGCTGCTCCAGAAAATGGCGCATTCATTGAAGCGCCATTTTCTGGCGCTGTACCCAGACTCTTCCAGTTGCCCTGGTGCCGGTGGCAAACTGGGTAATAAAGGGGTTAATGCCAGATTTTTATTGGCAGCTGGCACTAAGCCCGAGATTCATAATATAGGGCCAATGTTAGACCCGCCATTAGGAATCCCTAGTAAATAGTCAGAAAATACACACATAGAAAAATCTTTTTATTTGAAAAAAAAACACAAACAAAATTCGGACCCCATCTTTATTATAAAGATCCGACGTAGTCCACAACGAAGGTCCCACGACGCTCGATCGCCTCCGACGTAGTCCACAACGAAGGTCCCACAACGCTCGATCGCCTCTGCTCAATCCAGAGACTGCAGCAAGGGATCAAGTGTCCTCTTCCTACAGTCTCGGAGGTCAGAGTTATGGTGCACTGTATGACAATGATCTGTTATACAGTGCACCATGACTATGATCCCAGAGACTATAACAAGAGGACACTTGATCCCTTGTTGCACCCATCCATCCACCTATGCACCCATCATCCACGCAGCACACAACAACGCACGCACATCCAAGCACGCACATCCACACATGCACATCCACGCACGCACAACATCCACGCACGCATACTGACATCCACGCATGCACACATCCACGCACACACCCACATCCACGCACATCCACGTACGTACACATCCATGTACGTACACATCCACGCACGCACACATCCACGCACGCACATCCACGCACGCTGACATTCACGCACGCTGACATTCACACACGCTGACATTCACGCACGCTGACATCCACGCACGCATGCTGACATCCACGCACGCACATCCACACACACATCCATGCACGCTGACATCCACCACGCACACTGACATTCACGCACCCTGACATCCACGCACGCACGCTGACATTCACGCACGCTGACATCCATGCACGCACACTTCCACGCACGCACACATCAATGCACGCATGCTGACATCCACGCACATCCACACACAACTCCACGCACACATCCACGCACATCCACGCACACATCCACGTACGCACACATCCACGTACGCACACATCCACGCACGCACACATCCACGCACGCACATCCACACACGCTGACATTCACGCACGCTGACATCCACACACACATCCATGCACATCCACATCCACGCACATCCACGCACGCTGAAATTCATGCACGCTGACATTCATGAACGCTGACATTCACGCACGCTAACATCCACGCACGTATGCTGACATCCACGCATGCACATCCACACCCACATTCACACACGCACATCCACGCACGCACACATCCCCGCACGCACGCTGACATCCACGCACGCACACTGACATTCACGCACGCTGACATCCATGCACGCTGACATCCACGCACGCACATCCACACACACATCCACGCACGCACATCCACATCCACGCACACATTCACGTACGCACACATCTATGCACGCACATTCACACACGCACATCCACGCACGCTGACATTAACGTACGCTGACATCCACACACGCACACATCCACGCACGCTGACATCCACACACGCACACATCCACGCACGCACGCTGACATCCACACACGCACATCCACACACACATCCACGCACTCACATCCAAGCACGCACATCCACGCACGCACACATCCATCCATTCACCCATCCATCTATCCATCCATTCACCCATCCATCCACACATCCATCTATTCATTCATTCATTCATTCATTCTTACCCACCGATGAGGAGGAGGAGCCCCTGAGAAGAGGAGGGGCCACTCCGGAGCTGGAGAGGAGGTTGACGGGCGGGCTGCACTGGCGAGTGCAGCCCGCCGGAATTGGTGAGCGGGGCTGGGGGGCTGGGGAGCTGGGCGGTGGTGAGGGGGCGCAAGCAGGGGGGAGGGGGCCCCATGCAGCTTGACCGGCGGGCGCATGAGCCCGCCACCAGAAAAAGTATAGAAGGAGGAGGTCGGGTGGATGGCGGGGGGTGCAGGCCGGACACGGGGATCTGGCACAGGGGGATCTGGACACAGGGGGATCTGGACACAGGGGGGGCTGGACACAGGGGGGGCTGGACACAGCGGGATCTGGACACAAGGGGATCTGGACACAGGGGGGAACTGGACACAGGGGGGATTTGGACACAGGGGGATCTGGACACAGGGGGGGGGGCTGGACACAGGGGGAACTGGACATGGGGGGGGGGCGGGACAGGACACAGGGGGGGCTGGACAGAGCGGGGACAGGAGCATTAGATAATGGCCGGCGGGTGCGGTGCAACCCGCCGGCAGATAAATATGATTGGGGGGTCGCATGGGAGAGAAGGGGGGGTCGCATGTGTCCTGGAGCGGGAGGGGGCAGTTAGATTTGAGCAGTTAGATTTGAGCTGTCACTGTTTGTTTACAAGCAGTGGCAGTTCAAAGCCATGATGAGTTTAGCCGTCATGATGCGGGAACTGACATCTTTTCATGAGGGTTAAACTCATCATTGGTCGTAATGGGGTTAAACAATCATAAGAAACAGAATCAGAAAATACAATACAATACAATACAATACAAAGCATAATACAATACAATAATTAGAGCAAAATAATGACAACCCAGCTCATAAGAGCTTACAATCTAACAATGAGGTGGGGGTGACACAAAGTACAGGTGCTTATTTACAATGATGGTATAGTCAACTTGATGAGATGGAGAACAGATAGGAGCAGCATAAGTGGCCACCAACCATTATTTGTGATGCATTTGAGACTGGTGGAGTGAATTGGCTATGTCTAGATGATTTTGACTAGGGATCATGATAGGCCGCCCTAAAAAGATGTGTTTTTAGGGATCGCCTGAAACTATGTAAGTTGTGAATATATCTAATTTCTGGTGGTAGAGCATTCCAGAGAATTGGTGCAGCTCGGGAGAAGTCTTGGAGCCGGGAGTGGGAAGTTTAGGTTAATGCAGAAGTGAGTCTAAACTCACTTCCAGAGGGAAGAGAATGGATGGGGTGATAGACAGGGATGAGAGAGGACATGTAGAGGGTGCTGCACTGTGAAGAGCTTTGTGGGTGAGACCAAGCAGTTTGAATTGGATCCTATAGTGTATAGGCAGCCAGTGCAATGACTGACATAGAGCGGAAGTCTAACTGTTAGCTAGATAGGTGATCCTGGCTGCTCATTAAGGATGGACTGGAGAGGGGAGAAACTAGTGAAGGGGAGGCCAATGAAAAGAGAGTTACAATAGTCAAGGCCGGAGTGAATCAGGGCCACAGTGAGGGTTTTTGTGGTTTCCAAGGTGAGAAAGGGGCAAATTCTAGAGATGTTTTTCAGGTGCAAGCGGCAAGAGTAGGCAAGAGATTGTATATATGGGGTGAAGGAAAGATCAGAGTCAAACGTAACACCCAGACAGCGAGCCTGCCGACTAGGCATTATTGTGGTACCGCACACTGAGAGAGATGTAATATTTAGGGAGGTTAGTGGAGGGCGGGAGCAGCAGAAGTTCAGGTTTGGAAAGGTTGAGCTTCAGACAGAGAGCGGACATGATATTGGAAACTGCGGTTAGAAAGTCATTGGTGTTCTTTATTAGAGCAGAAGTAAGGTCAGGGAAGAAGTGTATAGTTGTGTGTCATTAGCATAAAGATGATACTGAAAGCCAAATCTGCTGATGGTCTGTCCAATCGGAACATGTGGAGAGAGAAGAGAAGAGGTCCAAAGATTAAACCCTGAGGGACCCCAATAGTGAGAGGAAGAGCGGAGTAAGTGGAGCCAGCAAATGATACGCTGAAAAAGTAGTCAGAAAGATAGGAAGAGAACCAGGAGAGAGCCGTGTACTTGATGCCGATGGAGTGCAGCATGGAGAGTAGGAGATGGTGGTCAACAGTGTCAAAGGATGCAGAGAGATCAAGAGGCATAAGCAGAGTGTGGTCACCCTTATGTTTTGCTGTCAGAAGGTCGTTGGTCACTTTGGTGAGAGCAGTTTCTGTAGAATGTAGGGGCAGAAACCAGATTATAATGGGTCAAGAAGAGAGTGAGTGGAGAGGTAATGAGTGAGGTGGGAGTAGACCAGGCACTCCAGGAGTTTAGAGATGAAGGGGAGAATGGAGACTGGTCTGTAGTTGTTTGTGCAGGATGGGCCGAGAGAAGTTTTCTTTAATAATGGAGTAATGATAGAGTGTTTGAAAGAGGAGGGAAGATGCCAGAATAGAGGGAGAGATTGAAGATTTTGGTTAGGTGAGTGGTGACCACTGGAGAGAGAGACTGTAGTAAGTGAGAGGGGATGGGGTCAGCAGGGCATGTGGTGGGACGAGAGGAAGAGAATAGCCTGGAGACTTCATCTTCTATGACTGGATCAAAAGTGGAGAGTAAGCTGGAGGAAATGTGGGGAGAGGTAGGGGTAACAGCGATTTGAGGTTAGGAGTTGATTTCCAGATGGATATTTTCTATTTTCTCTATAAGAGATTGCCATACACCAATATATGTGTCAACCAAGCACAGACACCTGTACAGATTGTTGATGTGCAGTCTGAGTTCCACAACTAATCACAGACACTGTCACATAGAGTGAGCATCTTTGATTGGCTGTTGCAGTTCAGTGCAGTGAATATTCATAAAGCTTAATGAGTGGACCTGCAAGCAGCAGTGGCAGAGCAGGAGACTGGTGAGCGCTGTGTCTGTCTGTCTGTCTGTCGCAAAGGATCCTCAAAAGGATCTGGATAAATAAAATGGACAATACCAGATGACACCAGATGTTACTGGTCCATTTTTTTTTATGGATCCAGCAAAAAAACAAAAAACAGTACAGTGCCATCTGGTACAATGTGGTAAGGGGCAAAAACCTGATCCTTCAAGAATGTGTTTTTTGCTTCAAAATCCTGATCTATGCCTGATTTAAAAAAATGCTGCAATAAAAGCAGCCTTGGGCTGCTTTCACATCATGTTTCCATTGTAAATCGGACAGCATCGGATCCGATTTTGGCCCCATGATATCCTATGGGGACCTGTTATGAACTGATGACTCAGGAGTAACATTCACATTCTGTAGAAGTCGTTGGTAACTGTACTGACCGCAATCCCTGACTACACACTACAACTAGAAGTAGCCGTGGGATGTAACTAACCAGACCTAGACACTTCTGCACAGCCTGAGAACTAACTGCTCCTAAAGATGGATGTAGGAAAAGCTATCTTACCTCAGAGCAGAACCCCAAAAGAATAGCAAGCCCCCCACAGATATTAACTGGGAAACAAGAGACGGAAAACCAAACACAGGCAGAGTATGAGGTTTAGCAAAAGAGTCCACACTAGCTATATAGGAAAGACAGGATAGAATACTATTGCGGTCAGTTTAAAACACTATCAAAAACCACCAACAGCAGATATTACAAAGATTACCCTGAGTCACTAAGACTCGGCGAACTCTATATCAGCAGACTTCTATGAATCAAATGCTAGCAGGACTGGAAATAACAGATACTAGTGAATGGTAAAATTCCTAGGAAGAAAACTTCCTATCTGAGAGCAGATAAACAAATATACAAACTAAATAGCAAACCCACAGCTCAGAATAAGACAAAACATAAGCAGCGTCTTAAGCACACAAAAGTGTGCCACAAGATATCAAAAAACCATTCACTTATCTTGCAATGATCTCCACAGAGCAGAAGAAACCAGAGAGATGTGAACTCCTCCAGGAACAAAGACAACTGGCAAGGAATTATCCACTTCCAACCATTATATGGTCCAAGAACCAGATGCCAATCCCCATCACCTGTGAAACCCACACATTCAGCTGCATCACCAGCAACAACCACCGGAGGGAGCTCCAATTAATTCACAACAGGGACAGCTCGGATCAGATTTGCCATTAATGGCATCCGATTTGCCTCCGATCCTGTCCGATTTTCTGCAGCAGCCAAAATCGTAGACTGCTGCGATTTTGGACTCCGCTGCAAAAATTGGATCGCATCGGATCCGATGTGATCCAATTATAATAATATGGGAGTCTATGGGGATCGGATGGAAAATCGGATCCGATATCGGATGCAATTTTCTGTATTGAGCATGCTCAAATTCCAAGACCACTCCCTAAACCTCCAACAGCCCTCCTCCAGCCATAAGCGGATCTGATAAAAAATCGGACTGATGACATCCAATGGCATCCGATTTTGAGCATCCGTTGCTGTCTGATTTACAACGGACAGCAGCGGATTGCAGAAAAATGTGATGTGAAAGCAGCCTCAGCACTTAATTTACCTCTCCCACTTCATGGCTGGAATACATGCATTCAGATCTGCACTTTTGTGTGGACTTACTTACAAAAGACAGTATTTGACATGCTGCTCTTCTTTATAGCTAATTGCTTGACCTTGTGTTAATGCACCAAGCTGGCAGATTGCTGGGAGCTACACATCATGGGTCCGCAAACCATATGTGGCTGCTGAGCTACAAGTTGGGGATTAAAGTCATAGGGATACAGTTTCTCCTTGGGAAGAGTACTAAGTTGGTACAGAAATTTATAGGCCATGCAATGGTCCATTGAAAAAAATAAATATGCAAATAGCCACCTCAAAGGAGAAGAGAACTGGGGCTCTAAGGGTACCTTTACACGCTGCAACTTTTGGCAGCGATTGGAGGCAACCGAACGTGTGCGTGTACATTTTTCATGGTTGCCTCCAAACGCCGAAGGCGCTTGTACATGCCGCAATAGCGCCGTCAACCCAACGGAACATGTCTCCCCGGAAATTGCCACACAAACTGCGGGAAACATCCGGTAGCCTCCCGTCGCCGCTTTACACGCTGCAATCCCAAATGGAATGTGGGCGTACCTGTCCAGCGCCGCGAAAACATAGGCATGCCAAATTGATTTACACCACGCCCAAAACACGATCATTGGACAACGCAATAGCGTCCTGATTGGCCAGCCTGCGCTGGAAGGCTGGCTAATACGTGACGCCATTGTGGCGGATTTTTACAACACGCTTGTGTCGTGACAAGTGGCTGCTGCAATCCACTTTCGAGCCGCTCAAGCGTCCCACAGGAGCTGCACAGTGGCTTACACTACACAATGCTTTGCTATGTGTGTGTCTGTAGCTGAAGGTGGGAACATACACACAATACTTTGCACATATGTGCCTACATTGGTCCATGCCATGGCACAGTTGCCATGGCACCACTCTAGTATGTGTGTTTACACATGTTTGTGTGTAATTGACTCTACCTACATCCCCCACTAAAACATGTCCTGGATGAATGTGTGTGGACACATGTCCCTCTGCCCACAACACAACACAATGGATATGTACACACAGTTGCGCCATACACTGTAGGCCAGGGGTCTCAAACTCGGTTGGGTTGGTGGGCCGCACATAGAAAAAAAGTGATATCGGGGGGCCGCATTCCTTGTAGGACTAAGTGACATTTTAGCAATGCCAGAATTTTTGCTCAATATAGTAAAGTACAAATCCTGATCATCTTCTTGTAGGAATGTCCCCACCCTAACCTCCTTTATGTAGGAATATCCCCGTCTTGTAGTAATGTCCCCATCCTGGTCCTCTTCTTGTAGGAATGTCCCCATCCTGATCCCCTTCTTGTAGTAATGTCCCCATCCTAATCCCCTTCTTGTAGTAATGTCCCCATCCTGGTCCTCTTCTTGTAGTAATGTTCCTATCTGGTCCTCATCATGTAGTAATGCCCCCTTCCTGTTCCCCATCTTGTAGTAATGTCCCCATCTTTTAGTAATGTTCCCTCCCTTGTCATCTTGTAGTAATGTTCCCTCCCTTGTCATCTTGTAGTAATGTCCCTCATCCTGACGCCATTTTTTAGTGCTATCCCCACATCCTGATCCGCTTTTACGGTGATGTCCCCATAACCTGGTCTCTGTTATTTTTGTTCTCTCTCACTCACACACACTCACACATATGCACACACTCACATATACACACACATATACACACTCATACATATACACACACACTCATTCACATGCACACACATACACACACACATTCTCAGACATATAAACACATACACACTCACACATACATATATACACACACATACTCATACATTCACACACAAACACACACACTCACATATACACTCACATATACTCACAAATATACACATACATACTCATTCACACACATACTCACTCACATATACACACACGCATATACGCACACTCAGACATATTCACACAAATACATACACTCACACATACACACACTCAGACATTCACACACACACACACTAAGGGCCGCTTCACACTGCAGCATGATCCGGTCCGATTCTGTCCGGGAGGACCCAGACAGCTGCGGACCGGATCATCACACAGGACTGGGGGGCTATTATGCCCTCCGGTCCTGTGCGCAGCGCACGCAGCTGCAGCCGCTGACAGGTCAGGACCGGAGGGCATAATAGCCCCCCAGTCCTGTGTGATGATCCGGTCCGCAGCTGTCTGGGTCCTCCCGGACAGAACCGGACCGGATCATGCCACAGTGTGAAGCGGCCCTTACACATACTCACACATACACACACTCACACATACACTCAGACTCACACACATACACTATCACACCTGCCCCCTCCGTCCTCCTCACCATCACACCTGCCCCCTCCGTCCTCCTCACCATCACACCTGCCTCCTGCGTCCTCCTCCTCACCATCACACCTGCCCCCTCCGTCCTCCTCCTCACCATCACACCTGCCCCCTCCGTCCTCCTCACCATCACACCTGCCCCCTCCATCCTCCTCACCATAACTGCCCCCTCCGTCCTCCTCCTCACCATCACACCTGCCCCCTCCAACCTTCTACTCCTCACCATAACAACTGCTTTCTCTGTCCTCCTTACCATCACACCTGCCTCCTCTGTCCTCCTCCTCCTCACCATCACACCTGCCTCCTCCATCCTCCTCACCATAACCACTGCCTCCTCCGTCCTCCTCACCATCACACCTGCCTCCTCCATCCTCCTAACCATAACAACTGCCTCCTCTGTCCTCCTCCTCACCATCACACCTGCCCCTTCTGTCCTCTTCACCATAACAACTGCCTCCTCCGTCCTCCTCCTCACTATCACACCTGCCTCCTCCATCCTCCTCACCATAACAACTGCCTCCTCCGTCCTCCTCCTCACCATCACACCTGCCTCCTCCGTCCTCCTTCTCAGCATCACACCTGCACCCTCCGTCCTCCTCACAATCACACCTGCCCCCTCCGTCCTCCTCACAATCACACCTGCCCCCTCCGTCCTCCTCACAATCACACCTGCCCCCTCTGTCCTCCTCACAATCACACCTGCCCCTTCTGTCCTCCTCACAATCACATCTGCCCCTTCTGTCCTCTTCACAATCACACCTGCCCCTCTGTCCTCTTCACAATCACACCTGCCCCTTCTGTCCTCTTCACCATCACACCTGCCCCTTCTGTCCTCTTCACCATCACACCTGCCCCCTCTGTCCTCTTCACCATCACACCTGCCCCTTCTGTCGACTTCACCATAGCAACTGCCTCCTCCGTCCTCCTCACAATCACATCTGCCCCTTCTGTCCTCTTCACAATCACACCTGCCCCTTCTGTCCTCTTCACAATCACACCTGCCCCCTCTGTCCTCTTCACCATCACACCTGCCCCTTCTGTCGACTTCACCATAGCAACTGCCTCCTCCGTCCTCCTCACAATCACATCTGCCCCTTCTGTCCTCTTCACAATCACACCTGCCCCTTCTGTCCTCTTCACAATCACACCTGCCCCTTCTGTCCTCTTCACAATCACACCTGCCTTTTCTGTCCTCTTCACCATCACACCTGCCCCTTCTGTCCTCTTCACCATAGCAACTGCCTCCTCCGTCCTCCTCACAATCACATCTGCCCCTTCTGTCCTCTTCACAATCACACCTGCCCCTTCTGTGCTCTTCACGATCACACCTGCCCCTTCTGTCCTCTTCACAATCACACCTGCCTTTTCTGTCCTCTTCACAATCACACCTGCCCCTTCTGTCCTCTTCACAATCACACCTGCCTTTTCTGTCCTCTTCACAATCACACCTGCCCCTTCTGTCCTCTTCACAATCACACCTGCCTTTTCTGTCCTCCTCCTCCTCACCATAAGTGCCTCCTCCGTCCTCCTCCTCACCATCACAGCTGATACACACTCACACTCACAAATACACTCACACATACACACACACTCATTCACACACTCTCAATCAAACACACCTTTATGATGCTGTGATGCTGTGATCCTGTTGTCCATTATGCATATGCATGGAGCCGCCGCGGTTCCCGGTCTATCGTGACTTCCGGGTCCCGCCTACACAAGCTCCTTCACGGCTTGTACATCAATGCAAGCCGGCGGCCGGCGGACCAATCAGAAGCCTGCAGCTGACGTCGGCGTCAGGAGGCTTCTGATTGGTCCGCCGCCTCTCATTGATTTACAAGTGTGAAGGAGCTTGTGTAGGCGGGACCCGGAAGTCACGATAGACCGGGAACCGCGGCGGCTCCATGCATAATGAACCGGGGCATGGCTTTTGTCTCTATGGAGCCCCGGGCCGCAGTGTGAAGCCTCGCGGGCCGCATGCGGCCCGGGGGCCGCGTGTTTGAGACCCCTGCTGTAGGCCAAAGGGCTGAACCTGGGCCCTGCATATGAACACACAATGTTCCATGAACCCATCAATAGCTTAGAATGGGTTACATACCTCTGTGCACAGCATAAAGCTATGTGCAACTGCCCTCTATCCCCAAGTAACGACACACACACTTAGTTTTTTGGATCCAAAATTAAATAATTATTATTTTTGGTCGCATAAAAAAATAAGGTCAACAACACACACAAAAAACAGAAACAAAATGTGTTAACATCACAAAATAACAATTTACCATGATGATAAATAAGGTTTAACAATAAACATGGCAAAGTGTGCACCAACCCCAGAATTAAAAAAAAACTAACTAAGGCTAGGGTCACACTTGCAGATTTTACATGCTTTTTTTGAGACCTGCATTTTTAAAAACGCATGTAAAAACGCACCCATAGGCCCCCATGCCAAAAACGCATGCCTTAATAGCAAAAGCGCTTCCCTAAAATGCCATGCTTTTTTGGCATGCATTTTTGCACTTACTGTATGTGAGGAGCTGCCTTCAAAAACGCATGGTACATTATTACCATTTAGTACCATGCAAAAATGCATGCATTTTCCATAGGGGCTCATGTTAAAAAACGCATGCGTTTTCTAAAAAACTTATGCGTTTTTAAATCAGCACCAAAAAATGGTTCATGCACTTTTTTTGGATGCTGATTCAAAAACGCATGGGTGCCTAAAGGCACCTAAAAAAAACGCATGCAGAAATGAAATAAGCATGCAGAAACACATGCTTATTTTTAAGGCACTTAAAAAACTCATGCCAAGTGTGACCCTAGCCTAACTAACTAAAGAATGTGCACACAATAATAATAATGATAAAAAAAAATACATGGTGCAACCACCCTGGTGACTACACCATCCACATCATGTTCAGGCCTCATACCACCAGCCAGACTACACCTGCTTGTGCTGCCAGGCCACTGCCCCAGGGCCATTAAAATAGGAGCAGTATGCGTCTCTACTGTTCCTGGCATTCTGCTGAGTCCAACCCTGGCTCAGCGGCTGGAGTGGCGCCACACCATGGTCGGTATCACGCCAAGCCCTGGACGGACCTCCCCTGATGTGGGGTCCACTGAATCCACATAACTTGCCGGCATGTATGGTGACCGATCCCTGCGACACAGGAAGTTATGCAGCACACAGCAGGCCAGCACTACCACATCAATAGATTCCAGTTTCATATTCATACGTATATGAAAAACCCGCAATGTATTCGCCATGATCCCGAACGCATTTTCAACCACACGGTGGGCACAGGACAGCCGGTAATTGAAAATGCGCTGCTCAGAAGTAAGGGTCCTCTGGGGATATGGCCGTAGTAGGTGTGCCTGAAGTGGGAAGGCTTCATCCCCCACAAACGCTAAGTTGAGATGATGGGTTGTCTCTTCATTTGAGGGCAAGTTTAGCCCACCTGTCCTTAGGTCTTGCGCCAAGGAGCAGTGTGCGAACACACCCCCATCTGAGATGCGCCCGTTCATACCAACGTCCACGTAGAGGAGCTCATAGTTCGCATCCACCAGGGCCATGAGGACAATACTAAAATAACCTCTGTAATTGCAATACAAAGACCCCGAGTTTGGGGGTTTAGTTATCCTCACGTGCTTACTATCCAATGCCCCACCACAGTTTGGAAATTGCCAGCGGTCTTCAAAGCCTCTGGCTACTTCCATCCATTGAGCGGGTGTTTCTGGAAACTGCATATAGGATGGCAGCAGACTACTCCAGATGGCCTCACACGTCTCGGGGATCAGGCGGCTCAGCAGGGACAGTGATACACGTGAAGTGTATTGCAGTTCGGTCCTTGACCGACCTGTAGCCAGGAACCGCAAAGTTACTGCCAAATTCTCCTCAGCTGATACTGATCGACGCATCACAGTGTCCTGATGGGCTATCAATGGCCTTATGCATTCCAAAAGGAAGGTGAAAGAGTCCTCGGACATACGGAGGTAGTTCCTGAAATCATGCGGACTACGATCCTCCAGCTCACGCAACAGCTGCATGTGGCTCCTGGTGTCCTGGCGGTGAAGCCAATCCCGAGTCCACAGATGCCGTGGTCTGCGAGCCCGCAACCCCTCATATCTATCCTCCAGCCACAATTGCTCTTCCACCAAGGCAAAAGCCACGATAACATCTCCATCAGGGTCGAACATCATCTCACGTACCAGCACCTGGAAAAATTAGACAAATAAACATCAGTACAAGAAAGATTCTTCACACATCATCTACACAAACACCTCCTTCTCTATACATCTTCTGCCCACTTGGCCAAGCATACCCAACTGTGGTCAGCAGCCCACACACAGATATTTCCCTTTTCCAAGGGCCAAACCAACATTGCCCTGGAAGATAAGGAAACCTGGTCACTCAACAGGCCTGGCCCTCCTGGATCCCTTTGGAGAGGCCAAACATCCTGAGCGTAAGGCAATATACGTGGCCCTAATGTACATGTGTCGGAACAAGGCATGTCCGTACACGTATGGGACATTTTTTACATATGGTATTTATTAAGCATCTACACTATGTAATTATAAACGTACCACAGCCTTTGTGTGTCATGCTCAATATCTGACTCCACGAAGAAGACTATTGAATACTCATCATGTCCAAAACACTTCCCTGATGTGTTGTGAATGCTGGTTGTCCAGAGCCATACATTTGCTGATGCCACACACCCCACTCCATTTCTGTTAATAGCCTTCTACATCCCAGTGTGTGTGGTCTAAGACAGTACTATGTGTCCACAATTCAGATGATCCCCACAACTAAAGACACACGCATCCTTCAAACATGATCCTGTATGGCAAAGGCAAAAAGGCTAATCATACACAATACTGTTTATCAGTTTCAAACAATCATACATCCATTTGTCAGCACACAATAGTATATCTGGGCCCCAAAAAACAAACATTACATATCCCACCACTTGGGCGTCACATAGACTACACTATAGTGTTCGCAAATGTTGTGGGTCTGTAAAAGCCAAACCACACACTTCACAGATCATGTTGGCACATCAGTACTTACTTAATGACTCTGGGCAGCAGATGTTAAGTAACCAATCAGAATGCAGCGGCGTCTTCTAATCAACGTAGACGCCTGGCCGTACACAGGTGGCGCAAATTCATGTGACAAATTGTTATTTTCTGATTGGTCAGGTTGAGTTTAAATAATCCGTGGTGAGGCGTAAACCCTGCCCCGACTGGAATGTGCATTGAGCTAGTAGTGTATCATCACAAGTTCTCTGTTGGACAGACAGTAAGTGGTTGCACATGCTATTTTGGTCTCGTACACATTATTTCCCGTGTGCTCTAAACACATTTGTTTGTTGATGTTTGTGCGCATTAGCTGAGACTTCAGGTAGCGTCATGTAGAAGTGTAGTCAGCGTCGCGTAAGCATCGTAAATACATGCATTGTCCTGTACTACACATTATGTTGTGTGAATCTTGCCAGGACAATATGTGTACTGCAGAAGTATTTTTGGCCCAAACTATGTGTGTATCTGATGTGTGTTGTAAAAAAAACATAGTGACATCAAGAGTGCCATTTGTAATGATAGGCCTTCACATATTCAAGAGCATTTGGGCCAAATACATCTATCACATCACCTGTCAAACATGGACCATGTATGTACCCATCTTACCGACAACAATGTTTTGCCCCAGCCAACAAGACTAGCCAAACACATGTTATTCGTGTGGCAGGACAGGGGCTGGACACACAGAGTAGGGTGTGACGTATACTGGCCATGTGTTTATTAGCATGACCTAATGATATTTTTTGTACCTTTTTGGCAGATGGCTGAGTATCACGAGTTTGTGACCCAACTCATCACGTTGTACCAGGCACACGAATGCCTGTGGCGGGTGTCGCTGCCTACCTATCATGATCAGGCAGCGCGGGCTGCGGCCTACGTGCCACTGGTGGAGCTACATTGTTGGCCAAAAGTATTGACACCCCTGCAATTCTATCAGATAATTCTCAATTTCTTCCTGATAATGATTGCAATCACAAATTCTTTGGTATTATTATCTTCATTTAATTTGTCTTCAATGAAAAAAACACAAAAAGAATTGTCCTAAAGCCAAATTGGATATAATTCCACACCAAACATAAAAAAGGGGGTGGACAAAAGTATTGGCACTGTTAGAAAAGTCATGTGATGCTTCTCTAATTTGTGTAATTAACAGCACCTGTAACTTACCTGTGGCACCTAACACGTGTTGGCAATAACTAAATCACACTTTTAGCCAGTTGACATGGATTAAAGTTGACTCAACCTCTGTCCTGTGTCCTTGTGTGTACCACATTGAGCATGGAGAAAAGAAAGATGACCAAAGAACTGTCTGAGGACTTGAGAAACCAAATTGTGAGGAAGCATGAGCAATCTCAAGGCTACAAGTCCATCTCCAAAGACCTGAATGTTCCTGTGTCTACCGTGCGCAGTGTCATCAAGAAGTTTAAAGCCCATGGCACTGTGGCTAATCTCCCTAGATGTGGACAGAAAAGAAAAATTGACAAGAGATTTCAACGCAAGATTGTGCGGATGGTGGATAAATAACCTTGACTAACATCCAAACAAGTTCAAGCTGCCCTGCAGTCTAATGGTACAACAGTGTCAACCCGTACTATCCATCGGCGTCTGAATGAAAAGGGACTGTATGGTAGGAGACCCAGGAAGACCCCACTTCTTACCCCAAGACATAAAAAAGCCAGGCTGGAGTTTGCCAAAACTTACCTGAGAAAGCCTAAAGCGTTTAGGAAGAATGTTCTCTCTTTTTGGGCAAAGTAATCAACATAGAGTTTACAGAAGAGAAAAAGAGGCATTCAAAGAAAATAACACGGTCCCTACAGTCAAACATGGCAGAGGTTCCCTGATGTTTTGGGGTTGCTTTGCTGCATAATGTAGGGCCCAGTGTGAGAAAGCTGTGTCTCCCTCAGAGGTCATGGGTCTTCCAGCATGACAATGACCCAAAACACACTTCAAAAAGCACGAGAAAATGGTTTGAGAGAAAGCACTGGAGACTTCTAATGTGGCCAGCAATGAGTCCAGACCTGAATCCCATAGAAACACCTGTGGAGAGATCTAAAAATGGCAGTTTGGAGAAGGCATCCTTCAAATATCAGGGACCTGGAGCAGTTTGCCAAAGAAGAATGGTGTAAAATTCCAGCAGAGCATTGTAAGAAACTCATTGATGGTTAAAGGAAGCGGTTGATCACAGTTGTTTTGGCTAATGGTTGTGCAACCAAGTATTAGGCTGAGGGTGCCAATACTTTTGTCTGGTCCATTTTTGGAGTTTTGTGTGAAATGATCAATGTTTTGCTTTTTGCTTCATTGTCTTTTGTGTTTTTTCATTGAAGACAAATTAAATGAAGATAATACCAAAGAATTTGTGATTGCAATCATTTTCAGGAAGAAACTGAGTATTATCTGACAGAATTGCAGGGGTGTCAATACTTTTGGCCACAACTGTATATACCCATTATCCCATCAGCGTCAGAATGCAAATAAAGCTGGTACATCCCAATTTTTTAATAACCTGCTTTTATTAATACTATTATTTATTAATCGGCTGCAACCACAGAAAAACTGGACAGCGGTGCTGGTTGCGGAGAAGATAAAAAGCCTGCGCACCATGTTCAACCGCAGATACAAACAGTGGATGGAGGCCCACTCCGGGGCTGGAGCTGAGGAAGTTCCTAGGCCCAATCTCTGGTACTATGACCTCCTCAGCTTCACCCTGGGCCAAGAGGGGCCTTGTGGAACACGGTGCAGAAGGCGCCGTCCGCAAACCAGCTGTAGGCCCAGCCCAAGACCCTGCCTCGTCGCAGGAGGTGGGTAATTGTGTTTGTGTGTTTGAGGTACCCAGCATGTTTTTGGCACAGATGTGTTGTTGTGCGTGCATTTGGTATTCACCATTGTGCTTTTCTTCCACCTTTCCCTTTCACTGTTGTTTTCTATCCATTTTGGGGTTGGTGATTTGGCTGCTTATTTTGTGTTGTTTGTGCCCACTTTACCTAGCAATGTGGACCCTCAGGTGAGTATACGGCACTAGTGTACTTATTAGGCTTTTGGTACTCTAAACTCTGTTTCTGTGTCTTTTGGTGTTCTCCGTGGTGTGCTTGCCTCTATGTTGCGTGGCCTCTTTGTTTGTGGTACTATCATCAATTATAGTGCTTCATGTGGCTTATGTTGTTCTTTTGTGTGTTTATTTTTCAGGCCCCTCCTCCAGTGAGGAGGAGTCAGCAGCTGGCGAGGCTCTCCCATCCACATCTGCGGGAGAGGGTGTACTCGGGACCAGTGGTGGGGGCCAGGCTCAGGTCCCAGCTCTGAGATTAGACGAAGACGACAACCAGCCCCACCCAACATGGAGCTGGGTACCTGGGTGAAACGGGTCCTCCTAGATCGTCAGAGGACCCCCGGCTCTGGTTTTGGGTACATTGCCAGTGAGATGCTGGCCCGCATGGAGCCAGAGCAGCGGAACATTGCAGAGCGGGCCATGTTTCGTGTCCTGGAGGCGGGCATGGATGGGTCCCTGCGATGGTGGGCGTCGTGAATGTTCCCCCAGAAGACCACCTCAGGGCCCCCTGCGCCCGCCAGACGCATGGTGAGGAGGACACAATCTCGTGATACTCTACCGCCCCCGAGAAGAAACACCAGAAGAGCTTCGGCCTCCCAGGGCCGATGGGTTTATGAAGAGAAGAAGGGAGAGGTCCGATTGTCTGATCCAGCAGAGGAGGAGGAAGACTGAGATAACTACTAGCCAATGGACACCCTTTGGTCAAAAATTTCTGGGGAACATTGTATTGCCCTTGTGTGTGCCTATTTTCTTTTTTCCTTACTTAAAACAATTTTAAAAATGCTCAAAAATAACAATAAATGTTTGAGTTCCACAACACTATGTCCATATCTGTGTTACATACACGAGTGTGTGTCTGTGTAGGTTGATGTGGGTGTCATATAGGGGACCTTGATGACATATTGTGGGCCATGGCGGTTGTTATGGTACAGTATGGTGACATGTTTACTATGTGACGACATATAGCTGTGGTTCCAACGTGGCCCAGTGTGGTTTGAACATTTTGAAGCCAATAAAATTAACCTGTGTGTGTTGCAAAAAGGGATGACACAGGAGGTTGTTGGGCATATTTTTATTTACCAACAACATGTTGGAAAAACATTGGCATCACAAACCACAAGGCTGGTTTAGCTTAGGAGTAGCCACGACACACACTACCCACTGTCCCAATGTGGGACACTATAAGAAAAGAGACCAACGTGACCTAAAAACAAAACAGGTGCCAACAGGGCAACAGGGGGAAAAAAAAAGGTCCAACATGGACAACAATGTTTATGGGCGTGTGGTCCCATTATTGGGTGGGGGTTGATGGGTTATGGCCCATGCGGGACTGGGCTCTCTGGAGGGCGAGTATCATGGCACCCAACCGGGCAAGTTGTTGCTGCCCTTGTTGGTGTGCTCTCTCCATCTGCTACTGGGCCTCCTGGTGAGCCTGCATCAGCTTGGCAATAGTTGGTACACCTGTAGGGGAAATAGGGAGATTAGTCATTTAGCGACTTAGGTATAGGTGGGTATTTCAGGGAATTGTTAATAATCATACGTACGCTCCAAATCACCATCCCGGGTCTCATGAGGAGGAGATGGGGATGGGCTGACAGCCCAGCCGGCCGCACGTGCTTGTTGTCCTTCTGCAATACATTTTCAAACAAAGAAACAATTAAGTCACATACTGTTGTCCCAAGCACACAACACTAATTACATTGTAAAGGTTGTATGGGGCAGCAGACACTTACCACCATAGGCACCACCTGCAGGCTCAATGTGAGGGTGTGGGGACATCCGGACACCAGGGCTTGCAAGGGAGCTTGAGATACTGGGGGGGGGTGTGGCTCCTGGGCTGGGGGTGTGTGGCCACAGGATGTGGCTTTGTGCTCCCAGGGGGCCTGGGCTGCCTGCAGCCAAGCCTTGGGCCACTGGTGGTGAGGGCATGTCATCACCCTCGGGCCCTGGGGATGCTGGAGTCCCGGATGGTGAGGGCATATCATCACCCTCTGGCACTGGGGATGCTGGAGTCCCGGGTGTTGCTGGACTGGCTGGTCCCTCCGGGACCAGTGGTGGTGGTGGCCAGGTGCCGTTGGGGACTGGGGTCCCTCCCCAGACACCGAGTCCTCGTCATTTATAATATCAAACAGGATGACACAGCTATTAGAAAAAGGCACACAATATACGGAATACACCTTGTGTGTGTGTTACAATGTTCTGACAGCGTGAATGATAGGGTACAAGGTAATGTTGGACGCATATACTGTGGGTAGGGGCCACTATGGTTTGTGACATGAGTCCAACAACAGTAGGCACATTTTCATTTGTCAAAAAAAATTGCCTTGGCATGGTAGGTGCTTGAGTTTTTAAAATTATATCAGCCAGTAAGCAACAGGTGTTTGCACCATGGCTGCCAAGACAGCATAGATTTTGTATTCAGTGTTCTGTTGTGTGATCATTGTGTGGCTGCATTGTATGTGTCACAGGTTAAACATACGTGGGCCAAGGTGTCATGTGTGTGTTGAACATGGCATTGATATGTATTTGTCACATTTATAGTCAGGACTCACCCTTTTTTTAAATACACACTAAAGGAACAGTATAGGCGTCACCATTTTTAGGACAAAGGAATGTTTCATACACCTTCATGTTGCAGTGTAACCAACAAGCCGATGCACATTGTTGACACATCAACATGGTGGCAAAGTCCACATTATGTGGCATAGCCCAATAGAACATGATGTTTGTGTAGTGTTTGTGATATTTAGCTTGCAAGGTGTGTGTTTGCCATTGCCACATACTCACCATGCAGCCTGGCATTCCTGGCCCGAAAATCCACAATGCGGCCTGGGGACTTGTGCTTTAAGTCGGCAATTTTTTTTTGGATCTGTTTACAGGTCCTCTCCACCTCCAGTTTGTGGAGCATGGCCCGCTGGATCCTTCTCAGGATGCTGCATTTGCGCAGCTGTGGGTGCCGGTGATGCTGGTCACACCAATAATCATGGCGATCTGCGATGTATTTCAGGAGCATTAGCTCCGCCAGACCCCATGTGGCAGCGCGCTGTGCGGCGGCCATGACTCTGCTGCTATGTGCAGGGGAGGGCCAGGCACCTGGCAGCCAGAGCAAAACCGAAAGAAACGTCATGACGTCATCATACACACTAGTGCCGCCCAACAACATTGGTCACACTAACAAGGCAGCCGTCCGCGGAGCGGGAGTAGCGTAATAAACCCATCTGCGTCACCTAATTCGTTAACCATTGCAGTGCGTTCCCTATGCCACCCATGTGCGATGTGTACGCCAATATATGAACTGTCATGTGTGGCAGGATAATGTACACAGTGCATCTTCCAATATATGCACCAACATTAGCTTGCGCTATTGAATGCGCGCGTAATTGGACTGATGTAGTGGATGGTTGTGTAGGTGCAGATGCGTGTGGTGCTGAAGAGACAGCTCTTCAAAGATGGTGCCCTATGAAGGGACAGCCAATGGTAACACAGTAGCCACCACCAATCATCGCTGATGGGGCGCGGTGTCCAGCACGCTGTGGCACGCCTCCGGGAATTTAGTAGGCGATACTGATTCCATTACCATCGCCCCTTCACACGCCAAAAGCAGGGAAAATCACCATCATAGTTGCGTCTGGTTCTCAAGCAGTGCTCTGAAGTTGAAACCGGGCGCAACTTTCAAAAACACCACCAGGTTCCCCAAATACACGCCGCAATTTCGTAGCAATTTCACGGCGACGGTGACGGGGCTCCGGATTGCCTCTCAGTTTTCACACCCCAGTTGCTGCGTGTAAAGGTACCCTAAGGCTACATTCAGACACACCATTTTTGCACTGGTTTTTTTAGATCTGGTTTTCAGCTGCAAAACTGCTTTTCCAAAAAAATGCATCACCTATTCACACACATCGTTTTTGATCAGCTTTTTGTACTGTGTTGTTTTTTTTCTCCATTTAGAATTGTTCCCTATGGGAAAAAACGAATGAGAAAAACGCCACAAAAACTAACATGCCCTTATTTTTGACAGATCACTTCTCCAGAAAAAATGGATCACACAAAAAGTGAAAACCCATTGACTTTGCTGGGATTCCATTTGAGTAATGTGTTTTGTGCAGTGCACTGCAAAAAATGGATGCAAAAAAGTGGATCAGAAACAGTAGGTGTAAATGTAGCCTAGTACCACATAGTGGAAGTAGCAAAAATAAGTCATTATTGACTCTTTAAAGAGACTTGGAATATATACCCAAAGCAGAGCCTATTTGCCCGTTTAATTTCCCAGGGGAGCATTGGATGTGGGCCTGTATGTGTGAAAAACATTTATGTATTTTATTCATTTTATTTTTTAATAGCCTTTGGTTTGATCTCTAGCCATGATGACTTGATGGATGAATGTTCTTTAAGAATATCAATCTTGTGCAAGGCTAGATAAGTTAACCAGGTTCCTCTCAATGGTTATCTTG
This sequence comes from Allobates femoralis, assembly GCA_033576535.1. Taxonomy (NCBI): domain Eukaryota; kingdom Metazoa; phylum Chordata; class Amphibia; order Anura; family Aromobatidae; genus Allobates; species Allobates femoralis. The sequence goes on from JARQOC010000001.1 coordinate 194,882,629, forward strand.
ATGGTATTAAGTCTTCAGGTGGTGTCCTTCTCTAGTAATTTTTCTCTTTGCAAAATAATACTATTCACTTATATAGTGCTATTAATTCCAGAGCACTTTAAATACATCAGCAATCTGTCTCTATAGGGGCTTACAATCTAAACATCCTATCTGTTTGTCTTTGGAGTGTGGAAAGAAACCAGAGTACTCAGAGGAAACCCATGCAAGCATGGGGAGAACATACAAACTCCTTGCGAGTGTGGTCCTTGGTGGGATTTGAACCGAGGACCCCAGTGCCACCCATGTATGATGCATCCAAAGTAAGCAAGTCATAGCTTGGTGATCCTTGCTTTGAGTGATATGTCTGGCTTGATTTGTTCCAAAATTGATTTGCGTATTCTTCTTGCCACCAATGGTATTGATAACATCTTTCTCCAGCACCACAAGGCATTGACTCTTCTTCTATCTTGTTTCCTTATCGTCCAGGTTTTGCATCTGTATGTTACCACAGAGAAGACCAGATTATGTATGAGCTCTGTCTTTGCTGCTAGTGAAAATTTCCTTGCCTTGAAGACCTTGTGCATTGACTTGATATTTTATTTGCCCATAGCTATTTTGCCATTGACTTCCGGTGTTGTCTCTGCATCTTGAGTGATCATTCTGCCAAGAATTATATAGGCATAAAAGAAAGGGGGTCAGAGTCTGTTGGAAGTGATAATAATACTCGTTGGTCAATCCATCTGGGTCCAGAGCTTTATGACATTTGGCGAGCTTAATAGTGGTCTGAATTTCCTCTTCAGTGAAGGGCGCATTAAGGAAACTCAACTGTTCTTGAGATACTTGAGCTAAATTAATGCTTTGCAAGCACTGATCAATTGCTGCCTGAGAAAGCTGGAGAGTATTAGGGTCTGCCCCCAAGTTATAAAGTTGAGTGTAACATCAAGCGAACATATCCACTATCTCCTGTGGGTTCCTGACACATCTTCCCTGGGGGTCCACCAAGTGATCGATTCTGGATCTCAACTCCCTTTTCCGAACTCTACGGTCCAGCATAGCACCAGCATAGCCCCAGCTCTATCTCCAGTGGCATAGAATTTGGTCTTAAATTTTTTCAGATTACGTTCATAAACTGACAGGAGGGACTGTCTCAGTTTAAATCTAATATTAAATATTTCTTCTGATAAAGTGTGAAAAGGGGAGGATTTATTTAGAGAATCCAGTTGGTGGAGCCAGGAGAGAAGATTGTTCCTACTTTGTTCCCTCTTATGTTTCAAATAGGCCACTTGCTGTAAAAAAATTCCCCCAATTACCGCCTTACGCACTGACCACGAAGATTCATCAGAAACCTCCCCATGATCATTTATCCGGAAATGGTGTAGTAGTTCTGACGAAACCTTGGATACTGCCTGTTCGTCTAGGAGAAGGGAGGAAGGATTGGCCTGGTGAGATAAAGCCATTTTTAGGGAAACAGAAGCGTGATATTCACAATATATTCGCAAGCATATATCTACCCAAAGCCCTGCTGTCAACCAGGAAATAATCTATCCTACTATAAGTCCGGTGACGGAAGGAGTAGAAAGTATAATCTTTTACAGTAGCATGGGAATACCTCCAAAAATCATGCAAATGATATTCATGTATTAATGATTTCAGCTCCCTCCAGAATCGGCTTGTCTTATGAGCACAATCTGCATCCCTATCCATAGGCATATTAAAGTCCCTACATATGATCTTCTTGCTCTGGGCTAGCTCAGAGGTCTTCTGGAGAAAAAGAATATTGCGCCTCATTGGGGCATACCTAGGTTTTCATTCCCCATTTAAGGTGCAGACTAAGATCAAAAATAATCGGCTGGGTCCGCATGAACATGAATACTCTTAAATGCATCATTATTTTTAACCATTATACAGACCCCCGCTTTTTTACTTGTATTATTAATCAAAAATATATGAGGAAATTGCAGATGGTGTATTCTATTATTATCTGCTTCCAGTGGGTGTGTTTCCTGCAAACAGATAATGTCTTCCGCACTTCCCGCCACAACATTGATCTTTTCTCATTCCTTGTATTTAAGGATAGAAATTGAACACTCATGAAAAAACATATAAACCCCTATAGCTATCCATCTGAAGCACCATCAGCACTTCCTGTACCCCCAGTATCGGAACACAGTTATGCGCATATTCATTAACCAGTAACATGCAATGCTAAATAAAGATGGAATGTGAACAAGTGAAAAACAGATCAAAAAAGGAACGTGAAAAATTAAAAAAAAACAAAAAACAATAACAAAAACCATGGAACCGGATGCAAAAATCCAGTTGCATTCCGTTAAGGGCAGTCATATCCACAGACCTAAGATCTGGAAAGGGCAAGTGAGCTTTTCTAACTTCACCTTCACTCCCAGAGAAATTTCTCAAAGTCCTGGGTTACAGGAGAAATAAACAAAGGTAATGCTCCAGAAAGTTCCACAAAATTTCAGACCATGTCCCTCCCTCATTATGTATGTGACCACTCTTGAACAATCTTTTTCCTTTGAGACTGATGCCTAGGAGCGAAGGGAATCTACAAGCTCGTCAGTTTATCCTCTGCCTGCTTGAGGAATAGCAATCCACCATGCTTCGTATGAGATCAACACTTTAACAGGGTTAAAACCCCATCTATCTGGAACCCCTGATACCTGCTGGCGCTGTGGGGAAGAGAAGGGTACAATGATACACATTTGGTGGAGTTGTGGGGAAATCCGGCGGTTCTGGTCTGAGGTTTTCAATTCATACGCCCGGATAACAGGTAAACAAGCCGAATGCTGCCCAGAATCGGCAATGTTATCCATCTTTCCAGGTCCTATTGGGCTACAGAAGAGGGATATTCTCCGCTTTTGCATCTCGGCTGCTCGTGCTGTGATCCCGAGGTTCTGGAAATCAACCTGGGCTCCATCTCTACTTGATTAGTTCAAAGAATTGATGGACATATATCGAATGGAGGAGCTCGCAGCTGATGCATAGGGATCTCGAACAAATTCTTAGGGATTTGGGTTGAATGGATTCTTTTTCAAGACTCTGGAGAATTTAGGAGTATCTTTTCCAGCACAGATAATATGGCTCGACCTCTGGCTGATGGGGAGCCAGTGGGATGAGTACCCTTTCTCCTTCCCATACCTCACCCGTCCCCCCCCCCTCCTTTTTTTCTTATGTGGCTTTTCTTTCCCAGTATAACTTTTTCTAATGGTTTTTGTTTCTCTTCTCTCTCTCTTCTTTTCTATCTCTCTTTTCTTCCCATCTGATACATTCAGTCTAGGTATTTCCTTTCTACACCTATAACTTCAGAATTCTAGTGAACATTAGACAGGTATCGGAAACTCTGAGCTGTGAGTAGATCATTAATATTTCGGCCTTCCTTTCCGGTGCACCAGTCGATAGACTATTCCAACTAGGCCTCAACGGGTAATGACCCACTTACGTGGTCAACCTGTTATAAGGGGCCAAGTGATAAAAATCATTCTGCTGGGGCTGCTTGTCCCCCTGACATCAGAACATCTCAAAACCCTGAGAAAGGTTGTATACTTGAGTGTTTGGAATTATATTTAGATTGTAGTATATATTGCACCAGAGATAGGCGCAAAAGTAAATTTGCAGCTTATCTTAAAGTTACTAATAACTTTGTGAATTCTCTTTTTGTATATTTTATATGTCTCAAGATTTTGTTAAAAGATTGATTGTATGTCTTTCATATGTTTTTTCAAAATGTAATAAAAATGAGATTAACCATAAAATCCCATCTATATCGGGGGTTGACGTTCTCTTCGCTTAGCCAACGTCATAGCAGATAAGTCTGGGAAGACTTGAAGGTTTTCAGGCAATATTGGGTTCTTCCTCATCCTTTGCATAAAAGTGTCCTTAGTAGTAAAGGAATGTAGTTGTGCCAAAGTGTCCCTAGAGGATCCTGATCCATATGTCTCAGTTTAGGTGTTCTGTGTACTCTGTCTACCATCAAGTCCCTAGGAGACAACTCAGGCAGGACACCCTGAAGATATTTCTGCAGGAAAGCAGGCAGCTCTTCATCAGTGACCCCCTCCGATATCCCCTTTATATGGGTATTGTTTTTCCTGAATCTATCTTCAAGTTTATACACTTGAGCCAGTTCCTCTCTGAGGGCCTCATTTTCATCCGCCAAGGCATTTAACAATGTGGCATATGCATCCATTTTGTTTTCTGCATGTGTAGTACCCACTCCCAGGGTTGAGATATCCCCCTTAATTTCCCTCAACATAGCATGCATGTCCTCTTTCAGGGAGGCCTGCAAGGAGGTAAGAAATTCCTGCATATCCTCCCTGGTTAGCGGGGCAGGGAGCTGCTGTTGTTCTCCTGTCACACCCACACCTCCCCCAGAACCCAGCGAGGAGAGCAAGGACCCCAAGGGAGATGCAGGCACCATTTTACCTGCGGTACATGTGGGCTATCCACTGGCAATGAAGTCGGGCAGTCTCGGTAGGGATCCTCGTTTCCGGGCATGGCCACGTGTCATCATGTGCCTGGGACACTGAGGAAGTTGTCACTGGTGGTATGGAGGAGCAGGGATGACGGTGAGAGCCGGTATGTGCTGCTTTAGGCCTGGTGCCTCAGGAGCTCTTCAGCTATGTGACCGCCATGGTAAGCATGCAGGCCATGCTCCCGTCTTGAGTGATCATCATCAATCTGGGTAGGTTGAAGTCCTTTACAATATCCAATTCATTGTCATCCAACTCAAATGTGTCCTGTTCATATCTGGCAGGAGCTAATATCTGTGTCTTCTTCGTGTTGAGTAGCAGTCCCATATTCAAGCTTTCTAGCTTGACAACACATAATAAGTTCTTAATTTCATATAAGGTTGCTGCTGATTCGTTCAGCAATTTTGGTGTCTTCATATGGAGATATTAAGTTTCTTGAACTTCTCAGAGGGACAGTATGCAGTCTCTGGCTCTTTCATTAGATGGTATAAATATTTTTACTGTAATGCACTTTAGCATAGATAAAAAGTAAATCAGATTTTAACAAAAAAACACACTATTTTAAAAGTGCAAGCACATACATCCAGTGTTTTTTTTTTATTAACCTGTAGCCTGATTAAATAGGATAAAAACTTTCCTGCAAAAAGAGAATTGAGGATTCCTGCTAGTTAAGTCTATAATACTGATTTGACAAAAATGATAATACACTGTTTCTGCAATCATGGGGTTAATTTGACTGTCTAGAAAACTTTAACAAACACTCATTTCCAAATAAAGCCTATGTTCTGAGAACACTGACAGGGTGGCAATGAGGAGAACTTGAGAAAAAACAGTATCAAGCGAAGCCATATGCCAAACAGTATGAAGATCCATATTGTTAGGGCCAGACAGCTCAGTGATGTGTTAGTAAGACTGCAAATGATATTCTGTCACCTTACTGGATTGTACATGAGTGACAGATACTACTGAAAACTTTCTGTAATTGTGAATACTCCAGTCTGTGAGTATGGGTGTTGGTCGAGACCTTCAAATGTTCTTCACATTAATGCAGGCTAGGATCATGTTATGTTCTGCCAGGAAAGATTGATGGTGGGTTTACACACACCAATCATTGTATCCAATCTCTGAACCAATCTCTGGTTGCAGTGAAATCATGGACACATAGTTCCATTTTGTGGCTGTGTACAACATGGAGCAATCTGTCCATGATTTCACTGCAACCAGAGATTGGTTCAGAGATTGGATACAATGATTGGTGTGTGTAAACCCACCATGAGTTCACATAGCAATGCTAAAAGGATAAATCTCTAGTCTTCTGTTTTCATATTTGTTGTGTTCTTGAATCACATATATGACATAGGCGGCCGTCACACACTCCAATATCGAGAGCGATATTGTTAGCAATCACGTGCACGCGCGATCGCTAACAATATCGCTCACATCGCTGGTGAGATGTCACACAGGCAGACTCACCAGCGATGTGGACCAGCGAGATCGCTGGTAACTATAATACACATCAGGTTACTAGGCGCCGCGCGGCGCTTAGTAACCCGACGTTTACCATAGTTACCATCTCCCAGCATAGGCTCTGCCGCTGGGAGATCGTTCATCGTGGTGTCATACACCACGATGAAGCAGATTGTTCAAGCGTTTATCGCTTGATATGAGCTCCGGCTCCCATATCTGCGATGTCACGATCAAGCGATATTACATTGTAAAATCGCTTGATTGCACGCAGCGATGCACAAACGATATCGCTTAAGCGATCAAAAAGCAGATCGCTTAAACGATATCGTTCGCAATATTGAACCGTGTGACGGCCGCCATATGGATATCTATCATCATGAGCTCTGATTTTGTCAGACTTATTTGGAGAATGATAGGTTATGTCTTAGGTTGGGTCACATACAGTATATCCATTGCTTAGGGCTCAGGATTTTGAACCTCGTCTATCTCATAACTAAAAATTCATCAGTTGCCATTAGGCTTTTTCTTCATTAATGGTACACATGGGGCGATCTCTCTGGTGATTTTGCCGGCAACTTAGGGGCGTGGCCAATTTATGGCAACATCACTCATGAGTTGCCACGTGTGGCAGGGCGATAATAAGGCGATAAGTTGCCTAAGCAACATCGCCAGGTTTCCTAACATGTTGGGAAACCTGGCGATGTTGCTCAGGCGATCTGCCTGCTTCGCCCTGTGTGACGCTGCAACTGCGATGTTGCCGGCAACTTCACCTATAGACTCCCATGTCATTAGATCGCTGCCAGGGTAGAGTTTAACCCTGGCAGTGATAGTTGCAGACAAGATCGCAGATGTGTTACCGGCGATATTGCTGCGTGTGACATCTCAACAGCAAACATGGCAGCGCGCCAAAAAAGTGCGTGCCCCCGTGAGTTGCCAGCGATGTTGCCGGTGATATCGCCCTGTGTGACAGTATCTTTACTCCTATGGGCTGGTCCAGAACCTGATCATAACATTTCATGAAAAGTTGTGATTTGGTCCCCAGACTCGCACCTACACCTCTCAAGTGTAACTGCAGTGGGAATGATCCCATTGCAAGCAGAGGGATCTGTTCCTTCATAGGTTTTAATCCAGAATTTTCATTAAACACCCGATGGAAACTATGCTGTTGTGCATGGTATTTGTAGATCTCGCCTTAAGGCCCAGTTACACACAGATAATTGTGCAGAGATTGTTCGCAGATCTCTGGTTGCAGTGACGTCATGGACACATTGTTCCATTTTGTGGCCGTGTACAAATGTAACAATGTGTCCATGATTTCACTGCAACCAGAGATCTGTGAACAATCTCTGCACAATTATCTGTGTGTGTAACTGGGCCTTTAGTGGCCATTTCATTTAAAGTTATTTTAAATAGTTTGTTAAACTTTATTCAGTATTCTTACTCAGTATTTGCTCGGCAAAAGCAGGAGTGTCTCCAAAATTCAAAACAGCCAATCTTTCAATCATGAATTTTCTCTATAAATGTATTACCATATAACAAATAAATTACAATAAGGAAATCACTTCCTTCTAAGGCCGGCTTCATACCACAGTTTTGTGGTGTCAGGCTGTGTCCGGTGTTTTGCAGGAAGCACCGGACACAGCCTGACAGCCCTGGAGAAAACAGAACCGGAGGTTAATATGCCCTCGGTCCTGTTTCTGCCGGAATCAGGACTGTGCGTTGCTGGCGCTGTCCAGTACTGAAATTTCAAAATCGCGGCTTGCAGGGAGTTAGCCGCAGTTTAGAAATTTCTGCCGGGAGCTCTCAAGGTGCTGAAGTTCAGCGCTGGCCACCGCTGAACTTCAGCACCCGACATCCAGCAGCCAGATCTGATTTTCTGTGGGATACGGTGCGATCCAGCGTCCATAGCCTCCCATGTTAAGGGGCGCCGGATCGCACTGGATCCGGGATGATCTGGGTGGATCCAATTTTGTCAGATTTTTTCCCTGGACACAAAAACACTGCAAGCTTCGATTTTGTGTCCGGGGTAAAAAAACTAAATCTCCCGGATTCTCCCTGACAGCAGGGAACCGGATGGCAAATCCATACTAGGAATACTATGGGGCCAAAATCAGATCCGGAGCTGTCCGGTCCACACCGGAAAGCCCCGGATCCTTAAACTAGTTGCGTGAATCTGGCCTTAGTTAATAAAACAAATAATAGCACCAAGAAAAAAAAATGTGGCAAAAATGTAGTAACAGCTACGGTAGGAACTGGTACAGCTTGGCTTACACAATATTAGACTTCTTTTTTTAAAACAACTAAATAAGATTTCAAGATTTATCCAAAAAGAACCAGAGACAATACAAATTGCCATAATATTTAATAATAATAATAATAATAATAATAATAATACCACCAATATGTAATGCACAAATATTACATATAATTCAAAGAAGTCTGACCTCTGGGTTCTGGGGTCTGGAACTTGGATTGTGTCTTTACCGGAACCGGGGGAGCACTCGTCTATACAACAGACAACCTCTTCCTGTGGACAAATATTACATATAGAAACTAAAAGACAAATGCACATTGCATAAACAGTAAACTCAGATATACGGTAATTTTAAAAAAAGGGAACTTATTATCTATTGACACGATAGGTCATTCATATGTAATCGAGGGGAGTCTAACTACTGGTCACAAGAAGAAAAGAAAAAATGTGCTCCTGTGTCTGAAAAAACTCACCAAAAAGATAGCCATGAAAAACATCCATTGCACTTAGCAGGAGGCTGTTAGCTCCACTGAGAGGTAACTCAGGTGTCTTAATACCGCTGCACAATCCTGCAACCAGCCAAAGGATTGGGGGCGGTTGTGTCACCTGTGACCAGCCATGATATGAGGGAGGTGATTGGTGGTATTATAGACACAAAGTTACCATATGGAGTCAGTCACTAAGCACGTGTAACGCATAGTGTCAGTATGCAGCCTATTGGTCACGCTCTTATTACTGTGTTTCCCCGAAAATAGGGCGCCCCCCGAAAGTATGCTTGGGGGGGGAACCCTACCTCCTAATATAAGGCACCCCCCGATCATAAGTGCGTACCTTCTTAGCTCTTCCGGTGGACACCCGCCTCCCCTGGGTATTCCCCGCTGCCTCCTCCGTGTGCCCCCCTCTCTCCAGTGGCCCCCCGCTTGCCAGTGGCCCCCTGCTCTCCGACGGCCCCCGCTCTCCGGATTCCCGCTGTAGCTGCCGATCTCCACCCAGGTCAGGAGCACTGCGCCAATTACAGCGCAGGAGCCGTGAGCCAATTACAGCCCAGGAACAGCAAGCCAATCTGTGGCCAGCTGACGTCGTGCATGGCCTCTGATTGGCTCGCGGTTCCTGGGCTGTGATTGGCTCACAGTTCCTGCGCTGTAATTGGCGCAGGGCTCCTGACCTGGGCGGAGATCGGCAGCTACAGCGGGAATCCAGAGAGTGGAGGCCACCGGGGAGCGGGAAAAGCGCTGACACTGGAGAGCAGGAGCCACCGGAGAGTGGGGTAACCGGAGAGCGCGGACACTGGACCGGTAAATATCGGTTTGTGTGTATGGGTATGTGTGTGTGTGTGTGTATGGTTATGAGTGTGTGTGTATGGGTATGTGTGTGCGTGTGTGGTGTGTGTGGGTGTATGGTGTGTGTGTGTTGGGTGTGTGGTGTGTATGGGTGTGTGTGTGTTGTGTGTGTATGGTGTTATGGCAATAAATAACTAATAATTTATTGGAATAATTGAAGCCATTCAGAACCCTTCCAAAAACATGGTTATGTGAATCCTTGCACTTTCCTCTAGAATTTTCTCTGTCTCAGTTTTTATATAAATGTTTTGATTTAGAGGTAGCCGTACTGAAACTCTTATCAGAATGTCTTCGGACTAAATGTTCACTTCAAGGCTAGTTAAACTAACTAACACGCAGAGAATATAATTAAATGTTTTCCAGAATAAAATGTATATTCAGCATAATATGACACAATTATCTAGTCACACCCCTTTGCAGATCCCTTTAAAGATAAGTAATAAAACTCTAACCGCTCCCTTAATAAAGGTCTTTGTCATTAAGCTCTACATTGACAACTGTGTCAGCGTGGATTCTTTATACAGTGTCGTGCATGCACCCAGACAAAGCATCCAATTTGGCAGCAGACAATTAAGATGACAGCCTCACCCGAAAGGTGTGGGGGCATCCATTACAATGGGAGGCTGCAGTGGGATGTACAGTATATAAGACACCCCCCCGAAAATAAGACATGGTCCATCTTTGGGACCAAAAAAAAATATAAGACGATGTCTTATTTTCGGGGAAACACGGTATTCGATTAGGCGGGCTGCCCCGCACATGTACATGTGTTGCGCCCCAGGGTCGTGGGGTATTCGGAACCGTGCTTTAATGCTTCTTCTGGGGAGTCGTAGGGGCCGAGATCCAGCTCCGTGACCCTGGGTTATGTGTTAATGCATTCTTAGGGAGTGTGTAGGGATAGGGTGGTTTAAGGGATAAAATGGTCTTGATGCCACCCGTGGTTGCGGCTATGGCCGCTGCTGCAGCACCTCTGGGGATGATGACGGGCAGCTTGGATGGAGTGGCTCCCCACAGGTGGAGTGGGTCCCCAGGGCAGTGGAATGTTAGGATTAATAGTCTCTAGCAGGCAGAGATTATCTCAGGCACCGTTATCTTGTTCAGTTGCCTTCACAGCCGGTTGCTGCGGAAATAACGCAGTCTCACACAGTTCTGCAACTCTGTACCCAGGTTTACTCACATTAAGACTCAAGTTCAAGAGGTCAAAGATGTTACACACTCTTGGATAAGCTCCGGCCTGTGTATTCTTAGGAGATCTGGGTAGCAAGTATGAGATCCTTGGTGGTGTGCCTGCCTTCTGCCACTCACTGGTCCTGTTCTGTTCCTCAGCACCCCTAGAAGGGCCTCTGCGCATAGAGCCCTGATCCTGCGGCCTCGGATATGAGTGGGTGACTGGTACCTTGTCCCCAGACCCTTGTCCGTCTGTTTTACTTTTACGCCAGGTGGTTGAGCCACAGCTCATATGAAGCTCATAGCTTTCATTCAACGGTTCGGATATGAATCCCCGTGCCGTGTTCAGGTCCGATCCCTGTTCCTGACCACAACCCCTCTGGCCGGTATCACCAACTCCGGATTCGGTACGCTCGGGCCAATTCAGCTCCACCAGTGCCCCTAGGGTTGTTTCCTCTTGGTGTTCAGGGATGAGCGTTACACAGTTCAAGCCCCTTCTCAGCAGTTTTGCTGTTCTCTCCTCCTCACTCGACTCAACTTCTCCAATCTCTTGGCTCTGCATGCTAGCTGTTTACTGTTCTGTTACTCAAACTGTTCTGTGGTCAACTGCAACTGTTCTGTCTCTTCTCAACAACTCACTGACTGCTCTACTTCTCTAACCACACTTCCCTACCCTTGTTGTTCTACTGGGCCCTCCCTCAGGGGTTTGTGCAGGGTCCCCTAGGTTCTAAGTGTGTGTGTGCTGAGGATCATCATGTCTACCATCCCCCATCTCCTGACTACTGGAAAACCACACTCTGGCTTGGATGCAGTACCCCTCGTGGCGTCCTGACCGTGGGCGCCACCATGTGTGCGCCCTTGGGTAGGGACCACAGAGAGGTATTACACCTGATAAATATATGTGGTATCTCTGTAAGTTGCAGGTTTGGGGTTAACTTGTGGAGTCTCAGTTTACGCACAACACTAGGCCACTTTACAGTAAAGGGACTGATTATTCAGTAGGTCCAAAAGGGGGTGGGGCCTAGGTTAGAGCAGAAAGAGTTGAGTGACAGTTAGTTCAGACAGTGCTGGGAAGGCAGCCAGATAGGACGTGCCTGGCAGGCTGCTGACAAGAGGGATCCCCATCTCTAAGATGGGGCCCAGGACAGAAAGAAATGGACCAGAACTGGTTGGAGCCGCTGGTAACGTTTGGGGAACACCGGCAACCCGGAAAGCGAGGCGGTCAGCAGTTTAACTCTGGCCGCAAACCGACGAGCTGCGGGCGCATAATCACCGGGTTACCGTTAGCGCCACAAGAAGGTTACTTCGCCCCTAAGTACCAAAACAGATCCAGGACACTATAGGTAACGGGCCAAATTCCGGTGTCAGGAGAAGAACAGGTGAACTCCTGTCCGTACCGGTAAGGAACAAACCTTACCTATTAGCAGCAGACCGGGGACTGGCGGGAGAGCTCTGCAAGGGTGGTAAAGAAAAGAAGGACAGAAATTAGACCCCGAAAGACTTAAGAAGGAACATCTAGAGACTCCATAGGAAAACCCGGAATCGGCAACAATCACCCGTTAAACCAGACTGTACCGTGTTGAACCTTAACATCTGCCTGGTACCCATTAAAGTGGAGTTGGAGTTGAACTGGTCTCCCCTCATCATCTTCCATCACAGCTGCCCTGAGGTAAAAGCTCTCCTGTGGGGAGCTGGACCACACTGTGCTGCACCCATCATCATCCATATTACCGGGATCCACAGGTGGCATCATGTACTCTCTTTATCCCTATAAATATTCCTCCCCATCTAACAAATGACAGCCAGGGCACAGAACTGGGAACCCGACCACCCCCAGTTAAATCCATCTAACCCAGGCCCGGTATCCGAGTACCCCTAGCCTTGGGCTTATCACATGCATCATACAAATGACAGACGCCCCGAGAGGGCTCAGCTGCACACTGCAAAGGATAAAAAAAGTGCAAAAAACATTAAAGATGATGATGTGAGATGTTAGTGGATATTTTGGCCAAAATACGTAAACTTGTAACCCACCATCAAGGGTCCTTACCTTGGACTCGTAAGTGTGAAAGCCCGTGATGGTGGGTTACGAGCTTATGTATTTTGGACAAAATATCCATGTCTGTCATTTGTGTGATGCATGTATATGGTGCGGGGTACCCTGTCTAATACTAAGGGCGTGATGAATAGGCTGCATACTGAAACTATGCGTTACACGTGCTTATGTGACTGATTCCCTATGGTAACCTTGTGTCTATAAATACCACCAATCACCTCCCCCATAGCATGGCTGGTCGCAGGTGACACAACCGCACCCAATGCTTTGGCTGGTTACCGGGAGATTGTGCACTTGTGTTAAGACACCTGAGTTGCCTCTCAGTGGAGCTAACAGCCTCCTGCTAAGTGCAATGGATGTTTTTCATGGCTATCTTTTTGGTGATTTTTTTCTGATTTTTTTGTCCTCTAGTGTTTATTCTACTAAAACAGACATATGGTTAGGACTCGTAAGTGTGAGGGCCCTTGACAGTGGGTTACGAGCTTAAGTATTTTTGGTCAAATATCCACTAGCACCTCACATCTTTAGTGTTTTTGCACTTTTTTATCTTTTGCAGTGTGCGGCTGAGCCCTCTGGGGGGCGTCTAACATTTGTGTGATGCATGTACATGGTGCGGGGTAGCCCGCCTAATCTAATAATAAGGGCGTGACCAATAGGCTATATACTGACACTATGCATTACATGTGTTTGTGTGACTGACGTCCTATGGTAACCTTGTGTCTATAAATACCACCAATCACCTCCCCCATAGCATGGCTGGTCGCATGTGACACAACCGCCCCCAATGCTTTGGCTGGTGTGCACCGGTATTAAGACACCTGAGTTGCCTCCTGTGCATGTTTAATCGGTAGGGTAAAAGAAATAATAGAAATTACACTTGCCTTAGGCTGGTTTCACACTACCGTTTTTTGGCCCCATTGACTTTCATACAAATTTCATACAAATTCCATAGAAATTATAATCAATGAAATACTGATATCCATACTGTAATTCAGCCCATCTGGGAACCTAGCTGTCAATTCATAATCCAAGAAGGCTTCATGGCTTCTCAACATACGTTCCCAGTTCCCCTCCCCGGAACGGCTTGTTAACCCTCTCTATCCCTTAATTTTTAGAATTCTAATGTCCCCGTTTAGAATTCTAAGAATTCTAAGGTCCGTGGCGACCAATCAGCGAAGCGTGTTTTAAAACACCGCCAAGTGTGCTGATGGTTCTGCGCTGTGGCGACCATCAGCGAACGAGCACGCTTGCGCGCAATTTGAACTGCCGATCATAGTGTGACACATTCACTCCTGTTTACAAGGCTGCCGCTCATAGTGTGACGCTTTCACTGCTGTTTACAAGGCTGTCAGTCATAGTGTGACGCACTTCACTCCTGTTTACAAGGCTGTCAGTCATAGTGTGACGCACTTCACTTCCTGTCTACAAGGTCTGTCAGTCATAGTGTGACGCAGTTCACTTCTCTCTACAAGGCTGCCACTCATAGTGTGACGCACTTCATTCCTGTCTACAAGGCTGCCGCTCATAGTGTGACACACTTCACTCCTGTCTACAAGGCTGCCGCTCATAGTGGACACAGTTCACTCCTGCCTACAAGGCTGTCAGTCATCGTGCGACGCACTTCACTCCTGTCTACAAGGCTGTCAGTCATAGTGTGACGCAGTTCACTCCTGTCTACAAGGTCTGTCAGCCATAGTGTAATGCAGTTCACTCCTGTCTACAAGGCTGTCAGTCATAGTGTGACGCAGTTCACTCCTGTCTACAAGGCACCGCTCATAGTGTGACACAGTTCACTCCTGCATACAAGGCTGTCAGTCATCGTGTGACGCACTTCACTCCTGTCTACAACGCTGTCAGTCATAGTGTGATGCAGTTCACTCCTGTCTACAAGGCTGTCAGTCATAGTGTGATGCAGTTCACTCCTGTCTACAAGGTCTTTCAGTCATAGTGTGACGCAGTTCACTCCTCTACAAGGCTGTCAGTCATAGTGTGATGCACTTCACTCCGTCTACAAGGCCGGCTCATATATATCTGGATGACGGACATTTATACCACGATGGGGATCATATATATCACCACACCAGAGCAGACCCAACCTACTGTCTCTCTCCCCATTGCCCTGTAGAATGTAAGCCCACAAGGGCAGGGTCTTCTCTCCCCCCTGTATCGGTCTGTTACTGTTAGTTTGTTCATTGTATTTTTAACTTGTTTGTATGTAACCCTTTCTCATGTACTGCATCGTGGAATCAATAGTGCTCTTTAATAAATAATAAATAATAATAATAATAATAACATGCGACAGTGGTTATCATGCTGTTCTTCAATGATGTCACTCAAAAGTAAAACTCGTCCCTCAAAAATCAAGCCCTCAAATGGCTATAAGGACAGAAAAATAAAAAAGTTATGGCTCTTGGAAGAATGGGAGGAAAAAAATGAAAAATGAAGATCACCTGGGGTTGAAGGGGTAAAGAAGGACTAATCTGAGGCCAGATTACTTTGGCATCAGTCGATGTTCTCTGCAGTGCCCATGTCTGTTACTCAGTACTGTGAATCTGGTACATGCACCTTTGCAGTCTGTACATTCACAATTAATCCACTTGTGCTATCCTGGTATCCTCCATGCAGGCCCAAATTAACAAATTCAAAGGGCTGAGTAGAAGACATGCACAGTGCAGAGAATGTCAGGCACACCCAAGCAGGGGTATGTTATTGCAGCATATTAGACCATCTGTTTGGGTAGATGAGCTGCCGGAATAGTCATGCAGCATATGGCAACATCACTATATAACTTCATGTCGCACAAATTTGTACATTTGTGTAGATCATTAAAAATGTTACTTTAATGCAGGAATAATGCTCTAAGGTTATTGAGGTAGTCAAAGCGTTTGAAGACATGACAGCTTCCCATTAATCTCCTTATTAATGACCTTGTGGATGGGATTGAAGATACATTGTCAGTGTTGGCTGGTGATATAAATCTTTGCAAGATAATAAAAATTCAGCTACTTTGGATATTACAGACGGACCTAGATAAGCTGAAAGTGTGGGTAAAAACTTTTAGTTTGATAAATTGAGTCAGGCATCTAGGCAGCAGAAATCGTATTGCTGCTTGAACATAACATAGAAATATACTAGTGCATCTCAATGAATTAGAATATAATCAAAAATAAATGTAATATTGCCATGTTTCAGGGTGTTTCTGGGAGCATTGAAACATGTTGACTAATAAATCAATATTATATTCACCCTTTGATGTTTCGTGGAATACGGCATCGTGGTTTTTAATCCTTCATCCTCCCTACTTTAATTTTATAAAACAATGACCCTAAAGGTACCTTTACACGCCGCTACGACAGGATGGATACAACTCGCTACTTCACGTGCACGAGCACGCCCAAACGGTTACAAACGGGAAATGCACCCTCTTTACACGCCGCCACAAGGTGCGCTACGCTACGCTACATCTGTAACTAGCTACATCACCGGGTGTCTCAAGTAGCCATCTGTAGCTCATCTTAGCTCATTTACACACCGCTACAACCAGCTACTATGGGCGGACCTGGTGCAGCAGGGACAGCACATAGGCGTGCTCCAATTGTGGATTACGAGACGTCCGTACGCTGATAGGAGAAAGCAAAACTACCATGATTGGACAGGCATCGCAGGAGGCTGATTAATACTTGACGCCCGAGCAATTGTGTAGTGTGACTCGTCAGCTCCTTAAATATGCCGCCCTGTGCGGCGACAACCAATCGCAACGCAGGAGCTTCCTCCAATGATCGCTGAAGGGGGCGCGGAAACCCGGACCCTGTGTCACGCCCCAGCTACATAGCATGGTGTAGAAACAACCCTTCTGTTCCTTCTTTACACGCCGATACAGCTCGCTGCAATCGGCTTTGTAGCCATCTGTTTTCGAGCAGTGCTCGGAAACAGATGTATCTGTAGAAGGCTGTGTCGTCCCGTCTTCACACGCCGCTACTACGGGCTATATTGACGCTACAAGCTACATTTGTAGCCTGTAGCGGGTTGTATCCATCCTGTCGTAGCGGCGTGTAAAGGTACCTTTAGGTTTTCATCGGCTGTAAGACATAATCATCAACATTTACAGGAATTAACACTTGAAATAGATCACTCTGTTTGTAATGACTCTATATAATATGTTTCACTTTTTGAACTGAATTACTGAAAAAAATTCACTTTTTGATGATATTCTAATTCATTGAAATGCACTTTATAAGCCACAGTATTCAGTGTCAAACATAACATTTAAGGGTGTGAAAAAGACCAATACAAATTAGTCACCCCAATATAATAGGAAACCTCTATAAATTCCTTTGTTAGGCCACATCTTGAATATTGGAATCTGTTTTGGGATCCATAATCAAAAAGGATATAGGAAAGAAGCAGAGGGTTCAAATGTAGGTAACTATGTTATTAAATGAGTCTCTGTAAATAGAAAAGCCGGACCCTACTACCTAGACACCAGGGTACTGATAATGTCAGTCGGATCCTCTCAGTCAAGACCAGGTTACTGATGCACTGGAAAGAACATCAAGGCGGATGCACTCTGCAGATTTCAATTATTCGACCACGAGGATGAACCCCAGCATATCACTGAGGTCTCTAAAATGCTCACAGTAGCTCCAGTTAAGTTGTCCAGATGCCACCTGGTAAGATGTTTGTAGTGGAGATTAACAGGAACTATGTGTTGCATTGGGGTTTTTCCTCCAAGCTTGTTGATCATGCCGATAAGAAAAAGACAGCTCTCCTTATCTCACATCATTACTGGTGGCCAACTCTGTGCCTAGAATGTTGTCGGTTTTGTTTCAACTTGTACTTTTTGTGCCCACAAAAAGGCCCCAAAAATGCCCCCCAATGGGCACTTACTGCCACTGATTGTGCCGGACGCTCCTTGGCAACAAATCTCTATAGATTTCATCACCATTCTGCTGCTGTCCTTGGGCTTCTCCTTCATATGGGTGATAGGGGACGTATTCTCCAGTTTGCCTCACTTCATCCAGTTGTCCGGTCATCATTCTGTGCCCAAGCTAGTGGAGCACTTCATACAACACAACTTCTACCTGCACGGTCTGCCATTCTACATTGTGTCCAATAGATGTGTCCAGTTCATGTCTTGATTCTGGAGGGTCACATATAAGCTTCTGGATGTCACCTTGAACTTGTCCTCGACCTACCATCCGCAGTTCAATGGCCAAGTAGGATTGGGTCAAGTTGCTGCCCTGGGTAGATTTCTCCTATAGTAATCATGTGAGTCCTCCGCTAATTATCCATTCTTCCTAGTCTATGGACAGCAGGCCAAAGTCCCTTCTCCTGTGGAGATCACCTCCCACAATCCTGCAGATGATGCCCCCACCAAAGATTTCTCTGAGATTTTGGCAGAGACTAAGGCTTCTCTGTTCAGATAAAAAGGCATGTGGATAAGAGACGCCTGGGTCTTCCTTCATTTCGGCCTGGAATGGACAAGGTATAGTTCTCTTACAGATATATCCGCCGCAAGATACCTTCCTAAAAGTTGGGTCCTCGCATTATCAGTCCATTCTAGGTGCTCCAGAGGATCAATGAAGTGTTCTACCAACTGACATTCCTGGCCTCCTTGCATATCCCCAACTCCTTCCATATTTCTTTCCTCGAGCCTGTTGTCCTGAGCCACTATTTCAGAAATCCCTGTATCCTGCTTTCACTGGTCAGGGCTGAAGACATATTTGAGGTAAAAGACATCCTGGCTATGAAAAAGAGAGGAGATGGGACCCTCTTTTTAGTCAATTGGAAGGGTTTTGGTCCTGAGGTGAGGTCAAGGGAGCTTAAGAAGAACATTAGTGCCCCTCTTCTCAAGACGAAATTCCTGTCAGCATTTTGGTTTGAATTCAAGCGCTACCAGAGGGATCACAGGGATGGCAAATTATTCCAAAATAATTTCCTTCTTTTATTACGCGTTTCGGCTTAACATATAACAAGCCTTCATCAGATAATATTTATCTGATGAAGGCTTGTTATATGTTAAGACGAAATGGCGTAATAAAAGAAGAAAATTTTTTGGAATAATTGCCATCCCTGTGATCCCTCTGGTAGTCGCTTGAATTCAACCAGAAAAAAAATTATCTTTCTCCTGCACTTCCAACACGAGCTCCCTCTGGCGACTTGCTTCTCTGGGAACAGGCAGCAGGCCAGGAGATCCAGGAATATTCCCTCTGTAGGATTATATGCGAACTGCACAAGACACCAGAAAAGTGAGCACAATACCTAAGAACAACTGTTGCTACTAATATACTGCACTTAGATCTGCACCTTCTCTTTTCTCCTCTATCCCTAGTCTTGCTGACCTCACAGTCTTTGAAGACACTATTTGACTGTCAGCATTTTAAAATGGGGGGCTTATGAGGAGGGTACTGTAGCACCTATCATCATGATGCCGGCATTTCTACAGCTGGGAGACCAGCGGTCACACTGTAATCACCCATCCGGCAGTTCCGTGGCATCTGCTCAAATTCCATCTCTTGCTTCCTGCTCTCAGGGCCTGCATCTGCATCACAGGCCTTCCGGGAAGTGCTCTTAGGATGCGCACTTGAGCCGCCCCTCCCCCTTTCTTGAAGGCCCAGCGTGCCCTACCTGGAAGTGCTTCTCAACCTATGTCTGAGAGGCACGGAATATTTAAGGCACCTTCTGTCATGGGAGGTGCCTGAACAATGTCATCTAATTCTAGAGATATTCTACTAGTTGTCAGGTCCCGTTCTGAGTATCCTGTCCCTGTTTATACTATACCTGAGGCATGTGCCCGAATCTGCAGTGTCCTTTCCAGTTGTATCTACCTTTATCAGCTTTGCTGCCTTCCTGCTGCATCTGCCAAAACACGCTGTGTCATCACACCCACCAGTAATGGTCGTCTCGGCTGCATTTCATTAGAGACTGTGCCTGCCTGAAGGAGCTCGACCTCTTGGAGTCAACTGTCGTGATACCAAAATCCTTGAGTTGCACCTGAGGCTACCAACCTGCACAAACTATTCTCTCCATCAGGACTCTAGAAAGTGTCATATCTGCTCATGTATTCTCCTCAGTGCCGCGGCCCAGTGAGTCCACTCCCGAGCCCTCACCTTGAGAAGCATTACAGAGACCAGTTAATGGGTGGGTTGGGGGCAGGAAGAAGACTTTATGGACTAGCCATTTGAGTTACAAAATTCCTGCCTGCTTTCAAGTATTTTTTATTTGAGTTTAATACAATACTTGTCTTGATAATGCAACCTTATGAGATTCATGCTGCTCATGGTTCCAGGAGCATGCATCTACTGTCAGGGTTTACTTAATGCTGTTATGTGGGTCAATGTTTTTTTTACAGCAAAACACTGAACATTAACAGAATAGTCATAATTCCAAATGTAATTCTATCTATAATACATTGCAATGGTGAAAAAAACTGTAGGTGCATTTATTTTTTTAAACTTATTATCCAAAACTCAGTCTAAGGTCTTTGAACTTACTATTCAAATATTTTGTTATGTACAGTATTTATTTGATGACCATGAAACAAGTTTATACATTTGGATTTTTTGGGAGGATGGATGAGACGGAGACAGTAGAATAGGAACTTGAGGGTTTATTGAAAGGTTGTTCTTGTTTTATACAAATGTACCAATTTTTAACATGACACATACCACAATGCAGCAAGATACAGTATTATGAGAAAAGTGAGTACACCCCTCATACTTTTGTAAATATTTTATTATATTTTTTCATGGGAAAACACTGAAAATATGACACTTTGATGCAATGTAAACTAGTCAGTGTACAGTGTAAATATGGTATGCCCTCTAAATAACTCAACACACAGCCATTAATGTCTTACTGTCTTACAAAAAAGGAGTACTGCCTTAAATGAAAATGGCCAAATTGTGTCAAAATGTCAATATTTTGTGTGACCACCATTATTTTCAATCATTGTCAACTCACTTAGGCATGGAGTTCATTAGATCGTCACAGGAGCCACTGGAATCCTCTTCTACCCTTCCATGATGACATCACGGAGCTGGGCCGTACTCCCTTTGTGATACACTATATCTTAATGCAAAAAACGATAACTTGACACAGTTTAAGTGTAAGTTTGGTGTTCTGTGTCCAATCATAGTGCATCATGGTATAGTTAATGTGGTGGTTTCATCTTATGCTGGAGCACACTGCTCCTCTGGCTTACTGCTTGTGAGGGAATAGAGTGATATGTCTCTGACAGCTTGGGCCAAGGGCATTGTTGTGCTGTTGGCCCAAACTGTGTGCTGTGCTTTCCCTTTGCAGCATCGGAAGAGCACAACTGCTCTGAAGCTAACTGGATGGGAGCCACCTATGCACTACTGTGATCTGGTCAACTTTAGAGCCGCACTTACAAGCTCTATAGTAAATTGCAGAGTCTTTACAAGCACTTGCACCTACTGTTGTAAATGGGAATACGTAATGACGTAAATGGGAATGTTTAGTGTATAGCCTGTGAGTTCATCGTTTTGTTCTTCATTCATACTTAGGATCTGGTAATGTAACCAGTTATTTTAATTCTGTTTGTTGTCTCTTTCCTTTATGTTGTTATATTGTCATTGATTAGAAATGTAATTACGGTAATATTTCTTCTCTATTTGTTATATCATAAAATTATAACATTTTCGAGAAATTTCAATTTACAATTAAGTCTTACCTGACAAAAATCTGATTCCAGCGATGAAAATGTTAAGTGAATAACTGGTTGGCGACATTCCTTATTGAGCGTTTTTATCATTCAGCGTACATGCAGGGTGGACTGATTCTGTCTGAACGACTGAGGCTCTACGTGTCCACAGCTTACAATAGCTAATAGCCGGGGGCAAGTTTAAGTGTGTGCCTGAGGATACTGAATGTGTTTTACCTGCATGAGGCGGGAGAACTGCATGTTCTTTCAGAGCTAATTGCTTTTATTCAAAGACAACCATCTCAAATCATGTCTGGTCTCTTTTGCTGATGAGCAATTTCAGGCTTTACACTGGAGGCTTTGTGAGCGAGCAGACAGCGTTTGCAAGTCTTTTTAATTCACTAGATTTCACAGAGCAAGTGGTACTGTGTGATTGAGCATCTCTTTGGCAATATGGTAGTTTGATGTAGTCACATGGCAACAGACATTAACTCCTTCAGAGAAGCTTTTTATAAATACATGATGCAGTGAAAAATGCAGTATCTAAAAGGACAGTGTTCACACTAAACCTGTTTTTAGCCACATCAACCATCAGGGGCAGACCTACCACTCGTGCAGCAGATTCCATGAACCGAGACCCCGAGCTGGGAGGGGGCCCCCAAGGCTCCAGAGTCCCCTGCCCTGTATCCTCCGATGGCTGTGGGCCCCTAGGCGCTGTGTAGGTGCCACTAACAGTGGGCCGCTGGGAGCCCCTTTGTGTGCTGTGGCCTTCCCCCCTTCCCCTAACCTGTGTGGCAGTCAGGCGCGATATCACAATGCCCCTCTGCACTGAGCAGGCAGCAAAACTCTATGGTCTCCGTCCGGCAGGAAGTGCTGGAGGTCCAGGAGACCATAGACCATAGAGTTTTGCTGCCGGCTCAGTGCAGAGGGGCATTGTGATATCACACCTGACTGCCACACAGGTTATTAGGGAAAGGATGGGAGGGCGCAGCACACAGGGGGCCCCCAGGAACAAATACATAGTTCCAAGGGGCCCACAGCAGAGGCGACCCCAGGGCTCTGCAGATACCCATTGTATTTTATAGTATATTTGTAGACGTGATGTGATATAAAGTTCATTGTGACATCATCATGTATATAAAAGCCGAAGCCACTTCCGTCTCCAAGGGACAAAAATGACGTCACACGACGGAAGTGGCTTCGGCACTACACCCGCTCAGGGTGAACTATTGGATCCAGTCCTCCGGGTGCAGTGACATGTCGCAGAACGGAGGACTCAGGAACACGCAGGCGGCAGGGATGAAGCAGGGACGGTGGTAAGTATATCGCAGTGTGTGTGTGTGTGTCCGTCCACCCCACCGCTGACCACTCTGCCCACCACTGCCCACTCTGCCCACCGCTGACCACTCTGCTCACCGCTGACCACTCTGCCCACCGCTGACCACTCTGCCCACCGCTGACCACTCTGCCCACCACTGACCACTCTACCCACCGCTGACCACTCTGCCCTGCGCTGACCACTCTGCCGACACAGCGCCGCTGCGCTGACCACTCTGCCGACACAGCGCCGCTGCGCTGACCACTCTGCCCACACAGCGCCGCTGCGCTGACCACTCTGCCCACACAGTGCCGCTGCGCTGACCACTCTGCCCACACAGCGCCGCTGCGCTGACCACCTTGCCCACACAGCGCCGCTGCGCTGACCACCCTGCCTGCACAGCGCCGCTGCGCTGACTACTCTGCCCACTCTGCCCACACAGCGCCACTGCGCTGACCACCTTGCCCACACAGCGCCGCTGCGCTGACCACCCTGCCCACACAGCGCCGCTGCGCTGACCACCCTGCCCACACAGCGCCGCTGCCCTGACCACCCTGCCCACACAGCGCCGCTGCACTGACCACCCTGCCCACACAGCGCCGCTGCGCTGACCACCCTGCCCACACAACGCCGCTGCGCTGACCACCCTGCACACACAGCACCCCTGCGCTGACCACCCTGCCCACACAGTGCCGCTGCGCTGACCACCCTACCCACCGCGCTGCTGCGCTGACCACCCTGCCCACCGCGCTGCTGCGCTGACCACTCTGCCCACCGCACTCTCTGCTAACCACTGAGCCACCGCGCAGTGTTAACCACTGAGCCACAGTGCAGTGCTAACCACTGAGCCACCGCGCAGTGCTAACCACTGAGCCACCGCGCAGTGCTAACCACTGAGCCACCGCGCAGTGCTAACCACTGAGCCACCGTATACTCTGCTAACCACTGAGCCCCTGTATACTCTGCTAACCACTGAGCTGCCTTACAGTGCTCCATCCTCCCTCACCCGACCGCTTTGTCCTCCATCCTCCTCCTCCCACCGCTCTGTGCTCCTTCCTCCCCCTGCCTGTACCGTTCCATCCTCCTCCACCGCTTCCTCCTCCTTCCTTTGTCCGCCTCCTCTCCGCCACTCCATCCTCCCCCTGCCTGTGCTACTCCATCCTCCCCCAGTGCTAACCACTGAGCCACCGCGCAGTGCTAACCACTGAGCCACCGCGCAGTGCTAACAACTGAGCCACCGCGCAGTGCTAACCACTGAGCCACCGTATACTCTGCTAACCACTGAGCCCCTGTATACTCTGCTAACCACTGAGCTGCCTTACAGTGCTCCATCCTCCCTCACCCCGCCGCTTTGTCCTCCATCCTCCTCCTCCCACCGCTCTGTGCTCCTTCCTCCCCCTGCCTGTAACGTTCCATCCTCCTCCACCGCTTCCTCCTCCTTCCTTTGTCTGCCTCCTCTCCGCCACTCCATCCTCCCCCTGCCTGTGCTACTCCATCCTCCCCCACCCCACCGCTTCGTCCTCTGTCCTCCTCCCCCCACTGCTCTGTGCTCCATCCTCCCCCTGCTGCTCTGTCCTCCCCCTTCCTGTGCCACTCCATCCTCCCCCACCCCACCGCTTCCTCCTCCTTCCTTTATCCTCCTCCCCCCCGCCACTCCATCCTCCATCCTCCCCCTGCTTGTGCTGCTCTGGCCTCCCCCACCCCTGCCGCTCTGTCCTCCCCCTGCCGCTCTGTCCTCCCCCTGCGGCTCCTTCCTCTCCCTGCCTGTGCCACTCCATCCTCCCCCACCGCTTCCTCCTCCTTCCTTTGTCCTCTTCACCTCCGCCACTCCATCCTCCGTCCTCCCCCTGCCTGTGCTGCTCCATCCTCCCACACCCCGCTGCTTCATCCTGTCCTCCACCCCCCCGCCGCTCTGTGCTTCATCCTCCCCCTGCCGCTCCATCCTCCCCCTGCTTGTGCCGCTCCATCCTCCCCCCCCGCCGCTACCTCCTCTGTCCTCCATCCTCCTCCCCCCTGCTGTTCTGCCCTCCCTCCTCCCCCCTGCCACGCCGTTCTTCCCCCGCCGCTCCTTCTTCAAAGTTCCTCCCAATTCAGCCCTCACTGCTTTCCCCATGCAATCTCTATTTCTATATTCTAGACTACCCGATTCTTTAGAATCGGGCCGCCATCTAGTATCTAATAATTATCAAAGGGGTTTTCTACTGTGATACAACCATTACAGAAAATCCAAACCTATACTTAGTACGCACCAGTCCAAGATCCGGGCTTTGCTTCATTCACCCTGGCCCGCTAGATTATCCAGTGCTCCATATTTGGCTTTGTAGATGGCCCAGCGTGATACCATGTGATCATCTAATTGGGCCTATGTAAGGGTCATCAAGACACACACCTGGGCCTTGGTATTAGGACTTTAGTGTTCCTGAGACCTGTCTGTCTTTGGCTTCCAGTACATCTGCTGTTTCCCAAGTGCCTAACTTGCCTGATGCATTGCTGCCCATGGTTCATGTGCCCACCTTGGGCTTGGAGGACCCACCTCATCATGTGAGACGAAACAGAATACCAAGAGCATGTATCCCAAACAACAACACCATTGCCTTAGGATGCAGATGAATTGCCTGGACATTTGGTTTTAACTGTCCGTCAGCATATGTTAATTTGTACAGGCTGTATGAAGTCACTCAGTATGTCTGCAATGCCTCAGACTCCAGTAGTCTTTCCATAAGTTCCTGAACACCTGTCAGTACCACACCCTAATGTGCAACAGTCTGTTTAGAAACAGCTCAACATTTTCCTACACCTGCAAATTTAATAGCGATCCTAAAGCCTAATGGTGTTTTGTAAATCAATGCACCCTACACTTTGAATTGCGTCCTCAATGTTTTTCATCTGACAAGTATAAAGTGGCATCCAGTTTTTCTTTAATGTCTGGTGATTCTTTGGCATGCACTGAACCATTGTGAGAATGTATAATTAAAGAATTTGGAAAGATGAAAAATAACAACAATCATAATCCAAAGTAACAGAAAAATACTCCAAAATGATGAAGTGGAAGAAAAAAAAGGAGTATGGTAATACTCCCAAAAGATGGAAAAACAGGAAATATAGATATAAAAAAATCTTATTGGCAATAATTTCAAATATACAGAGCAAAATGGAGCAAAAAAGCAGCACACAAATAATGCGTTTGTGATGCTTTTTTGCAAAAAAGAGGATCTGTTTTGGTCCAGACACCACACCAAAAACGGATCAACAAGAAATAGAGCACAAGCGCTCTCCGAATTCAGCCTAATTGTTGCTAATCAAAATGGCAGATAATACTTCATCACATCAGTATAAACTCACAAACACCACAAAATACATCTTGCTAATAAGATGTAAACTGAGACTAGTAAATACAAGTATATAAGTACCGTGTTTCCCCGAAAATAAGACACTGTCTTATATTTTTGGGGGGCCAAAAGTGGCCCCATGTCTTATTTTCGGGGTATGGCTTATATTGGCAGCCACCAGCCTACTTACATACACATAACCATACATACACACATATACACACATATATACACACACACACACACAGCTTCCTACTTTGTCCCCCGTTCTGCAGTGCCTCCGGTGTCCTCCGTGCCGACCGCTGTGCTGCCTCCTTGATCCTCTTCTTCTGTGCTGGGATGTCCTCTGTGCCTTCCGGTGGGGTCCTCGCTCCGTGATCACGGGTGCTAGCCAATCACAGCGTGGCCTGCTCTGACATCACTGGCCAGGGGCGGAGGGAAGAAGCAAGATGGCAGCCCCCAGCACCGATGATGATGGAACTGAAGCAAGGGGAACCACAAGGCACAGCAGACCGGGGAACAAGGTAGGAAATACTGCGCAGCGCCCCCCATCCCCCGCGCCCCTCCCCCTGTCTTATACCGTATTCCCCGAAAATAAGTCACCCTGTCTTATATTCGGGGTATGACTTATATTGGTAAATTCTGCGCCAGCCCTGCCCTGACTTATATTCGGGGGTGACTTATTTTCGGGGAAACACGGTAGTATATATTACCAATGAAATTATGAGATAAAAAGATGTGTAACAACAGCACTACCGAGAAAATCAGGAAAGTAATAGCTGCAACATTAGGCAATAAAGTGAACAATTCATATACCCATGGATAAAATGTCTGTCTGCCTGAAGACTGTATGTGTCCCGGCAGCTTCAATGCACGTTTCACAATGACTTCCTCGTTGACACACCATTGTGTGAATGGTCCGACCCCTTGTTGCATTTTCTACCGTCCTTTCTGACCTAATTCGACAAGTGTTTGATGAACCAGGTCTTGTTCACTCAGCTACTGATTCCATACTGCGCCTAAAACAAGGGATTTACTCAGTGTGACATTATGTTATCCAGTTCCGTACCCTGTCTGCTGAATTGGCCTGGAAAAATAGCATTCTCCTGCTCTTCTTCTATGCCTGTCTGTTCAATGGTGTCAAAGATGAACTTGAAGGAGTGTAAGGTTTTTACTTGCCAATGGGCATGCCAATGGCATGGGAAGTTTTTACTTCTTCTCTTGAATTAATTTCCCTTGCTACATGGGTGGGCTTGCAATTTAATGAATGTTCTATGGAAAAAAACTCTCCATTCTTGTTTCTCTTCTTCGAGAGCATCTTCAAAATCCCCTGCCAGATTGGCTACACTAGAACCTATGCACATCGATTGGTAGAAATTGTCAGTGGCCAAAAGCAGGGGCATAACTACAACAGGTGCAGGGGTTGCGATCGCTACCGGGCCCTGCAGCCTAGAGGGGCCCCAAAAGTCCCTTTGGCCCATAGAAAAAGACTAATACTATTAAAGATTTGCAATAATTGGGGGCCCCGTTGGTGCTTTCGCATCGGGGCCCCAGGGCCTGAAGTTACGCCACTAGTCAAAAGATCCCATCAAAGTTCACAGGGGCTTTGTTTATACTTTGGTGAACAAGGTCACTCTCTCATAGACTAGTCCAAACTGAAGGCCAAACAAAGAAACTTCAGCCCCTAGGTGAAAGAGGCGGTATTGACCTCGGGATAAGTCTCTCTTACACTAACGATAAATTACACATGCCTTTGCTGATTTCCTTCAGTTCTTCTGTCTTCACAGGACAAACATTTGTTGACTCTTGAACAGCAGAGAATTCATTTCATGGATGTTCCATGGCAAAAACCTGAAAGTTCCTTTTGTGCCTCAAGAACCTTCTCAGAAACTCTGCTCTGCATCTGCTGCTTATAATGTTCCTGCCTTCTATTAGGAATCCCCAGATGTCTTCTCCAAGAATGTGATCAAAGAAAACTGCTTCTGCTATAATGGATTTATTTGGGAGGAGCGATTAGGGAGGGGGGTCAGTTACACACCTGTCCTGGATCTGGGCTCTGCTTCCTTCAGCCTGGTTTCCTGAACTCTGAGTTTGCAAGTAGCTCGGTGCGTTATCATGTGATCATCACACACCTGTATTAAGACCATGGTAGTAAGATTTTTATTTTGTCTCTTTAAAAGTTCAACAGGTGATTAAGTGCAACAAGAATAAGGAGTCAGTGGTAGGTGAACCAACAATGGTTAAAGAGTTTCCTCACACACTAAACAAATGGGCCACCGCCACCGCTCTTGCTAAAGCACGGCCTAAGTTCCCACTCAATACCGTATCTGTGCACAGCAAGCAGTGGCCTAGTTTTGGACCTTGACCATTTTATTCTACAGCTTCACCACAAAGTCGGGGCTCTAGACCTTGATCAGCATAGTATGGTATTCCTCAGGTACTTCTACTGGCACAAGTCAAGGCTTTGATAACGGTTCTTCTACCCAGCTGAGGTCACTGATCTTCCTCTCAACCTAGGTCATTGATCTTCCTCTTAGCTTAAGTCTTTTCTGTGATCTGACCACTTCTCAGATGTTTCTGGGGCAATGGGGCTATAAGCCTAATTCACTACTCAAGGACCTTCCTGAAACAAGATATGGCACCATCTCTGTCTGGCCAGACCTTTTATATTCAGTAACTGTGACATTTTGTCAGCTGACCCAGCATCTCCTCTCTTATCTTTCCCTGGGGATTGTGTACTCCATTCTTTGGTTCTTCTTGCTCATATTACCCGCAGTTGTTTCTGTTTTACCGCTTTCCACAAGCAGATGGTCACGTTTTTTTGCATACATTTCTGCATCCCCTTACATTCCCCCTATCTTTAAACTCGCCAGTTTTCTGGTGAGTATTTGCACATACTCTTGCATTTTCTCCATTATGCCTGTAAGATTGTCTATCCCTAATAGCTAACATAGACAAATTGAAATATTCTAGCTTGGAAACTGTTATATACAGCTTGATCACTACATATGATTCCCATCAGGCTCTTAGTTGTTTAGTGTCTAAATATTGGTTCATACAAAGAAATGATCCCATATTGGGGAATAATATCCCTGAGAAACGTAAGATAATATTCAGGAGGAGTCGCAATGTGAAAAACCTTTAGCTCCCAGCAGGAGTAATTTTATATCACAATCCCTGGATCGTGCTAATACTAGTAACTAGGGATCGGGACTAATCCATGGATGTTTTAAATGTGGGAGTCCTAAGTGTCTATGCTGTGGTATTTTGAAACACGGCATTATTAAGTTCCAACACAACAGCTGAAGAATTTACCATTAAGCAATCATTTTATTGCCATTCTTCATATGTCATCTATGTGCTAGAGTGCACCTGCACCCTCCAGTATGGAGGCCACAGCACACAGCCAATGCACTCTAGGCCTAATAAGCATAGATACAATATTAGACATGTCATGCTCAACCAGAGTATAGCCAAACACTTTACAGTTGAGCATCAGAGTCTAATCAATTGAGTTTGATTATAACTGAATAGTACCCGGACACATTACATGACAGATATAGACAATTTATAAATAGAGAGTGTTACTGAATATATAAATTAGGTACACTCTTCCCTGAAGGGTTGAGCAGTGCCTTGTAAAACATGATCTAGTGATTTCATAAATGTGCTATTTTTTTTACACATCTATATACATTATATATATATATCTAGAAAAAAATACTCTGCAGCATTCGGTTACTACCAATGATGTATATATGCTAATAAGCTATATATATATATATAATAGAGAAAAAATTTAAAAACTTACGTTTTTTCAAAAAACTCAAAATCTTATCTGTTTTGTATCTTATGGAGTGGCTGGCTCCATGCTGCAATTTGCACCCTTGTTGACTGCAGGTGATCTAGGGTTGAGATGGAGTCTGCCCACTGAGAGGTGGGGGGTGGTCAAGGAGGATAGGGATATCAGCGTAGGACTCGTCGGACCTGAAGTCACTTTATCGCAGTCGACGAGCAAACAGACATTGGCCAATGTGTTTACTAAGAACTTCAGAAATAAAAAGATAAGATTTTGAGTTTTTTGAAAAAACGTAAGTTTTTAACTTTTTTCTCATATATATATAGCTTATTAGCATATGTACATCATTGGTAGTAACCGAGTGCTGCAGAGTAGGGATGGGCGAATCTACTCGCTAGGACTCGTTACTCGGCGAGTAGTAAGGGACTCGCAGGACTCGGTACTCTGCGAGTTTCCCAGTGATTACTCGCACGAGTCCAATGCAAATCAATATCAATCCTAGTTTTGTCAGAAACGCTGACAAAACTAGGATTGCCATTGTTTGCATTAGACTCGGCTACTGTGCCAGTGATAGCAGGGAAACTCGCAAATAACTGCTGTTACATTGCGAGCGAGCCGAGTCCAGCTGTCTTCTCTGTGCAGCTCCAGGGTCCTAGAGCCCGCCTGCTCACAGAGATGATGTAGCAGAGTTGAGATTGTTCTCAGTCTGCTCATTCCCTGTGCATAGACATCTAACTATGCACAGGGGATGTAGCAGAGAGGACATCGCGTTTTGGACTACGTCGGACGGAAGAGGATTTTTTTAATTAAAGATGGAGTCCCTAATGGCTTTTTTTTTAATTTCAAATAAAATTTTTCTCTGTGTTGTGTTTTTTTAACCCTTTATTGGAGATTCTTAGTGGCTGGGTCAAACGTGGCCTGACATTAAGAATCTCGGGCTTAATACCAGCTTGTATAACAAAGCTGGTATTAACCCCTTTATTACCCAGCGTGCTACCGCCACCAGGGCCGCTGGAAGAGCGAGGTTCAGTGCCAGAGGTTGGCGCTTCAATGAACACGCCATCTTCTGGGGCGGCTGCGGGCTGCAATTTGCAGCGGGGGTTGCCCAGAAAGCTTGGGCATCCCTGCTCTGCGGATTCCAGCCCCCAGCTGCTTAGCTGTACCTGGCTAGACATAGAAATTGCGCGGAGCCCCACGCATTTTTTTTTAATTATTTCATGAATTTCAGAGTCAGAGTCTCAGAGTCAGAGTCTCAGAGTCAGAGTCTCAGAGTCAGAATCTCAGAGTCAGAGTCTCAGAGTCAGAATCTCAGAATTTCATGAAATAATTTAAAAAAAATGCGTGGGGCTCCGCGCAATTTCTATGTCTAGTCAGGTAGAGCTAAGCAGCTGGGGGCTGGAATCCGCAGAGCAGGGATGCCCAAGCTTTCTGGGCAACCCCCGCTGCAAATTGCAGCCCGCAGCCACCCCAGAAGATGGCGTGTTCATTGAAGCGCCATCCTCTGGCGCTGAACCCCGCTCTTCCAGCGGCCCTGGTAGCGATGGCACGCTGGGTAATAAAGAGGTTAGGGCCAGCTTTGTATTATCAGCTGGCCCTAAGCCCGAAATTTATGGCGGTCACGCCAATATTAGACATGACCGCCATGAATTTCTATTAAATTGTTTTAAAAAAAACACAACACAAAGAAAATTTTTTATTAGCAATAAAAAAAAAAGCCATTAGGGACTCCATCTTTAATTAAAAAAATCCTCTTCCGTCCGACGCAGTCCAAAACGCAATGTCCTCTCTGCTACATCCCCTGTGCATATATATAGATGTCTATGCACAGGGAATGAGCAGACTGAGAACAATCTCAGCTCTGCTACATCATCTCTGTGCACAGACATTCATGTCTGTACACAGGGAATAAGCAGACTGAGAACAATCTCAGCACTGCTACATCAGGCAGCAGGCGGGCTCTAGGACCCTGGAGCTGGCAGCCAGCACAGAGGAGAAAGCAGGACTCTTATCTGTGCGAGTTTCCCAGCCATTACAGTTGCAAAGTAAACGAGTCCAATGCAAATAAATGACAAAACCAGGATTGCTTCAGGCTGAAGCTTCCGAGACACATCTGCGATTTGTAAATCTCACACTACTCGCTATTACTTGCTTCCCCATTCATTAACATTGGACTCGCTAGACTCGCAACGAGTAGCGAGTCCTGGGCTCGGACTCGCTAGAGTCAAGCGATTCCGAGTAATTTAGGATTCGCCCATCACTACTGCAGAGTATTTTTTTCTAGTTATTTGATCCAGCAGCCCTGCTGGCACCGGTTCACATTAGTCTGTGAGTGCTATGCAGTTTTATTCTGTTTTGTATCTTATGGAGTGGCTGGCTCCATGCTGCAATTTGCACCCTTGTTGACTGCAGGTGATCTAGGGTTGAGATGGAGTCTGCCCACTGAGAGGTGGGGGGTGGACAAGGAGGATAGGGATATCAACGTAGGACTCGTCGGACCTGAAGTCACTTTGTCGCAGTCGACGAGCAAACAGACATTGGCCAATGTGTGTACTAAGAACTTCAGAAATAAAAAGATAAGATTTTGAGTTTTTTGAAAAAACGTAAGTTTTTAACTTTTTTCTCATATATATATAGCTTATTAGCATATGTACATCATTGGTAGTAACCGAGTGCTGCAGAGTACTTTTTTCTAGTTATTTGATCCAGCAGCCCTGCTGGCACCGGTTCACATTAGTCTGTGAGGGCTGTGCAGTTTTTTTCTGTTTATATATATATATATATATATATATTTGAGACGAGGCAGCAACCGGGGAACCCGCTTGCAAAACGACAAGAACACGTGTTTATAGGTTTAACCAATGTCTACCCGTTTATTTTCACATATTAACAACATAACCCGGGTAGCATGTTTGACACATATCACATTGATTAAAAACACTTTACATAAATACACCATACATTTACATTTAACATCACATAACACTTATATTGCACATAACGTTTTATAGTAACCCGGGACCTTTAACCATCTCTGTCCCCATTGGAGCTCTACCAACAGCTCCCATGGTGGCTACGGCCTCCGGCCTACTTACACTATACATACGTTACAGTACGATGATGACCCTTCCGGGTTCATAACAGGGATTGGCAAACCCTAGTAACCCGTGGGGCTGCGGCCTCCGGCCTAACCACGCGTTACCCAGTACGGGAGCCCTTCTAACCCCTGCTTCTGACCTTCGTTACATACGCCTCAACGGGCCCTGTGGGTCCCAATGGCGGTACCTGCCGCCTGGCTTTAGTCCCCCAGCATGATGATATACATTCACCCGTAGTCAGGAATCCTGCCTGACCGGGACCTTACACACCGTATGTGATCCATCATTCAAACGTCCATGGATCACACACCTGCTCACAGCCCACATCCATGGACTGTGGCCCCTCCATGGCCCATTACAGGGACTGGCAAACCATAGTACACGGGAACCTCATCCGATACCTACTAGGAGCCCTATTACCCCTGTGTCTGGCACCACAGGCACACCCACACCATTAGAGGTCGTGGTTGAGGGACGGGTACCCTCTGCATGCAGCAGGGCAAGCCTCCCTCTCGTCCCAAGGACGGAACGCCTCCAACATCATCCATACTAGCTGGGTCACTCTCTCCCCACATCATTATACATGGGTCTTACTTATAGGCCATCATCTCTCATTCAGGGCCATTACCTAAGCCCTCATACACATAGTTAAACACATTGTTTCATCAGGTCCTTTAACTGAGCACACTGACTCGGACCCAAAGGCGGTCTATGCCCGTCTGGCATTACTCACACACGGCTCACTCCGTTACACGGGAACCGCTGTCTTACCGGGCACGGATCCTGGTCTCGCTACCTGTATAACGGGTCCACCAAGCGTCCCCCAAGGCTCCTTTCCCGGACGTGTAGGGAACCACGCCCGGACCAGTCTCCACCGGGTTCAGCCACGGCTTCCCCACCAGGTGCTCACACCCTCGGACCTCGGCACCGGCATGGAGCTAGCATGCTCCCTTCACCATCTTAAAATGGCGGCATGGACTTGCATTCCCAGTCCCTCACACAGACTGGCTCTGCTCAGCTCTCCGGCTGGTAATCAGCCCACATCCTCTCAGGCTGATGTCTGGCTAAAAATGGCTCTCATCTCTAATCAATCAGCTGGCAGCCTCTTATCGTGCCAGCCACTCCCACATGGACACACCCCCTTAGCTGCTGATAATCAGCCTTTCACACAGCTCAGGTTAACTCCCTGTGTTCCGGGTTGTCAGCACTCACTCATTACATCCTATTCCTCCTGGATCTCATCCCACTCTCACTGCCGCTCATTAGGCTCATGAAACCCTGTGTTCACAAGTTGGTTCACACAGCATTCTCAGTCAAACCGGCCAGTGTGCACAGGATCATACCTCGATCCTGCATGTGACGCGCCCCGGCCATGTGGACCATGCCGGCGGTGCCTCACAATATATATATATATATTCTGTTCAAAAGTTTGGGGTCATTTAGAAATGTCCTTATTTTTTAAACAAAAGCACATATTTTTCAATGAAGCTAACATTAAATGAATCAGAAGTATACTCTATACATTGTTAATGTGGTAAATGACTATTCTAGCTGAAAACATCTGGTTTTTAATGCAATATTCACATAGGTGTATAGAGGCCCATTTCCAACAGCCACCACTTCTGTGTTTTAATGGTACATTGTGTTTGCTAACTGTGTAAAGGTGGGTTTACACGCTTCAATCTCGTTCCGATATCGCAATTCAATGGCGCGCAATTAGTGCACGTTTCTCCCGCATCGCATTGGATGTTTACACGCTGCGATATCGGAATACAACGTCCGTGCGATGTCTACGCCCCCCAACCCAGGATCGCACACTTAACATGGGAGTCAATGGGTGACGTTTCAAATCGCATCGTAGTTGTGCGTTTACACAGCACGATCCGACTTCAATCTTCCTTCAATATCGGGGCATTGAATAGCACGCTCATTCAATCCCCGATATCGCATTGACATCGTTCCTGCATCGTATTGGACGTTCACACCATACAACGCGGTACAACGAGTATACAGGCGGCTCTGTGGATAGCAGAGTATAGAGGCGGTTCTGTGGATAGCAGCGTATGATGTGGCGGGAGGCTGGAGGGGTGAGGAGAGGTGGCGCTGGAGGGGTGAGGAGAGGTCTGGCTGGAGGGGTGAGGAGAGGTGGGGCTGGAGGGGTGAGGAGAGGTGCGGATGGAGGGGTGAGGAAAGGTGCGGCTGGAGGGGTGAGGAGAGGTGGCGCTGGAGGGGTGAGGAGAGGTCCTGCTGGAGGGGTGAGGAGAGGTGCAGCTGGAGGGGTGAGGAGAGGTGCAGCTGGAGGGGTGAGGAGAGGTCCTGCTGGAGGGGTGAGGAGAGATCCTGCTGGAGGGGTGAGGAGAGGTGGCGCTGGAGGGGTGAGGAGAGGTGGCACTGGAGGGGTTAGGAGAGGTGTGGCTAGAGGGGTGAGGAGAGGTGTGGCTAGAGGGGTGAGGAGAAGTCCGGCTGGAGGGGTGAGGAGAAGTCCGGCTGAAGGGGTGAGGAGAGGTGGCACTGGAGGGGTGAGGAGAGGTGGCGCTGGAGGGGTGAGGAGAGGTCCTGCTGGAGGGTTGAGGAGAGGTGGCACTGGAGGAGTGAGGAGAGGAGGGGCTGGAGGGGTGAGGAGAGGTCCTGCTGGAGTGGTGACGAGAGGTGCGGCTGGAGGGGTGAGGAGAGGTGCGGTTGGAGGGTTGAGGAGAGGTGGCGCTGGAGGGGTGAGGAGAGGTCCTGCTGGAGGGGTGATGAGAGGTGGCGCTGGGGGGTGAGGAGAGGTCCGGCTGGAGGGGTGAGGAGAGGTGGTGCTGGAGGGGTGAGGAGAGGTCCGGCTGGAGGGGTGAGGAGAGGTGGCGCTGGAGGGGTGAGGAGAGGTGGCGTTGGAGGGGTGAGGAGAGGTGCGGCTGGAGGGGAGAGGAGAGGTCCGGCTGGAGGGGTGAGGAGAGGTGGCGCTGAAGGGGTGAGGAGAGATGGCACTGGAGGGGTGAGGAGAAATGCGGCTGGAGGGGTGAGGAGAGGTGGCGCTGGAGGGGTTAGGATAGGTGTGGCTAGAGGGGTGAGGAGAGATGTGGCTAGAGGGGTGAGGAGAGGTGCGGCTGGAGGGGTGAGGAGAGGTGGCGCTGGAGGGTTGAGGAGAGGTGGCGCTGGAGGGGTGAGGAGAGGTCCTGCTGGAGGGGTGAGGAGAGGTGGCGCTGGAGGGGTGAGGAGAGCAGGGGCTGGAGGGGTGAGGGGAGGTCGGCTGGAGGGTGAGGAGAGGTGGCGCTGGAGGGGTGAGGAGAGGTCCGGCTGGAGGGGTGAGGAGAGGTGGCGCTGGAGGGGTGAGGAGAGGTGGCGCTGGAGGGGTGAGGAGAGATCCTGCTGGAGGGTGATGAGAGGTGGCGCTGGAGGGGTGAGGAGAATGGCGCTGGAGGGGTGAGGAGAGGTGGCACTGGAGGGGTGAGGAGAGGTCCGGATGGAGGGGTGAGGAGAGTGGCGCTGGAGGGGTGAGGGGAGGTCCTGCTGGAGGGTGAGAAGAGGTGGCGCTGGAGGGGTGAGGAGAGGTGGCGCTGGAGGGGTGAGGAGAGGTGGCACTGGAGGGGTAGGAGAGAGGAGGCTGGAGTGGTGACATCACCGCTCGGCACACCTCTCCTTCTCCAGGCTGCACACCTCTCTCCTTCCCTCCAGGCTGCACACCAGCTGGCTCCGTATCCCCGGTGCCACTTGGCCTCCTGCTCGCCGTCCGGCACAGGGCTGAGCCCCGGAGGCTCGGGCCAGTCCAGGAGCGGAGGCCAGTCCGTGCGGCCGCCATTCCGCTGAGAGCCGTCAGCAGCCCCGAGCGCCGGAAGTGAGGGGGAGGAGCCTGCACCTGTGAAAGTGGCCGGAGCGAGCGCGAGGCATCCGGGAGACGATCGGCATTAACCGGTCATCTCCCGAAGTGGTGTGTGGCGGTCGGGAGACGACCGGCTTACGCCGGTCGTCTCCCGCCCGTGATGTGTGTGTGTTTTGGGCAGTGTATGGGCGGCCGTAAGCGTGGCAGGGCTGCCTGAGTCCCGCTCCGCTTACGACCGCCATTTTGGTCCACCATGGACAGGTGTAGCTTTGTGGTGACGTCACTTTGGCCATGACAAAGTGACGGAAGTCCTGGCCAAAGTGACGGACGTGAGCCTTGGGGTTTTATATATTAGATACAAAATAGGTTGCAAAGGGGAACAAAACAATGGCGTATACACAGTTGCCTAAAAATAAAAGGGATTTGATTTGCATCGTTATATTCTGATAGCTATAGCCTTTTTATTTTTCCATGGATAGAGGTGAGAGGGGACTAATTTTTTGTAGGACAAAATTAAAATTCCAGTGATACAATATTGATATACAGACAACTTTTTGATTGTGTTTCATTCAATCTTTTTGGTAGTATCATGAAAAAGCATTTTTATTGCCACGTTTTTAATGTTATTTTACGGTGTTTAGTAAAGCGGTTCACCATGGAGACCATCTGCACATTGTGATCACAATCATGTTGTGTTGATTGGAGGAGAGGGTGGGCTTCCTTCTTCTGGTAAGTGGATCACTATTGACACCGGTATCAGAGGGGTTATACATCCACGATCTGTGCTAGCATCAATCATGGGCATTACCGCAAGGTACGAGCTTTGACATACAGTCATATGAAAAAGTTTGGGCACCCCTCTTAATCTTACTAACTGATGGACACAGTAATATTTCAGGTTTGAAATGAGGTTTATTGTACTAACCGAAAATGTGAAATATGCATTATTTCAAAAATTGACAGGTATGGGCACCCTTCTGATTTTCATGATTTGAATACTCCTAACTACTTTTTACTGACTTACTGAAGCACTAAATTGGTTTGGTAACCTCATTGAGCTTTGTACTTCATAGCCCGGTGTATCCAATCATGAGAAAAGCTATTTCAGGTGTCCACTTGCAAGTTGTTCTCCTAGTTGCATCTTCTCTGAGGAGTGGCATCATGGGCTCCTCAAAAACAGCTCTCAAATGATCTGAAAAAAAAGATTGTTCAACATAGTTGTTCAGGGGAAGGATACAAAAAGTTGTCGCAGAGATTTAACCTGTCAGTTGCCACTGTGAGAAACATAGTAAGGAAATGGAAGACCACAGGGACAGTTCTTGTAAAGGCCAGAAGTGGCAGGCCAACAAAAATATCAGAAAGGCAGAGAAGAAGAATGGTGAGAACAGTCAAGAACAATCCACAGACCACCTCCACAGACCTGCAGCATCATCTTGCTGCAGATGGTGTCACTGCGCATCGCTCAACAATACAGCGCACACTGCACAAGGAGAAGCTGTATGGGAGAGTGATGCGAAAGAAGCAATTTCTGCATGCACGCCACAAACAGAGTTGCCTGAGGTATGCAAAAGCACATTTGGACAAGCCAGTTTCATTTTGGAAGAAGGTCCTGTAGACTGATGAAACAAAGATTGAGTTGTTTGGTCATACAATAAGGCGTTATGCATGGCGCCACAAAAACACAGCATTCCAAGAAAAACACTTGCTACCCATTGTCAAATTTGGGGGAGGGTCCATCATGCTTTGGGGCTGTGTGGCCAATGACTGCACGGGGACTCTTGTTAAAGTTGAGGGTCGCATGGATTCCACTCAGTATCAGCAGATTCTTGAGAATAATGTTCAAGAATCAGTGTCAAAGTTGAAGTTACGCCGGGGATGGATCTTTCAGCAAGACAATGATCCAAAACACCGCTCCAAATCTACTCAGGCATTCATGCAGAGGAACAATTACAATGTTTCTGGAATGGCCATCCTAGTCCCCAGACCTGAATATCATTGAACATCTGTGGGATGTTTTGTCCATGCTCGGCGACCATCAAACTTAACTGAACTGGAATTGTTTTGTAAAGAGGAATGGTCATAAATACCTTCATCCAGGACCCAGGAACTCTTTAACAGCTACAGGAAGCGACTAGAGGTTGTTATTTTTGCAAAAGGTGGATCTACTAAATATTAATGTCACTTTTCTGTTAAGGTGCCCATACTTTTGCACCTGTCAATTTTTGAAATAATGCATATTTCACATTTTCGGTTAGTACAATAAACCTCATTTCAATCCTGAAATATTACTGTGTCCATCAGTTATTACATATATCACACTGAGATAGCTGTTGCAAAAAAACAATTTTAAATAAAGAAAAAAGATTAAGATATGACTGTATAACTGCCACCTGCTGATGATTTTGTTGGCTCTGCAATCATAGCACCATACACGGACTGCGGTTTGCGGGAATTCATTTTCTGGAATGCTGTACATATACAGCAGATGTCGTGAAGGGGTTAAGGAGTCAGAACAATTGTGTTTGTGAGTGCTCTGTCTTCATCAGTGTTCATCAGCCTGTGTAAATAGGCTAATAAACAAGTGTCGAGCCCAGGCCCTGGGGTACTCAGGTATCAGGCTTCAAGGGTAGCGTTGCTGTGTCACAGGGAGTGGTGGCCGCGCCTGATCCCGTGTCCTGGGTGACACTTCAAGAAAGGGGTATATTTAGAGGGGATTAGAGTTCCATACAGTTCACATGATGCCACCTGTAGTGTCCGGTGATGGGTCACCAGCACCGCCACAGTCTGCCGGAGGTAGCTGTTAATGGGGCTAGGATGACTAAGCCCCCTACATGCATGGCTGTTCCTCCGGGGCAGCGTTCCTGCAAGGGAACAGATTGATGTAGGAAAACACACAGAAGCAAAGTCACTTTTTCCCGGGTACTTTACTGTCAACTTGTAGCAGCATCAGATACAGTTCACAGTTCAGCGTTAGATGTTACAAATAACAGGTAGCTTTACGGGTGGCTGCAAGTGGATCCCAAGTGGTATGGTCGAACCCTTGGTGTACCTTCGTTGACAAATCCGTGTCCGTTCTACGATGGGCCTATGCCTAGTAGCTCCGTGTAGGTAGTACTGGGGGTCCTCTCCCTCGTGGTGAGGAAGCAGGCAGACCGCTCCACTGGCAGGGTGCTGCGGCTGATAAACAAGCCACAGCAGCCGGTTGCCGACTGCAAAGCTGGACTTTGGATGGATCCTCGGGCCCGGCGTTCCCGTGGTGGACTGGAGTATCCCCTGGAGTATGATCGCTCTGCTCTGAGGATTTCCCTTTCTCTCTAGGGCCCGGACTTCTCTCGTCGGGCGCCCTCTTTCAGGACCTCCTCAAGGTCCCTTCTTCCCTCCGGTTCAGCATGAAACCGACCCGATTTTACCTTCCGCCTCGTTTCAATTAGCCAAAGGCTTCCTAACTCCTCTCCTTCTCCCCCTCCTCCTCCTGGCCCATGACCCAGAACAACAGCCCTCCTTGATCCCCCTAGAGGTGAATATATCCCCTCCCGGGTAACATCCCACCACTCAACTAATGTGGGAGTACTGGGAATGGGTCCCACCCACCATCCTAGAGTCCACCTGCAGCTAGGGCATTTACACCTCTTTTATGGGTGCAATACCCCTCTGTGATGCCTGCATATGCGGGGCGCCACACAAGCAGGAGTTGAATGTAGTCAATGGAAGCTCGTTTAATGGTCTGAAATCATCTCATGTAAATGGACTGTACATGATTCTGTATGGTGCATTATTAGAACTTAAAGGGACACTGTCACCAGGTTTTTGCCATCTCATCTGACAGCAGCATAATGTAGGCACAGAGACCCTGATTCCAGCGATGTGTCTCTTACTGGGCTGTTCAGTGTAGTTTCCATAACATCACTGTTTAATCAGTTGGAGATTAACATTGTAGGACTAATCAAATAGTCCAGCATGGTCATTTACTGCTAAATCTGAAGCAGAGAAAACAGTAATTTTATGAAAGTGACAGAAAGCAGCTCAGTAAGTGACACATCGCTGGAATCAGGGTCTCTGTCTCTACATTATGCTGCTGTCAGATGGGATGGCAAAAACCTGGTGACAGTGTCCCTTTAAGGCCCCACATATCTTGCTAAGGGCCACACTTAAACAAAAAAAAGCCACCCTGTTAAGTCCTGGGGTATTTCAAATATATTCCTAGTGCTACTCACTAAATGCATTGAAGCAAATGGAACTAGAATCTATGACCTTCAAATGATTTTAATATATATATATATACAGTATATATATATATATATATATATATATATATATATATATATATATATATACAAGAACTGAAGGAGTGACCAAGTGTGATTTGAAAGAATTAATATTACTAGCAGATATCGTCCCATGGTTTCTCAGGATTTGTTCATGAGGAAGGTGTGGCATATCAATTGCACATAATAATATTCAGAATTATTGTTCCTCTGTTATTTAAAAAGTCCAGATCAATAAGGTGAAGGATTTTAGTGCCACCTAGTGGACATTAGTTGTATTTAGGTCATATTTCCCTCGCTATTCTTTTCACACATCACCCATAATATACCTAATTATCTGGCAGCATCGCATAATAGTGCAAAAGATAAAAGAATGGATGCGGATGGAGTGGCCATTTTGTAAAACAGATTTGAAAATAGAGATACAATAGTATAAATGATTAAAATAAGCAGAATAGAGTAACTGTTCTATTGATAATAATAAAAATAATTATTCACTTATATAGCACCAATAATTCCAGAGCACTTTAACTACATCAGCAACA